>CP126893.1:33837500-35037500 GCA_030440675.1 Furcifer pardalis | reverse complement strand
ATGACCTGCTATGGCACAAAGCCACATACTTTGCAATACACAGTCCTTCTCTGCTGGAGACACAGAGGGGGAGAATTGCACGACAATGCTATTTTTCGTGAAGTATTATTTCCTGTTGGTAGTATTGCTCAGCTGTAGGGGACGGGTGATAGATATTTGTCATTGCAAGAAACCTGAGATGGTTAGGAACGAGTTGGATCCCTAGGAGTTGATTTGCTTCCAGTAGGATATTTCCAAACAGCTATTTTTGAACACAGCCTGGCTCTCGAAGAAATAATGCTACACTGTGTGTTGCTGATAAGGACCTACCAGTTTTAACACATAACAAGAGATATTTGAAATACAAGTATGCTATCTGAAAGACCTGAAGTACAGGCCTGACAGAGCACATAATACATTTGAGGAATCTGTTGTCCTGAGGGAATGTGATTAAAATAACTAATTGAAAATCAAAGCAACCTAATAAATTGGGTTTATGGTCAGAAGAGACTATTGAGGTAGCCACAGACAGCCGAGGATATAAAGGAAATCTCTTCCAATTACAATCATAACAAACCCAGTTCATAGTGTTTTAGATAATGTCTGTTTTACAAATATGTAGCATCTGTTTATTGAAGATTTAATATGAACTATCCTTTCTGCTTGAATATTACAAAAATGAAAGTCCAAATAGAACACACATTTTTGCCCTATTTGTAGACTTTCTTACAATCTGTTTCAGAAAACTCCCTACTAGTCCAAATAAGTTTTCAGCCATCAGCAAATCCTTTTAGAGACATGCAATCAGATTCTACATATGCTTACCTAAAAGTAAAAACACTTTCTACAGATGCTTTGTTCTGTATCCTCAGTAAGCAATTTTGCAGTCCATTCTAATGTTCAAAGGTATCCCTTTATATAAACATCCATACTTCATTATTGAAGACTGATAGGATTCATCCATGACGTTATGACACATAAAACAATTGGGCAGGTTTCACCTGAAACATGGATGCTCTCTTTCTGGGTTTTGGGTGGTCTGATTCCCCCTTCATCCTACTGCCCAGTGGTGCTAAACTAGAAAGATAATATCCAAATCACCTGCTACTAATGGACGTGTCCAATAGGACAAGAATTTTCCTTTGGGTAATCTGACTCACAAAAGGCAGACAGGCATGGTTATTTTTGGATGCATACTTGTAAATATCAGTCCTTCAAGTATATTATTTACTTTGTTTATGTTTCTGTCCTTAAATGTCATAGTGATGTGTATGAATGTTGGGTTATGTGTATGTGCCTGTGAGTGTGTGCATATGGATGGAAGAGTGAAATGAAGAAACGAGTTTGAAAATAATGACATGGGCTAAAATGTTGTTTTTATTTTAATCACATGACCAAAAGGCCATTCACTGGTTAAGATTGTTTTTGTTTGTTTGTTTTGATCACATGACCAAACACAGCACTTGAGCATCAAAATAAAAATTTAAAATATATAAAAAAATAAAATATTAAAAAAAAAGAGTTCAGAGCTTTTCACTCCAATCCTGCACCTGAGACATGCATAGCTGTTATTTCAACCTTTTCAGACGGAAACTCCATTGGCTGAGAAGAACCTGCCAATTAGGAAAAAAACCCTGGGATTTCAAGGGGAAAGTTTGATGCCACTGTAACAGCATTGTGCCATATAGTAATTTCAGTTTCCAAAAATGTTATTTGTATGTCTATGACTGGTATTTAATCAATAAGGATACCTGTTATACTTGCGTGGTGTGTCTATTCATAACTTTCAACGTCCTCCCTGAACTGCTGCCTTCCTTTACAAAATGGATGCCGATTCACTTTGAAAGCAGGAGGCAGTTCTGTCAGGCTGTTTGGAGAGAACTCAGAGACTTAGCAGGAGTGGAGCAAAGCACCTGGACTTAAAAATGCTGAATGTTCATTGTAAAAATGGAGTATTGAGAGACTTCTTTGGGCTAAGGTACCATTTGCACTATGGAAGGTTAAAGAAAATTTAAAGAGACTAGGGATGGGTTTTCCCTTCTGTGACACACCCTAGAGCTCAAGAAGAGATACTTTTATGTTTGTGCTTTCTCTTTTTTAATGGCTGTATGGGAGGATTAGTATATATGAACCTTGGTGTAGTTCTCTCCCTGTCAAAGGCAATTTACTGTGTAGTACTGTGACCCTAGCAATTATAAACTGTTACATCTGACTTCCAAGTCACAAAGTGTCTTGCTGATATGATACTGCTGAACACAACTCTGTGAGGCCAAACTAACCCAATACTTAATTTTTCCATTAAATTTCTATGATGTATTTATGCGCATCTTTATTCTGTTACATCTTTTTGACTCCTGAATATAAAATTAACAAGCCATTCTCCAGCTAGGCTTAATTTCCTATGAGTTGTCATGGATGAAGAAGAACCACCTATATCTCAAATAATTAGTTTGGGGAAGGAAACTACAGCTGAACTACCAGCACAATTACAGATTGCTGTTGCTATATCAGTCCAAGGAAAGTTGTTTTGCCTAGAGCCAAAATGTGTCAGCCAAGAATGGACAGTCTAGTCCTAAATTATCCTGCAAGCTTTATAGTTGAAACTGTGGTAATTCTGAGACAAATTAGCTTTACTTCTATGTGTCATTTATGGAAGAGGGATGAAGATTCTGTTAAAGCAGTGTTGTGAATTTTAATTGGTGTATTTTAGACTCCACAGATAAAGAACATGTGAAGAGGAAGATGAGTTACTTAGTTCCAGCGTACTGAAATGAATCCCTTGAGTTAGTTTATCTTCTAACTTCATTTTTGTTTTGTTATTTCACCTTCTCCTACTTTGACACCGGTGAAGTTGATTTCTTAAATGACTTCATTGCTATTTATCAAATCAACACAGCGCTGGCCTGTTTCATGTAACAGGTTAAGTTAAGAGGTGGAAAAGGACAATGTAACAAACGTTTCCCCATTAAAATAGCCTTTTTTTGTCCAGTTGGAAAAGTTCCCAGGTTGTCCTTTTATCAAAAACCCAATAGATACAAATATTTTAGGCAGGTGTGTACTCTGCTGACCTACTGGGTTTTCTGAGTGGAAACATGTGAATTCAACTGAAATGTCATTCATTTATGATAAGATGAGGTCAGAACAACTGGGGACTGTAACAGCTGTACTTTCATATACAAACTAGGGGGCATATACAAAACCATGGGGCGGAAACAAAACAAAAATAATTGCCTTAGGTATTTCTTCCGTGTTGTATAAACTAAATTTGTCCTGTAACTGGTTTTAGTCTGTTTAGTATATCATAACTACTGCTTCTGTTCCAATTCCTTTTTATCCTTTTTATCCTTTTTTAGATTTTTTTTGTACAATAAATATATATATAGCAAAAAGCATTCTCTTCTTTTGATGCTTTGACGAAAGAATTCTAGATCTTACAAATATGGCTGAAATTCTGTTATGCATGTAGAAAGCTAAAGGCATTAACGTCCAGTCAGTCACTCCTAGCCAGCAATTAATGTGTCATAGCTGGGTTTCTTGTGGGGCCTCTGTGCCTGCTGCATCATGTTGAAGAACCTCAGTGAGGACCGTTTAACTGCTGGCTAGGAACAACCAAACCGACAGGACTTCAGCCTATGTAAAAGTCAAACTGTATCAGATGGCAGCTTTTTTTTTTTTTTTTTTTTTGGGGGGGGGAACAGCTGCTAAAAAAATTCCTTCTAAAAACCACTGTGTGCCTGAGCAATCAAAATTACAAATGAAGTATTTCAATCTCCGATTGAGCAATCACAGAACAATTGGTAAATTGGTTTGGAACAAGAGGAGGCAAGGAATGATTGTGGTAAGATGAATATAGTATCCTTCTTTTATATAAACTATGTTGATTTGATCACATGACCAAACACAGCACATATAAACTATGTTGATGGTATTCTACTGTATTTTGTAGTTTGACACAATCATAGGAGTTGCCGAGTTGCCTACAGCTGTGTTTCTCGAAAATAAATAGTCAGAACAGAAAGTATGCACTCACAACCCCCAGAAGCTGGGGACACCAACAGGTACCCTTTCCAATCCAACTTACTGGACAGCATACCATTCATGCTGTTGGAATCAACCTGAAAAGCTAAACTATTTACAAAACATCTTCAAGAACAAAATGGATGAAGCAGCTTGTTATGACCTTTTTTTTTTTGCAATGCGTGAACTCCTAGATATTGTTGGACTGCAGCTCTTACTCAGCCTTGCCAATATAATCAGGGTGAGGAATCACAGAATTTGCAGTGCAACATCTGGAAGGCCACGTTTTACATCCCTGCCCTAAAAGAGTCTTGGACCAAACTATAAAGCAACATTGATTTAAACTGCCTTTGAAAATATTTTCTACTGTTTCTCATTCTCTCCCCTCCACAATTTCTGACAGTAAGTCACTAGACTAATTAATACTTATGTGCCAACAAATTGTTTCTGATGTTTGTCTGTTTTCATGGGATGTTTTAAGTCTATAGCACTCAAAAGTTGTTTATCAGCCCCTCCTTCAGATGGTGTCCTGGGTTCATACAGCTGGACCATGAATATAAAGATGGCAGGGCCCATAACCTGAATAGCTACATATACTCCAACTGGCATCTCTCCCAGGGGACACAGTGGGGATTCACACTCCTAGATTTGCAGCCAGGCAGTTGAACCCACTGAGCTACACCAGCTCAGCTATCGGATTACCCAAAATGAAAAATATTCCAAAGAAATCTTCAACGGTGGATTCTTCCTGTTCCTCTAATGCCCTCCAAATGTTTTGGATTACAAGTCCCAGAATTCCTAAACACTGTCAGGCTGGATGGGACTGGTAGGAATTGAGGACCAAACATCTGGAGATTGAAATTATTTTTATGGATGAATGTAATGGGCTTTCAAACATGCACTGGATTTCACTATAACAGGCAGAAAATAAAGGCTGTCTCCTTTTAAGCAATAAAACTCTGGTGACAAGTGGAAACTGAAATGTGCATTACCCATCTAAGTCTAATGTTTTCAGATTAATTTCATTAGTTTGGGATTTTTATATGAGCAGTATTATATTTTTATTAGACTTGTAACTTGGTTTTCAGGGCATATTGCTTTTATAAGATGGCTTAAAAGATAACAGAAAACACAATTAACTAAAATACCCCCAGCATTAAAAAGAATCAGATGTAGATATAAACTAGAAGCTAATCTTCAACATTAAAAAACACACAACATCAGTAATTATGTGATAATGCACATCCAGATGAAAAGAATCTGAAGGGTTTGAGGCCATTTACTGAGACCTGCCTAGTACTTGGCAGTCTAATGGCTTTTGCTGCTAATCTTAGTTTTTTGACATCCTTGAACTAATGCTAGCACTTTTTTAAAAAAATATGTTCCAAAGTATTTAATAGGGATTGGGATTTTTTTTTGGGCGGGGGACCTTCTAAATCTGATAATTCAGTGGGAACTGCCAAATTATGGGACTGTGAGCTGACAAATACCAGGAGGATGTAGCAATATCTTATCTCTATGCCATTTCCTTGTGTAATAATAATAATAATATAATAATAATAATAAGTCTTCTTGAGACGTGTCCAGTTGTATCTTCGTGAGTCAGAAAAAAATCCCTGCAACTTGCAAGGGTATATGGAGGAGTGAGTTCCCATGCAAAATGCTTCCATCAAAACTCACTGCCCTCATTTCTCCTATGCACCTTGTAACTTGAAAAGATGTAGCTGGGCACTTTTCAGAGAGTATAAAGCAGCAGCATGGGAATGGTATGGAGGTAAGATGGCTGCTCTACCTCCTGCCATTTGATGCCTCCAAGTCCCAATAGCTGAGCCTGATGATTCCTGCTGACTTGCTGAATTATGGCACTGGGAGTTCATTCCTCTCTCTCTTTTTTATGTTTATAATTTTTGTAATTAAATTTTAAGATATAACATACAAAAAAAAATCTAACAGCCAAACAAACATTACATTATACAAAAACACACACACCCATAAATATACAAACCAAGAAGAAAATGAATTTTTTCCTCTGATATAAAGAGCAATTCCCACATAACTAAATTACAGATTTCTTTATAAGTTTATAATATTAATGTCTATGGATAATATTTAATTATACACATATCTACTCTATTATATCAAATAATCCAGCAATATAAAGTGCTCCCAGTATTTCAAAAGAAAAATCAAAATCAAAAACACCAGTGATATTTACAAAGCCCCGAACACTGTGTTTGCCTTAGCAGACATATTACAACTTCCAAAAAACTCAGTTGATCTGGCACTGGTCTGCTACCTTTACCTTTATCCAATGTATAATCCACAAATAGTTTCCATATTTCCCAAAATTATTTTCTTTAATTATACCTTTTTTGTTCAATTCCCATGTCAACTGGGAGTTCATTGCCCCCCTCAATATCTTGCCTATTATTTAAGCCTCCAACGATCAACCCAGCACCTGGAAAGGGCCCAGAACTAATTAAGCTGCCTAGATCAGGAGTTCTCAACCTTTTAAAGCAGGGGGCGGGTCATGCTCCCTTAGACAGCTTCGGGGGCCAGATGGCCATTTTGCCCTTCCTCCATCGCATGGCACTTCCTGGTGTGGTAGAGGCAAGCCACGTGAAATGGTGCCATGGGCCGCATCCAGCCTGTGGGCCGCAGGTTGAGAATCCCTTGCCTAGATCTTATAAGTAACCACATGCTAAACCGCAATATGGAGCACATTGCAACAATTCGATCTATTCTACATACAGCTGATGGGTAGTTAACTGCAGCTAGGTTAGCCTTCTTTAGAGGGAACTGCAGCTGATAAATCAGCATAAGGTGGGAAAAGGTACAGTAATACCTTGGATAACGCTAAGACTTGGTTCCACAAGTCTTGGTGTTATCCGATGCATATTAAAATCCTATGGGATGGATCAGATAACGTTAAAGCTCCATAGAGATACATTGTAACTACACAGGCTTCAGCGGTTGTTATCCGATCCATCCCATAGGACCTTAACGTTATTCGATCCAATTCTCCTCCCCAGATTACTTAACGTTATGCAATTTTAGCGTTATCCGAGGTAAACGTTATCCAAGGTATTACTGTACTTGCAACCAAAGGCATTGAAGTGTGTGACTCCAGAACCATTTGCAAACTATATATTTTATCCTGTACGGGGAATGTCAACCTATTAAAAATACAGCTACAGCTCTATTTATGTAAGTACAAGCAGTGTTATTGACTGAACAACTAGAATTACCAAGCAACATCTTTTCCTGGTGTTTTTGACATACATCAGAACATGGACAAAAATGGCAAGGTCTTTTTCCTCCTTCAAGTATGGAGAATGACACTTAAGCATGGCATTAAGTCTCATCTTTCCTCTCTAGTTGTTCCTTTAAATTTCATCTCCTCCTTCGACTTTCATCCCGTCACTCAAGTATGGAGACGCAAGACATTAGAGAGAAACAGCATTTTTGGATTCTGTGTCTTATCTAGCACATTGTTAATGATACAGTTATTTATATTAAACTTTTGCTTCCTTCCTAGCATATCCATTACATGAAGCAAATCAAATGTTGCCCTAAAAAGCAGGTTCACACAGAAAAAGTTATTCCATCTGTTTTGCTATCCTAAAATTGTAAAAACAGATTTACAGCTCACCAGAATTGCTGCAGGAAACTAGATCATGAGATGTTGTTTTATGGACCCCTCATTAGGAGGTGACAGGTATGCTGAGAATGCAAGAGCTAATTACATTGCCCCAATCAGAGGAAGTAGTGGGAATGTATGCACACATGGACATGAAACTAATCAGTGCAACTCTAATATGCTTGCTACTTGAGTTGTCAGAGTTAAAAGGCTTGACAAAATGCAACTTTCTCAGTAAAGAGGCATAAACAGAAACAGCAATAACAAGTAGACAAGCTAAGAAGAAATTCTGAAAGTACTGTGTTTATTTTACTATATCAGTGAGAAATCCAAGAGGTTACTTGTGCTTTTTGTTAGCAAAAGATGCATCAGAAAAGTTTTTACACTGGAGGAAAAACAAACCAAATACAAGTTACAAAGTGCACTTATACATTGCAGGTCACCTTTTAAAAAAGGATTTCAGAAAAGAAAGAAACCTTGGGTTTAAACTTTCCCCTCTTCCACCTATACTCTAACATTAAATACTTTCAAACCACTCCAAGTGAATTCAACATCATAATCTCAGTAGCCATCCTATTCAGTATAAATTGCCAACACGAGTGGGGGAGAAGAGCTGAAATGAGACACAGCAGATTTTTGGTGACTTCCAATTCACTGTTACATAATCTCAGTAATCTTATCCAATTAATCCAGAACACTGTATAACAAAAAAAAAAGTCTGCTACTTGGTCTAATCCATGTGTCCTATACTAAATCAAGTGTATTGAATCAAAATCTGAAGTCCAATTCTGCCTAGGACGTCAGGATCTTAAGTTAGCAAATCTCATCCTCTTGGTTAGGTTCTTGCACTGATCATGTGGGGTATATTTGCCACAAATGTAACAAAAAATGTCTGATTTATTAACACAACTGTGCCTACTCATCTGTACCACAAAACAGACTCATGATGGCCTAGTTGAGCTATCCAATAAAATGGTTTCGCAATAGAAACAAGCCCTTGGTCCATCTTGCCTTATATACCTATTTGTGACATCAGCTCACTGACTTGCCCAGACATGGTTGGAACATGCATACCACTAGGGGACGTGATTCAGCTGAGGTGGCAGCAGGCATAGTGGTAGCTGCAACTGTTATAATGTTCCCATGTAAAAATACATTATCCAATTACCGACCATTTGACGTCATAGCACGCCTTAAAATCTGTACATGATAGGCTAATTCTGAGTTCAGATTTGGAATCAGCACACTTGATATCACGTAAATCACATGTGTTATTGCCAGCAGCAAAATCATTGTCGTGCAGTATAATCATAGAAAGAAAGTTTTGTTCTGTTTAATGTACTCCCTACTAGGTAAGCAGACTCCCCCCCCCCCTTGGGGAATGGAAGGTAAGACACAAAAAGGATGCATCCTTATACCCATATTTTGAGTAAGAATGGCCAAGGTGGCAAACACTCTGCATTTCTTTGTTTTTAGGGTTACAGTTTCAAACACAGCTTTTTTGCTTTAAACCAAAGGATTTTTTTCCTCTTAAGAAAACTTTCCAGCTTGCAGAAATGTAAGCACACATGGCCATCAATATCAATGTCTTTATGGCTGAGATAAGGTCTTTATTAATCTTTAGGATAAGATATTTTTTAGAAGCCATCGTATAAATAAATGCAATCAACAGCAACCTGTTATCTTTGACTGTACAAAAAAAGATGACTTCTCTCATCTTGGTTTAGTTGGATTTCTAAGGAAACCGTTCTCTCTCAAAGGTGAAGGAGATACATTTCAGCTTCTTGTTCAGAGAGGCATGTCTGACATACTACAAATTGTTTGTCACATACATGCCACCATAGCCTATTGGTGTGTTGCTCAAAGTTCCCCCCCTAAGGAACAAATTCTAAGATAAAACATATTCCACCAAAAGAAAGTTGTATCCAAGGAGGGAACAGAATTAAGAAAGTATAACTTTCACTACATATTAGCTACTCAACCTTATCACATAAGAGACTTTGAGCTTTCAAAAGATCACAATACACAGAGATAGAACATGACAGCTATTTGATAGCTGTAATAAAGTTACCAAAAGATGGAAGCAAAAACCAGTCTCCAGCATTCATTTCTGTGGAGGGAGACAATATGAAATTCTATCATCAACTGTGACAATACAATGAGTAGATTAAAAAAAGCTGGAACAGGAAAATAAGCTGTCTTCCCAATTAAAGCAGCTGCAAAGAAAAGACAACTTTTTGAAACTGCAGTTTGAAACTGCAGCCTAGTTCATGTTGAAGTAGTCCAAATCATGAAGTGTTCTCAAATGATAATAACATAACAGATACAATAATGAGCTTTCATTGAAACTCAAAGAATATTTCAGGATAAATCTTGCATATTTCAGAAGTAGTTTGGCAAACCCTTGCTTATTTATAATGTAGCAAACACAGAAGAAACAAAAAATGAAGAAAAAGGTAGTACTGTATCTCTTTAACCAAGTCTGGAAAAGGCTAAAATAATACCATCTGACCTGCAACAAATTTGCAGAAATCAAAATTAAAACTGAAAATGAAACCAAAGATTTTTGCAACTTCAACAGTTCATTAGGAACAACTGTTCAACTTCCTTTGCATCTATGATACTGGTATTAAATCCCAGTAACTGCATAATAAAGAGCTGAAAATAGTGATAGAATTGCACCAGGGAGTGGTGGTTTTTTAAAATTCTGCTTTACTCCAAACTTGCCCCAGTGAAGGATTTGCATGGGTAATATGTTGCTCTATGGTAATTTACACACTTCATGGGTGGCTGAGTGTTTTTCTGATGGTCAATCTTCATAACACATGGACAACAAGAGATTATAGTAGATAGGAAAGGGAAGAAAAGATAGGAAAAAAGGGGAGGTAACCCCTGTTGGGGATGAAATGTCACAGAGGCATTCTACATCAGTGGTTCCCAATGAGGGGCCCAAGCCCCACAGCGGAACTTCAATTCCCAGATGCCTAAGTAAGTACACTGGCTGATCAGTGCTTTGGGGAATTGGCTTAGGCTTCTGGGAATTGAAGTCCAAAAACCAAAGGTTGGGAAACACTGTTCTATATGTACTGTATAAGGACAGGTGGAACTGGGGTGAACCAATGCATTCAGCAACAAATAATCTCCCCATGTGCTGATTTAACTAAAGGGATGATTTATTCACATCAGCAATCCCTCATGGCACCCCTAGAATGACTGGAGACAACACCACTGTGTGGACAACCCTATAAACATGCAAGGCTTGGAGACAAAACACATAGGTTAAACTACCAGGGAGATATCATGTGTCAAGTGAGTTAAAACAAAAGGTACAGGTGAGAATGGCCTAGAGCAGTGGTCAGCAAACTTGGCTCTCCAGATGTCCCTGGACTTCAATTCCCAGAAGCCCTGATCAGCAGGTGTACTGATTAGGGCTTCTGGTAACTGAAGTCCAAGAACACCTGGGGAGCTAAGTTTTCTGATCTCTAGCCTAGAGGAAGATCCCATCCAAAGTTGTACAGTAATACCTCGGATAACGCTAAGACTTGGTTCCACAAGTCTTGGTGTTATCCGATTTTTAGTGTTATCCGATGCATGTTAAAATCCTATGGGATCCATCGGATAACGTTAAAGCTCCATAGAGATACATTGTAACCGCACAGGCTTTAGCGGTTGTTATCCGATCCATCCCATAGGACCTTAATGTTATTCAATCCAATTCTCCTCCCCAGATTACATAACGTTATGTGATTTTAGCGTTATCCGAGGTAAACGTTATCCGAGGTATTACTGTACTGTATTTCTATATAGTCAAATATGGAAGTTTTCAAATGAAAGTTTCAGATAAAATTAATCATGTAAAACTAATCTACTTCATTGGATTGGTTGGGCATTCTTCTTAATACATTGACAACCAGGATCATTTCTGGACACATCATCCATAAGCAACACATAAATGCAAAAAACATTTCTACTGCAATTTTGTGTGAGCATACTCAGAAAGAAGTCCTATTATATACTGTAGCCGAGACCTCCAAATTATTTCATTGTAAATAATGGTGTATCATATATTATTAAACTTCTGTTTTAAAAAGCCAGGAAAACAAATCCCTTTAAAAAGTTTGGTTTATGAACATGCAATACTGTTTCTATGTCCATGATTCAAAACAAAAACTAGCAATAAACTTCTATAGAACTTGGTGAAAAACAGCCATGACAACTGCTTTGGTTTGTTGTACTGTAATTGATGAAAATAGAGTCAAGTTCTAGAATTTTCCCTTATATCTGTCTGCAAAATGTCATAAGAGAGGATCCTGTAGACCAGTGGTTCCCAATATGGAACCCACACCCCACCAGTGGACTTCAATTCTAAGTCAGTACATTGGCTGATCAGTACTTTGGGGAGTTGACTTAGTCTTCTGGGACCTGAAGTACAAATAAACAAAGGTTGGGAAATACTGCTGTAGACCATCTTAACTGCTGACACTCATGTCATCAACATTCAAATAGGCCTTTGTTATGCAAAGCACAGTATCTTTTCTCTTGTTGGCAACATGAACATGATCTTGCAAGGTCAGATTCACAAATGAGAGATTTTTAAGAACTGAAGTAAGAAATTACCCTGGAAGTATGATGCTAATGCTAAAAATATTTGAGACTGAAACAATATATTATGCATCGCTTTAAAATGCTATTACCTTCCCATTTATTTTATGGAAATTGTTAGATGTTTTCCACTATGCTGCATGTCCTCAAAATGGCTTGCTAGATTCCTCTGCTGGTGACACTACATTGTTGATAGGTAATAATACAAAACACTAATATAAAACTGTGTTAATAGCAACAAGAGCATACATTAATTAAAATAATTGAGAAACATTTATTTCTCAGCTAGCATGAAACTAACCAATCATCTCTGGCCTCTCCCCTGGGGGAGTTTCAAAAGGTCAGAATTTCAGGTGTAGAAATAAAATTTCACTCTTATAAATTCACACCCTGATAAATATTTAAAAGAACAGTGGGACTGGGGGCAGGGAGAGGAACATATTTCTCTTTATTAACTCCTCACTGGCACACACTTCCAAGCTTCCGTTCTCCTGTTGTTTTCTTATTCTTCCGTATTTAAACAGGAGGGAGATTTTTTAAACCCACCCACAGAGGGCACAGGGGCAAGAGGCCACTGGGGATAATAAGACATTGCAATTGGGAAGAACATGTGTTTATATTTCTTTGTGAAGGGATGCACACACGCACACATGCACAAACACAGAAGATCCCTTCTCTTCCTTCATTTTCCTGCTTCACTGTGCAAGGCTAACACAAGTTCCCATCTTCTCCCTCCCTGACCTATAGTTCTACTTGCATTTAGATGCAAGCGTCTACTCTTGAAAAGTGACTTCATGCTGAATTTGGGTGCTACATGGCCTTCTCTAGCTCTCACGCAGCAAGCCTCGGCCATCCCTTTCTTTCGCTGGTTTTCCCACACTTTCTGCCGCTCATTGTATGCCTGGTGCTTTTTCTATCTGTCTATTCAGCTCAAATTAGTCACGAGTGGCCCCCAGCTTACAGAGGAAAAATAAATTAGGTAGTGTTTTAAACACAGTTTGATTAGAATGATTCCCCCTCCCATTCACACACACTTTGCTGAAGAAGAGGGGATGCATACTCTTTAAAAGATAGCCTTCCCTCCTCACCCCAACAGGAGAAGAGTACAAGGCAGAGGATAAAAACCTTCAGAGCAATTATCCCTTGGAGTATAGATGGCAGGTACACATCTGCATAAGTGGCTACGTAAGGAAGTTGGGATCAGTATTTATTAAATAACAAAGATAATTTATAAGCAATGTAATCTGGAAGCTATCTTTGTTTTGATCATGGTAATGGAAGACTTGGGCAAAATATAAATTTACTTAGAATAAGAGCATAGGTGTCCAATCTGGAAAATAATGTGATCATAATATTTTCTGAGTCTATCTATATACTGCATATATCTTCACTTTCTGGGGGCAGCCTAATCTTGACTTCTCCTCATTTATTGTTTACACTTTATAAGTTATAAAATATTCTGGATATTTTGTTCTCTTATTCTCCCCAATAAATAATTTAAAATATATATCAAAGGACTGATTATTAAATCTCTTGATACAAAATGATAGTCTGGATCAGGGGCGCCCAAACTTTTTGGGCCAGGGCCCTGACCACGTCCCCGGATCAGCTGAGCAGGCCAGACCATGGCCCCGGATCAGGGTGTGTTTTCTCAGTGTGGCCATTTTACTTCCCGGTTTGATGTAGACGCTTCTGTGCATGCATGAAAGCAGTCATTTTACTTCCTGGTTTGGCACGGATGCTTCTGTGCATGCACGAAAGTGGCCATTTTACTTCACAGAAGTGTCCGTGCCAAACCAGGAAGTAAAACGGCCACTTTTCGCAGATGTGCAGAAGCATCTGTTATTTATTTCCTGGTTTGGCGAGGGCATCGTGGGCCTGATGGAATGCCTTCAGGGGCCGTATCTGGCCAGAGGGCCGTAGTTTTGGCATGCCTGGTCTGGATAGTCATAGACAGAAGAAAGAAGATAATTCTCATCTCAGTTTCTGATAACAGAGGAGGGGAAAGGTTTCCATTGCCACCAGTGATTTAGAAGCAAACACAAACACTCCAGAATTAACCTGACTTATTAGATCACTATACAAAGTAGGGACGTGATAAAAAAATAGCTAAATGATTATGTTTTATTTGCAGAATGTAGCTTCATTTCTGAAAAGGCTGTCTACAGCAAGGTCCAAGTACAAGAACACTAATCCAGTCATTAGTCTCACCAAGTGTAAACCCATTGAATCACCAGAATTTATTTAAATATTGATTTATTATTTAGTAATTGATTTAAAGGTCTCCTCTTCAGTTGGCTTTCAGAATAAAATGTCGCTGTAGTTAGGAAGTGCCAGAAATCAGTCACTGTCATCTTTCTAAACTTAACCTCCGTTGTGTCTCAAGACAAATGATTTGAAGCTCTATATAAAAATATTTAATGTGAATAATTACCACTCACCCCACCTGATTAGAATGATACCCTCCATTAATGAAACATGACTATCTGAAAAGGGAATTCTAGGTTTTGATGTCTGAAAAACAGAGGACAATGAAAACAGAAGTCTTAATGCTCAAAGATTGGGTTAAAACTTGTAGGGAACATGATAAAAAAAATGGAGCTTTTTTCGCAATTGGATTTAAACTGGTTTCAGATTCTCCAGATAAATAAATGGAATAAAATTTTTATATATGAAAGGAGTTTAAAAAGGGAATTAACGGTATTTGAAGATCTCCTAAGTAAGCTAAGAAAAGGAGAGATTGGTATTAAAGGGATAGTAAGTAAGATATATAAAATTTTTAATAAAGGAGAAAAAGTACAGGAGATATTGAAAAATATTTGGGAACAAGATTTGAATGTGACAATTTCAGAGGAAATGTGGCAGAAAAGATGGAAAAGAAGGATTATGAGAACTATGTCTGTGAGGGTTAAAGAACATAATTATAAACTTTTATGGTGGTGGTATCTGACCCCAATTAGGATGCATCAAATAGACAACAAGATAAGTAATATATGTTGGAGATGTAAACAATCAACGGGAACATATACACATATGTGGTGGAGTTGCAATGTGTTGAAAGAATTTTGGGGAAAAGTAGAAAAGGAGATTAGAAATATATTTGGAATGTAACTAGAATTGTGGCTAGAAACAGTACTGTTAACAGATGTGGATAAATTCAAAATGTGTAATGACGATAAAGAATTAATGACTGTAATGATATCAACAGCCAGACAATGTATTGCAAAGAATTGGAAAAATGATGTAAAGTATTACTAAAAATAGAAGATTGGTATAAAGAAATGTGGCAATTAGCACTCAATGATAAGTTAACATGGGAATTGAACATTAGGAAAGGCATAGTTCATGTAAACAGATTCTGGAGAATTTGGCGAAAATTTGTGGAACACGTAATGGTTAAAAATAAAGGTATTAAGCCTGTACCAGATCAAACTATTTTTTTGGAAGATATATGTTATAACCTTCCGGACAATGTTTCTAGCATAGTGGTGATTTATATTTGAAGATTGCTATTTAGAGTACGAAAGAAGCATATAAATATATTATGTAGTAACATGTTAGAAAATTAAGTTTCATAAGCTTCTGTAGCAAATGCTTATTTTTATTTCTGTTTACTACTTCTTATTTTTATTTTATTTCTTGATATCTTATGTATCTTGTGTTGATTTTCTGTGCAGATTTTTTGCTGTATTTCTTTTTCTTTGAAAATATATAAATATTTTAAAAAAAGAAAACAGAAGTCATAATGTTTGTAAAAAAACAAAACTACACGAAGTTTAATATTTTTAGACAGAAACCCTTCTTGGTTCTGGTGCGACTGTCTCTGCCAAAATAGCAAAAATGTCCACCAGAAGAAGGCAAGCAGCAATAAAAGCCGCTGTGTGTTCCTCATAGGATGATGGCATCTACTTGGCATAGAAATATATCTAGGATTAAAGGATGGTATGTTTTCAGACTAAGTACTGTACTGGAATTATTATTCTCTAATTCTGCAGAGTATCTCACATACAAATATTTCAAACTTTGCCGTTCCTGGCATTTTAAAAGCTTTGGTCTAAGATGCATTTCATTTGTACCAAAGGTGAAAATATTTTGTCTGATTTCCCCCATATTCTCTAAAGGTTTTTCTACTGAATGTTTCTAAGCCTTAACATCTCTAAATACATATTTAAAAAAGAGAATTGCATTGCTTTGATTGTTTTAATACTTCTTCCAGAAAATCAGCATGCATGAAACCTTCTTTTTTGCCCTTTATAATTTGATTCAAGTTTGATAACACAAAGAATTAACACATATGAAAGACACCCATAATTAATTAAAATGCAGTATAGTATTTAACACAACTCTTCAAAATTAGGGGCTGAAATCCTGTTGTTTAGAATATTAAGTCTTACTAGAATAAGCCAACTAAACCAGTGGGGATTTTATGAGTTAACTTCTCCATAAGTTCCACTGATTCAAATTACCCTAGTCTAGTTGTGACTTACTTTACCATAATAAAGTATAGTTAGGTTAGGGCAGTGATAGGATGCAACAGGTTCACACCGGTTCGCCAGAACCGGCAGTAACTTTTCCCAGTGTCCCTGAGAACCGGTAGCAGCTTTTGGGGGGAACTACCTTTGGGGCTTACCTTTTCACTGGTTCCCCCACTGCACATGCGTGACAAGCACTTGGTGTGCATGCACGCCTACAGTGCTTGGCGCGTATGCACGGCCTCCTTGCTGTCCTCCCAAGCAGGGAGGAGGAAGAGAAGCTGCTAGCCTGAAGCTCCCTATAGCCTGCTCCCCAGGGTAAGTGACTCACCTTTGGATGTGGTGTGTCTGTGTGTATTTTAATGTGTATTTAATACCTTTACCTATATTGATGTACTACCACAGTTCCTAAAAAGTCCTGGCAGCTAGCAGGCCTGGCTTGGGATTTTTAAGCAAAGTCTTGGAGTTACCTCATCAATAAGCTACACCTGTGCTGTTTCAGTTGCTGTTCCAATTGGAGAACCCTTAAGGAGGAACAGCTGTTTTACATTTACATTAAGGCACATTATCCTAGAGAACTGGTACGATGACCATATCCATCTTGCAACATGGTGCTGCCCAGGCACTTATACTAACAGGTAAGTAATGGGTTTGGGTTTGGGGTGGGTGTTTGGGTGGGTGGGTGTATTTTAAGGTAATTTTTATTTTATTTATTTATTTATTTATTTTATTTACGGGTTTATGTTGTGGGTGGGTGTGCTTATTTTTATTTTATTTTTTCTTTGGCCCCGCCCATGACATCATAACATTGGCCACACCCACGATGTCCATGACATCATGGTGTGGTAGTAAATTTTTTTATCATCCCATCACTGGGTTAGGGGCATTTGAACCTATGGAACTTACAGAGGAGTAAACTCACCAAATTAACATTGATTCAGTCTACTCTAGTGCAATTTATTATGCTAAACTTGAACTTCAATCAAATTTAGGATTTTCTGAAGAGTTAAAGCATCTTTCCAAAAACAAGTCAAACATTGCCCTTCTGTGAATCCATAGCAGCTCTAATTCATATAATCTTAAATCCCAGTAAACTAAAATAACAAAAGGAAAGTTACTTCTGGTTCATCAAAAACTGGAAATAGCAAGCACTCCATTGAAGCAGTTTTATTATAAACCAATAAGATTTAGTTTTGATTTGAACATGACCCACATTTTTAAAGCAACCAAATTGCTCCAAGTTGATTAATTTTAAAAAAACCACACACATTATAAAATTCAATATATAAAACAAAATTTAAAAAGTCTTAGAATATACATTTTGAGACACTGGATTGTTCAACTGATACCACACAGTGTCAGGACTTGGTAACAATTTTTTTTTATTGAATACTGCTCATAAATAATGAAAAGTATGAGCACAACAGAAAAGTCTGATTAATTAAGAACAGTTTAAAAAGAATCAATTATTAAATGAAGAGGAGTCAACTAATTATTTAATAAACATTCTTTTAATCTGCATTGCACATAAAAGGAAGGAGTTGTATATGGGACACAAGAAAACCCCCATTAATAATTCAGTTGAAGTCTAAGGTAAAAAGATTAAAAAACCTAAAGATGTCCAAGCAAACCAACATTTAAACCACCAATCAATAACAATATCTAAAACCTGTGACACAAAAGATACTTTCAGTATACAGAAAGACTTAATGCCCACTTCGATGTACAACAGGGATTCTCAACCTGCGGCCTGTGGCACCATTTCATGTGGCCACACACCGCCTACACCACATCCAGAAGTGCCATGTGGTGGAGGAAGGGCAAAATGAACATCCGGCCCCTGAAGGTGTCTGAGTGAGCGTGATCCGGGCCCTGGCTTTAAAAGGTTGAGAACTCCTGCTGTACAAAGATGAAGCAGATCTGTAGTATAAGGTGAATGGCATTTGGGCTACATGAAACAAAATAATTTCTTTCAGCTTTTAAGAGATGAAATTACAATGATAAAGTATATTCCTGCTGACTTCTCAGCTGGAAGTTTCAATAATTTGTGGGCAAGAAAACAAAATGCAACAACACGATAAGGGAAAGATTTTCTCCAAAACATTATTTTTAATAAACTGCAGCACTACAAATGGAAGTATCATCACTTTTCAGGATACATTCAATTTAGAGAGAAACATGAAACTGGAGTAACAGCTGAATATGAATATTGTATTTTACAATGAATAATTCCATTATTTTAAATCTTTTTGATACAACCTAAAAAGGGAAATTATTTCCATTTGTGCAAAGTAAAATGTAAAAACTCATGGCAAGGTTCATTACTAGCAAGGTGTCTCTGAGAGTCTGTATAGTGTTGTTTGCAAAATTGATGACTATTTCTCTTTGGGAGAATTAAAACTGCAGTAAATTGGAATCCAATACAATTAAGACTGTTCTATGGGCCAACACCATCCTTCAAAATATGTAATAACTGCTTAAGATATAAAAGGCAAATACATCTTAACGGATTTATGCATGATGCATCAAGCACGTGAATGGCAGACCTAATGACTTCATATTATTCAGTATTGGTAAGATTGGAGCTCAACCCAATGAGAGGAAAATTTCAGATACAAGTATAAAAATAATATCAGATTAAATCAACTAGGACAAATTATGTTTATGTTCAGGGATAGAGACACAAAAGATAGATCATTTTCTAACCACAGGTAATGTGAGCACTGAAACTTACTGATTTAGGCATTACTGATTTTAACTGGGGCTGAATATTGGGATGAAAGTGTTCCTATTGCTCCTAATGACGGAATATTTCTATTTTGTGCAGCTATTTTAATTTACACAGAGAAGCAATTCAGTATAAGCAGCTGATAAGACATTCTGCCAGAGAATTCAAATGGTTTACATACTCTTATTCTGCAAGCAATATTCTAAAATTTGTTTCAAGCCCAAGAAAAGTGGGGTCACAACTGAGTAGTTAGCTTTAAAATGCAAAGCCAAGTTTTGTATGAGAAAGAAAACTATATCTCTCATTAAGTATGAAGAACAAAAACGTGTAAAAGATATACCCAACCAGGCAAAAGCTAAGGAGATCTTCAGACAATGCCAAAACGTTCTGCTCTTTTTCTCTTCTTTGCCTGCAAATGGGAATTAAAAGGAAGAGTTTTTTAAAAAATCAAGACTGAGCAGAATTGCAACTCTGAGCATGTGTTTTGTCAAAAGAGAAGGTAGAAGACTGCTATAGTGTTATCTTAAGAAAGCATTTTTCATATCAAATTTTACAAAGGGGCACTGCTGTCCCAACAGCTTCCAGCTAGAGTCAAAAATTAAGTTGTAAAAGCATGAGATACAGTGGCCTGGTGGTTGCCTCAGCATTCTGGCTTGTACAAGAAAGCTATGCCCAGAACAATGACCACTTTACAGGCCTGGGAAGCCTTCCAGGCAATAGGGAGGTGGGAAATGTAAAAGGCCAAAGGGTTAACACTCTTCTATTCATGGGGAAGGCGAGAGGGACACAGTCAAATACATTAAATATACTCATGCGTCTCTGAGATATGCCTCTAAGTCAATACACCAAGGGCATATAAATCTTAATTTTTACCAGGATAAATAGCCTGGGGGTAGCAGAAGTCCTAATCAAGAATCTCCAGGGGAAAGGTGCTGTTTAGCATATAGAATACTAGAAAAAGGCCTTTTTGTTTCAGGCACACTCTCTAAGTGACCTAACGGAAAAGCATGGAATCCCTCAGACCAGAGCCCAGCCACCCCCTTCATTCAAAATGAACAGGGGGATCATTCTACTTCATTCTTGCACAGCATCTGGCAAAAAAACAAAAGAAACCAAACCATATCTAAACTCCATATACGATGCCAAAGAAAATAAGCTTCCTGTATATAATATTCAAGATTTATCAAAGGAAGGTTCAGAGACCCCTACATCACCTCCATTGCACAATCAAAATAAGCCCACAGCAAGAAGACCCTTGAGATAGGGACTACAACTTAATACAAACCACAATAAGTATGAATCTGGATAAAGTAAAAGAATCTCATTCAAGTCAGACAAATAACTCTAAAAGGAGGAATCAAAAGCTCCATACGATGACTGATCTCTGTCACAAAGAATTTACAAGATGAGATAGAAAAACAGTATAGATATATAAGAATAAAATATCTTGGAAAAGATTCATCAAATATTCAGTATGAAAGAAAAGAACTTTAGATTCCAGCCATTGGCTTCTGTAACATTATCAAGGGGCTGTATGGGGTAAAGAAGTAACTTGCATCACAGCACAAAGTGTAAAGCAGGGGTTGATTCTCCACATTTTCGGGTCCCAGGTCTGACCACACACCCCAGGCAGCTGACTGGGCCAGTCACATTGTTCTTCCCACCAGAAGCGGAAATAAAACATGTCCCACACATGACCAGAACGCATTTATGGCAACATTCTGCACATGCATGGGTGCATTGTACTTCTGCTTCCGGGATGGCGTGGCCCGGATGAATTGGTGTCATGGGCTGGGTCCAGCCCACAGGTTGCGAATGCCTGGTGTAAATTGACTAGAGTTAGGTTTAATATGCTCAAATTACAGTCTTTTTGCCTTCATTTTTGGTATTAACATCAGGAGACAACTTTCCAGTAACCTTGGAAGAGGCAGTAAGTTAATGTTCTATAGATCGAGCGTAATACTCACTTTTGCACACACTTGAATTAAAACTCTCTGTGTAAGCCCTTTAGGGGACAAAAAGGTCGATCTGACCCAGACTCAAATCTCAGCTCAATTATGATTTCTGAGTTAAGCTGCTGAAGGAAGTATATAAGCAAGTTCCAATGACTGTTTAGCACTATTTTTTAAACCTTGCACCTTCTGTATGTTCTGTATTACATCTCTGGTCATGCTGCCTAGGGACTTTTGTCCCAAAAATCTGGAAGGCACCAGTTTCAAATAGGTTAGTTTAGCACAGTGGTGGTGAACCTATGGACTGCGTGCAAGAGGGGGCACTAAGAGCCCTCTCTGTGGGCACGTGCACCGTTGCTGCAGCACAAAGTTTGTCCCGCCCCTCTGCCCAGCAGCCCAATGGGAGCGTTTCCTCCCTCCCCCCAGCAGAGTTGGTCCTGCCTCTCTGCCCTGCAGCCCAATGGGAATGCTTCCCATGTGGCTCACATGTGGCGTGAGGGTGAGGTGCAGACGGTAGCCTGTTGAGTCTGTGGCGAAGATGAATTTGAGCACTTTGTCTCTAAAAGGTTGGCCATCACTGGTTTAACAGGGTGGTGTAAATAAGAGCATATTAAAAGATAAAGGATACACAGTGCCATCTTGTGGAATGTTTAGTAGGATTTCAATGAATGATAGAAAGTGTTCTCAGCAACTGCCCATGCCTTTATAGCATCAGAATAAGCTGATTTTATTTCTGCTCTGACAGGTTACCTCTGTATCTTCTGTTGTTCCTGTCCCAGCTGAACTTGTCACAATACCAAACCTCTCCTTTCTCTTTTTGAGCTTCTCGTCATCTTCATTCTACCAAAAGTAAGGAAGAAAATGTTTAGTCAGCTTTTAAAGCTAAAATGATAATTTTAGTTAATGATAAATCCTTCCTTTTTTGTCCCAAGCCACGTAAAACAGTTTCCTGTAAAACATATTTGCAGCAGGACATCAGCTTTCTGAACCTTTACACTATTCATTCAGCTGAACACATTCTTTAAATGGGCAATATATAAACCAATGATATTATGAAGCAAAAGACCTTTGGGCTCTGAACAAGCTAGCATCATTTATTTCAACCATTTCTTCTAGGATCTGCAACTGTTCTTGTGTACTGCACAATTAAAATAGTGATTGAAATAATTTTTCACTGAGCATTTACTCTCATTTTATTCATGTTATTTCATTCTCCTTCCTTTTTTTCACTGCTCACCATCTTATGTTGTTTGGTGCTACCTACTGTGCCAGTTTTGGGCACTGAGATAACTAGCAGTGGCATCTAAATAGTTCCAATCGGCTTTTCACCTGGGAAGAAGCCTGGGGTAACACCAACAACCCTTTGAAATAAGAAATAGTGGAGATCTGCAGCTACCAGACATTATGTTCCGTTACAAGCAGTAATATAACATTTTTTTCCTAATTTAAAAGCCAAGATAGTCATCCTGGTCATAAAAATCAAAAATCTTAAGACGAATGCAGGACTCATTAAACAATAAGAATAAAAATCACAATACTACAACAAAACCTTTTTCTTATCTCTACAATTTGTGTGCTCTTTTCCTGAATCATGTGCAGAATGATGGATAGAAAAAGGAGAACCTGCTTTGTATTTTACAATCTATTTTAAACTTCAGGACAACACAGCATATAATGTAAGGCTATTCTTTCGGTATTTCAGATATCCAAGAGACAGCTCTCTAAAGCAGGAGTTCTCAACCTTTTTAAGCTGGGGGCTGGGTCATGCTCCCTCAGACAGCTTCAGGGGCCAGATGGTCATTTTGCCCTTCCTCCAGCACATGGCACTTCTGGGTGTGGTGGAGGCAGTGTGGACTTACATGAAATGGTGCCGCTGGCTGCATCCGGCCCATGGGCCACAAATTGATAATCCCTGTTTTAAAGCATTGTGACTTTGTCCGTACAAACACAAGAAACACCTTGCAAAATATCCATTCTATACTGCTCTCTACAATGCTCAAGAACTAGCACTTAATTTACAGTACCTGTACCTACTTCACTTATTTATTTTCCCATTTCTTAAAATGCTATCTTTTATGTTTAATTACTTTGCTTTAGTTTTAAACAAAACCATTTTCATTAAATTGGCCAGTATGATACAAATAGATCTAATTTATAGATACTAATATAAATATATATATTACTATATGTGTTGATAGTATAGCAAATTTTGGGTCTGTTTTTTACATAAATCTGAGCTTCTTTACTTTAGTCTCTAATAATAATAACATCAAAGAGCATCATTATCCTTTAAAAGCTCCACTGCATCTATTTGCTACTGAAGTTCTCTTGCATTATATCCAGCTTCAAAAGATTGTCCAATTACTGTGCTTTACTTTGGTAATTCTCCTCAGCTGCTCACAAAATGCATTTACAATCACCACTACCCACCTATTTGACCTATTTGGTTTTCTAGCAGTGCTGGCCACAAGAGTCCTAAAGTAATGATAGCCTTTCACAATCATCACGATGAGGATGTGAGAGTCAGTGGAATAATGAAAATAGGCAATGAAGTAAGTTAAAATCTCTAACTATATTTTATGGCCTCTATAAACTTGCAAAACTTCCCAGGTCCATTAACCACTCAAATAAAATACATCTTTGCACTGTGTCATCAGCTAGGTCACATTAAAAGTATGAAAATCCAGGGTCACAACTCCTTCTGCAACTATGTAAAGAGCATTCCATTTGCACAATAGCTTTTAGTGACCATTGCTCAAGTTTGATTGTTATTAATTAGTCAAAGGGTGACATGCAGTTCTGTTTTTTTAAAACAAATGCAAAACAAAACATTAATTTACAATGCAAGACCAATGACATCATTGGTGCAGCAGGTAATTTTTAATCACAGGGGTTGTACTCAACACCTCCTCAGCAAGTGGTAGTACTGCCTTCATTATGTCAATCACTTACATAAATGACACCATAGCAACCAGGCTCAGTTTTATTAATTATGACATCTTCATTTGTTGCAGCAGCAGGAATAATTGAAATGTTTAATTAAAAATGCTGTAATTTCTCAGAGGCTTCTGAAAACAAAAGCTGTTGTTATTGTAATAGCATGCATATAATATTTTTCTATATTTATATAACCCTTAGTAATAGTTACTATCAAACCCTACTATCAAACCCTGCTATTTCTTTTGCTGCAGGATACTTTTCATACTGGATTTTCTACTCTAATACACATACTATATCTCCTTTTTCAGACAATAAATAGAGGTTATTATAGGTATTACTAGTATTTAAGGTTAAACATTAATGTATGATTTTTGTAAATATGGCACTAGAGTACCTCTGGTACACTGGAGTAGCTATAGTAGCCAGCAATTAGAATATTAAAAAGAATGAAGAAATCATGATTTTCATCCCAACCTTCACTTCTTAAGTCCGGTAGGATCAAACTCGGTCTCACTGATAATTTCTGCTATAAAATGGCTGCCAATCTTGGAATATAAACAGCATAACATCAAGAACTCCACAAGACAAACTTTGTTTCATCTATACAAATCTGGAGTTTGCTACATAACTATTCTTAAGATGCAGCATGAGTAAACATGGATTCTAATTTAACTTTTACCTCAGCGGATCTTATATCAAGACACAAAGTCCCTGGAAATGTAATGTCATTTGAATCAGGAAGATTAACACTTTGATGGCTGGATTGGTTTACTAACATAAAACAGAATGCTAACTCCCCCCTTTTAGAACAGCTGTTCTAAAGCTTAAATATTTAAAATGCACTATTATTGAAGTGGACTGGAGAATCAATACCATACATGGTTTGTTGTTACTCATACACAAATGCTTCTTACTCATTTCTCGTTGTTTTAATTCTTTCCCTTCCTTTTTTGCAGTAACCAATGAAGTAAACAAAGCTACAATCGCATACAAATAAAATTAAAATCAAAGCATGCTAACAATAAGATAATGTTAAGCAAAAACAAAAATAATATAACCAGCAAGAAAAAAAAATAGACATAACACTTAATGGCATTCTTAAGGGAAGTATAAAATGGCATGAATGTGTCAACAGCAACATAGATATCCTTTTTGCTTGACTATCAGAATTGTGAAAGTGATATATACAATGTTTTCCTTATATGTATGTATCAAAAATATGTATATACAACAATTAAATGTTATATTTATTTTACGGTAAGAATAATATGAATGTAAATTGAAAATAATAACTAAAACATGATTTTAAGACTTTTAAAGATCCATTATCTTCATATTTCCAAGCTAAAACAACAAGAGTTGCATAAGACAGAGATAGCTAAAAACCACAACATATAACTCAGCCATACTGTGTTCCAATTTCAGTTCACAAACAACAACAAATTTGTTAGAATGCTGATGATAACCAAGTTTATATCTTTGTGACTTAAGGGAAATTTGAGGAAAATGAGGAGCAACTTTGAATGGATGAACGGATGTTGTGGGTCATGTAAGAGACTGCAGTGAGCTGAAGTTTTTATTTATTTTTGCAGTAACCCCCTATAATCACCTCTCACTCACTGCCTGAAGGGAAAGTGTGTAACAATCCCACTAAATCAACACTGTTCTAATGATCTCATTCACTTGACCCCCTAGCACACCAGTGTCAGCTGCAAACACGCTTACAATAAACTTCACTCCATCTTTAGCTCCTCACTGACAGGTTTTGATTCATGGGGTGCTGAAACCCATCTGAGGAAAATTACCTCTATCAAAACACTGCTATCTCAGCATCTATCAAGCTCTGCTAGAGCCCTGGGGCATGCTCAAATATGCACATGGGCATTTGTGTATGTGAAGTGGGGGTAGAAGCTGACCTCTCCTGTGAAGTGACAGATAAATTTCTTGAAGCTTGTGATTTCCTGGGTTTCTTCTTTTGCTGTTCACACACAAAGCCTCTACAACAGTGTTTCCCAACATTTGGTTTTTGGACTTCAATTCCCAGAAGCCTAAGTCAATTCCCCAAAGCACTGGTCAGCCAATGTACTGACTTAGGCTTCTGGGAATTGAAGTCTCCCTGTGGGGCATTAGGCATATGTTGGGAACCACTGCTCTAGAGAACGATGGTAGTTAACAACACATCCCATTTGAATTACGTTACCTTATTTATTCAGGAATCTCAAGTCTGAAATATGGTTTAGAGACTGGCATATGAAGGAACCTAAAGGCTATTTCAAACATTACAAAAATGAGCTTACATTTTTGTTAGAAAATGTATGTGCATCTGTAAAGTCTGACAGACAGCATATAGATCAACAAACTCAGTCTAAGAAAACATATTTTAAAAATTAGCACTATTTTTCAAAAGGGTCTTTTCTCGCTTTGGAGATGACATGATTAAAAAATCATAGATGAAAACTAAATAGCCAAAGACTGAAGTGCAGTGGTTTTTTTTTTTTTTTTTGGGGGGGGGGGGAGAGACTCTCTGTCAGAGGTACCTCAATGGCAGAAAGACATATCTTTATCAGGTTCTGACAGAGGAAGTGTGAAGGCTAGCATTAATATAAATCTGAACAAATAAATAAATAAATAAACTTGTATGTTTTGTGAGACTTTCAAATGCCACAATGATGGTTAAAGAATGTTTGGTCAAGCTGCAAAAAGATTCACTCATTGCTGAAGGGTCTGGTTTTAAGTTTACTATTACACAGGAATGTGTTGCATTCACAAATGGCCAAAATAAAGTGAGATATAAAACTAACCTAATTGGGTTACTTCCTATTGTGGTTGCAATCCTTCCATAGGCTCCTAAAAGTACTACAGTACAATGTGTTTCTTTGCTATGACACACAGAGCAATATGCAGATACAGTGGTACCTCACTTAAACAGCATAATGTGTTTCACAGGATTTTGCTCTTTAAACGAGTTTGCTCTTTAAGTGAAACACCATTGTAAGTGACCGATTCTGACATCTGGCATGTGTGTTTGCGAACCCCGATTTATTTGTTAAGCGAGTTAGTCTCTAAGCAATGCACTCTTTATGCGAGGTTTTACTGTAATTACTTACTTCACATCCAAGTCACTGAGGCAAATATAGCTGGTTAGGAAATTTGTCTTGCACCATGTGTATTTGTATTTTGTTTTCTTTTTAATTCACACAATATGTCGGACTGTATGGCAGCACTGCATAACCAACACTCTCTCTGTTTTCCAAGTGGAACATATTTAGACATTAATTCTTTCAGCAAAAAGGGAAATGGAAGAGACATCTGCTGTTGAATAAGCTATCACGCCTCAAAAGACTGGAGCTCAATAAGCCATAACAATTACGAAAAGGCCCTTAGGGAATTCTGCATGATGGGCAATGTTTAGTCCCCTCCAGTAGAACATACACAGTAATCCTCTGAATTTGAGGTTTGCCAGTATAACCACATTTACATTTCATGCCAAGGCGAAGAGATGCAGTGACAGCAGCAGGAGGGGTGGGGAAGAGAAGGAAAAAGAACTAAACAAACATGAAAGTCCAAAGGTAAAAATGTATAAACTTAAATAAATGACAATGAAATGTAGGGACAGAAATCCATAGAAAGTTGATGAATGTATATCACAAATTTAAATGCTGAATTATATGTAAGATTCACAGACAACTGAATAATATGAGCTGGCACTTATCTTTCCAACAAATTTTTCAGCCTCTAAGACATAGAAAATCCATTTGTGCTTAGAATTTTTTATACCCTCATAAATTTCAAAGACCATTCCAATACTAAATTAATATGAATAATACTCTTTTGATATGGAGGTACAGTGAGATATGGATGAATGTTTAACAAGGATCCATGAGGTAAATTATACTGACAAGAAAGCAATCAAATTACTTAAGCTTTTACTAAAGTAGCACAGTAGTATTTAATATACACAGAACCTAAGTTAAAATCAATAGATACTACAGTTATAGATGTGAGGGCTGCACCCTGCTATTCAAATAAAACTGGGCAAGCAGATTCTTCATTCAACGCATTCCTAACACTGTACAAATTTTGTTTATTAACTGACAGAACATATTTATGGACAAATATTGCTAAGTTTCTTTTACTGAACTGATTCAAGAATAATCTGCAAAAGCATATACATTAAGGTACCCCAAGCTCCTGAATAATATCTAAAAACTTGTAGGTATTACCACTGTGAAAACAGTTAGCAGCAAAACAGTTACGTCTTATTTAAGTCTCAAACTTGAAACGTGAAAGAATACACCCAATACCATTAATACACCCAATAAACTGACAAAAACTACATGGCCTTATCTTAAATAAAAGATCCCCCTCATTTTTTTCAATCAGAATTGTTCCATAGTTAATATGATATGAGAATGGGAATCTTATTACAGTATAAATGTCATGACATTATTTGCGAAAGTTCTCTAAAAGCAAAGGGGGGGGGGGGAGAAGACAAATAAAATTAATTTGAAAAAAAGCCGCAATGCTGTCCACTTCAGGGGAGATATCAAACACAAAGGAAAAAAAAACAATGATTAGAATAACTTAACAAATATATCTGATGACATAAAATACTGTCAAGAAAATAAAATGCACCTTTAATTTCTAAGTTGCATCCTCTGTAGAACTCCAAATAAAATTTGAAGACCAGATACATATACAGGAAACCTTTGAAAAACACACTATCCATAGCATATTTAATTTGAAGTACAGTAAAACCTTGCATAAAGAGTGCCTTGCTTAGAGACTAACTCGCTTCAAGAGCAGAATTTTCTCTGAATCGTCACCTCACTTAACAACTAAAACCAACCAAAAACTCACTTAACAACTAAATTGGGGTTCACAATCCCCCCCGCCAGAAGTCACAATTGGTCACTTACAATGGTGTTTCGCTTAAAGAGCAAACTCACTTAAAGAGCAATCCTGTGGAATGCAGTATGCTCTTTAAGCAAGGTACAACTGTATTGTTCTTACTCCACAAATTCAAACAAAATATGTATACTGTATGTGCAAATGTAAAGATGCTTCAGTTGTCAGTTTATTTAGCATAAAGATACAGAAAGTATATCTAGAGCAGTGATTTCCAATGTGAGCCTCACATGCCCCACAGTAGTCAGTAAATTGGCTGATCAGTGCTTTGGGGAATTAATTGACTTAGGCTTCAGGGAATTGAAGTCCAAAAACCAAAGGTTGGGAAACACTGCTCTATAGATTTATATTTTACAGTAACTATCATCATCTAAATACTAATAATTATGTGCCAACAATTTGAATGTTATCAGGGCTTCTGAAGTGATAAATACTCAGAAGTGGTTTACCAGAAAACTAAGAATATGGAAGAGGCTGGCCTGCAGAGCTCTGAAACTGAGATGAAACGATTAGAAGGAGAATACAGAACTGGCGCAGTGTTTGACATCCAAACTCCACCACTTGCTAGAGCAATGACAGGGGAGAAAAGCAGTTCAAGTCCTGAAGGTGCCAGAGGGAAGCTTCACATCCCAATGCCTAGACTGGTCAATTTTATGTTGCTGCATTATGTCCTGCCAAAAGCTAGTCTTCAACAAAGATCTTGTCTTTATAGATGTTGTCTGCTGGAGCCTTCATTCTCCACTTGTGTTTAACTGAACAATCCTGTGAAGAGGTGTTTTTTTTTTTTGAGGGGCTACAGCTCCCAGAATTTTGGTTGGTGACATCAGAAAGTGTGGAGAAACTGCAGAGTTTTGAAGATACACGTAACAGAAATAAAAAGCAAATGTAACATTCTCTTAATTTGCATTTTGAGGACATGGATACATCCTTCTTTCTGTTCATCAAGTGTCAACTGAGAAAGGTGTTTTTCATGTATTTTTAAGAAACTATACATCAATATATCTGGCCATCACAACATTATGTTTTATAAGTCAAGCACAGATCAAAAAGTTATACTGCTAATTAGTTTTATCAGGCTAGGTAAAGGTAAAGGTTTCCCTTGCTCGAAAGCCAGTCGTATCTGACTCTAGGGGTCAGTGCTCATCTCTGTTTCTAAGCCGAAAAGCCAGCGCTGTCTGCTTCTGGAGACGTTTCCATGGTCATGTGGCAGGCATGACTAGACACCAGAGCGCATGGAACGCTGTTACCTTCCCACCGAAGTGGTCCCTATTTATCTACTTGCAATTTCTTGCTTTCGAACTGCTAGGTTGGCAGGAACTGGGACAGAGACGGGAGCTCATTCCGTCCTGCAGTACTCGAGAATCGAACTGCTGACCTTCCACCTCCCAGTCAGCATCTTAATGACTTGAGCCACTGCAGTCCACTGAAAAATACAATCATCACTTTTTAATTAAAAGGCAACATTTTAATGATTTTAATGTATTGATCTCTTTCCAGTTTACAGAGTATAAATTCTTGATGTTTCTTGAAAGTGGAAAGTTAAATTTAAATTTAAAAGTGTCTCAAAAGGGCTAAGAGGAAGTCCTCTGAGATGGTTAATGCAGATGGGCAGATTCACAGTGAAGCATAAACCATAACAGTATAGCTAGACTAGAGACGGCTAACCTTGGCACTCCACATGTTACTGAACTTCAATTCCCAGAAGCTATACTGCTGATTTGGGTTTCTGGTAATTGAAGTCCAAGGAACACCAAGGTTAGACATCACTGAGCTAGACGTTCTCACAGCCTCATCTCTAGCCTAAGTCTTAGAAGGCCAGTACAGTAAAACCCCGACTTAAATATGCCTCGAGTTACATAAAATTCAACTTACATAATGATTTTGTGCTAAAACCATGTCTTGATTTACATGAATTCCTATGGGTTTGCTTCGAGTTACATAAAGATTCTTTTTCCTATGGGTTTGCTTTGAGTTATGTAAAAAAATCATTTTCCCTATGGGTTTGCTTGGATTTACGTAAAATTTTCATTTTTCCTATGGGTTTGCTTCGAGTTATGTAAAAATTTAATTTCTCCTATGGGTTTGCTTCCAGTTACATAAAAAATCGATTTAAGCAAAAGCCTACGGAACAAACTTTTTTTCCATAAGTAGGGGTTTTACTGTATTTAACTAGGCCTTTGGCTGTGTGGACCACAACAAAATGTGGCAAGTAATTAAAGAGATGGGAATACCAGAGCACCTTATATACCTCATGAGAAATCTGTACATGAATCAAGAAGCAAAGTTAGGACAGAATACGGAACGACAGAGCGGTTTGGAATAGGAAAAGGAGTAAGACAAGGCTGCATTTTGTCACCCTGCTTATTTAACTTATATACAGAGTACATAATACGCAATGCAGGGATGGAGGAATCACAATTTGGGATCAAAATTGCTGGGAGAAACATCAACAATTTGAGATATGCAGATGATACCACCCTAATGGCAGAAAGTGAAGAGGACTTAAAAAAGCTCCTGATTAGGTTGAAAGAAGAAAGTGCCAAAGCTGGCTTGAGACTCAATATAAAGAAAACCAAGATAATGGCAACAGGCCCTATCAGTCCCTGGAAAATAGATGGGGAAGAAGTAGAAGCAGTGACAGATTTTACATTCTTAGGATCAAAGCTCACTACAGATGGTGATTGCAGCCATGAAATAAGAAGGCAACTGATTCTTGGGAGGCAAGCGATGAGAAACCTGGGGAACATAGTGAAAAGTAGAGACATCACATTGCAAACAAAAATTCGTATAGTCAAAGCAATGGTATTCCCTGTGGCAATGTATGGTTGTGAGAGCTGGACCATAAGGAAAGCTGAGCACAGAAGAATAGACGCCTTTGAAATGTGCTGTTGGAGAGTTTTGAGAGTCCCCTGGACAGCGAGAACAAATAGGTCAATCTTAGAAGAAATCAACCCTGACTGCTCCTTAGAAGGTCAAATAGTGAAGATGAAGCTAAAGTACTTTGGACATGAAATGAGAAGAGAGGATTCGCTTGAGAAAGCCTTGATGCTGGGAAGGGTGGAGAGCAAAAGAGGAAGGGGGCGGCCCAAAATGAGATGGCTAGATGGTATTGTAGACACAATGGGCAAAGAGCTGAGCGAGTTGAGGGGGATGGTGGAGGACAGAAGTGCCTGGCGGACAGTGGTCCATGGGGTCACAGGGGGTCAGAATCAACTCTGTGACTGAACAACAACAAAAAAATATAGAAATTTTGCTTTTTCCACTTGTGGATCACAAGTAAAGTATGCAACTCAGAAAGGTTGGACTTAAGACAAAAATTATTAAAAGTATACTTTCAAATAAGAACAGGCCTAATAAAAAATACAATGCACTTTTCTGTCACTTCTAGGGCATAACGGAAAGACAAAGAAATAAGCATATCACCTGTAAGAGAGACAACTTGGTATCATGAATTCAGTCTAGAAAATGAGATAGCGATTCAATTCATTATTATAATTTTCTAAAAGTTTAATTTTGTGAATGCACTAAATGTTGTCTCTACTACAACTATAGATGGACAAGTCATATTTTCTTACGTTTTATATCTGTTGGCCACTATGTGAACATTATAAAGAAGCAAATTCCAACAAAGCAATCATATACATAATAATGGTGACAGCAGAGAATGAAGAACTCTTTTTGTTCGAAATCTTCAGCCTCTTAATTTCTTCAGGTGTCCCTTTAAAATAACATGACATTATCATCAATTGCACTTTACAAGCCAATGGGAGAGGATAGCGTTTATATAAAAAACGGACCCTTCTGGCCATCACTCCTGTATCTCCACTGCAGCATGACGGATGGCAGGATGAAAAGCAGAGCCTCCAGGCTTTCAAGCAATGGTAGATTAATGATGACATGGCCTTGACCTCCAAAAGGTAAAGGTTATGAAACACTCAGGAGTAGCTGGCTTCCAATTTCATACCCAGAGGGTGAATGACAGCAACTGATAGTTTTGTTCTTCAAAACACTCTAATCCTAGATGCACAGCTGTCACCCACCATCTTTTTTGAAATTCATCCCAACATATTTATACCTCCTTGCTCTTTTCCCTAGTGGTTGTAATTCTGCATCTATGTGTATCAACTATGTGACCAATACTTATCAGCAAATATGTGGCAGAAGCCACCAAACAAATTGTTTCAGTGTAAGCATACTATGAAGCAAATTATTTGTACTTTTATAACCTTAGAATGGTCTTTTGCAAAGTATTCATTCTAGTTGCACTCTGATCAACATGACAGGCACAGTTAAAAGCTGTAGGTTTTAGAAACTACAATACAGTAATACCCCGTATAACAAACCCTTCATATAATGAAAAATTCGTATAATGAAGCATTTTGGTGCTATTGGCGATACCCCGCATATGAACCTTTCCCCTTGTTATATGGGGTATACCCAGTACAATGAAATTTGTTTTAGTTATGCGGGGTATCGCCAATATGATTTGCATAACAAAAAAAATCATACAACGAAGAGGTTCATTCATTATACGGGATACTACTGTACTGCTTATCTTCCCACTGCTTTCCCCAAAGAACTAAGAATATGTGATTGATGATCCTTTCAAGTCCAATCAGTCAAATCAACACACCCCTTTAATCTCAAAGTCTAATACAGGAGTTTGCAACTCCGGCCCATGCGTATCATTAATCCAGCTCCCGGTGAGAACCCAGACACGCCCCCCACCACCGGAAGTCACGATATGCCACTTACCCCAGCAATGGTGGCAATCATGCAGTTTTCTCTGGTGTTTGGACAGCCCTCACTGCTTTCCAGGGCAGTGGCAGGCTTGTAGAACCACAATTTCCAAGTGCTTCCCCGCTTTGTCCCAGCAGCTAATCTGCGGCGCTTGGAGACATCCATTGGCGTGCCGCACTGATGTCAGCGCCTGGTTTTCCAGCACTGAACCAGAAAGTATCCAAACGCCACCTATTAGTTGTTGGGACAAAGCGGGGAAGCACTGGGAAATTTAAAAAACATAGTAATTGTGATTCTACAAGCCTGCCACTGCCATGGAAAGCAGAGGAGGCTGTCCAAAGACCTGCAAAAACTGTGCAATCACCGCTGTCACAGCATGCCGCCACAGCACACTGCTGATGACGATGAAAACGTAAGTCCAGGGAACCTCCATGCCTCCAGCCCCTGGCAGGGAGTGTCGGGGGCGGGTCCAGTCACTGATGGGAAAACATTGTGAAGGCCTGGTCTAATAGAAAGTCAAACATTGTGCAAATCTTCTCATCCCCTTTCTTCCTTTCATGTCCTGATCAGACCTTGGACTGCCAAAATGATGTCACTTTCTTCAACTTATTGTTGTTGTGATCCAGTCCTCATCAGACTCTGAAGATGATCTGGATCAAGAGGCACTTCCTATGCCCAGCCCAATTCTGCCTGCACCTGAACCTGAGAATGTCTTGAACCAGGGACCTCAGCCTCCTTCTGGCCCAACGTTGTCTCCCCAGGCAGATGACCTGTCAGACCGGAGGTCTGACTCTGACAGTGACCAGCCCTTAGCCAGGGAAAGGTGCAGAAAGGAGCTGCAGCTGAGATACAAACAAGCTAGAACTCATTACCAGAGAAGGCTCCCAGCTGATACCCGCCAGCTGGGAGGCTCTTGAGCAAGCTTGTTCCAGCATTTAAGTGTTGGTGCAATTATTCTGTGCAAAGACTGACAGTCTGCTTGACTTCAGATGTCTTGAGACTGCTTGCCTAGACCCTGACCTGCCTGCCATGACCCTGACTTCTCTGCCAACCCTGACAATGCCCCTAGACATCCTTTGGACTAGACACTCCCTGACAATGCCCCTAGACATCCTTTGGACTAGACACTCACTTGAACTACTGGTAACTAGACATCAGCTTGCTCTTTTGGACTTTGCTCTCCAGACACTCCTTGAATAGACTCTCGTGTAGCATCGCAGTGGGGCGACCATGCCTAATGGGGTGGGTCAGCATAGTCATCGCCCAAATGCAAGTCCTCATCGGTGCATGTCTCCGGCAGCAACCTGCAGACCAACAAATGGGCCGGACTCTGTGTCTCTCCACATTCACACTATGTTTTGTCCACCAGCAGTCCCCACTTTAGCATGTTGGTCTTGTTTCACCAAGAGCTCCATGTGGTTGTACAAGGAGGCATTGACACTGATATAAGATCTTTTCAGTGCCTCCAAAGTTTTATTCAGAAATGAAGCTATAGTTGTAAAGTAGTGTTAAAGACCACACTTTAGTTACCATACAGCAAACAGCTGGTAAAGTCATACCACAATTTGATTCGGGGAAAGAGACGCAAGAAGGGAAGTATTGTAATATTTGGCTTACACATCATAACATCACCATTAAACAGTGTGCAAAATATCAAGAAAACATATAATATCAATATTCAAATATATTTTTCTCACAGGGATGTACCATTCTATGTTCAATTACAAAAAGTGGTAAAAGTTAGCTGCATTTACAAAAAGAACAATCCATATGGGCAAGCTGACATAGAACAGTGATGGCAAACCTTGGCACTCCAGGTGTTCTGGAACTTCAATTCCCAGAAGCCCAAGTCTCTGTAAAGTATGCACAGTAAACCCATTTGTGTGGATTCACAGAGACTTGGGCTTCTCAGAATTGAAGTCCTAGAACAGTTGGAATGCTGAGGTTCGCCATCACGGACATAGAGTGTTGGTAAACCAGCTGCAAATGTTCTTGGAAGACATTGATAGTCTGGATCTATTTCAGTCGAGGTTCAGGCCATGGCATGTGACTGAGACAGCCCTGGTTGCTCTGCTCAATGACCTTCTGAGAGAGACTGACAGGGGAGTGTGACTCTGTTGGTACTCCCGAGTCTCTCAGCAGTCGTTAGTACTGTCAACCACAGTTCTTCTGGACAGCCTGGAAGGGTTGGGAATTGGGTTTTCACCTCTATGCTAGCTCTATTCCTTGAGGGCTGTGTCCAGATGGTGTAGTTTGGGAAGGTGTCATTGGTTCCCCAGTATGGGCCCCCACAAAGATCAACCAAGTGCTTTTTAACATCTACATGAAACTGATGAGGGAGGTCATCCTGAGATTTGGGCTGCACTATCACCAGTATGCTGATGATACTTAATTCTTTGTCTCCTTTACTTCTTCAGCATAGGAGGCTGTCCAGATTCTAAATCACTGCTGGCTGCAATAGTAGAATGGACAACTGGGAGCAGGCTGAAGCTTAATCCAGATAAAGCAGAAATCCTGCTGTTGGGAAGGCCCTCTGACAGGTTGGGAGCAAATCAACAGGCTCACACTCTCCTTGAAGAATCAGAGTCAGGATCTGGGGATTATCTTGGACCCAGCTATCTCACTGGAGAAATGGATATCTGCCATGGCCAAGTTTGCCTTTTTCGAATTTAGGCAGACCGCTCAATTGCATCCACTCGTTTTTATAAGGTCTCTGACGATGCTAGTTCACACCTTGGTAATCTAATTAATTACTGAAATTATCTCTACAAAGACTCTATGAAGGCTGCAACAGATACAGAGTGCAGCAGCCACTTTAGTGGTGGGGAGCAGGAAATTCAATCATATCTTCTTGAGCCTGGTTTGTTTGCACAGGTAGCATGTAGGACTCTGTGCCCAGTTCAGGATATTAGTACTAGCATCCAAGGCCCTTCACAGCTTGAGACCTTGGTAGCTGGCAGAACACCTTTCCCAAATGAACTCAGCCCAAGCCACCTGATCCTCTCAGACATTAGAGCTTTAGGGTCCACCCCAGGTTGACACAAGGAGTCAGGCCTTCTCAGTGGTGGCTCCAAAGACCTGGAGTGCAACACCATACTATTTAAGCCTGATGCCTTCCCTTCAAATTTTTGGAAACTTTTGAAAGCCAAGCTATCTAGAGAAGCATTTAATAATATCTTGTCCCTCTCTTATATGATGCATGTATTATTTAGCTTTGCGTATTTATTCTGATTGACACATCTGCAAATTGTTTTTTGTGTGAACAATGTTATGAGTCTATTTTAACTTTTTAATTACAGTATATTTATGATTTTCTAATAATGTATGTACACTGCCCTGAGTAGTTCCAGTCAATAAGAGAGTATATAAACACACAAACAAATCTAAGCATATATAATCCAATGGGGAAAGAATGGGTCTTCTGACAATGCTCTTTGTCCAACTTGACATACGCTGAAGTTATACATATCTCTCACCAACAGAATGTCCTAATATTATGATGAAATAACTTAATAAAATCAAACAATAACAAATATGAGAGTTACTTTCACTCTTTGTTTCTTCAAATCTTCAACTTAAAACACAAATACAATCTGGGTTTAAAAGAAGTTTAAGAAATTGCTGGATTTGTTAAAGGGTAAAGTTCTGAGAGAATCAGCATTCTGAAAGAACTTTGTGTCAAAATTCACAGATAAAAGTTCATGCTCATTCTAAACAGGATCAGCAAGGGAATGAGATACACACAAAAATCACAGCCTTGCGTTAAGAGCACACCTACAACTCCCAGAGTTTAATTATGAAGTTGAAAAACATTCTTTGACGTCAGAGAGTGATAACATACATATAAGGAATGCCACACAGCATACTGAAAGGAACATATCTCAGGTGCAGAGTGAGTAAAGCATTTCAGCAGACTTTTAACAATAAAATCTAGCATTTTACAAATTTAACTGAGCGAGTTGAGGAGGATGGTGGAGGACAGAAGTGCCTGGTGGACAGTGGTCCATGGGTCACAAAGGGTCAGAATTGACTGTGCGACTGAACAAAAAAAATGTATATTTAACTGCAAAAAAAATATATTGACTACTGTATTTCCAAATATAAAGAAGGATCTGTTTCACAGTAATCAAGAAATATATTTAGGTAAACTAGTTCTAGGATCTGATATTCAGTAGAAGAGGAAGAACAAACTAGAATTTAATCAAGCTAAGACAGAAGTGTTTCTGTTCAAGTGAAATGCAGATTAGGAAATAGATATATAAACTATGTTGCAAACAGAGGAACTCAAGATTCGCTGATGGACCATTCTCCTAAATTTCAGCCCTGAATCTGGGTGTCCCTGTTTTACTGATGGCTAAGAGTTAAATCTAGTGAGCCAGCAATGCCTATTTCTGCTGATATCTAATTTAGGTAGTGACACATGGCTTAGGTACATCTTGTTTGGATTACAGTAATGAGCTCTACTTGAGGCTGCCTTTGGAAAAATGTTTGGAAACTTTAGTAGATCAAAGATACTGTAGCCAGACTGTTTACTGCAGTCATTTACAGGGAAAATGAAAATTCCTTGTTAAAACAGATTCACTGGCTATAATTTGTTTCTAAGAACAATTCAAAGTGGTGCTTATGACTTACAAAGCCTTATACAATTGGATCCAGACAATCTAAATAACCTATATATCCAGATGAACCTCCTTAAGTTCTAAGAAGTTTGAGGAAGACTCTTTCCTTGGACCTGCCATCTCCACAGGAATATCTGGCAAGGACAACTGAAAAAAGCCCTTTCAGTGACTGCTTCTAGGTTATGGAACTATCTTCCAAAGGAGGCTGAGCTGTCGTTCGGCAATAGACAACATTTTCTTTGGGCATATTTTCCCCAAACAAACAAGCTGGTTAGCAACAGCATTTCATGTGGAATGCTGTATTTTTTTAAACTTTTACTTCTTGATTAATAATAACTGCATGCCATTAAGTCAACTTCACTCATAAATTCCAGGGTTTTCTAGATAGAGAATACATATTAGTGCAGGGGTTCTCAACCTTACTGCACCATGGGCCGGACATGTGGGTTCCCCCCGCCATAAACTGTGGTGGGTGCATTTCCACATGCACATTTATGGCTGTTGTAAACGCATCCACTTCTGCCTCCAGGGTCGTTGCTGCAGGCTGATGATTTGCTGCCATGGGCCGAGTCCTGACTGCAGGTTGCAAATGCCTGCATTAGTGGTTTATCACCCCCTCCTTCTGGCAATGTCCTGGCACTGTGCAGCTTTGCTTGAGACCACACAAGCAGGCTCTTCTTCCAAGAGGCACAGTAAGGAACTGAACTCCCAACTTCTGATTCCAAAACCAATTACCTAAACCACTGAGCTATTTTGGAAAGATTTCCTCATCATATGCACTCAAATTATTTTAATGTATTTTCATAGAATCATCAAATATCTGAACTGGACGGTGCCTATGAAACCATCGATTCCAACCCCCTGCTCAGTGCAGGAATCCAAATCAAAGTACATCTGACAGATGGCTGTCCAAATTTCCCTTGAATGCCTCAAACGCTGAAGCGCTCACCACCTTCCAAGGTAATTGGTTCCACTATCATAATGTTATGACAATTAAGTTTCTCTTGATATTTAACCTATATCTGGTTTCCAGTAACTTGAGCCCATTATTGTGTGTCCTGCACTCTGGGACAATCAAGAACAGATCTTGTCCCTCTTTATGGCAATCATATCCCTCCCCTCAGTCTTCTTTTCTCAAAGCTAAATATGCCAGTTCTTTCCGTGTTCCCTCAAGGGGCTTTGTTTTCAGTCCCCTGATCATCCTTGTTGTCCCCCTCTGAACTTGTTCCAGTTTGTTGGCATCTTTCTTAAAGTAGTGTCCAGAACTAGACACAGCACTCTAGGTGAGGCCTAACTAATGTCGAATACAGGGGGACTAATTCCTCATGCTTTTTGGAGACGATACCTCTGTTAATGCAGCTTAAAATAGTATTTTTGCACTGTTGGCTCATATTCAGTTTGTGATCTACTACAATTCCAAGCTTCCTCTCACTCATAGTACAGTAAAACCTCACATAAAGAGCACCTTGCTTAAAGAGTAACTCACGTAAGGAACAGAATTTTCTCTGAATGTTCGCTTTGCTTAACAACTAACACCAACCAAAAACTAGCTTAACAAATAAATTGGGGTTCACAATCCCCCCCACCAGAAGTCACAATTGGTCACTTACAATGGTGTTTCACTTAAAGAGCAAACTCGCTTAAAGAGCAATCCAGTGGAATGCATTATGCTCTTTAAGCGAGGTACCAATGCATTACTAAGCCAACTATACCTCTCTTGTAACTGTGTGTTTGGTTTTTTCCCTCATAGGGTTGCACTTATTCCTGTTAAATTTCATTCTGTTGTTTTCAGTCCAGCACTCAAGTCTACCAAGATTTTTAAAAAATGTGTTATTCTACCCAATTTTATGTCCAATGGCATAAACATCTGATAGTCATGCTATCAAGCCCATGCCTATTTAGCTTGGTAACCAGAATATCATGGGACACATTGTCAAGGCCTTAATGAAGTCAGATAAATTACATCTACAGCATTCTCATCATCAACCAAGGAAGTTACCTGATTAAAAAATGAGATAAAATTAATTTTGCAGGACCTGTTCTTGACAAATCCATGCTGGCTTCTAGTTATTTTGTATTGTTTTCAAAGTGCTTGCAGAGTTTATGATCTGCTCCAGAAGGATGGGAGAAATCAATGCAAAAAAGTTATATGCATCTCAAGATCACAAAAGGAAGCTTTTAATCAGCAGCAGTCTGCTACTATTAATGGCATCATTCCCTCTGCCAAACAGTTTTTTGACCTGTGTCTTGCTAGGTATTCCACAACACCATTAAATAAGAGTACAATAAAACCCAGTTTTATATAAAATCCTGTTCCGTAGCTTTTTTATGTAATATGGATTTTAATATAAAATGAAGCAAACCCACAGGAACTCTGGGGAAAACTGTTACGTAAAATGAATTTTTTTTACGTGATTTCTCCAGAATATCTTTACATAAAACGATTTTTACATAAAATGAGGTGTATGTAAAATGGGGGTTTACTGTATTAATCATTGCCAAGCATCTCAATAAACAATTCACTATTGTGTTACAAAAATCCACTGAACACACTAGATGCAGAACAAACCCAGTTATCCACAAAAGTTCACATTTAAATACAGGAGTTAGTATTTAAGGTGCCACAACATCTTTTGTCTCTCTCTCTCTCTTTTTTGCTGTTCTGCTTTATTTACTCTCAGCTATGACATAAAGTATCTTCTGAACATATGTATTGCAATGAAGCAAGCTAAAATTATATAAATCCACAGTGTGCTAGCTTTTGTGATTATGAGACTGAGCTGTATGGATAAGGATGTAATATTTGACTGGTGCATAATTTTTAACAGTATGTAACAATCTAACATATTTATCTATGTCATGTTAATTAAAACATGCCGGGTCCAGGGAGGTGGGAAGACCCGATCCAAGCTGTTTCCAAAGTTCCCCCACCCTCCTTGAGGCTGTAACAAGCCAAAACGTCAGGATTCGAATCCTGACGTTTTGGTTTGTTGAAGCCTCAAGGAGGGTGGGGGAACTTCAAAATTAGCGCGCATTGGGTCTCCCGACCTCCCTAGAGCCGATGCGCGCTATTTTTGAAGTTCCCCCACCCTCCTTGAGGCTGCAACAAACCAAAATGTCAGGATTCGAATCCTGACGTTTTGGCTTGCTGCACTTGCTGAGGACGTGGGGGAAGCCCAGAAACAGCTTGGAGCGGGTCTTCCTACCTCCCTGGACCCGGCAGGGGGGTCACCGAGCCCAAAATTGGTTTTAAAAAGTCCTTTTTTAAAACCAATTTTGGGGTCCCCTTTTGCCGGGTCCAGGAAGGTGGGAGGACCCAATCCAAGCTGTTTCTGGGCTTCCCTGACATCCTCAGCAAGTGCAGCAAGCCAAAACGTCAGGGTTCAAACCCTGACGTTTTGGCTTGCTCCACTGGCTGGGGACGTCGGGGAAGCCCAGAAACAGCTTGGATCGGGTCTTCCCACCTCCCTGGACCCGGCAGGGGGGGTCAGGGACTCCAAAATTGGTAAAAAAAACCCGGACGTCAGGATTCAAATCCCGACGTTCTGGCTTGCTGCAGCCTCCAGGTAAACAGGGCTTTTTTTTACGTTGTGTGATCAATGTATCGCACGACGTTAAAAACCGGGTGACGACGAGACTTGTGGAACCAAGTCTCATCGTTATCCGGGGTACTAGTGTATTACCAAATGTACACTCTTTTGAAAGGCAGAGGGAAGATTTCAGCTCTTCCACAGAAGTAGAGATAAGCTTTATAGAGTAGGGTGGTAGGTAGGAGAATGCTGTTGTGTGTCCTTGGGATGTTAATGTAAGGAACATTTCATCAAAGTGTCCACGGCTGAAGCAAGGTGGTAGACTGGTCTGTGGTTTTATTTAGGGTGGTGCAGCTTCAGCCTGAATTATTTCCCTTTACTTAGAAGACCCCCACCAACATTCAGAAATATTTCATTTCCTTTTTGGAAATAGTTGTACAGGTAGGCTCACATTTAGCTACCTTGTTACACTAGTGTTAGTTTAGCTTTAAAAAAAAATCTAAATATTTCAATCTTTCCCTGCATCAGTAGGTTACTACTACACTTCGTCCACTACACTTCGTCCATCCATCTTGTATTTCGTCTTCCTCTTTTCGTGCTGCCTTCAACCTTGCCCAATACTGTATTGCCTTTTCCACAGAATCTTGTCTGCTCATGATGTGCCCAAAATTCAAAACCCTGCTTCATTATTTTTTCCTCTACAGATAGTTCAGGCTTGTTTTTCTCTATTACCTATTTGTTCCAGGGTATCCGCAAGGCTCTCGGCTGAGCCTCCTTGAAGATTGTGGTGTTTTTGAACCACAATCGGGGATACCCTGATAACGGCAACCTTGTGTTGCCGGCTAATCTTTCTCACACCAGGTAAGGTGAAAGGAACTGCAGAATGAACTCACCAAAAGGCGCCTTCATTTTGGCAGTTTTACATCTGGCCTAGAAACAGAAGATGAAGCTAGCACCCTATTTCAAATCATTTTTTTGCCAGCTTTCTTTACTGTTCAAGCTTTCACACCCTTACATGATGATTGAGAATACAAGACTGTGGATGATCTTGGTTTCCAGTGACACACTGTTTCATTTGATGATCTTTTCTAATTCTTTCATTGCTGCCCTTCCAAATTTCACTTTTGATTTCTTGGCTGAAGTCTCCATTTGGAGTCCAGTCCTACTTTGGTATTTTCTCTTTCCATTTCCACTTAAAACCATTTAAACTTATTGCTTCTTTTTTTTAGTTAGATGGTGTTATCTGCATACCTATAATTGAGGTTTCTTCTGCCAATTTCACTACATTTTCATCAGAAACTCATCTGGCTTTTTGTATGATATCTTCTGTGTATATTGAACAGATAAAGTTATAAAATTCACCTTTTTGACACCTTTGCCATTAGGAAACCATTTTATCTCTCCATATCCTGTCCTAATGGTAGCTTCCTGTCCACAATACAGGTTACACATAAGAACAATCAAGTCCTGAAGCACACATCCCAGCAAAATAAACTGGCACAATAGTGCTCGCAGATCCTTGTTTACATTAATATCTCTTTCTCTAAATGTGGTAAAAACTGTTTAATTAAAATGAAACAGTATAATCAGAGTCTAAGGTTATCAACAGTGAAACTGAGATTATCCATAATGAAAAAAATTCCACAGATGCTAGTAATTTTGGTGAGCAAAACAGGCCACTGTTAAAAATCCTTGAAAACGTGTGACCTCTGAAAAACCTTAATTAATGAAAAAAGGATACCACAATGAGTTGCAGTACCAAGATCTTAAACACATACCCCTGTCTTTCTCACTTTAGATTACTTTTGTTTTTCATGCTGAACAGGGGTTAAAAATGTGACTTTGTTTTCTCTGGCTAAAATCAGAATAGACCCTTGAAGACTAGTGAGAGTGAGAGCACAGTTCTCCATTCTTCCCCTGGTTGCTCCTCAAAATTCCTGCCGCCAAGTGGTTCAACAGTTCCTGAATGGCACACATAATGACATCATTGATTGAACTAGAATAGAAGAGAAAGGGTGGGGTGGGGGGAAAGATGTATTTGTGTTACAGACAAAAGATAAGTTCTGTTTCACAGCAGGGACAAATGAAGAACCAGATGACTGGAGAGAGTGAGGTCGCAGAGTACCCCTTGCCATTGTCTTTGCTTTAAGCAACCCTTCCATTACTCCCTAAAGGTTTGTTAGGGACTCAAAATCCTTTTCAAATGGCACTGTGGAGAAAAGAAAGTTCAGGAGTCCTGCTGACCCTTCACAACTCTCTCATCATTTATTTTAAAAATATCATGTATTAAACACTGAATGTTGATGAACATCAGAAATATTAGAATATGTAAGAAAGCACCAACCACCAACAAAAAGCACTTGAATTCAATGTCACCCATCTTCAATTCCAGCCTTTTCACAAAAGTATTCATTTTTCACTATACAGTAGTGGATTTTACCAGGGCACAACTCTAACATGCATTAGAATTCATTCAGGGGTAGTTGGACCACACATCTGGATAATGTGTTGGTTTGAAAGACTGCTTGCACTGTTTATAAAATCTAGATTGAAGTAACTATTAAGATCTTTGAAAGTTTATCTTCAGGATTATACTTGCTATGCCTGTTCTTAAATCTTTTATATACAAAGCAAAGGTCTTCTAAAATATGTTGGCAGAAATATGATATTCTCTTGATTTAAAGAAAATAACTCTAGTGGATGAAATTTACCTACTAATTCTAATGAAATCCCTGGAAGTTTAAAATGCATAACAGAAAAGCATTCAGTGGCAAAGCCAACTCATTAAAAGAGAGATTTAAATCAAACTGGTATTCTCAATTAGAGCTGATTCACAGAAGCCATGGGATGTTCCAAATGTTGATTTATATTTTAATTACTGATTCAAGGTATCCACTTTAGGAAATACCAATTTGGGTCTGAATACTAAAACTCCCAAAATGCAGCAATAGTCCTTCTCAAAATATGGAAGAAAATGGTATTGTCAATTATGTTATTACAATATCCACATAACTTTTCAGTTTTATGAATCACTGCACGAGGTAACAAAGATGGTCTAGAATTATACACGATAGAAAAAGAAGGAATACAGAAGCAAAATCCTCTTTCTTTTACTCTTTAATGACAAGTTTAAATGTTTTTGTGCTGCGTGTGTTTTTGTGTCAGAGATTACTCTGGGTTGAAAGGATTTTTGCAGGGGACGCCAGAATTAGGCTCCTTCCATGTCCCGTATCATGCAGCTCTCAGGGAATTGAACCCCATCCACTGAGCCACCAGGGAGCTGCGTTTAGCAATCTAGAAGCAAAATGGGGCTGTTCATATGTAAAACAGCGGCCTTTGCCAGCTTGGGAAACTGATACGCATATAGAAAAATTGATTTGCAAAATAAAAGGAAAACACCTCAAGGAGTCTGACATGATTTATTCTCTGTGACTTCCTGAACCTATGACTTACTAAGATGTCTGTGTTTATGCATAGAGGGAAGGAAAGTGAGAGGGGGATGGATGCATGCTATGGAAAGAGTTCAGGAAGGGAGAGTCAAAGCCATTTTCTATGCCTGTTCCACTGAATTTGCTACCAATTATTTAGCAGAAAAAGTACTAAACATGAATCCTTTGGCACTATTTAATGCAGTAGGCAAAGGTTCTAAGAAAGTTTGGAAAAGACTGTTCCTCTTCCTTTCCTATTCTTCTAGCGTTCTGCTTCACTAATAGTGACAAAAGGCTTCTATTTCAGGTTATCTGGAACACTGAAGATGAACATTTATTTATTAAGGTACAACTAGAATACTTCCCTCAAAACAAAACTTTAGGCTTAAGCAAGGAGAAAAATCTCTCAAAAGCTGGTGTTGAACTCTGCCCAATAATTATTCATACATTCCTATTGAGGGAAAAGTTGCCTCTGCTCGAAAGTCAGTTGTATCCGACTCTAAGGTTCAGTGTTCATCTCTGTATACAGCCAAAGAACGAGCGCTGTCTATGTCTACAGATGTTTCCACGTTCATGTGGCAGGCAGCACCTATTTACTTGCATTTTCTTGCTTTCAAATTGCTACGTTTGTAGGAGTTTGGATAGAGATGGGAGCTCATTCCATCATGCAGCACTCGGGTCTCGAACTGCTGGCCTGGTGACCTTCCAGTCATGAAATTCAGCGTCTTATTCACTAAGCCACTGCAGTCCTTTTTCTTCAGTACTACTCACTTGTGGGTTTCATTTCTCTTTGCTCATGAGTCTTCTTAACTTGCTGGAGGTTCTCCTTCAGCTTCTCAAGATGTTTAATAATGTTATGTTGTTCCTCCCTTGGCAATACTGTATATGAAAAGAATTCAATAAACTAGTGTCCATGGCATCCAATTGTTTGTTAGAAGTGAATGAAGACATTTCACAACTTCCTTCATTGAGTTAGCTAATTAGGAGCTACTCATGTATTTCCTGACCCTTCTAATTATCCCTTGTGTCTTTTAGCACTCCAGAACCAACTGTGTTGCCTTCACTGTGAGATGCCAGTTTTTCTTGCTATGGGTCATTCATAAAGGACACCTTTTTCTTCTGTGTTTGTTTTCTAGCCTCAGATAACTGAAATTGGGGTAGAGGAACTAATAATGCATTTTTAAAGGATTTCTTAGGAAAAATATTAAATTAATACATTGCTCTCTCAGATTGCTTGGAGCCTCTCATATCAAAACCTCTCGGATACCGTGTTTCCCCAAATATAAGACACTGTCTTATATTTTTAAAAACGCAAAAATATGCACAAGGTCTTATTTTCAGGGGATGTCTTATTTTTCCATAACGAAGAAGAATACAGTACACATTTATTGTTGATACAGTGGATCGCCAGGGCAAGATTTAGGTGAGTGACTTATTTTCAGGGAGGCCCTTATATTTCCAAAGTGGGGAAAAATAGGGGGGGGGGGACCTTACTATACGAGGAGGTCCTATATTCGTGGAAACAGGGTAGTAGTTTAAGAAAAAAAATTTCCTAATACAATGGTACCTCAGATAATGTAATTAATGCGTTCCCCCTGACATTTCTTAAAGTGAAAATTACTTTATCCGAAATGCGGTTGCCCATAGGAATGCATTGAAAAACAATAAATCCATTCCAGAAGTTAAAAAAAGCCATTCTCCCAGATCCTAGGGGGTCTGTGTTGCTCCTCACAGCACCAGCAGAGTGCGGTGAGTAAATCTGCTCCATTTTTGGGATGTTTTGGGGTGTTTTCACTCTGTTTTGGGGACTTAAAAGTGGAGTTTGGGTACTTCGGGTTCTATTGAACTTCAATTCCCAGAAGCCAATACAGAGCCAGAAGCTCCGGACAGGAAGTCCCCCCCTGTCATTTCCAAGTCCCCAAAACAAGGTGAAAACACCCTGAAAAATCCCAAAACTGGAGCGGATTCACTCACAAAACTCTACTGGTGCCATGGGGAGTGGCGCAGACCTCCAAGGGGGTTGGGGAAGCGTGTTCTGGAGGTTTAAAAAATGCCATTTCCCCAGGTCCTCGAGGGTCTGCACTGCTCCTCATGGCACCAGTAGTGATGTGAGTGGACCCACTCCATTTTTTTGGGAATTTCTGGGATTGTTTTCACCCTGTTTTGGGGGCTTAAAAGTGGAGTTTGGATACTTCTGGGTTCTCTTGAACTTCAATTCCCAGAAGTCATTGCATTGCCAGAGGCTCCAGACAGGAAGGCCCTTCCCGGGTCATTTTTAAGTCCCAAAAACAGGGTGAAAACACCCCAAAAAAATCTCAAAACTGGAGCGGATTCACTCACAACACTCTACTGGTGCCGTTGGGAACCCCTACTATAAATTCTCTCAGACACAATGAATCCTGGGGAAACATTTTTGGTATGCGAAAAAAATCCATTAACTGAGCCACCATTTTCTATGGATTTCCTTTTGTTATGTGATTTTTTTGTTAACCAAGCTGTTCGTTAACCAAGGTTTTACTGTATGTCATTTTGTATCTCACTGAATAACTCTACCTTGACAGGATAAAATATGAAGTAAAATTTTATAACAATTTCTAGAACAATGATGGGGAATTAAAATATTTCTAGGTGTGACCTTGAAGAGCCAATTTTTCTTGTAGATCTTTTGCAACATTTTAACAACTTAAAAAAGTATATGAAGTTAATAGCTGGAGGACGTCTACTTGATCTAAGTAATCTTTCTTACTATTTAATGAATTCTCAACATGGGAAATTTCATCTATTGGTCCTTTATTTAAATTTAGTCAATTATTCCATTCCAGTTTCTGTAAGCTGTTTTTCAGTTCTTCAATAGGGCTGTGGTGGCTCAGTGGTCAAGAAGCTAACCTTATTAGCTGGAAGGCTGGCAAGTCGGCAGTTCGAGACCCAGGTACTGCATGACAAAATGAGCACCTGTCTCTGCCCCAGCTCCTGCCAACCTATCAGTTTGAAAGCAAGAAATTGCAAGCAGATAAATAGGGACCACTTCGGTGAAAAAAGATCTGGGGACATGAAAGGAGCTTCATTTGGGCGTCCTCTGAGCAGATTTTCTCCAGAAAAAATCCTTTCAACTCGGAATAATTTCTGACACAAAATTATTAACAGAAAGATCTTGTAAGGCACTAAATTTATTTGATGTCTTAGTTCCCAAAATGTATCAATTTTACTTTGTTTACCTGGTGGAAAATCAACAGTTTTAAAAGGACAGTCTAACTCTTGCTCATTTTGGCTTTAGTCACAGAGACTATGCAAAATCAAAATCAATCAATATACTGTATGTGGTTACTAAATACTGTAGATTATATGCTCGAATAGGATGCCAAGATGAACTTTAAAGTTTCCCTAACAACAGGTTCTTTCACTAAAACTCTCCATATGTTAAAAACTGCCTATGGGGAACTGTCATTCTTTTTGTTTTAAAGCAGAGTCCTTGCAAATGGATTGTACCAATTCATCTTTCTCTACATATCAAAAGTGCTAAGTAATTAACAGGGAAATTGGCTAAATTAATATACAGGAACTAGTGACTAACAGGCCAGGTTTAAGTAAAGCCTAATTCAATATACAATGTAAGCTAATAAACTAGAGTGGAAAAAACATGAGTGAGTTAGACAGATAGCCTAAACAACAGAAACCAGTACAAGCAGACTGGGGCAAATAGCCTAAATTAATAAACAACAGGAAGCTATTTATGAAGAACAGGGGCCCTTAATAAGAAGTAGAAACTAATAGGACCAAACTACAAAATTAGTACAGTAATACCCTGGATAACGATTGCATCAGATAATGCTAGAATCGGATAATGATGCAAGTTTTTTGGAAAAAACTTGCATCAGATAACAATTCTTTTAGCATTGTCCGATGCAATGGTCGGGGGGGTAGGTAGATTGGGTAGAACATCTACCCAATCCACACACCCCAGCAATGGATCGCTGCTACTGAACTAGGGTCGGGGGAAAGGCACGCAGGTGCCTGCCTTTCCCCCGACCCTAATTCAGCCAGAGCGATTTCTGGATGAAGCCTAGCGGCGCCCGGGCTACCTAGCCCAAGCGCTGCTAGGCTTCGTCAACAGCCCATCTGGGCTGTGTCCGAAGCTGCTGGGCTTCGGACACAGAACGGGCACCTCTTTCCCCCACCCTACTGGAGCCTTAGCACTCGCTAAGGGTCCAGTAGGGTGGTGGAAAGAGGCACCTGCTGGCGCGCTACAAGGTGCCTCTTTCCCCCACCCTACTGGACCCTTAGCAAGCGCTAAGGGTCCAGTAGGGTGGGGGGAAGAGGCACCTGCTGGCGCGCCTTGTAGCCCCCCCCCCCCCCGTTCGGCATGTCTTGGCCAACAAGCCCTGCGTGTATGCGAGGCTTATCGGCCAACACAAGCCCTGCCCAGGTGGGTGATAGCCCGCCCGTGCTCGGCTTGTATCAGCCGACAAGCCCTGCGTGCACACGGGACTTATCGGCCAACACAAGCCGAGAAGGAGGGGGGGCGATCACACACCTGGGCAAAGCTTGTGTTGGCCGATAAATCCTGCATGCACGTGGGGCTTGCCCAGGTGGGCGATTGCCCTCCTCCTTCTCGGCTTGCGTTGGCTGACAAGCCTCGCGTGAACGCAGGGCTTGTCAGCCAACACAAGCCGAGCACGGGCGGGCAAGGCTTGTATTGGCTGATAAGCCGTGCATGGACGCGGGACTTATTGGCCAACACAAGCCTTGCCCAGGTGGGCAATCGCCCCCCCTCCTGCTCAGCTTGTGTCGGCCAACAAGCCTCGCATACATGCAGGGCTTCTCAGCCGACACAAGCCGAGCAAGGGGTGACGATTGCCCACCTGGGTCCAGTAGCGGGTGGAGAAGAGGCACCCGGTCGTGTGCTAAAACACGCGCAACCGGGTGCCTCTTTCCCCCACGCTACTGGACCCTTAGCAAGCGCTAAGGGTCCAGTAGGGAAGGGAGAAAGGCACCCGCTTGCATGCGTTGGAGGGCGCCAGCGGGTGCCTCTTCTCCACCCGCTACTGGACCCTCTGGTCCAGTAGCGGGTGGAGAAGAGGCACCCGCTGGTGCCCTACAAGTTGTGCAAGTGGGTCCCTCCCCCCCGCTACTGGACCCTTAGCGCTTGCTAAGGGTCCAGTAGCATGGGGGGGGGAGGCACAGCCTGGATAGGGTTTGGAAGAAGCCTAGTGCTGCCCAGCTGGGCTGCGCTAGGCTTCTTCCGAACCCCGTGTGGGCTGTGTTTGAAGCCCAGCGGCTTCGAACACAGCCCACCCAGGCAGTGGACGAAGCCTAGCGGCACCCAGACTAGCTAGCCTGGGCGCCACTAGGCTTCGAACACAGCCCGGGCTGTGAATGACTTCAAGGACAAACCACTTGGTTTGCCCCCGAAATCAAGCTCACCCTAGGCTAGTATTTACTAAACTCAGTTACGTTTAGTAATGCTCAACCTTACATTTCTGTCTGAAGTAACTTGGAGACTAAAGTATTTCAACTAAACTGCAGTTTTTGCTTATATCCTTGAGTGGTGGTGATTATGACTGGCTTAGCCCCAAAGAAATATCCGGAAACCTTATTAGGATATGTTTGCTGCTTATTTTTTTTCCAAACCACCATATATATTACCCTCTGCCTCTCAGTGAGTGAGGTAATATTAGAGGATGGGTGATGTGGGTGGAAAACCACCTATTGTAGGCTAAGTTTCAATCATATTTGGCAGTGTGTCTTGGTCACAAGGCCAGCTTCCCAATCTCATAGGAGGGGGGAAATATGTTGGCTGGATGCAAGAAATAGAAAAATAGGAAGAAGTGGATTAGGGGTCAGGGTGAAGGGTCAGCATTTGACAGAGGCTGCAAAACATTTTGCGACATTGATCCATCTTGTCTATATATAACTAGTTTAATCTACTCTGAGCTCTATAAAGCAGACTATAAATCTAAATATGTGAGCATGTAATTAGCTGGATTTTATTGAGGGAAGGTCTAAGTTTAGAGAAGGTCCTATCTGCACGGACGTACGGACATGCACACGCACATAAAACACTACCTACTTCCTATACCATTGGATGAAACAGACTGAATAAATATGAAGGAATATAAGGTACTCATCTCATATTTTGATATATGAGCCACACGGCTTATGTATCACTACAAAGTTGTGCATAATCCACTGGACTTTTTAAAAAAATCAGGGTGTGGGGGAGGAGGTGGCCTTGCTTTTGGCATCCCTGTGTTGAAATGTCCATGACCGCCAGCACTATTCTTCACCTTGTCATTTCCCATTATTCTAAAATCAACAGGCCTACATTCATGGTTACTCAAGTTGGAGCAGGGTGACATCATTTCAAGGCTGTGAGAGTGGGGAGAGAAAGTGGGGGAAGTAATATCAAGGACAAACCTCTGTGCCATATATACAGATATACTATTTTATATTAGATTAAATCCACAATTATATTTTAAATTTAAGGATCAAGTTCAAAATGTTGAAAGTGTCAATTTGCAGACAAGTCATGCCAAACCAAAATTAAAAATATCAATCAAAGCCCTTAAAAAAAAAAGAGATTATCAGGACAAATGCTTTTTTTTTTTTGCAATTTAATCTTTGTTTATTGGGCTTTCTCTTTTGCAAGCATATTTATGATTAGAGCTTAGAAGCAATTCTGAACACAACTCATAACTCTGAATCAGTTCGCCATCCCACTAACGTATATCTGTTTCTGTCAAAAATCTCTTTGACAATATTCAAACCTACTGCTACACTTTCTTTCCTTCTTATAATCCAGTCTAATATAATTTCTTCTATCCAAATTCCCATCTTTTGTTTTGAAGAAGAAAGAGCTGTATGACCAATGTCTGTAATGCAATTTTAATCATGACTAAGGCTTTATGCTGGTTTTCTGCTGAAAACCATTCCCTCAGTGGATCTATTTAACGTAAACTGGATGTTTTTGGACAAATATGAGGGGCAAGATTGGGGCTGGTAGGACCAAGAGGTTGTAGGGACAGAAGCAACGCAAGGATAGAATACCACCATGAGGCTATTTCATATAAGGGGATCAAATGGATGCAATGTGACCTGCAATGGACACGGCATGTTGACTAATTGATATGCCAGTTCTATGGTATACACCACCCACTTGGATATTTGCTTAAAACAGATTGAATGACCTCTGCAAGAGCCTTCATATGAGAGGAAAAGATGGTGGGAGCCTAAACTCGCAGTTCGTGAAGTATAAAAGAGAAGTACCCAACAGACATCTAAAGCAGGGGCCAGCCCACGCCCCTCAGACAGCTACGTCGGCCGGACTGGTGGTTCTCCCACTATAAATGCTGCCATAAAATGTGTCCGTGCCTGTAATAAATGCTTTCACTTCCACTGGCAGCAGCAACACAGGCAACATGAAATGGTGCCATGGGCCAGTTCTGGCCCACTGGCCATAGGTTGGTAACCCCTGATCCAGAGTATGTAGCAAGTGCTCCATATCAGACATAGGGGAGGAAAACAATGTTAGTAGTACAATAGGCTTGGATAGTTGACATTCAGAAGCTGCCTTAGGTAAAAAGGTAAGATCAGGGTAGAAGGTCACCCTGTCCTTGAAAAACTGTAGAAACAAGAGGATCACATGGCAATGCAGCCAGTTCATTTGCTTTTCATGTGAACATAATGGCAACTAAAAATACAGTTTTGAAAATGAGGAGCCTGAGCTGCGTTGTTGTCAATGGTTCAAAAGGCAGGAACATAAACCTATGTAAAACTAATGTCAGTGACCACTGAGGTGTGGGATGTTTAGAACTTGGAAATGAATTCTTGAGACCCTTGAGAAAATGCTTTATTGTGGGATGGGAAAAGAAACTCAAGACATCTGATTGGGATGGTTGATTGGTCAAAATGGCCACAAGGTAGACCTCGATGGATAAGAGGTATAAGCCAGCCTGTGGCAGGAGGAATTGAAAAGGAGGGCAATTAGAGGGAATCGACAAGCTCTCCTCTAGATTGCAGAAAGGCTTTGATGCAATCATATTTATACTGATAAGGTCTGATCTTAGATAGTCTCCTACTGAGTGAGAGGATCTTCAGCAACTCTGGATGATCCTCCACACTACCAGGTGCAGGCTGCCCAGATCTGGATGAAGAATCCTGCCTTGATCCTGAGACAGAAGATCAGAATCTCTTGGGAGATAATGGACTTCTGCAGAGATGTCCCTGAGATAGGGAACCATGGCTGTCTTGGAAACCATGGGACACTAAGAATGACGTTGGCCCTGTCATGTACTATTAATTTTGTCAAAGAAGTGGTCTGACCTCAGCACCGGCGGTTGATATAATTCTCAGTCCAATGACTGGGGAAGCCTGCTAATGAGGTAGGTATTCAAGTAGAAATCCTCCATGGGAGTTGATAGGTTTGTTATCTCCCATGTTGGATTCAGGCATAGTGACAAGAACCAGCGGCTGTCGTCAGTTCTGAACCCAGAACCGTGCAAGGTGACCATTGGAGATTATTCAAAACATGAGTTAAGCAAAGGAGAGGAAGACAACTGAAGGTTGTCCTTCTGTGTGTCAAACTCGATTTGGAGATCATGGCATGGTGTTGGCTGGAGTTTGAAGAAAGAGCAAATGATTGTGGAGGCTCACTGGATTTCTTGCATGCACCATCTGGAGATGGCCTCGATTTCGAGAAGGCACATTGAGACGTCTTGGAATGATTCATTGCAGGCTCCATTTCAGATGTCCATTTAGGGCAGGAGTTCTCAACCTATTTAAACTGAGGGCCAGATCACACCTCCTCAGACAGTTGGGAGGCCAGACTGGTGTGTCTCCCCTGCCAGCACCACCAATACTCCCCACCACCCCCACTGACGCCACAAACACACACACTGATGCCTCCATGCTTACTAGCCCTACGTGGTTGAAGGAAGGGTCCTGACTGTCCTTGTCCATGCTTGAAATGAGCAGCACCAGGGAAGGACGCGGGGGGGGGGAGGGCACACACATGCGCCTGCCACTTCCACCACAGTCCTTCCCATCTCCGCCTGGCTTGGTGTGTCCCTAACACCAATCCGTAGCAGAGCGGATGTTGTAAGCCTTCTTACAACATCTACCCTGCTATGGAGCAACATTAGAGACATGCCAAGCCAGGTGGAGGGGAAAAGGGAGGTGGTGGGAGCAAGGGCCGGATGGAATGGTGCTGTGGGCCAGATTTGGCCCATGAGCCATAGGTTGAGAACTCCTGCCTTAAATAAACAGAACTGTGTTATTAGCCAGCTATAACCTAATAATTTGTGGGTTATCTACTATCCATCAGCAGTCAAAATCAGAACTTTCAGCCAATCCTCCAAACAAACAAACAAACATTGAAAGTATCCTTATTCTTCTTCCAATTAAAATCAGAAAGACATGGCAAAGAAATCATTTGGAAGATTACATGGTATTTTATTAATGCAAAAGTCTTGGTATGAAAATGTTCTGCCATTTTGAAATTATAAAAAATGTTTATATTTCTTGCAGCTAGTCATCTGCTACTTAATCAGAAATGTCACATTATTATATCATGGGGCTATTTATAACAAATTTTGGTATTACTATATTTGTAAATAAAATCCTGCTTGATCGGCCAATACCAATCTTTTGTTGTTGTTGTTGTTGAGTCGCACAGTCGATGCTGACCCTTTGTGACCCCATGGACCACTGCACGCCAGGCACTCCTATCCTCCTCAGCCTGCCCACCTTTGTGCCCATTGTGTCAACAATTCCATCTAGCCATCTCATTCTCTGCCTCCCCCCTCTTCTCTTTCCCTTTCCCAGCATCAAGGCTTTCTCATGTGAATCCTCTCTTCTCATTTGATGTCCAAAGAACTTTAACTTCATCTTCAATATTTGACCATCCAAGGAGCAGTTGGGGTTGATTTCTTTTAAGATTGACCTATTTGTTCTCTTTGCTGTCCAGGGTATTCCTGAAATTCTCCTCTAGCACGCATCTCAAAGGCGTCTATTCTTTTGCGCTCAGCTTTCCTTATGGTCCAGCTCTCACAACCATACATTACCACTGGAAATACCATTGCTTTGACTATGCAGACTTTTGTTTGCAAGGTGATGTCTCTACTTTTAACTATGTTTCCCAAATTTCTCATAGCTTGCTTCCCAAAAATTAGTCACCTTTTTATTTCACGGCTGCAATCACCATCTGCAGTGATCTTGGATCCTAAGAATGTAAAGTCTGTCACTGCTTCTACTTTTCCCCCATCTATTTTCCAGGGACTGATAGGGCCTGTTGCCATTACCTTGATTTTCTTGATGTTGAGTCTCAAGCCAGCTTTTGCACTTTCTTCTGTCAACCTAAGCAAGAGCTTCCTTAGGTCTTCTTCACCTTCTGCCATTAGGGTAGTATCATCTGTACATTTCAAATTGTTGATGTTTCTCCCAGCAATTTTAATTCCAACTTTTAAGTCATTCAGCCCTGCATTCTGCATTATGTGCTCTGCATATAAGTTAAATAAGCAGGGTGGCAGAATGCAGCCTTGTCTTACTCCTTTTCCTATTCCAAACCACTCTGTCATTCCGTATCCTGTCCTAACTGTTGCTTCTTGATTCATGTACAGATTTCTCATGAGACATGTAAGGTGTTCTAGTATTCCCATCTCTTTAATTACTTGCCACATTTTATTGTGATCCACACAGTCAAAGGCCTTGGTGTAGTCAATGAAACAGAAGTAGACTTGTTTCTGGTATTTCTTTGTTTTCTCCATGATCCAACGTATGTTGGCAATGTGGTCTCTAGTTCCTCTGCCTCTTCTGAACCCAGCCTGTACTTCTGGGAGCTCTCTCTGTGTGCTGCTGAAGCCTATCCTGTATTATCTTGAGCATGACCTTGCTAGCATGTGGGATGAGCTGCAAATGTTTGATAATTTGAGCATTCTTTGGCATTGCTCTTTTTTGGAACTGGAACATATACTGATCTTTTCCAATCCTGTGGCCATTGTTGTGTTTTCCAAATCTGCTGGCATATAGAATGCAATACTTTAATTCCATCATCTTTTAGGGCTTTGAAAAATTCAACTGGAATACCATCATCTCCACTAGCGTTGTTATTTGCAGTACTTTTTAGGGCTCTCCTGACTTCACTCTCCAGGATGTCCGGCTCCATTTCAAAGCTCTCGTCACTGTGATGGTCAGGGGTGTTGAGGTCCTTTTTGTAGAGTTCTTCTGTGTACTCTAGACATCTTTTTCTTAATCTCTTCTGCATCAGCTAAATCTCTGCCGTATTTGTCCCTTATCATGGCTATTTTTGCTTTAAATGTTCCCTTGATTCCCCTAATTTTTTAAAAAAAGATCTCTAGTCTTTTAGGTTTAAGCAAAAACCTAAGTATTTTTTTTAAAGTGCCTTTATTCTTTTTTCATTGCAAACTCCACAACTCAAATGTAAAAGAAACTGGTGCTAAGGTGTCTGAGATCAGATCCTTGAGTTTCTCTCTCCATTTGCAGCACGACTACTATTCTTCCCCAATTCCAACCACTGGTAGATTATAGGTTAATTAGGTGCTTGCAAGACAGTTCAAGACCTTTACATTACATGATACAAAGCATGAATTATTTTAGTCATCTGCTCTGTGAGGAAATGGCACTGGATAATGGAGTGTAAGGAAGAGAAAAGAACATCTAAGAATTCTCCAAGTGTTCTAGTCTTCGATTTTGTGACAATATTCTCTCTGTTGGATATCTAAGAAATGGTTTTATGCAGACCTGCTGACAATGTGCTCATGCATTACGATGCAGCCCCATCTGAGGCACTGAAGCCTGCAGTTATCAGCTCTCCCACTGGGAAACTAGGAGTTCAGAGTGGTCCAGGGAGCAGCTGCTACAGAGGGAAAATTTACAAGGAAAGGGAGCAGTTTAAGTGTAACTAGCAAAAATCAAGGGTTAGCAGCCATAGGTCAGAGGGTAAATTTTAAAAGGAGGCCTCCCAGGAGAGCACAGCGAAGGGATGTGATTAGTTCTGCAAAGGGGAAAAAACACCCACTTTCTTGATTTATTTTAAAAAATAATTTGATGGCAACGTGCTGATAACAAACACAAGCAAGCACCTGCCACTTCTATTATGCTAGATAGGACCAGTCACCACCTTTATTCTACTGTACTAATAGGACCTTTGTTATCTTTCAGGAAAAGGATTTTGAAGGTAATAGATTCCACACTGGCAATAGGTTCAAAGCTACAGATTAGCTGGAGAGCCTCTCTGTCAGATCTAGGTTTGTTCCCCGGATCCCAGTAGGCTTAAAATTGCCTGTGGCTATTATTTCTGCCCTCTCCCCTTCTTCAAAACCAATTTGAATCGGAAATAAAATGTGGCTCCAGAGACACAATGGTTTACTGTAAATTGTTTGCTGCAGTACATGGTGTTAAAAATCTGCAAACACATGTAACCAAGCTAATCTGTAATGAAAAGCTATAGAGAACACACAGGTGGGCAACACAATATTAAAAGCTGTTTAAAGAAACCAACAATAGCTCTTTACATAATTTAAGACTGTGTTCTTCAGAGAAAGAAGTCATTTCTTTCCTGTGTACCTACTTCCTTACAGAAGAATAAATACAAAATCTCAATACAAACCACTATAACAACTAAATGTATTACTGGTGACCTTTCCTAATATATGCAAGGGAAAGACACAGAGATAAACAGAGAGCATTTGAAGCATAGATTTCTACACTTAACTCTGCAATCGATTTCTGACCTTAGGCATATTCTATTATTGGCATTTTCTCCAAGTGCATAATGTGGATCAATTCATGAATGAAACTAGCTTCTCATGTATTTCTTAAGAGAAACAAAACCTTTTTGTTGAATTTTAAAATAAATACTTTCAAAGGGGTAGCTGCAGAAAGCTCTTAGAGCAAGCTTATAAATGAATACTAAGCCTCTTCTACACAATTCTGCTCAAAGGAAACCTGGCCATAAATGCTGACAAAGCATATATTCTTCCTGAGAAATGTGCACTCCCAGTGACAGGGTTAATGATGTTTGAGCAGCCTCTCACCCTGACCTGCCCCTCCACATATTCCAGATTTAATGCACTTGCATGATTTCACCCTCCCCCCCCCCCAAGCAGAGGATGGGGAGGAGGAAAGTGGCCTCCACATCCAGTTATTTTCTGCATGGCTGAACTCCCTGGTGCCAGGTTCAGTGCCTTACTGCAGAATGGAATGCATTAAGAGTTCAGCGTGCAAATCTCAGGAGGGATGGAATAGTTTATTTGCCAAGGGTTAAGAGGCAAAATGACAGCTTTCCTCCTCCTCTAGTATTTTCCAGAAAAAATATTACCAAGTCTGAAATTATGAACAGCCATCCTTCTCTCCCCCACCCCCGCCCCAATCGATAGAGAACTGTAGAACTGCCTGAAGCTTTCAGACCCATGAAAAGTAATAATTCTCTTCCATATAGTTTGCAGAACCAGACACAGCTTCTTGCCTCTTTCTTCACATTATTACCATTTTAAATACAGCACACATAAATCACTTAATCTAATACACTCTACTGCAGAATTTCTTCCTCAAACACTACTAAATAGGAACTCATTTCTTTCTGATAGGATGGCATTTGTCATATTGCAAGCCTAATCAATCCAAGTCCTTTATATTCTATTTTAGGAATGCAAGGCCCTTTCTCCATAAGTCCTCGAAAAGGCAGGCTTACCGTAGATGCAGACATTCCTATGTATAACAAGCCAAAGAGGTCAGTAGGATCCTGAGACCAACAAAGCTAGCTTTAAAAGTGAGACTGCTGAGCAGAAGCACATACAGTACTCTTGTCCTAGGTACCCACTTTTTGATATATACACTTAAACTCACCAACTGCATGACAGTGTATCTTGTTACTAAACCATAAGTCATATATCCCTATCTTAGTAATAAACAATGTAATTTTAACTCTATAAGTAGTTTGCCCTTTAAGTCTATAAATAGTGCTTTGAGCATAGTTAATAAAGCTAGAGATTAAGCTCCTCAACCCATCAGTGTTTTTGTGTTTTTCATCGAAACAAATAAGGTTAAAAAGTAAAAATACAGGGGCTAAGTGATATTCTTGTTCTAGTTTCCTTATTTTTTCAAGTGACCACTAATTTACTGTAACGTTTGCTCTGGAAACGTACCTTTTTGGAGATAGTGGAGACATCCAAGCCGAACCTCTGAGCCCTCTCTTTTAATTTGTCTGTGTTGACCTAGAAAAGTCATACTGTTGTCAATTTAAGAAGCCTAAAAGCAGCATGCATTTATGCCAGTGTTTCCCAGCCTTTGGTTTTTGGACTTCAATTCCCAGAAGCCTAAGTCAATTCCCTAAAGCACTGATCAGCCAATGGACTTACTTAGGCTTCTGGGAACTGAAGTCCCCCTGTGGAGCCTTGGCCCCACGTTGGGGACCACTGGCCTATGCCAAGAGGGGAAAAAAGACTTAAAACTGAGCACCTGTACAGATTAAACTACTATACCCTAAAATAAACTCCCTTTCTAAATGAACATGGTAATAATCCTTTTTTTACTTACAATAGTGTGAAAGCAGAAAAGATCTGCATCTAGGAAACAGTATTTTAAGGCAAATTAATTCCAAGCAGAGCTTCTGTAACTGTTAATCTTCTTCAGGGTATCATAAACAGTCACTTCAAGGACGTGACCAGCAGCACAACCTTACCCTTTCTTTGCAAACTGAGAAGTAAATTGGTGTGTACTTGTGTGTGTGTGTGTGTGTGTGTGTGTGTGTGTGTGTGTGTGTGTGTGTGTGTGTGTGTGTGTGTGTGTGTGTGTGTGTGACAAAGTTATCCCAAGGAATGTTACCCCCATATCTGTTAAACTACTTGAAACAACATTCAACATCTCTAATGGAGGAATATTTGGCAAATTACTAAATGATTGGAAACTATTTCCTGATACTGAATAAGTAGAATAACAAAATACTACCATCTTCTAGCTCTTGGAGAAATATTGGGCCAATCGGCAGGGCAACTAACTGTTTGTTTCCAACGTTGTTTATAAAAGAATATAAGCAAAACATTCTACAGTATGAGACATTTTCTTGCAGATTAATAAACACAAAGAGTTCTCTTCCTACTCCAAAGAGCTTGGAATCTAAATTTTGATAATAAAATAGATTTAACGGGGATAAATATACACAAATCCGCATACTTCACTGAAATATCATGAGGGCTAAAGGATTAAGCTAAAAGCTTTAAGAAAATGGACAGAACTTTCAGCATAGAGGTAAGCATTATGTCCCACAGACTATAAAGGAAAATAAAGAGTTTTGGGTGGGTGAGAGAAAAAAGCGAAGGTCATAAGCAAAGACACATCAGCAGATAAGGACATAAAGTGGACTTTGATGACAGTGACTGGAAGTTTGTTCAAGACGTGGAGGAGGAACAGAAGGGGTCTTAAAACAAACTGAAAAATGTTAAAAAGAGCATTATTCTGACAGAACCTTTCTGGATAGATCAAAGGGACAGAGGTATGACAAATCATGTAATAACAATAACTAATGCATGAGACAATTGAACCGTAAACCAGTGCTTCAGCTGGGTGAACAAAAATGGCTGGCTTTGGGAAACAGAAACAATATGGATTTTGTAACTTAAATGTTGAGGGGGGAAAGTGGAAAGAATAAAGATAAAGCCATGGCCCTTTGCAAAGCTTAGCACCTTTCAATTAGAACTACTAAATCTTTAATTCTGACATTTTAGACAGATTTCCTAACAAGATAAATAGTATGACAGAAATGAAATATAAATCTCATCTTCTACATCATTAAGAAATCAAATAATTTTAATAAGTAAAGAAAGGAAACAAAAATCTGATAATGAAGATATGTAAATTAAGTAATTGCACAGACTCTATGTTAAGTGTTAATTTTGAGGGTTCCATTCACTGAACAGAACAATTTTTACATTAGTCTCTAGTCTTCCTTTCTTTGCGGGAATAGGATTCATCAGAATGTGTTAATTAATATTTAAAATGAAGTTACCTACAAGTCTAAAAAAAGTAGTTACTTACTGTAGTTTTACTTTCTCCTAGGAGACCTGAAATATGAAAAAAGACATATATGGGACACTTTTTGAATAATGAATGGGGTTGCTGAAGGAAGGCAAATGATAAACTTTTCTTCTTTGAACTTCCCTATATTAAGTTCCCTGAATTCATGGACTTACTTTTGGTCAGACATTTACAAAATTGTTTCATTAAGTTAATAGCTAAAATCCTGTTCATAATCTAAGCTAAGTTGAAACTTTCTGTCTATTCCTGTGTGTGTGTGTGTGTGTGTGTGTGTGTGTGTGTGTGTGTGTGTGTGTGTGAGTGAGTGAGTGAGAGTGAGTGAGAGTGAGTGAGAGAGAGAGAGATTTCTCCCCAGTTCATCCTGGCCGTGTGTGTGTGTGTGTGTGTGTGTGTGTGTGTGTGTGTGTGTGTGTGTGTGTGTGTGTGTGTGTGTGTGTGTGTGTGTGTGTGTGTGTGTGTGTGTGTGTGTGTGTGTGTGTGTGTGTGTGTGTCACAGAGAGAGAGAGAGAGATTTCTCCCCAGTTCATCCTGGCCCATGTGTCCCTCATTAAACACCCCTAGCTGTTAAAATTTTCACACCTCAAAGACCACTGGTCCCCATTTTTTCTGCCCTAAAATATCATCCTTAATCCTTGAGGGGTGAGTTCTTCACGATATGGAAACTCCATGCCTAGGCGATGCTAAGGCATGGAGAGGGAATTAATGAAAGTGACTCCTCCCCTTCTATCAACGGGAATATCTGATGGATAGAGATCCTTATATTCTTTGCAGGGCAGCATAAGTACACTTTCCTCACTTCATTATTATTGAGGTTCTGATCTTTATTTTGACTTCCAGTCTCATTTGAGCAGAGTCCCTTTTTGTTCCCCACCTTAGGATATATCTCTTGGCCTGAAGATCCCACAAAAAGATGAGAAATAATGGCTGCACAAAAAGTCTGAGTATAAATGCAAATAATAATAAAATTCTACTGTGCAGTTACACAAAAAGTGTAATATTTGGACTCAAATTGCCATAGGTTAGGAAATCTCTGTAGACATTATCAGTTGCACACTAATAATGTACAACTCAGTATACATCAGATGTTTATGGAGCTTTCTTAATTTATGGGAATTTGCTTCCCAGTATAACTGCGGAAAAGGATTTCAGCCAATGGAGCTAAGTTAAAACATAATCCCAACATTGATTGGAAACAAAACCATTCACCTTTGTTTGCCCTAAAATAAAAGCTGGAGAAACCATAAAACACTGGAATATCTTGTTTCCACAATATTAAAACAATCAGGGATGAGCACACTGTCAAATGTTGCTGGACTACAATTTCCCCAGCATAAGCCAATAAAGTCCAAAATGAAGATTATGGGAGTTGTAGTCCAACATCTGGAGTGTCATATATTCATCATCTAGATTCTAGAAGATTTAAACTGGATTCTTTTAAACAAAAGACAGAACATTGGATTTCTTGAGATTATTGTAACCATGGGTAAATTTTAACAGATGTTCTATTATAGGCTCACATTCAGAATTTAACACTATTTAAATGAGAATAACTTGGATTTCCAATGGTTCAATAAACAAATCCTGTTTTTATCAGGATGCATCATACACCTTCATCTATAAGGTTACATCAACCTATCTGCACGGAAACTCCCGTGCTCCATAGAATGAGACTTACATAGAATCAATTCTTCTAGTTTTAATTAATAGCTATACAGTAATTTTAAAAACCTAGCATAACAGCCAATATTAGACTGTACATATCATTTAACATATACAGGAGTTCGAAAAGAAAGTGCCAACCAGATGATTTGGGGAAAAAAGAGGTAAAATCATTTACAAGAAAAGAATGATACCAGATAATTTTTCCACATCACATTGACATACCTTTAGCTGAAGCTGTAGACATACCAAATCTGTGGAAAAGACAACAGCCCTAGTTAGAAAGTTTTGAGTTCAGGATCTAAGCTATGACACAGAATAGAAAACAGTCTCAATACAACCTAAGTTATGATTTATCTTGTGAATGTGTCAAAAGCACTGGATTGCTCTTTGAAACAGATTAACAAATAATCAAATTTACCCAGGTAAATTACTATAAAATAGCCATAAGCAGTATCAATAATAAATACTTATCTGTATGAGTACCAAAGAAAGAAGGGCAGTATTTCAATGACAGACTTACCGAGCTGCTCGTGCAGCTTTCTTACTTTCTACACTCACAGGAACGTTGAATCTCTCTGCCCGTTTTTGCATTCTCTGAAATAGAAGATACAGTAAACAAGCAGAAATCTAAGATACAGCTGTCTTAAAGTACAGAGTCTTAAATTGCAACAAAATAGAAATACTAGTACTGCATAGCAAGGGTTCATAAATAACCTGTATTATACCTAGAATCCAAAGAGGTCCAAATTACTTAGTTCTTGTACAGAAAATATCAGTCCAACAACATCTTCTACAGTCCAACAACAGCATCTCAGGGGTGACTTGTAGCCACATGAATGTTTAAGATCCTTCAGGATCCCTCACGTCCTATATTGTTTTTGGGAGAGGCAAGAAAATATGCTTCCAGGTCTGCAGGTATGATAATTCCTCATTAAAACAAGATAAACCTCTTCTAGATGCTGTTTTACCCATAAAATAGGATGATTAAATAAGACGATTTTTGTTCAATTCTGGTTTCAATTTTTCTAATTTTAAAATTATTTTTGTGGAATTATAAAGCCTATAGTGACCCTTTGAAGTTCAGAACTTGCCCATCAGCGTTACAATGACAGCTGGCTGGTAATAAAAATTAAGCAACCAGATCCTTCAAGATCCAAACTAGGTTTTGTACCATATATGAGAATTCTATTAATATGAACGCAGAATTCATGGTGAGTACCTTACTAAACCCATACCTCTTTTGTAGTTATGAATGACCCACTTCTATTATTAAGATAAGTGAAACAGGAATAAGCTAACATGAAATAGAATAGGTGAGATAGATTAAAAAGCTCTATATCAGCCTATTCTGTACATGTGTCCTACAGATATCTTTCATTGCAACCCTATCATCCCAGTCAACATGGCCAATGATCACAGACAATAGAAGCTGTAATACATAACATCTAGAGGGTAGTAAGACTGGAAAGAGTAACCCATGCCTTTCTTCTGTTATGTCCCCCTGTTTAAAATTCTGCTTCCTCACCAGCAAACCTATTTTATGACTCAAACTCATGATATGGCACTAATATAGTCAACTGTAACTTTTAGTCACAAGGTGTGTAAAGGATGGCTCAGGGACTGCATGTAGCTCCCCACAGACACTCACCACCACCACCACCACTTCATTTAAAAAGAATGCTGTGGCATTAGGAATGGGGAGAGCCCATTAAGATGCTGAACTTGCTGACTAGAAGGTTGGAGTTCAATTCCTGGGTACTGCATGATGGAGTGAGCTCCCATCTCTATCCCAGTGTCCTGCCAACCTAGCAGTTCGAAAGCAAGAGGCCACCATAGCTGTGAGCACTGGGGCCGTGCCATTGCCGGTACTCTGTCTCGCCCTGGGCCAATTCAAAAAGACACTGCCACGGCGTACGGCTCTCACTGGGACTGGATTCCTTCTTTTGTGGACTTTTTTGGAACGTTTCCCGGTTACTTTTGGTAGGATTCTGCTAATAATCATTGCAGGATTCGGTACATGTGATGTTGTTTTTTGCTGCTGTTTTTGTTTTACTTTTTTGTAAAACTTTTTTGTATTGTGATATTGACTTTTTTTAATTGTTATTGTGTTATTGATATATTTATCTCTCTCTGATACTGTGATGATTGTTATCATGGTGTTGTGGAATTTATGATTGTTATGTTGCTATTTTTTATATAATTTGTAAGCTGCCTAGAGTCAGGTTCTCCTGAGCAGGGCAGGGTATAAATTTGAAAATTAAATTAAATTAAATCTAGGGATAGGCATGCATAGACCCAGGAAGCCAACCATCTCATATTAGCAATTGAAAGACGTTATGACAGCATTTGGCAAAGAAAATATTTTTTGCATATAGCACACAGTTCAAAATAACTGCGACATAAAATATAAGGTGCTGATAAACAGAAATTTATTTGCAGAAAGTAACAGCATACTAGGACTAATAAATAAAATACTTTTTTCAGCAATGCATTGATAACCAATGAAACTCATTTGCTGGACAAATCATCCAAGTCTGAGAAAAGGCAAAAAAAAAAAAAATCAAACCTAGAACTGCATATTTGGTCAAAATCCTCTTTTGATTTCTTTTTTAAAAAAAGTTATTTCCTGGTTTGCTTGTGAGGAGGTGAAGATGAAAATATGGCCCCATCCCCACCAAATTTGTCCACCTCATTGTAAGCATAGAAATTGCTTATTCCATATTATATGTTATTATTAAGTAAAGATAGATTTCTGCTTGTAGAAAACAAATTGAAATTCTTGCAGTCAATGTCACGTCAAGATGTTGTCTATTGGCAATTAATGTGGCCTATAAGCAGTTCAACCGCAGTAGCCATAACAACAGCAACAAGAATAAAATGCTGCTGTACTGAGAATGTCACGTCACACATTAAGACAACACGTCAACTGAGCCCAGGAAGCATTCATATTCTGGGGTTCAAAAGTTTTGTAAAATACCTATGCTTTTAAAGAAAGTTTAGAGTTTGGCAGAGTTGTGAATCTCAAGTAGAGAAAGTATGTAAGTGAACGTAAGTAAAATAATTTAATGATCCATTAATGAAAGCTTCCCATAAAGTTTAGAAGACGTCATTCAGCACCAGTTCCATTTCAGATAATATTTATTGTTTGTGGTTATTTGTCAAATTCAACTAATGATCCGTGGTTTGAGACTGCAGTTCTCAATAGCTTTGGTCAGCCTACAGAAAGGAGTTGTCTTGGAGTTGGTAGCTGAACAGCAGGGAGAAAGACTGTGTTTTCATATCACAAAGTACAGTCAGTCAAAAGTGATAAAAATCAAAGATTAATGGAAGCAAAATGTTCGTGTGAGAGAAAGAATGTGCCAAGTTTCTCTACATCTTTTACTCCTTTGCAGGAACCACAGAACTGAAGTGTTGGATGCGACCTCCAAGGTCATGGAGTCTAACCTGGCCAATGCCAGAACTCCACAGCTAATGAATCTCTGACAGATGGCCATCCAAATTCCAATGAAAGGCAGTGTACTGTTTCCTGAGGTAGCCCATTATTGGACTACTCTTACTGTTGGCAAGTTCTTTTAACTGCTTAGTCAAAATCTATTTCCTTGTAGTTTAAGTCCATTCAGTCCATACCCTCAATGCGGAGAAGTACAAACCATCTCCCATATGATACAATTCCCACAATGCCCCTCAACATGCACTGAGGAGGACCTTATGTTGGTAAGAGGAAATGCTGTTGATGTGGCCCGATATTGGGCAGATGTCATCTAGCCCTTTTTAATTCTATATTGGTTTTAGACGTGTTAATTTTAGCTTTGTATGTTATTATATGCTAGTAGTGCATATGACACGAATAAAGAAAAGGAAGTCCATACCCTGAAGCTGCAGAAAACAAAGTTACTCTTCAACTATTTGAAAGTCATCATATTACTTCACAATCTTACTCCACTGAGAAAAAAACATTTTCAATCTTTCCCGCCCTCTCTGCTAAGAATGCCCTATTCAATCAACCATTCTGTACAAGGCTTGATTTCAGATTCTTTATCATTTTGATAACCCTTCTACTAGGTCTGTTTCAGCTTGCCAATATTTTTCTTAAACTGTTGTGCCATTAATTAAATATAGTGTTCAATGAGAGATCTGACCAATTTAAAAGAAAGTGATATTATAGATCCTGTTATTTCCTTTGGTGCAGCCTAGAATTGCATTAGCTTTATTTGCTGATACATTGCATGTCTGACTCATGTGTAGCTTCTGCTCTACTAAGACCATAGTCTAGTATCCTTCTGAGCTGTCTTTCAACAGAAAATCTTGATCACACATAATGTAGGACTGTGCTGCTTTTGTAATAATCACAGATGTGCAAGTAGAGGGCAGATTTTCTTTTTGGAGATCACCGTGTGTGCAATGGCAAGGGCAAATAGTGTGACTCTCCATTACTACACTGGTAGTGCTTTCCATTCAGTGGAAACTCAATAGAATATTAGCCCTCAATGCCTTCTGCATTACTGTCAAATCAGATGTCATCAATCATGTATTTGATGTTCATTTTCCTGATCATTATATTTATCTTTATTGAAACTCGTTTTTCTTTTGTTTTGGCATAACTACCCAATCTGTTAAATTATCTTTGCTCCAAATTCTGTCTTCAGAAGTATTAGTTACCTTTTCCAGCTGGGTGTTACCTAAAAATTTGATGGATCTTAGCTTATCTGGGTGAATCTTAGGCAGCCCCCTCCCCATTTTCTTTAGACAGCACAGAACTGGAGACAAACAATCCAAAGAGCAGAAAAAGAGGCACAGCTTAATCATCTTATGTAGCAAAGTTTTATCACGCAAGCATAGTGACAAGTCCTGCCAGTACAAGCCAGAAGGTAGCACAGGTTACACTGACCTAGAAATTGTAACATACAGTGGCTAAAATACCCTATTTGCTGGCATATAAGACCCACTTTCCCACCCCCTTAAAATACACTGGGAAAATGGGAGTGCATCTTGTACTGTATATAGCGGCCTATAGTGGACTATTTTGGTAATAATATGGTGCATCTTATACTCCGATACATCTTATATGCTGGCAAATATGGTCCTATATTAATCCTTCCACAGTTCTTTGATGAAATGCCAGGAACATACTAATTGTATGTAAGCACGTCATGCACTATGTGAAACAGACATGCCAACTTCTCTGATTCCTTTCATGTACATCATTTTTGACCAAACTAGACCAAAACTACAGCAGCAGATACACAAGAATTTAATCTAATATGAAATAAACCATTCTGATTATATTACATATATATGTCCCCCTTCAGACAAAATTGAAAAATCATGCTGTATTATCATAGGCCAAAGCAAGAATGGGGTTCAAGCATCCCCTACACCCCACTTTTTCCACCCAAAAGGAAAATGAGAGGTTTATTTTGTCCTTATTAAAACTTCTCGATGAGGCCTAGATATTGGGGTTGGTTTTAAAAAGCTTGCACTAAATTGCCATTTTAGAAATGATAATTTGTACCTGAGATGGGGAATAGGTGGCCCTCCAGAAATCAATGAACTACAATTTCCATCAATGATCACCAATGGTAATAATGGCCAAATCTAATGGGAACTACAGCCCAACATCTTGAAAGCCACAGATTTCTATAAAGAGATGGCAGGTTTAAACAAAAAATTCCAAAGCCAGGGAAAACAGTATCATCAGGCAAGTAAGGGAAGGTGAGGGGAAGGCAAAACAAAGGGCCACTAGGAAATGATTCATACAGGATACGGGTGGGAAACTGGGGGCCACAGTGACATTTTTGTGGCCCTCATTATTACCTAGAGCCTCCAGCTCCATTTTAATTGTCGTTGGTCCCTCAGGAAATCTCTTTGTGTTTTCTTGGGGATGGGGAACAATTGTGTCACCAACTAACAAAGCTGGTGCTTCCACAGACATTCAGTTCATTTCTTTAACTTTTAAATTAAATAATGTTTTTTAATTTTATTATTTTAAATTTAAAGGACATGATAATCTTAGAAACACTTAATACTTGTTTAAGGATGCAAGACCCCCCCTTTAGCCACTTCCTCTTGGCATCTCAATGTGCCCTGCAGTAAATCTGGAAACCAACTTTTGACTATGTTAAGACTGCCTACCGTACTGCAGTGGAAAAACATGTTTTTCCATTATATCTGAGCCAGAGAAAAGCATAAACCAAATCACAACGTAAGACTAACAGCAAGATACAAAAGGGAAAATTGAGTCATACACATTATGAAATACAAGCCAAGCCTCAGCTTCGTATCTTGACATTAACAGAATGTTTACAACTAACAGGAGTTGCAGAAGAAATCAACTTACCTCCATCTGTGGAATTTCTGAGGCAATTTTCACCACTTTCTTTTCTGAACCTCTAATGAAAGGTAAAACAAACTGATCAGAACATGAGTAAATCTTCAGCTTGCCCCTCTTATCCATGAATTGTGTTGTTTTTAGCATGGAGGTGACCTGAGGAGGCATAAAATCTTACATTTCCAAATTCTGCTCCAACACGTACCTAAAACGTGCCATTTATCGTATGGGAGCTCCCTACATGATGCATCCTTTTTTCAGGGAAAGGAGGCTTTCAGCAAGTATCCTAAAGATCCTGAATCATCCCACAGAATTGTTCCCAATATTCTACTTTTAAAAACATGTATAAAATTCTACTTCAGTTACATTGAAGTCTTCCACAAATTAAGAGAAATTACGAAAATATAGGGAAATGTTGGTATCAAAATAAATATTTAGGTGTATTTCATAATAAAGAAAACATCAATCTACTAAAAATGACAAAGAACAGAAATAACTATGTATGATGTTTCTTTAGAATTTTCTTCTTCTTCCGTGTCTAGGCCAGATGTGAAACTGCCGAAACGAATCCACTTTTCAGTGAGTTCATTCTGCAGTTCCTTTTGCCCAACCTAGTAAGAGAAAGATTCACTGGAAACACAAGGTTGCCATTACCAGTGTACGCCCGATAGTGGTTCAAAAATACCAGAATCTTTGAGGAGGCTTTTTCTGTGTATCCCTTCTCTAGAAATGATCTGTATCATACCATCATCATCTACAAAGCTCTAAACCACAATGCCAATGGAGTGCAGGTTCTGGCACATTTTGACAAATTAGTTAAGCCTTTTGAATATAGCCCTATTAGTAGACTATATATTTGCTAGCTCAGGAGCAGCTAGCCCAGTTTGGAGAAGTTCATCACTAGAAAGTTGGCTCCAGATGACAAAGTGATGACAACAAGACAGTGATGGAAGGGAAAAGCCGCAATCTCTGTCAATGGATGGACTACCAATGAAATTGCAGAAGTTACAATTTTTCAATTATAACTAACAGTTTTGGGGTTTCTCACCCAAATATGGGAATTTAGTAGCGAATTATCTTAGCAAATCAGTACCAAAAGTAGCTCTAACTAGAACATTATAATAATTAGGAAACTAATATATATGTGGGAAGGTAGAAAATGCATGACAGGACCACTCAATAATTTATTGTCTCAGTACAGAATAAAACCAAAAACTGTCACACAAGTACTAAAAGAATGATCAATTGAGTCTCCTTTATGCCTAATGGCAAAATACATTTTAACATGTTGATAAGGCAAACTTTTCACTAATATATGGTTTTAAAATCTAGCAGAATGCAAGACTGAATGATCAAATATGTAGCTTAACAGTTATTACTTCAGTTCTTCCAGAGTGATATCTCTTGCTATTTTAGTCTCTGTCTAATTCATGGTTAACTGTACAATAATGAAAGGAATGAAATTATCTTCAGCTTTATGTAGAACAGAAGTCATTCAACTCAAAAGCATGGGAACTGGCAAAGCATGAAGGTTACTGATCAAGGAACTTATCCAACTGTCTGAACTATGACTTTCTAAATTCACTTTCTCAATATAAATCAAACTTTTTCTGAATATTGTACTTGTTCAAATATTTGTACACGAATTAGGTAAATGGTATGTTGTGAAGAGATATGCCTACATAAGAACTTATAAACTCATCTCAAATGCGATAGTTTCATAGTAACAAATCATAAAAAGGTGGCAAATTAAGGACTTAACAGAGCTTCACATCTATCACTTTACTTGTAAGGAAACTTTGTACCCCTCCCCCCTTTCTATATTTGGATTAACAATACAACTGAGGGGGGAAATAACTATCACAGTGAAAAATCTGTGAATGTACTACGTGCCCCATGAATATTTATTCTTTTATGGCCATATATTCACAAAGGTGTTGCTCTGTTGTAGTTCATAGGTACAGTTCTGCTTGACTTTTGCCCAGGTCAGCTCTAGCTCCATTTCAAACACACACTTCTTTAAGAATGTGCAATGGAAGCCAGTAAATAGCTTGAACAAAAATATAATGGAGTGGGCGTACTTTGGAAGTTTATGTTCTGAAAACAGGGTTGAGGTTTGCAGGAGAAAACAAAGGATGAAGATACAAAGTTCGGAAGTTCCCAGGCTAAATGAAACAGTATCCTCCTCCTCCAAACGACTCCCATAAAACAGTGGGTCATAGCCTGACTCATTAAGGCCTCCCATTTAGAGAAATGGACGGCTTTTGTTCTAGATTCCTGGACAGTTTTTCCATTTTATGCCCTGAAAGGCAGTAATGGTTTAATGACTTTTTCACAGGAAGCAATTCAGAACAGGAACCACCGATTTGTTATCCCTGCAACACTCTTCTCAGTCAAACAATAGTGATATAGAGGAACGGCACCTCCTGCTGTCTAAAAGCAAGAACTACATTAAAATCCAACTAATTGTGACTTCTAAACTCAAGCTTCAGAGGCACCAAGCAGAATTCTGGCAAACTTGATGGTTTACATAGCCTTCATGACTAGATTAGCAATTGTATGGAGAATATATGTCACCAGTGGCAGCAAATCAAACATTTCAGTAATTCACAAGCAACTAGCAGTCCTTGCAGAGTTTGACAGTCAAGTTTGTAAATCTCATTCAGCAAATACTCAGAAAACAAATGCAGTTTGTTTGCTCAGAAAACAAATGCAGTGTTTCACACAATATAATGTTGATACATAACACTGAGGGAGCCATACTTAAAAACAAGACCTGATCCCTCGAGAGTGCTACAGATCCTCTCACAATAAATTTCTTTTGCATTAGCTATCTAGACCGCTAAGACAAACCCTGTATGAATACAGATAAGACTTGAGCACACTTACATTCTGCTTTGTTCACTTAAAATTAACTAGAAAATAGTTCACTGAACCTTTGCTATGAGTGAAGATTCTTACTAATACATATTCATGCCCATAAGGGGGAAAAGGAGGTACAGGATGATTCAGCAAGATGCATACTAAAATTGCAATGGAGAGTATCTTTTCCCTTTGTTTCTGTACAGTATTTAAAAAAAATATTTTAAAACTGTACACACCTCCTCTAAAATCCTGAATGTCCCCCTCCAGGGGACAGGCCTACAGCAATGAATTCAGAACAGACAACAAAGAGATATGCTTCAATTACAAAAGGAACTTAGATTTCAGACACAATAAGGGGAACTCTAGAATGAAAATGAGAAATGACACAATTTAACACCTTAACTTCTCATAAGAGCATGAAATAGAAGTTAACAACTTCACTTCTGTTTTATCAAGTTTGCAATTGAGCAAATAAATTTTGCAACTGAGCAAATGTTTTTTTAAAAAACCCATTTAATCTCTAAAGTTGGAAATATTAACCAGAAACTGAAATGAAGATGAGCTGGATTCTTTCATTCTTCTACACTCCTATAACTGGATATAATGTACAATACTTCTGTTGCTGTTTAATGAATTGTCTGTTGTTAGAGAACTTGAGAGTTTCCTTTGATTAAAAGCATGTAAAAATACTAAAAATATAAACAGATTAATTTCAAGGCCCATCCATCATTTCACACTGATTAACATTACCAAAGAATCATCTGCAAGAATCTGGTAATAAAGCTAAAAACAGCTGGGAGGAAAAAAATATGTATATGGGAAGTGTTTAAAAACAATACACAAGCTTTCTATTTTCTATCATAAAGCCATGGTTTTCAAAATATGAAGCAAATTCTTAGAAGTTTTAGGCCAATTGTTGGGGGAGGTACTAGCTCACCCTCCTTGACCTTTTTTTCTAATGCAGTTTGTGTGCACGTCCACTTTATCAGGCTGAGAGTAAGCTGTGTATTCCTTCAAATGTTTAGTTGACAAATCACACTAAGGACAAATGGCCAATTTGCTTCTCTCTTTTAGCCTTTAAAGCATGCCGTTGACACAGGTGGCCCTATTCTATTTTTACAACTTGCCTGTTCCTTGATGTGGAATGAGAATGAGCATGGTAACTGGGTATCTTTATTTTGTCTTTGTTAACACTGGGGTGACTCTCAAACAGACTTTTGTTTACACCTAGGGATGCTTGCTAGAATTAAATGCTAGATTCATTGCCAAAATATATATAGAAAGACAATATATTTGTCAGGAGGTAGAGAGATGTAGGGATTTTGTTTTTCCTTTAATGTTTATTAAATTATTTATTTCCTTTGTTTGTATATGTCTTTTTACTAGTTTAATTTAAAAAAGGAGCTAGAGAATGCAATGCAATTCTTGCAAAAAGAGAAAAAGCAAGGTAAAATTAACAACCTAATTTACACAGAATAAATGCATGTGCCCTAAACACAATACTGTACATAGGTAAAATCCTAATTTCTGCAAACAAACAAAAACGTTAATGTCCCACAAACAAATACAGGCTGTCAATTTTAAAATATCTATATTCACCTTAACTTGTTTTCTGGGTACATTATACTTCATCTTCTAACATTTCATTTTTTAATTTAAAATATGTTAACACTCCCCCCATCAAAAAAAGTAATCCATAATAATTCTTCCCTATCCTTCCTACCATCTATGTATTTCTATACAGATAGTTAAAGACAGATTCATAGACTAACAGAGTCTCGATAAGCAGGTGTCACAAAACAATGAAGATGTATATTAATACATGAATATTTGAACAAATGTGATCTATTAAGGACAGATAATTACACTTCAGTTGACTTCTCAGTAGCTACTTCCTCTTTGATAGGAGTGTCTATGGGTTTCTGTTCTTCTTCCTGAAATGCAACAGTAAAAAAGCAGAGTCAACTAAAAGAACAGAATTTAACCCTCACATAACATGCCAATGAGGACTAAAAACAAGACTTCAGCCAATCCTATGCAAGTCTTATGCAAAATAAATTTCAATGAACTGAACATTAGCACTGCAGGATTTCAATTCTAAAAATCTCAAAATGTCGTGCACAAACAATTGTGCATATTTAAAATGAAAAAAGCCCAAAGCTAGTAAGGGAGAGAGGGGTCACTCTTACCCTTTGTCATTAGTTTGCTCAGTTTCCATTTTAACTAAAAAGAAAACATTTTCCTCTATGAGGAATTTGGAAATGCAATAAGTTAATAGAGGAGTTTTAGCTTGTTCCATCTTTCTCCTGTCATTTCCCTTGGTAGGAGGCATTCTGAAATATATAGCAAAGAGGCTAGGACCTTACAATCAATTTTTGTGCCGACTGCAGAGAGGGAGCTTCATGAAAAACAAAACAAAAGAAACTATTCCATCTCCCAGAGAAGCAGTAAAAAAATTTCAGGCAAGTAATTTTTGTTAGGTTGTTTACAAGCCTCCTAAAAGTCATGATTACAAAAGTCACAGTCATTCATGCTTTCCAGACAGCACAAAAGCAAGAGTACAAATACAAGGAATGTTAGCAACATTAGAATTTCAATTCCACTTCAAAAGAAAATATATGTATATATGGGCAATACATATTGAAGACTCTAAATCAGTGGTTCCTAATGTGGGGCCCACGCCCCACAGGGAGACTTCAATTCCCAGAAGCTTAAGCCAGTACATTGGTTGATCAGTGCTTTGGAGAACTGATTTAGGCTTCTGGGAATTGAAGTCCAAAAACCAAAGGTTTGGAAACTCTGCAAGGATGGGATGAAATAACAACATGAAAGTAGTGAATATAATCCAGTACCCTGTGTAACCCCTTTTCTCCTTCCAGAACTGGCAGAAGCAGAAAAATGATCCAAAGAAAATCATGCAGGTCACAAAAGTAAAATTATTTCAGCACAAAAATTGCAATTTCTTCCAATTTTAAGTATAGTAAAGGTAAAGGTTTTCCTTGCTCGAAAGCCAGTTGTATCCGACTCTAGGGGTCAGTGCTCATCTGTTTCTAAGCCGAAGAGTCAGCGCTGTCTGCTTCTGCAGACGTTTCCATGGTCATGTGGCAGGCATGACTAGACACCGGAGCGCATGGAACGCTGTTACCTTCCCACCGAAGTGGTCCCTATTTATCTACTTGCAATTTCTTGCTTTCGAACTGCTAGGTTGGCAGGAGCTGGGACAGAGACGGGATCTCATTCCGTCCTGCAGTACTCGGGAATCGAACTGCTGACCTTCTGCCTCCCAGTCAGCGTCTTAGTGACTTGAGCCACTGCAGTCCCTAATTTTAAGTATACACAACCTTTTTTTGTAATGAACTAATGTATTAATGTTGTTTTGGCTAATAGGTCTTCCTCTCTTGATATTTCTCTTGAAAGCTCTTTCTGATGGTTCTACAAACAGTGATTACCAATATAACGCAACTTATTTATTTATTTATTTGTTCAGATTTATATTGCCGCCCACTCGCTGAGGCGACTCAGGGCGGCTTACAATCAAAACAGCAACAGTACAGTAAAAATCATAAAATACAACTTCACAAAACAACCAAAGCAGAACACAGACTAACTCCCCTCTGCAGTTGTTGTGGGCCCAGAGGAGGGGAAGAGGTCCTTACTCATGTAATCAATTTGGAAGACAAAAACTCATTTGCTACTTATTTCTGGAACTGGAGTGTATGGGTCTTTGGGACCAGTACAAACCATGTCACTAACATCTATGAGGTCATAGGTTGTTTATAAAACGCTTAGAAAGCATAGTTTCCCACAATAGTTTTCCCCATAATATTTATTTACTGGATCAACATAACCATCAAGAATTCTGAGCACAAATTGGTCCTAAAATGATTAAGACTACAGTGTCCAATTATCCAGATGTAATGTATCATTATATCAGTGTGAACAGCAATTTTGGTTCTGCAAACTACTCATTATGTGAATAATCTAAATTTTTCAGAGACAACAGTGATATACAAGACTGTATGTCAGTTCCTGCTTTATAAAGACTCACAAATACAAGTCATTAATCAGTTCATGTTCTAAAAACAAATATGTGAATGCTAACCCATAACTGGAATTAGAATGTGATAATCACTCAGCCTTGCTAGGGAATCGCCAAATACTTCATAACATCCATTTCCTTTCCGATTGCTTTTAGATTAAGTTTAATATTGGAAGAATATACAGAATACTCCATCTAAGTTTTCTAACTATGAAAAAAACTTGGGAAATTTAGAAACAATTAGAATACCTACCCTTGATTATATAAGGCAATAAACTTGACTGTTTTTATAATGCTAGTTGACCACAAAGCTTTCATGGTGCTTTTGAATTAGCACTGAGACTATTTGCTAAAAATACATCTTTGCATGTTTTTCCTCTAAGGTAAAGACAATAACACTAACTGTCTGATCAACTAAAACTCAAGCATAATTTATCCAGCACAACGGGGGAAATTCTGTGAAGCTTACTCCTGCATTAAGTGTGCAGAGTATTGCCAAATGAAAATCACAAAACTGAAAGGGTCCTTAGAGCACCTTGCTACTGCTGATTCTACAAGTGAGCAAAAAGACATGTTTGTTTTGTGAGATTCAAGGCTGATTGTACAAATCTAGTAATGCAGATAAATAAAGTTTATGATGTCCTAATAAGTACAGTAATACCCCAGATAACGATTGTACCGGATAGCGCTAAAACCGCATAACAATGCAAGATTTTTGGAAAAATCTTACCTCGGATAACGCGATTTTTAGTGTTATCTGGTACAATCGTGTTGGGGGGGGAGGGTTGGATTGGGTAGAACATCTACCCAATCCACACACCCCTGGGCCCGCCCGCCCGATGTTTGGAAAGGGTACAGGTCCCCGTGCGCGCGCGTGTCAAACGGGGTTTGGGGAGGGTACGGAGATCTTCCCTGTACCCTCCCCAAACCCCCTCTGACACACGCGCGCGCGCGCGCCCACCTGGACAACGCTAAAACCCGGATAACGACATGACTTGTGGAACCAAGTCATAAAGTTATCCGGGGTACTAGTGTACTACCACTGTATGTGTAGCAAAAATCATACTAAAGACTATTTTCTACATTCTTGCAATTACTGATCAGTTCAAAAACACTGGTGACAGAAATACAATCTATGAATCTGATGCATATTTTGTTACCAAAAAACCTAAAAAGCTAAAGAGATCAGTATGAGCATTAATATAGGTTGCATGAGCTATACGATTAAACAGCAATTTTACATAGAAGTACATATTTACCTCTGTTTCTTCTCCTAAGACATCTTCTTCATTTGTCTCCTCCTCAGCTAAAACAATAAGAAAAAACAGTATTACTGTATATATATATTATTTATTGATGTACCATGATTCTACTTGTTAAGACTGCTTGCACTCTCAACTTGTCAGATTTTATTTTAGCTTGTCATGCACTTATATCCAAGCAATCCTGTTAGTTAAAAGGCACAGAGTAAACTGTATTTAGCAGTTTAGCTTAATGCTTGCTCCTAATAAATTTGTGGAAAACATGATTAAGAATAATAATCTCAAACACAGAAAAGGGCAAATCCTGCATTCAGAAGTAAGTCCTGCCTAATTAACTTTTCAAGTATTTAGAAAATATCAATTAAGATGTGGATAAAACTGATCTCATACACATTGCTCCCCTGCATTTCCAGTTTTTTTGAGAGAGTTGTTATTAGCTCTTTTAACCTCACCATTTCAACCATATCTGATATTTTTGTCAATCACTCTTCAACTGTTGGTTCTTTGGCAACTTTCCAGTTTGTGGCATATAAAAGTTTTGACATATATCTAACCTCTACAGCCTAATTTCTTTCTATTTGGCTGTCCAATAAAGAGACTCGACAGATATAGTTCTGGACATTCGCAAGTTAAATTTCAACATTTTCTGCACTGTTAAATGTATTATCCTCTTCAATCTCTTTTAGCCATGTTATATGCTACATATGGAAGAATGAACCTTACATCTCTTGACATTTCCAACATCTATTATTAACTCCCTTATACATTTTAGACAGCTTACCTGGCATTAGTTACCATCTATACATCATTTTATAGTAATTTTCTTTAAGATTGTAACTTCTAGTAAACTTCAAAGCAAATTTCCATATGCCTTCCCACTGCTCTTAGTCCTCGTTCATATCTAATACCAAGAGCAGTCTTTACTTTTTAGAAATAAAGTGTTCTTTGTTTGAACATATTTCTTTCTCAAACCTATTTTCTACTTCTTCAAAGCCAAATACCTTTTAATCCATTTTATATTTCTGATAGTTGTAAACATGCCATGAACATTTTAAACCCTCTTTCAATAAATCCTCCTTTTATTTTATTATATACTTCCCTTGCTGTAGTTTTAAAATATCACACACATGAGTCAATTACAGTAAAACCCCTACTCACAAATGCCCCTACTTATGAATAATTCTACTTATGAATTGGTTCTGCGCTGAAATCCATGCCTTGAGTTACGAACATGTCCCAATTTACGAATTAATTTTCCCCCTCTGTGTTGCCTCGAGTGAAGCAAAAAACTGCATTTTCCCTATGGGTTTCCATTTTATACACATCCAGCCTTTCAGAGCCCTGTAGGTGACAGTAGAGAGCTTAGAGAGGAGCTCTTTGTCTGCAGTTTCAGCACCAAAATGGCTGATGGTTGCAGTTTCTAGCTGTATTTTTTCTGAGTTTTCTGTCCATTTTTAAAGCTTCTTTAAGGTAAGGCACATTATTTTCAATTATGCATGCTTTCATTTCAATGCTACTGTTGTTTTTGGTTGGTTTGACTGATTTTTGGAGGGTGGGGGTGGCCTGTTTTGATTGTTGGAAGGTGGGGTGGGGCTTTTTCTTTATCGGAATGGAGATGCCTTGAGTTATGAACAAATTCAATTTACAAACAATACCATGGAACTGAGTTTATTTGTAACTTGAGGTTTTACTGTACTCTTAACCATCAACTTTCTTCTAATCAGAGCTTCATATGGTGATATGCTCAGTGGCATTTTTGAAGACAATCTTGGCTTAAAGCAATGCCAGATTCCTAATATAGTTTGTACAACAAAGTGGTTATTAAATTTGGTGTTTATTTTAACCTCATCACACAAAAGATATCCATGCCAACCAAATCTCAAATTGTGACCTTCCAAAGCCAATAATCTTTTTTAAAAATATGATCCACTCATTCATCCAACTAAACAGTTGGCTGCATAATAGTTTTTAATTTGGCAATCCAAACCTTCCTGTTTCCTTAGCATTTTGCAAAGCTTCAAGCATAGTTCTTGGTTTTTTCCTTAGTCATACAAAAGTAGATACAGTATGTCTTTCTGCCACTACTTAAAATCTATCTCAGTTTTTAAATTAGGGATAGTTTGAAACAGGAAGAGCACCCTGTGTAGTACATTCATCTTGATCACTGATATTCTGTATTTTCTCCCATTTCTAAAAATCTTTCTTAATTTCATTCCACACCTTAACATAATTATTTTGCAATAGCATAGTATTATTATCAGTCAATATAATCCCAAGGTATTTTGCTTTTTCATATTTAAAGCATATTTTCTGTAGTAATTTTGTCTGATTTATTCTTTATTAATCTTTTAGCTTCTTCTTCATTTTAAATCCCAATCTTGTCACAAACGTTTTAAACATTAACATCTCTTTTCCATTGAGTGGCTCTTTCAGCATCACAACATCATTATCAAATGTTCTTAACTTATATGACTGTTTCTTAATCTTAATACTCTGATTCTCTCATTTTTCCTTATACTGTACTTTTATTTAACACAGCTAGTGCCAAAATGGACAAATTTACTCTAATGGACAACCTTGCCTTGTTGTTCCTTTTTGAATTTTACAAGTTTTTGTTAGCTCACTGTTCACTATAATTTTTGATTTTACTATATTTTGAACAGGCCAATAAACCAGTTCTTATCCAATTGTATTTTTTATTAAATGTTTATTAAATTTTCAAATAAAAATACAAATTTAACTTTACAAAAGTAGTCACAGAGTTCTTCTCATTTGTAAAAAACATACAAAATAACATAATCAATATGACAAAATAAAAATCACATACAATACACTACTAACATATTAAAACTAAACAAATACCAAAAAAATAACAAAACACTAACAACAATAGAACCCCCCCCCCCCCCCAATAGTCCCAATGTGCTATTTACATTGCCCTGGGAATAGCGGTGAGTCACTTACACTTTCTTTTAATTCCAAAAACCCATTTGTTCAGGTGCTGGCTTCCATCCTCTACTCCCACTCAGCGTGGCCTCTACAAATATACCCCAGATTTTTAGAAATCTATTTTCTTGGGCTATACCTTTTATCACATTCAATTCCAACGTTAACTTACAATTTAATGCAAGCCCCCACAGCTCTTTATACCAATCTTCAATCCTTAAAGTCGAATCGTTTTTCCAGTTTCTTGCTATACATTGCCTTGCTGATGTTAATATTACAGGTATCAACTCCCTTTTATCATCATCCACATATATACTGTCAACGTCCGTCAGTAAGGCCATACTTGACCCCATCCTAAGCCCCACCTTCATTATCCATCAAATAGATAAAAATAAAAGTGATATTTGTTGGAGATGCAAACAAGTAAGAGGAACGTATGAACATATGTGGTGGAGTTGTAATGTGGTAAATATATTTTGGGGGAAAGTAGAAGAAGAAATTAAAAGTTCTTATCCAATTGTGATATTGTTAGCATTGAAGGTTGCTGCTGGAATATTTTGGGGTGATTTACTTTTTAAAAAAATCTCTCCAAGACTTTTGCAGTTCCTGTTCCTTATTTTTTTTCTCATTTTCTAACTGCTGGATTTTTTTCAGTCTTTTTTAAAAAAATACCATGATCCAAACTGGATGAACAGCCCTCTAACAAAGACCTTACTTGCATCCCACACCATCTATAAATCTGTGGGATTTTTAAAAAGTTAATTTGAAGAACTCCTTTATCATTTTCTTACAATCTACCATACACTTTCCACCTTTGAAATCAACATGCAGGGGTAGAGTTGGATGTTACATGGCAAGGGAATTACACAACTTTTCAACATCGAAATGCCTTGATGTGACACCTGACAGGGCGCTCTCTTTTAAGCAGCACTACCTGAATACCAAGGCTAAAGTTCGTTCCAAGGATAATATTACACTGGGGAACAAAAAAAATATTTTTTTTCTTGGTGCCTAAAAATTTTCAACTGATTTCAGGCATTTTGGGGTGGCTGGTTCTGAAAATGCCATCCATTTTGTTCTAGCAGCTCTAGTTCATGAGATATCGATGATGTCATTATACATTGCTCTTATGACTACACTTGTATTTGCCTCACCATTCGTAAATTGATTGTTTTAATAATACTTATTGATGTTGTTCAAGCTCTATTCCTGTTGTTGTTGCAAGTGTAATTTAACTAATCTGACCTTTTTGTCATTCTCTGTGCTCTCCTTTACTGTTGAGACTGGATGATGTGCATCCTGAAACTAGTCCAACTCCGCAGCTGCTCCGTGGACTTATCCAGGGAGGCTTGCATTCTAGTTTTTTCCTCCTTATCTTAAGTATGATTTTGACATTTATTTCTTTTTTTACAGGCACTAATATGGCTTTATCAAGAAGAACATGTATAAATAATCCTGATGGTTTTTGTTTCATCTGTGGTGAATACACATTCATTCAGCAAAGAAAACCCATAACTGACTTTATAAAAAGAGTTTATTTGGCCTATTTTAAAGTAAAACTGGGAGACCAAGATAAGGTTTGGGCACCTCACATTGTATGTAAGATGTGCACAGAGCATCTGCGTCAGTGGTCAAATGGGAAACGGAAGAGCTTGAAATTCGGGGTACCAATGATGTGGCGAGAACAAGGAAACCACAGCAATGACTGTTACTTTTGTTCAGTGAATGTAAAGGGCATCAATTGTAATAACTGAAAACGTTGGATATATCCCGATCTACTCTCCACACGATGCCCTGTTCCACATTCAGAGGAGATACCTGTACCTATTTTTGCCAGTCTTCCAGAGTCATCAGAAGAAGAGGACGAATCAGATGACGATGGGATGTACATATGATGGTGGACTATTGTTGGAGCATCCAGCGTGAATGTCCAATGGTCAGTGGACTGCTACCAGAAATATTTACCAACAATGATTTAGTTTTGGCCAACAACAAAGGCAAGAAGGTGATTTCATTAATACAGTTTAAAGTTTGATCTGGACACAGGAGGAAGAGGAGGGAATTCTGTGCTATCAAGTCAATTATGACTTATGGCAACTCTTTTCAGGGTTTTCTAGGGAGTACTCAGAAGCAGTTTGCCCTCTACATCTCCAGTGCCAATGGATGAAGTTATGCTTATGACTGAACTGGGAAAATTGATTAAGAGATTGGATAAGGTGGATACTTACCGTATTTACAAAAAAAAATGAGGAAACAAGAGCTCAGGATAAAGTAGATAATTTGAAAGGGCAGCAGGAGCAAAAGATAAAGATGAGATTATGCAAAGTCATAAGAAGGCTACATCAATGTTTACTGATTTTACTAAACAAGCTAATGCTAGCTGTAGATTCCTTAAGATAAAATACATTTAAATCCTCACATTATTTATTCAAATTTGTCTTTTTATAAATGACTGCACTTCAAATAGAAGAACAATTTAAGGGATCAAAATAAGCTCATAATTGATAAAATTATACATCTAATTGATATTATCAGCTAATTAAGACTCTCAACATAATTTGCAAACAATAATTAAATCTGGCACAATTCAAAATATCATCACCAGCTATGATAATGCTAGTTTTTTTGTGCTAGTTCATTCACACTACTATTTAATTGCATAAAGAGAATTAAGTAGTCCTGTTTAGCTTTTTTTTTTCATATACAGTATTAAGAAAACCCACTTCTTTGCCGGGTCTTCTTTCAATGTTTCTGTCAACTGCAAGTCCCATACCATACCGTTTCTTTAATGCATATCCTGCCATTCATCCCTTCTTGGCTCTTAGAGAACTGCACCAAACTAGTGCTTCTCTGGCATTAGTTAATAAATATAGATGTTTAAGCAAATATTCACTTGAGAAAGCCTTGATGCTGGGAAAGGTGGAGGGGAAAAGGAGGAGGAGGAAGCCAAAAACGAGATGGCTAGATGGTATTGTAGACACAATGGGTGACAGAGTTGGGGTGTTGAGGAGGATGGCGCCTGGTGGACAATGGTTCATAGATTCGCAAAGGGTCAGAATCAAATGTGCAACTGAACAACAACAAAAGCAAATACATTAGTACCCTGGATAACGTTATGACTTGGTTCCACAAGTCCCGTCGTTATCCGGTTTTTAACGTTGTGCGATACATTGATCACACAATGTTAAAAAAAGCCCTGTTTCCCTGGAGGCTGCAGCAAGCCAGAACGTCAGGGAACTTTGGAAACAGCTTGGCTCGGGTCTCCCCACCTCCCTGGACCTGGCGGGGGGGGGGGGGCGGGGGGTCCAGAGACCCCAAAATTGGTTAAAAAAAAAAACAGATGTTTTTTTAACCAATTTTGGGGTCTCTGACCCCCCTCCCCCGGCCGGGTCCAGGGAGGTGGGGAGACCCGATCCAAGCTGTTTCCAAAGTTCCCCCACCTCCCTGGAGGCTGCAGCAAGCCAAAATGTCAGGATTTGAATCCCGACGTTCTGGCTTGCTGCAGCTTCAAAGAGGGTGGGGAAACTTAAAAAATAGCGCACATCGGCTCTAGGGAGGTCGGGAGACCCGATGCGCGCTAATTTTGAAGTTCCCCCACCCTCTTTGAGTCTGCAGCAAGTCCTTTTTTTTTTTAACCAATTTTGGGGGCTCTGACCCCCCCTCCCCCGCCGGGTCTAGGGAGGTGTGGAGACCCGATCCAAGCTGTTTCTGGGCTTCCCCGACGTCCTCAGCCAGTGCAGCAAGCCAGAATGTCAGGGTTCGAATCCCAACATTCTGGCTTGCTGCACTGGCTGATGACGTTGGGGAAGCCCAGAAACAGCTTGGATCGGGTCCTCTGCCTGCTCTGGAGAGATCAGAGGACACGATCTACTGCTGCAGGGTGGCTGGGGAAGCTGACGGGGACTCCCTGTCGGCTTCCCTAGCCACCCGCCCTTGCCTCCGCAGCTGTGGGGTGGCTGGGGAAGCAGATGGGGGAGGCCCCCCCCCGTCAGCTTTCCAGCCTCCCCACCCCTGCCTCCATAGCTGCAGGGCGGGTGGGAAGCTGAACGGATCTCTAACTCCCCTGTCTGCTCCAGGGAGATAAAAGGACCTGATCTAAGCTGTGGCCGGTGATCGGCGCTTGTTTCCCGGCCCCCTTTGTCCTCTTCTCTCTCTTTTCCTTCTCCTTATTCTTCTCCTGGGGTTTCCCCCTCTTCCTTCCTTCCTCCCCCTCTCTTTTTCTCCAGCTCCTTTGCCTCCTCCGCTCTTCGGCTTTCCTTCCCCAGTGCAAGAAGCTGCCTGGCTGTTTGCAGAGAGAATGAGAGAGAGAAAGAGAGGGAGGAGGAGGAGAGAGGACACGTGGCGCGCCTCCACTGGGAAATGAACCGGAAACGAACCTTAGCACTTGTTAAGGTTCGTTTCGGGTGGCGAAACAAGGCTGTTAACGAAGCCTAGCAGCGCTCTGGCTAGCTAGCCCGTGCGCCGCTAGGCTTCATCCAGCAATCGCTGCTACTGAACTAGGCACCCGCCTGCCTTTCGCCCAACCCTAGTTCAGTAGCAGCGATCCATCACTGGGGGTGTGTGGATTGGGTAGATATTCTACCCAATCCACCCCCCCCACACACACACACACGAACTGTGTGCTGGGGCAATGGCACGAGTGCCCACAGAGAGGTCTGTGAGTGCTACCTCTGGCACGTGTGCCATGGGTTTGTCACCAACGGTTTAACATACATACTAATGATCAACCACTGTCGGAAGCCACTAGGAGCATTCTTTACACCAATGACCTGGCAATTGCCTCATAGTGCGCAACCTTTGAGGCTGTTGAGAAAAAACTGACTAAGGCTTTGAATTTAATGGCTATATATTATAGGGATAACCAACTGAAGCCAAAATGCCTAAAAACTCAACTCTGTGGTTTTCATTTGAAAAGCCATGAGGCATCAAGAAGCCTGCAGGTGACTTGGAATGGCACCAGGCCCGAACACTGTGTCACCCTGAAATACCTGGGAGTTACCCTGGATCAAACTCTAACTTTCAAGACCCACTGCCTTAATACCAAACAAAAGGTTTTTGCCAGGAACAATATTCTGAAGAAAATAACAGCCACAAGTTGGGGTGCCCAACCAAATTCATTAAGAACCTCTGCTCTAGCTTTATGTTGCTCTGCAGGAGAGTATGCTAGTCCAGTGTAGTGGCAGATCAAAGCATGCAGGGCAGGTAGATGTGGACCTAAACAAAACAGCAAGATTGATCACAGGATGCCTAAAACCAACCCTGATACAAAAAGTGCATTAATTAGCTGGCTTCCCTCCATCACAATTCAGTCAAGAAGGTGCTGCTCAGAAGATGGTCAAAGCAAGTTCCTCAGAAAAAAACTTGTTATTTGATCACCAACCACCAAAGCAGAGACTGAAATCAAGGCACAGTTTCCTCACAACTTCTGCCCCTCCGAACAACCAGCCACCATAGACCGCCTTAGAACTATGGAAGGCGAACAGCAAAGAGCTACCAGTTAGCTGGGCAGAACCACATGACTCTCTACCGCCTGGCCAAGAACAACTACGGCCTGTGTGGAAAGCTTTAAATAGACTGTGTGCCAGGGTAGGGAGATCAAGGGCTAATCTGAGAAAGTGGGGTTTCCCTGTAGATTACAGCCTATATGAATGCAGAGAAGTACAAACTGTCGCCCATATAACACAATGTACAAAATGCCCCTCAACGTGCACCGAGGAGGACCTTATGTTGGCAAGAGGAAATTCTGTCGATGTGACCCAATATTAGGCAGATGTCATCTAGCCCCTTTTAATTCCATTTTGGGGACACTTTAGGACTCTGCAGCCCACCCATGAATACATAAGTTGGCTCTTCTTCCTAGAGGCACAGCAGGGAATCAAACATCTGACCTTTGGTTCTACTGCTACTTACTTAAACCTCTGAGCTATCTAGCCAGGGTATATATAAATGTTCCATCTGCATACCATTAAATTATTTATATTTCTTCCACTAATTTTCATTCCAATCTATGGCCAACTACCTGTACTTTGTTTTCCATATTTGTTTATATATTCTTGTTAGGATTCAGTCTCTATAGCTTTAAATGGTCTTCCATCTACTCCTGGAAAATTATTTCCTTCAATCACTTTCTAAAAATAACAGGATTCCCCCCCCCCCCCTTTAAAGGAATCTCTTCATCCTTATAGTTTTTCTGTATTGCTCTTCAACCTATTGTTTTCATCTTCTCTTTAGTCTATCCTTGTCAGAAAATGTTATCTACTGATTTTTTTCTCTCTAATCTTTGTTTCAACCTCCCTTTGCTTTTTTTTTTATTTTACAGAACAGATCTCACTGTTCCTCTTTTGTTCCTTTCTTCTATTTCTTTGCACTGAAACTGTAACAGTTCTCTTGTCTCTATGTACAAGTCACTGAATTTTTTTTGTTTAAGATTTTTACTTTATTTGTCACATTTTACTTCTGCTTCCATCCTTAACTATTTGAGAATTTTGTAAATCATCCATCTGGGAATCTCCTTTCTGTTGGCTACATGATTTTTTAAAATTCTTCCCTCATGATAGCTAATCCTAAACCTAGATGAGAAAGGAGGAAGATTGGGCAGAGCTCTTGTCATCCAACTGAATTAATGCACACATGGCACTTCCGGGTGTGGTGGAGGTGGGCCACATGAAACAGCACCGCAGGCTGCATCTGGCCGTGGGCCGCAGGTTGAGAATCCTGGTTTATAGCTATAAGTTCCTTTATATATTGCATTTCCTGTAACCAGCCTGCTCTTTGAGGGAGTAGCAAATTCATGTTCTTCTTTGTCGTCATTTGGGCAAGATTTATACTTTTTAAAGAAGACATATTTCAATAACTCTAATAGCTTATTGACTTGACTCATCAAAAAGAAAGGTGCCTCGTGATAATGTAATGCCTAAGTTCTGCCTCTATACATCACAAAATGACTGCTTATTAAGTCCCAAGCATGCATACAGAATCTGCTTTTCACTCTGGGTATAGAGGAGATACTTGCCAGAGATAATGCAGTGCTGCCACAGCTACTGTTATGCTGTTATTGCCAAAATGTAGTTCTATAGATGAAATGAGACACATTACAGGTTGATACAGCACTTAATCCAGGATCCTAATTGCCAAGAAAGTTGGTTTAAAATGGTAACTGACAAAATATGCCAGTTCTCATAAGTAGTACAAGATGAGTCTCCTAATTATCAGAAGAAACATGTAAAATAAAAACAGAATCTTCCTTATTATGGTCAAAGATGACCTTGGCACAAAATCTGTATGTTCATGTTTGGACTCTATATAGAAATAACAGCATGAAAGGAAGCCAATAATGGAACTCAAAAGTAAAATCAAACATTTGAATTTTTCACCACCATGAGCGTACAAGAAAACCAAAGCAAACTTGTTCAAAAGTTAGGACAGCCTCTGCTGGAAAGTCACAATCATGACGGAACTCATAGAGTGTAGTACAGATTTAGTTTAAGTACTGGGGTACACAGAAAGAGCCTCCTCTAATATTGTGGTATTTCTGAACCACAATCAGGCATACCCTGGTAATGGCCACCTTGTGTTGCTGGCTAATCTTTCTCACACTAGGTTAGATGAAAGGAACTGCAGAATGAACACACCAAAAGGTGCCTTCATTTCAGCAGTTTCATGTCTGACTTAGACACGGAAGTAGTTTAGGTACTTACCATGTTGCTCAAGATAGGTTTGCAATCTATTGATGAGATCTTGTTTATTTCCTTTTGCCTCCAGACCTCTGGCTAAACATTCCTGCTTCAGTTCAGCAAGCTGTAAAGTACAAAACAATTTGCCTTAAATTACAGCTGGATCTAATAATCTCCACCTATGGATTTTGCATAAGGTTTTTTCTTATGAACCACCAGTTACTGTCATTTTTACTTCTGAATTAATAAAGCACACTGATCTCATACAGCTGAAAGGAAAACTTAAAACACATATGAAGATAAAAGGGGGAAAAAGCCTTATACCATCTAATATTGTGCAATTTAAGTAAGACATGTTGTTTGTTACATCAATGACAAAAGTCCTGTTGGGATTTGATACCACTTCAGAGGAGCACTGCCATTCATCACAGTTCCTGTTGTGATTATTCACAATTTCTTGCTATGTGTGAATCAAATGGCTATGTACATCGACTGGAATCCAAGCTGCATTAAGCGTCTTTACTTGGACTGCCACCCAACTCACATATAGCACTGTAATCCATGAGGAACTGAAGGATAAATTCTGAGATGCAGTGATCTATTGCTGTGGTGATGTCATTTCCTTTATGCTGTTGAAAGTTACCAAAAGTATTAAATTTATCACATTAAAAAAGAACATCTGTAAGAAACTGAAAGAACAAAAAAAAATTCCCTCTGCAAATAGTTACAGTACTTATATAGTCTGGTGATAGAAGTGACCTGTTACTGACTGAAATATACCATACTGTATTATTATGTTTCTCTTCTAGGTATGAATAATCATGGATCTTGGCCTTATGCTGTAGAACTATCTTAATTGCAAATTTCCCTGACAGTACATTTGAATATAGCATCCACTTATCCTTTTGACTTCAGCTCTTTAAGACTACAGACCTAAAACTAATTAACACAGCCCAAGAATTACTTACCTGTTTTGTTAGAACTAAAGAAAGCAAATTTATATTTTGTCAGCTGCAGATAAATATAATCATCCATAGAAGTCTAGCATTCTTACAGCATTCTTGACATCTGCTTGACAAGTTTTAGTTTACCAGCTGAAACATTTCATTTCTTAATTTTGTATTCCAGACCATCCAAACCCCTTCTTGTCCTTTTTGTTTCTCTTCTACTACAGGCTGGGCATCAGACTTTCCATGCTACAGCCCTAAACAATAATGTTGTGGTAGATTTGAACCAGTGTGACATGTTTTTCAGTCAACATATTCTTCTCCCATTCAGCTATATCAGTTGGCTTATAATCACTCTGTGACCTACAACAATTCCAAGATCCTTCTCACTAGTAGCATTACTGAATCAAGTATCTCTCATCTTGTAACTGTGAATTCAGTTTTTTCTCCTAGGTGTAGAACTTTGCATTAATCCAGTTTAAATATATTTCTATTGTTTTCAGTCCAGTGTTCAAGCCTCTCAAGATTCTTTTGAATTGTTCCTGCCTTCCAAAATATTAAATATTCCACTAACTTTGGGTCATCTACCAATTTGATAACCATTCCCTGCACTCCCTCATCAGACATTAATGAAAATGTTGCAGGGCACTGGGCCAAGAATTGAGCTTTATGATACCCCACTCATTACTCTCTCCAAGTTTGAGAAGAAACCACTGATAAGGACTCTCTAAGTACTACAGTCAAACCTCGCTTAGCGAGTGACTCGCTTAGCAAAAAACTCACATAACAAGCAGGTTTTTCAAAAAACAATCCGACTTGCATAACAAAATTTTTTCCTATGGAAAAACTCGCATAACGAGCATGTCTGTGGGAAAAACTCACATAACTAAAAATTTCGTTATGCAAGTTTTTCCATAGGAATTTTTGTTATGCAAGTTTTTCCATAGGAATTTTCACTATGCGAAACAACTCGCATAGCAAAAAACTCACATAGCAAGCAGCCTCGCAGAATGAATTAAATTCGTTATGTGAGGTTTGACTGTATTCTGTAACCAACTGTATATCCACCTCACACCTGCGCTAGCCAGGCCACACTAGTTAGCTTTCTAATCAGAGTATCATAAGGCACTTTATCAAAGGCTTTGCTGAAGTCAAGATGTATTCTATCTAAAGCGTTCTTGCTATCTATCTTGTAAACTCAGGGCTCTGGCTTCCTGTATGGAGTCTATTCAGCACATAGTTGGTCTTCTTCTGTTCCAGATGCCTTAAATTTCTCCTAGCATTCTGGTGTTTCCTTGTCTTCTCATGACGTAACAAAAGTACGACAACCTCAGCTTCGCCATTACTGTGAAATGCTTAGCACTCTACAATTTCAAGGCCTTGGAGTTGATTTTTTAAAAAAGATGTTTGACAAATAACTGTAGGAAGGTCATTTAGACAGTTGCACAGTCCTTAGAAGTGATAAATTAACACATTCAAAATATCAGAGAATAAACAAAACAATAACACTGTAGCACTTTGAAGACTATTAATATTTTAATGTTAGCTTTCACAGATCAAGTCCACTTCGTCAGACATGGGAGTGAGGCCTCATGGCGCCTGAAAAGTTTCTTTCATAGTTGAATTTCATTTGAACAGTAGCCATGTTAATTAGTCTGTGTGTCAAGCATATCAGAGAATAAACAAAAACAAAAACGCTGTAGCACTTTGAAGACTGTTAAATTTTAATGGGAGCTTTCGTGGAGCAAGTCCGCTTCCTCAGACCATATGTCACATCACTCTGTACCTGATGTGTATAAACTGATGCCATGAAGCCTCACTCCCCTTCTCCGCTACGCTGGGAACAGAGTGTGTGTGTGTGTGTGTGTGTGTGTGTGTGTGTGTGTGTGTGTGTGTGTGTGTGTGTGTGTGTGTGTGTGTGTGTGTGTGTGTGTGGGCCTAAGACAGAGCGACAGACAAGATAAAGCCCGTGTGTGTGTGTGTGTGTGTGTGTGTGTGTGTGAGAGAGAGAGAGAGAGAGAGAGAGAGAGAGAGAGAGAGAGAAGGGCTAAGACAGAGCGACAGACAAGATAAAGCCCGTGTGTGTGTGTGTGTGTGAGAGAGAGAGAGTGTGTGTGTGTGTGTGTGTGTGTGTGAGAGAGAGAGAGAGAGAGAGAGAGAGAGAGAGAGAGAGTGAAGGGCTAAGACAGAGCGACAGACAAGATAAAGCCCGTGTGTGTGTGAGAGAGTGAGTTTGTGAGAGTGTGTGTGTGAGAGAGAGTGTGAAGGGCTAAGACAGAGCGACAGACAAGATAAAGCCCGTGTGTGTGTGTGAGAGAGAGAGAGAGAGAGAGTGTGTGTGTGTGTGAGAGAGAGAGAGTGTGTGTGTGTGTGTGTGTGAAGGGCTAAGACAGAGCGACAGACAAGATAAAGCCCGTGTGTGTGTGTGTGTGTGTGTGTGTGTGTGTGTGTGTGTGTGAGAGAGAGAGAGAGAGAGACAGAGAGTGAGAGAGGCAGAGTGTGTGTGTGTGTGTGTGTGAGAGAGAGAGTGTGTGTGTGAAGGGCTAACACAGAGCGACAGACAAGATAAAGCCCGTGTGTGTGTGTGAGAGAGAGTTTGTGAGAGTGTGTGTGTGTGAGAGAGTGTGAAGGGCTAAGACAGAGCGACAGACAAGATAAAGCCCGTGTGTGTGTGTGTGTGTGTGAGAGAGAGAGAGAGAGAGAGAGAGAGAGAGAGTGTGTGTGAGAGAGAGAGAGAGAGAGAGAGTGTGTGTGTGTGTGTGTGTGAAGGGCTAAGACAGAGCGACAGACAAGATAAAGCCTGTGTGTGTGTGTGTGTGTGTGTGTGTGTGTGTGTGTGTGTGTGTGTGAGAGAGAGAGAGAGAGAGAGAGAGAGAGAGAGAGAGAGAGAGAGAGTGAGAGAGAGAGAGACCACGCCGTGTGTGTGTTTTTTGAACAGCCGCAGCGCTTTCTTTCCCGCCTCCGCGGGAAAAGGTGGCCGTCGGTCTGGCAACACCAACCTACCCCCCCCCCCCCACAGGGGAAAGACGGGCCGGGGCAGGGGGCCGCCGACAGCCGTGGGGAAAGTCGGTCAAGCCCTGTTTCCGCGGAGCGCCGGGAGGACGCCTCAGACCGCACTCAGTACCTTGAGTTTATGCAGCTCCACGGTCTCCGCCGCCATCTTCTCTCCGTCTCCTCCAGCCGCCCGCCTCCCTTCTCACCTCACGTCCCTTCCCAGCCAATCCCGGCCTCGCTTTCTCCTGAACTTTAAACTTCCCAACATGCTTTCGCGTCATTGGCTCCTTTATACCGAGCGAGGGAACAGAAGCTAAGAGTGGCACAGGGAAGTGCCCAATAGAGAGGAAGCAAGGAGACCGGACTCGTTGCCTATTGGTTAGTCGGGGAGGAAGGCGGAGACGTCGGGTCGTTTCCTGGAAACCGCCCGTAGCGTAGCCCTGACCCGCTTCGCCAGCTTCAACCCACCAACTGTCAGGTAGAGGGGGAGGGGTGGGCAGGGGACGCCGAGCTGAGGGGGGGGGGGCTTCTTCACGGCTCTCCTTTACGGCAATGAGGGTGGTGAGGGAAGGCCGATAGACTGTGTGTATAAACGGATGCCATGAGTCCTCACTCTTCTGTCTGATGAAGTGGACTTGGTCCACGAAAGCTCACATTTAAATACTCTACAGGGGCAGATTTTACTTTCTTAGGATCCAAGGTCACTGCAGATGGGGATTGCAGCCATGAAATAAAAAAGCGACTGATTCTTGGAAGACAAGCCATGAGAAACTTGAGGAACATAGTTAAAAATAGAGACATCACCTTGGAAACCAAAACAATCGCATAATCACAGCAATGGTATTCCCAGTGGTAATGTATGGTTGTGAGAGCTGGACCATAATGGCAACAGACCCTCTCAGTCCCTGGAAAATAGATGGGAAAGAAGTAGAAGCAGTGACAGATTTTACATTCTTAGGATCAAAGCTCACTGCAGATGGTGATTGCAGCCATGAAATAAAAAGGCGACTGATGCTTGGGAGGCAAGCGATGAGAAACCTGGGGAGCATAGTGAAAAGTAGAGACATCACATTGAAAACAAAAATTCATATAGTCAAAGCAATGGTATTCCCTGTGGCAATGTATGCTTGTGAGAGCTGGACCATGAGGAAAGCTGAGCACAGAAAAAGATGCCTTTGAAATGTGGTGTTGGAAGAGAGTTTTGAGAGTCCCCTGGACAGTGAGGAGAACAAATAGATCGATCTTAGAAGAAATCAATCCTGACTGCTTCCTAGAAGGTCATATAGTAAAAATGAAGCTAAAGTACTTTGGACATCAAATGAGAAGAGAGGATTCACTTGAGAAAGCCTTGATGCTGGGAAAGGTGGAGGGCAAAAGAAGGAGGCAGCAGAGAATAAGATGGCTAGATGGTATTGTAGACGCAGTGGGCACAGAGCTGGGTGGGTTGAGGAGGATGGTGGCGGACAGAGGCGGCTGGAGGGCAATGGTCCATGGGGTCGCAAAGGGTCGGAGTCGACTGTGCAACTGAACAACAACAGGGGTTAGTCTTTAAGGAGCCACAACGTTTTTTTGTCCTCTTCTTTTTTTGCTGTTCTGTTTCCTCTCAGATATGCTTGCACAGACTAACACGGTTACCACTTCAAACATTTCAACTATGAAGGTTTATACTAGGAGCTTTAGGGCAAGGATTCTCAACCTGAGGCCCGTGGGCCAAATGCGGCCAACAGGGCCATTTCATGTGGGGCCCCTCTGCCTCCACCACACTTGGAAGTGTCTTGTGGTGGAGGAAGGACAAAATGGCCGTCCAACCTCCGAAGCTGTCTGAGGGAGCGTGACCCAGCCCCCAGCTTTAAAAGGTTGATAACTCCTGCTTTAAGGCTTAGTCAAGCTTAAATCTATGTTATTGTGTCTTTAGAATAATTGAAAGGGGTAGTTGCCCCTCTGGGATAATCTCGCATGAAATTCTGCCAAAACAATCTATGACTGTCAAGGTATCTCTTATAATAGTTGTATATTATATAACTATATAATAATTATATATAAATGATAGCTTTATATTGTCCCCACAACGAGGCTCAGGGTAACTCACTTAAAAACAGATACTGGTAAAAACAGATTTTTTTAAAAAAAGTAAATGAAAAACACACAAAAGATGTGTTGCATTGTACAATAAAAACACCTGTAATATTAAAACACATTGAATTAAAAGCATTTTTTAAAAAAGCAGAACTCTTAAAAGACCATTTCTTCATATCCAGTTTTTAACAACCTGTCAAAATAAAAATGTCTTTGCTTGCCTGCAGAACAAAGGGAAAGAGCTATCCTGCTTTGAAATTGATTTTCATAAAGAACTTGTGTGGTAACTCTTAATGAAGTATTTTCCATCTGCTTCATAATTCCCTTCTAAGTAACTGAAATGAGCGGATTGTCAGGACTGAGATCTAAAATAATTCTGTGAACAAATTCAGAAGCTGGGAAAGGTGGAGGGCAAAAGAAAAAGGGGGCGGCCAAAAATGAGATGGTTAGATGGCATTGTACAGACAATGGGCACAGAACTGAGCGAATTGAGGAGGATGGTGGAGAGAAGTGCCTGGTGGGCAGTGGTCCATGGGGTCGCAGAGGGTCGGAGTCAACTGTGCGACTGAACAACAACAACAACAAATCTGTAAAGAAAAATTCTAGAAGGGAACAATATTAAGTATGAAAGGAATGAAGCATTTTTGTTTCTGCTTTCCAGGATGAATGTTGGAGTAGCCCACAGTGAAGTAAATCCCAATACACGAGTAATGAATAGCCGAGGTATCTGGCTTGCCTACAGCATCTCAGTGGCTGTCCTCCACATTATTATTCTCAGTATTCCTTTCTTTAGTGTTGCTGTGGCTTGGACCCTGACCAATGTCATTCACAACCTGGTATGTCAACTCTCAATATCTAAATTTGATTTTTCATCTTTGGCCTTAAGAGTGTTCTCTCCTTGGAGTTATTTCTTTGATGAATTACATTTTTATTTTTCTGGGAAAGTTAAAGCCTAATATCTATATGGGAATGTGGAATTTGTTTAGGATTCCTATCTTGTAGTCCTGGTTGCCACTTTAAATGAGATCCTCTAAAATTCCTTAGATCTATGCTTTAATCTTAACAGTACAAGAAGCCATTTCTGCTGTCCTCTTTCTTACTGTAAACAAAAGAAGGTGAAAGATCAGTTTTTATTTCTTAGGCAATGTATTGGCTCCTGCACACAGTGAAAGGAACCCCATTTGAAACGCCTGACCAGGGTAAAGATCGCCTCCTCACACACTGGGAACAGATTGACTATGGTGCACAGTGGACCTCCTCCCGCAAGTTCTTGATCATCTCTCCAATTGTCCTGTAAGCACCAGACTTTTTCCTCAGTTTTTGAGCCATATATATGCCAGCTAGTGCTTGCCAAAGAATGAGATGTGAAAAGCTTAAGAGTTTGAGGTTGATATATTCTCCACATTCACCAAAATATTTCAAAAAATTAATCTGATTGTTATGAGGGAGAGCACCTATCTATCCTCTCCTGCAGCCTAGAGAACTGAAACCATTGCCTGCTACCCAGGCAGGTGTAGGCACATGATCAAAATGGATGTGACATAGTTCTCTTGAAATGGAAACAAAGGGCCTTTGGTTCTAGAAAAGTTGCTGAACTACTTCTGTCCTCAACTAATACACATCCCCATTTGCACAATTGGATATGCTTGATAAAAAAAAATGGAATTCCTCAGCATTTAAGGCAGCCAGATTCACCAGCATGGTCTTAAAAGAAATAAGTTATCTAACTCTGTAGAATCCTACTGCAACTTTTTGACTTCGTGTCAGCATTGTGCAGAGATGGTGGTTTGATTGAGGGGGCTGTGTGTATGTGTAATTGCATGAGCTACTGTTGATTATTGGATTGAGACTTAATCCCCTGCACCCATTTGATCACCTGTTCCTATCAGCTGCCAAAACCAGATTGGAAAGTAGGAACGTAGCTTGCAAGAGTTTCATTAACAAGGAATTTAGAATCTTATGGGAGGAAAGGGACATTCTTACAGATAGTGTTGGCTTGCAGTTCCCATCAGTTCTAGCCAGTGAAGCCACTGGTTGAAAATGATGGAAGTTGCCATTTATCCTTTCTAAGGCCTCGTTTGTCTGGCCATGTTATCCTGCTATGATAAGAGTAGACTGTACTGCCAACGACTCAATGCCGAGTGCCAGGCGGTGGTTAACTAACCTGACCACCCTGAGGACTGACGGCCACATGGAAGTCCACATGGAAGGGTGACGGTCCCCAAGTGGATTAAATCCCACTTGAATCCATCTTGATGGTGGGCAGCAGCTTCATCAATCCTGGCCTGGGGCTGATGAAGAATTTTGTGTGTCAAAAGGGTTCAAGACCAGAAAGTGACTTGTGGAACTGGATCAGTGGTACTATGGGTGTCATGCTGCGTTGTGGAAGGCCAGATGAAAGGCCACTGCATTATATTCTCAGGACAGTCTTCATGGCTGATCACCATGAGGATCACCTATATTTGGATTTGGATACGGGAGGAGGAGGCAGCCACATATTTCCCATTCCAATTGCATAGGCTTGTCTAGGGAAGTATGAGCCTCTTTCTGATTCTCTCACATTATGGCTTCTGAAGGCATTTGTTTACAAGGGAGAAGCACAATTGGCTGGAATATAGCCCTGTGTTGTTTTTAACTTCTGATGGTTTTAACTCTGACGTTTTAGTGTTGGGTTTTATTTTTGTTTTTATTTTGGATGTAAGCCGCCCAGAGTCGGGTCCTCCCGATTGGGGCGGGGTATTAAATTTAATAAATAATAATAATATTTTTTGATCCAATAGTTGTGGTTCGGTTAGGCACAGAAATGATAGCAATGCTCAGTTTTTGCTTAAGAATGGAACCCTCGTGGTACAGTAGTTAAGCTGCCATACTGCAGCCCAAACTGTTGACTTTGTGAGTTCAATCCTGATAGGATCCAGGTGGACTCGGCTTTCCATCCTTCTGAGATTGGTAAAGGGAATACCAGCACAGCGGGAGCAAAATGCTAATTACCTGTCAACTGCTCAGAAAGTGCATTAAGTGCTATGGGCTGGTATATGAATATAGTTGCTAAGTATATAATTTTAGAAGTGTTTGTTCTACATCTGTTGCTTATTACCTGTGTAAGAAATAAAAAGGAAGCCCTTGTAGCTATTGATTTCTCTTAAAGCATGAAGACTGGACACATCTTGTTTCCACCATCACCCTTAAATAAAACTTAAGGCAAAACATTTGTTTTAAATCAAAGTATCTTTTCAAGTATTGTACTTTAACTATGACAAAGACTGAAAAGCCTTTCTGAACCGATGTACAACTAACACACTACATTTCTTTCCCATCCAGCTACATCTTAACGAGCTTTTATACCAAGTACGACGCTGTGCACTTTACAGTCAACACCACCTCACTGCTGAGTGTCATTTTGCCCAAGCTGCCTGTGTTCCATGGTGTCCGCATCTTTGGCATCAACAAATACTGAAGCATTTCACCTTTATAAGAATAACTCCCAGTTTCTCATGGAAAGCTGTGAACACACCGCATGAAGCTCTTCACAGCCATGCGTAATCAAGATGGGGGCAAAGAGGTTTTAGGAGGCTGGAGAAGTGAGCCAATGCCGCATTCTGTTTTTGGCCAAGGTCGAGCCATTGCCTGCATCTGGGCTTGCACTTCTTATGGAAAGAGAAGACATTTGAGTCCTCAGGTGAGCAGCTTTGCATGCCAGATTTCTGCTTGAGCTGTTTGCAACTTGTGGCCAATAACAGCTTCTGTGCTAAACTTCTTTATTTTTAGATGTTCCTGCCTGAAATGAACTCATGTTACTAGACTTTGTTTACTTCAGGATAACAAAGCCTCTAAAAGAGACCTTTAAAATTGAATTAGCTGTGATATGATTAACTCTTACCATTTTGATTCTATGCTATGAAAATTCTGTATAATTATTATCCACATGCTCCTTAAGTTCTTACTTGATAATACATCAGCTTCAAGTGTAACTCTTAGGCAACTTAATATTGGATTGATACTTTACTATCACCTTTCTGGGGTATTTAAAGCAGTGATTCTAGTTGAGAAATTAAAAAAAATGAGTCTGTGCAGTTGCTTTCAATCGGTGGTTCCCAATGTGGGGCCCAGGCCCCACAGGGGGACTTCAATTCCTACAAGCCTAAGTCAGTATGTTGGCTGATGGGTGCTTTGTGGAATTTAACATAGGCTTCTGGAAATTGACATCCAAAAACCAAAGGTTGGGAAACGCTGCCTTAAATGAAGATGAAAGGGCACACTCTAGATGTGAGCAAAGTCAGGACTGTCAGCTTTAATGCAAGAGGCCGACAAGGTTATCCTTGTTCCAGTATTTCTGGCCCTGACTGTACCTCCCTTAATACGGTCTGTTGTCTGGTATCCCCCCATCCACCACTGTCCATAGAGAAGTGGCAGAATATAAGAGAGGCTTAAATCTTTTATTCTGAACAACATCGTCTCTATGAGCTTCAATCAGCTTCCCCTCCCCCTTGAGATTAAAATCCAGAAAAAGCTTACTTAAGGAAGATTTGGACAAATTTAAAGGTAGAATGGACATACAGAAGGCTATGAAGGATCAACAGTGGATGGAACCGGCAGATGAGCTGGCAACTGGCTTGGGAGACATTTGGGAAGTCTGGAAATCACTAAATGGACCGAGCACAGGCACAGCAAGATCTAGAAATACTCTGAATAAACAGGGATACCTGGTGATTTCAGCCCTCTGCAATTGTGGGGAGGGGCAGGCAACCAAACACATGTACATTTGAGGACCTCATGACAGCACAACAGAATGCAATTAATATTGCCCACTTTGGGGCAAGAATGGTCTAATCCAGACTCTTAAATGTCAATGCTGTATTTCAAATTTAAATCTTTTGTTTTAAGTGTTTCTTTTAATTGTGATGCTGCTGACACAAATAAAGGAAACAGGTGCTTGCAGCATGAAGTCTTCTTCCAAATGTGCACCCACAAGCAGCCCCACCTCCTGCGTAGCCTGTGGAACAAACAAAAGCATCATGTTCAACCTTCTTTCCTGGCCCAGAAAGGGTAGAGACGGTGTCTGTCCAAAGTGGAAGCTTCCTTTTTGGCAAGACTGGAGTTTTTCTGGGATGGCTGAGGAAGAGCTAAGGAGACTGGCGTCAGGATGGCCAAGTACACACCAGCACATGATGTCAGGGTCTCTGTCAGATTTAGAACCATTCCCCATTCCTACATGGGGCTCTGCATGGGGCACTTCATTCACATGTATGGCAAAGAACCATGACAAAGAACCACTTTTTTCTCTTGTGGCCGTTGAACCATAGCCTATCAAAGTGTTACGTTCCAATCCTCATTCCCCTCTGGCATTGAACAGATTTGTAGCTCATGAGACAACACGCTACCAAGTTAATCTTGGTCACGAGGCTGCATTTCAGTTTATACTAGAGGTGCCCAAACATTTTGGGCTGTGGGTCAGCCACGTGGTTCAGGGGGCTGGTCACTACAGGCTGTGGGCCAAATCCGGCCCCAAAAGCCAATTCATCCAGCCCTCCACACCCTCATCGCTCCCGGAAGCGGAAGTACAACACGCCCATATAGGTGTGTTTTACTTCCACTTCTGGGAGCGGCGAGGGTGTTGCGGGCTGGATGAATTGTTATCGGGGGCCAGCTTCGGCTCCCAGGCCGTAGTTTGGGCATCCCTGGTTTATACGGGTACAGGCTGTACAATAGGCTGGCAGGAAGCATCTTTCCATTGGCCTCCTGCTCTCATTTCATGGCTGAGATTCCAAGAGCTGCATAACCAAAATGTTGCCATAGAGAACAATTTTGGCGAAGTTGCAAGGGGTTCTGCATTTGGCATGTTTTTTTTAAACCTTTACCACTCTAAGTTCCTTTTGAACACAGAAATGTCTAGAAAAGTTTGTGTGTGGTTATTTTTTAAGAAGGTTACTTTGAACTAGGCCAGGTGATCGTAGGATGGATGCAAGCAAGGTAAAAGCAGGGGGAGAAGACAAATACATTTTGTGGTCATGTTGTGAGGTTTAAAAAGCATGGAAGGGCATCATTAACCCCAAGAGTCTGCTAACCAAACCTTACTACAGTCAGTTTCTAGTGGGGCAGTTTCTGGATGTCACAGAAATGAGCAAACATTCTCCTAGGAGAGACAAATCCGTCATTCCCATGTACACGCACCAGCTAAACACAGAAAATCAAACTTAAACCAAGACTCAGATACTTCAAAATGCAATTGTGTTTTGTTTTTTATTTCTTCTCTTTAAAAACCTTCTTAGCAAAGCAAAAGTGGGAATCAATTCTTTTGCATCTTTGAATGCAAGCTATATACATTTCAAAAGTATCCAATACAAAACATGCCACCATACAAGGATGTTTTTGTTTGCTTTTTGTTTTAAAGGAATATGTTTCTTTTTAGCTTCTTGCTCTCATTATGAAGGACTACACAAGAATCACACACGCAAAGTAATAAAACCCCAAAACACAAAATATAATTCCTCACAAAGTCCACACTTTATTTTTAAAAAAGTGATTATTTTGGGTTCATAAAAGGGTTAAAACTTAATATATATAATATGTGCAACTGTAAACAGAAGTACGGGAGAAGGCGTCAAATGCAATTATACAGGCAGAGAACTTTAAAAAAGTTTTAGCTTCAAGACTGGGTTATAGTTTATATAAAAATTAAAAACTGTATACTCTTTCTTCATCGGCTAAAATCTACAGGATTATCTTAAACTCTAACCGTCATCCAAAAAAATCTTGACAATCTATTATATTCAGTCACTTTATCTTTTTTTTAAAATCTCTCTCAAGCTTTTTAAACTTTTGTAGCAATTTTTTTTAAAATTTATTTATTTATTTTTTACATCTTTACAGCCTTCCAAGTTAATGGAAAGTCACACAAACAAACCAAAAGAGACAAAAATGCATACTGGCTTTAACGCAAACCTTTATTTTTAAAAACAACGTCCAGTGGTTTTGTTACTGATTAAAAAGTCCCCCACCCCACCCGCTTTTCTACACAAATGCCATCTTATTTACAATTGTAAATACTTTAATAATTTGTTGCCATCCCCCCCCCCTCGCACTTAACCGCCATTAGGTTAGAACGGTTTGCAGAAGCAGCTTTTTCACTCAAGAACATGGTTCTCCTCTTGCCATTAAGTTCCAACCGAAAGACTACTTTCGTTCTCGCCCCTGATTTCATGTCCCACCTCACCCTAAAGCCACTGCCACATTTACTCTCTCGGCATTTTCTGTTATCAAGTAAAAGCACGGACTATGGCCCGTTTGATCTCTCCCTGCCAGGCTTTCCCGGGAAGAGGGGGAAACGGTGCAATTGCATGTGAAAGTTGGTCACCAGAAGCTAGCCAAGAGAGCCCCGTCCAAAAAGAAACGGTGACTTTTGGCGTCGCCTCCCTCGTACTAACTCAGTGTGCAAAAGGTTCAGCAATCTTCCAAAGCCTTCTTCCGCAGCAGAGAGACCACGTGTGCGTCACTGAGATGGTGTGTCTATAGATGTCCTATATAATGCCCACAGATTGCCTTCTATTAATACGAAATCCCCATCCACAGGGGGAAGATGCTGACAGGCCGATGGCTCTGAAGATACTGGTTATAAATGGATTCTGGGTTGTTTTTTGTTTGTTTTTGTTTTGTTTTTAGAAAAAAAAGGAAAAATATATATCTATATACACCAAGATAAAGCAGAAGCATGGGCTCCTGAAGTCCTTCCCATTCCACTTAAAAGATTTTTGTGAAGACAAGAAGCATCTCTTCCAATTCCCACTCAGCCCAGAGGGTGGGTGGGTGGGGGGTGCGGGTGGAAGGCGGGAGGGCTCTGCAGAGATCCAGCCAGCTGCCTAGAAAACCCTGCAGCCAGCAGGGGCATTCCTCCCCATGCGAGCTCAAATATATACACAATATATATATATTTATATATAAATAGATAAATAATCCCAAACTCTGCAATGTGCCAACATCTTTCTCTCACTCACACACACAAGAGCCTTCAGAGCAGCAAATTGATCATGTGAAAACTGCAAGCAGGAACTGGGATTTGAGGGAGATGGGCTTCGCCAACAGCCAACTGTCCCTACCGCCTACCCCCACCACCAAATGACAGGGCTGGCCACTAACCACTGGCCCTTTAAATCAAGTGCAAGCTCTCCACTCTGCAGATGGGCCAAGATATACTAAGATGGTTTGGACTCTGCGGACGAGGAGGGCTGGGGTTGGCGTCTGGGGACCAGGAACTCAACCTTGCAATTTGCTCGGTGATGGGAGTCTACAGTAGGTATACACAAATCTGGAAGGCTTGTAGGAGACCGAGTCTTACTTTTGGATTGTTTTCGGGAAGGGGGGGGGGGAGATCAGGAAGGATTCCAGAAAGAGACATTTTCTACCTCCAGCTGGAAACTGTTCCTCTCTGTGTGTGTGTGTGCCCCAGGGCAGCTATGACTCCTGATGTTCAGGGGAAAGGGGTTCAAGAACCAAAAGGGTGGCCTAGCGAGGGGCTCACGTCAGAGAGAACAAAAACAGCAAAGTCTAACACATCAAATGAGGTAGGTTCAAGTGCTCCTCGCACACGGAACAGGCTGGGCAGGGGAGGGATGGGAGGCAGAGGAATAGAAGGCCTGTTTGCCTGGCTTTCCTTCTACAAAGGCAGTGCCTACGCATCACTGAAAACTACTTTTTCAACAAAAACCCAACACAAATGCGCACACGCTCTCTCTTCCTTTTCAGATCCAAATACCTAAATGTATACAAAATCCAGAGGCAGGGAAGTTCTGGAAGGTGGATTGTCAAGCTAATGTAGAGTCTCTTTGAAGCCTCTTGTTGCCTTGGTAGATTAGCAAGCAATAGATATTAGGGTGTATTTTCCCCCAAAAAATCTCTCTCGCACATTCACACAAAAAAGTTCCCTAAACACCCACACGGGGGAAAATAAAAAGGTTACAAATTCTTCCCTGGGGATTCGACAGCCACGCTACAGTCTCCTTGCCCCAGCCTCTGCTAGACCAAATGCCCCCCGCCATCTCCTCCCAGGAGAGTACTAAAGACCATTATTTACAGGTGCACAAGGGTGGAAGGGCTCTCTCTCTCCCCATTTCAGCCTCAAAAGGAAAAGAAAGAAAAGAAATTCTAAAAAGAAAACCCTGAGTTACCAGTTTATCAGTTCCCCACCCCAGATGGGGTTTGCTTGTGGCTGTTGCCTTCTGCTGGGGGAAAAAGCAGGTCGCCTTGTCTGGAAAGAGGAGGCACAGACCGGATAGCCAAAACTGCCAGTCCAATAGAATTAATACTTTAACCAAAACTGTGATGGTGCAGCAGCAGCAGCAGCTATGCTCATGTCTCATCCGACTTGGGGTCCTGGCTACCCCCCACTAGCATACTGGGGGTGGCCGATTCCCTGCATGCTTTCCCTGGGTGATTCTCTCTTGCACTGGAGGTATGGGAGAGCTGGTAGACGTCTTCCCCCCGTCCTTTCCCTTGCTCTCTCTGTCTCTCCTGCAGAGGCTCCAGTGCCATCTGTGCTGGTTCTTTCCGCCTGGTTCCAAGAGCCGGGGTTGGGTTAGTTCATCCACTTCCTGCAGTTCCAGGCTCCACAATGGCAAGGGATTTTGTGCTGATCATCTTCAAAATCAAACTGGTAATCGTACGTCAGCTGAAAGGGAAAAGACGCCAGACAGGAATGAGGGTCGGTCTTTATGGCACAAAAACAAGCAAAATGTTAACACACACACACACACCCCTCTTTTTTGGTCATGCCACTCCTCGTGTCCATCTTGGCTCCATCCACGTTTGCAAAAGCTTGCCAGGATGCAAAAACAACACTTTATATGCATTAACCCCAGGGGGACACAGAAAGAGCCTCCTTGAAGACTGTGGTATTTTTGAGCCACAATTGGACATACCCTGGTAACGGCAACCTTGTGCCGGCTTATCTTTCTCACACTAAGCCAGGTGAAAGGAACTGAATATCCAAAAACTGGCTTCACATCTGACCTAACCTCAGAAGAAGAAAAAGACCCCAGGAGAAACTCGGCTTCTTTCTCCAGATCCCACCGGATGGTTCGAAGGCACCCAATGAAGACATCTTGCTGGATATGCAGGTCTGTGCCTGGATGGGGGATCACCCAGAAAGCCTCATCTACCCTACTCAAGAGTTCTACGATGGCAGCAAAGCAGGACAGAAAATAACAAAATAAATACTTTTTTAAAAAACCCATCCAAGAACAAAGTGTGCTGTCCCACAGGTCCTTCCTGATTCTACAATTCACTCCCCAACTGCCATGTGCCTATATGAGCTCTTTCCTCATGCCATGCACCCTGGGTTACTCCTACCTCCTCTCCCTTGGGTATTCGACGACTTGAGATGATTATGATCTTGTCCTCCTTGTCAAAAGTCACCACCTCAGCCACGCAATTGGGTGCACAGGAGTGATTGATGTACCTGAAGTGGGGGGGGGGGGAGCGGGAGGAGAGAAGAGCAAAAATGAGAGCAAAGAAGGTTGGAAGGGCACCATCCAGTTCTCAGAGGTCCTCTTTTTGTCCAGAAATTTCTTCTCTCAGGAGCAACTCTTTTAAGTTTGAGAAAGGGGTCAAGGCGCTGGATGAGGTGACTTCGTGTTGCAATGCTGCATTATCAAATCCAATCTTTATTATGGCCCAAGACCAGCATAGAACAGCAAAAGGAACAGAAGTTAAAACGAGGGTACTTTAAATATATATCAAGAGACTAAAGTTAAAACGAGGGTACTTGAAAAGGAGCATTTCTGCTCAGAGTTAAGGAGTAGTAAAATTAGTACATAAGATCAATAATGTTACAACTATGACTGCAATGCTGCACTAAGGACATGAAAATTTTCTTTTTATGTCACAAGAGGACTGGCAAATGCAAGAGAGATGAATAGTCTTTGCAACTTCATCTCTTTGATGATAGTCCTGGACTTTATGAGATTGCCTTCTGGAAGCACCAAACCAATCTCAAGAGTTTGCTTTTCTTCTTTTCGATTATATCTTTCAAGCAGAGGGGCAGAAGTGGCAGTGGTAGAAGTGGTCTACCGCCATTTTCACAGGGACCTTGAATTCCACAGGCCTCCTGGATCAAAGTCATAGCAAAGGAGTTGGGTACATACACGCACACTTGCTTCCGTATGATGGCCCAGGGGTGCGTATGAGGGAGAGAGGTTTACATACAGTCTCCTAGACAGAAAGGCAGGTGTCGTCCAGCCTCGTCTATCCTCCGTCCCCACCTGCCTTCTTTTGGCCTGCTCCTAACTTCCCAAGTTGCATAGCTGAGTCCAGCCATTCTTGAATTTGAGACACATTGTGTTCCTTCCTTCTCTCTCCTCCAATCGACATCCAACTGGCAACTTCCAACAACCTTGCATTAGGGATGTGGTGAGTCATCACCAGATTTTCCATTATTGAGCATTTTTCTACAGCTCATTATGACAGGGGATCCCAACCTAAGGCCCATGGGCCAGATCTGGCCCATAGCACCATTTCATGTGCCCCCCACCCCTCCAAGGGCATTTGAGAAACAAAATGGCCACCCCGTTGAAGCTGTTGGGACAAAATGGCTACCCTCAATGTGCAGGCAGGGCAAAATGGCCATCCTTCCCTTGAAGCTGACTAAGAGAGCGTGACCCGGCCCCTAGCTTGAAAAGATTGGGAACCCTTGTATTATGATGAGAATTTTTATGTAAAATGGCATCTCCTCACTCCCCTGTTGCTTTTCAACTGTTGTTCTCCCCAGAATATGGTCAAATTCTGCCCTTTCTAGTGAACTTTGCACAGAACAGATGCTGCACTACACAGAAATTGTAACAACCCTGTGCAAACACCTTTTTTGTGTTGCCAAGGTGAAACCTGAGCTGGAGAAGCACCATTCTGGGCAGAGATTGTAATAATCATGTGCATCTTGAGATTTCATTCAGAAAAAGAGTCATGAAATGTCAGAGAAATCCCATGAAAAGAGAAAAAGATGATTATTTTTCTTAGTTTCTCTCCTATAGCAAGGAGTATGAGATTCACACCCCTGCCCTGTGGTAATTAAAATGAAGCACAATGGGGTGGGATAAATCCCTTAATTGCCAAAGGAAAACTCTTTTCATTACTTAATAGAGGGTTCCCAAACTAAGGCCCACGGGCTGGATCCAGCCCATGGTGCCATTTCATGTGGCTCCCCCACTCCTCCAAAGGCATTTGAGAAACAAAATGGCTACCCCTTTGAAACTGTTGGGACAAAATGGCCACCGCTACCCCCCATCGTGCAGGCCCTCGAAGCTGACTAGGAGAGCGTGACCCGGCACCCAGCTTGAAAAGGTTAGGGACCCCTAACTTAACAGATTAGGCATTTACTGTGGCGGAACATGACTGTTCCAGACTGCCGACATGTCTGTGTGGATTTTGTACTCAAGGAATGCACACAAACACTTTCACATCAGAGTGCCACTCACCTGGCAGGGCCGCCGGTCAGTGTGGCATCAATGACATGTTCATTGTTGATCCGGAACATGTAGATCCCTCGGTTCTGCGACAAGCACAGGTCAAGGTGGAGAGAGAAATTATGCACATGGTTTAGCAGCCAAGGTCTTTATGGCATGACCCTCAGTCCCAACGCCCATTTAGAGACCAATACTCTGCCATACTAGCTTATGAGCTTCTCTGTTATCGTCTGCCAAGGGCAAGTGCATGCCCAGTTTAGACTTGCAGGGATGTTTTCAGAGTTGGATAGAAAGAATAATCCGGCCAGGCACGGTTTCTTCTGACACTGCAGCACTGTGACACAGTAGCCTCAAGGCAAAACTTGCAAGTAATTTGTAAAAGACATAATTTCTTATCCCAGGGTATTAAAGTCTGGGAATAAACTGAACATTTGTTATTTTAATACCTAAAACACCCAGTACAACGATTTCAACATTTCCTTCACCATTACTTTTTATAGCCATTTTCAGCAATTACAGGGGATACTTCAAAGTTTAATGACTTGCTGAATTTATCAATATCTTGACTAACCAATTAAACTTCTTAACGTTTTGAGATCAACAAACTAGATTCTCCTTAAAAGTTTATTGCTAAGACATTAGCATCATCTCTACTGTTTCAAAGTTCTGCCAAGCAGCAGCGGCATACCTAATATTACCTGAGAAACCAGGAAAATTGATTGACTCAAGTATAAGCTGAGGGTGGGAAATGTAGCAGCTGCTAGTTAGTTTGTGTGCATGTATGTGCATGTGCATTCGTGTGTGCACCGGCTGATCCCCAGGCCTCTTAATAAACACATCTGGTGATCCCCTGTCCTCTTTATAAACAGGTCGGGCGTGCCTTTGTCAACCGTGAACTCACCAAGGTTTTAGGCTGAAGCCACCTGGGCGGGCAGGTGGTCCTCTCCACACCAAGAGCCCCACGGGAGAGGATGGAGGGAAGGGATACCCCGAGAGTCCCCTCTTCCGTCCCCCATCAGAAGAAGTGGAAGGGAGGGAGATTTCAAGGGCTCAGACTCTACACCGGACCATAAGGGTGCCGTTCCCGTAACCCCTTTGGCAGATCGGGGTGGGGGTTAAGGGATGGGACGCAGTGTTGCCCAATATTAAAATTGGGGAGCTCCATCTATTGTACATTCTCTTCCAGAGGGGCTTTCCAAAGGGGGCCGGGAAGGGCAGGCAGACAACACACCGAACGCTACTGCCGCATACTCCTGTTGTATAAGCAGTGCGAGAGCCCCGCCGCCAGGTAGCCAGTTTGTCACCGTGCAGCAGGGATGAGGCGGGCGAGTGAAGCTGCAGGGGCTCAAGAGAGCTGAGGCTTTGCAGGTCCCTCTCCCTAACAGGGATTCCCTGCAGCTTCACTCACCCACTTTGTCATCCCTGCTCCATGGCGACAAACCTGGTGGCAGTGGCGCATTCTCGGGCATAGGGCCCCCCCCTCAAATGTGCAATTACTTGAGTATAAGCCAAGTCTGCTTTTTTCAGCACATTTTTGGTGCTGGGAAAAAATATATCAAATTACACTCGAGTATATACGGTAATTAAAATGTAATGAATTAAACCTGTTAAGTCCGCTGCCCAAAGCCCGCTTCCTACATTCCAAGTCAGACCTTTATCCCACAGGGAATCCAGATGTTTCTACCCCGGGTCTCTCCCTACCCCCAAGCAAGCCATAGGGCAGGTTTCCCTTCTCTGCATACCTGCTCCTCATAGATCTTCTCACGCCGGTTAGCCACCTCATTGCGGATAATGGTGCCAATATATTCAATGACCATTGTGTGCTTCTCAATATCCTTGGCGGCATAAAGTCCAAGCCCTTGGATGCGGGACCGTGCCAGGTACACATTGTTTTTCCATTCCGTCTTGAGGCGGCGGTACTGAGAGGACTTTGAGTGCACAAATTGCTTGCTATAGGGTGTGTTGGTTTCGCCTGTGAACGTACTCTGGTAAGCTTTAGACATGCTGGTGCTATTCAGAGTGTGGGGCCTTTGAAAGGCATTTGAAACGAAAGAGGGGAGGAACACAGTCGGGGGAGAAGAAAAGAAAGAGAAAGATATTAAACCTACCTGCAAGGAAGTCAAGAAACAAGACAAGACATCCTGAGGATGTCTTCGCCTCTTGTTACGCTGGCTGAGACTGATGGCGCCTACAGTCCCAAAGGCCATACTTTGTTCACCCTCACTGTAAGCAGACTGCTCAACAGATGCTAATGTACAATCATTGTTAGGGGAAGGCAGTCTGGGACATGGGAGAATGAATTCCGTTTACATTTGTTGATGGCAACATGTTTGGAAAACTTAATCAAATAGCACCTTTATCACTAACTACAAGGTGACAATTGCACTTGTCTGTACTACAGATGGCAACTAATTCTCAGCTATTAACTCTGGAACCTGGAAGTCTGTATAGTCTTGCTGAAAGAATTACAGCCTAGCTCTGAAACAGCAAATGACAAAAGGGGAAGAAGAGATATAAGCCAGTAATGGGGAAGAGAAGTTGTGATTTCTTTGTTTTTCTGCTATGCAATCCACAACTTAAGCAACAAACTATGGTTAATGTAAACCATGATTTACTGTGATCCAGAAATGTATCTTAGCTATCCACCTTGTATAGCACTGACCTGGCAGGATTACTTAACACTCTTGGGCACATCTTCACTCACAGTTAGAACTCTTATACCGTTTTGGCTGGAAATGTCAGAGAGCAAACCTTGAGTCTTTTCCGCACAAAGTATGTGCTCTCCCAGTGGCTCCTGGCCACTTTCCTTAAAACACCTCCCTGCCACCACTATGGTCTTGAACTATACCCTCAGGGAGAGCTGAACATAGTGGTCTGGGCACCACTATGCTTACCGTTTGTAGTGTGTGAGAATTTTTGGCTCTGATCGAGCACAGCCAGTAGGATTGATCATGAGTGGCAGCTCCATGAGTGGATGGCGCCCATAACGAAACAGGTAGTTTTGGCAGCTCTCCACACCAGGCAGCTGGGGGGAAAAAGGGAACACAGTGTCTTTCACACCCTAATAGACTACAAGACTCTGTTCCCCATCATCTCTTGGAGTATGATGCTGACCCGGTTCCCCCAAACACACACGATTAAGAAGTTCCTAATGAAAACCAATCTGCACTTCCTGACATTTGCTGGCAGAAAGGGATTTGAGCAAGGCTCATGATCTATCACTAGGGGTATGTGTGGCTAGGACAATTTCTTACCATCACCCGCCCCTCCAATCCTTTTGAAAGACCATCCTGAACCTGTAGTGTGTGTGGGGGGAGGGATCCGGGGGGCGAGCCCCCGGGCACCACTTTTTTGGGGGCGGCATCGTGCCTAGGCGCCACTCCCTTGGTCTGGGCAGGCTGATTTGCCTGCCTTTGCCTGGTGTTGCCTTGCACGGGAAGACGGGCGGGCAGGTAGAACAGCCCGGCCTCTGGAGATGGGGTATAGTAAGGGTGCCCCCCACCAGCCCCCACCCACCCAACGTCACTTACAGCTTGTCCCCAAGACAGCAGAAACTCCTGCCAAAGTGGATTGGTGCCTTGTAAAAAAAAATGTGTCCTCTCTTTGAAATCCGCGGCGTGAGGGACCTCACGGCAATGACTACATTTCCCAGACTCCCTTGATCCAGAGCACTGAGGGGGACTGGGAAATGTAGTTATTTCCACGAGATCTCTAACACCGCAGATTTCAAAGAGAAGACACAACAAAAATTTTTTACAAGACACCGATCCAGTTTGGCAAGGGTTTCTGCTGCCTTGGGGACGAGCAGATCCAAGCGGGAAGGGAGAAGCGAGGGCAGACTGGGTGCAATAGGGATGGGCACCATGGGGGGTGGGAGTCTAGATGGGGGGAAGGCAAGTTTGGCCTGTGCCCCGGGTAGCTGAAACCCGCGCTACGCGACTGCCTGAATATCAACCCTGCTTTGGATGTTTCCGAAACCAATCCACATCCTCCTTGCTTCTCAAGTCCCATGCTGGCAAGCCACCTGCCCTAATTCTATAACCCCCTCACCCCAATGTTAGAATACCCAACACTCCCTATTTGATACATACAGACTCTGCGATGCGCAGCACAGCATGCACCGTCAAACCAAAGAGTTCTTCTCCCTTTAAGTACTCGGGGAAAAGTCGGAGCATGTCAGCTTCCCTGCGCATCATGGCCACCCGTTCAATGATGCGGTTCCACACAGCTGGAGCAAGGGAAGAAGTAAAGGAGTGAGTTCAAAACAAAGCTTTGCTCCAAGAAATCAGCCAAACACCTGCTCGGAAAGGAAGACGGCAGAATCACATTCCAGACTCCAGACTAGAGTTGTGCTGATTTGGTGTTTTCGAACTACAACTTCCAAAGTTCTCCAGGTTGCCTGGGGGCATTCTAGGGAAATACTGCCTAAAAATCGAGAAATCAGCACACTTTTGCTCCAATCTGATAGAAATACATTTATTTACTGCACTGAATGATGCCATCAAGGCTTGGAGAATGTCGTGCAGAAAATATACATAATTTGGAAAATAACAAAAAGCAAATATTAATGACTCAACTAAGCTATTAAATAAGGCAGACTCACTGAATGCACAGGACCCATTAAGTCAGCATGTATCTAAACCCAAAAGTCTGTTCTACTTGAGAACAATAATTGGATTTAACTCCAAGACTAAATAGTTTCTAGAACCTCAGGAAATCTTCTTGATAAACAGTAGGCCAAAAGTAAGCAAAGAACTCCTTCCCGCAATGTCTCGTCACAGAACAGGCATTCCATCAACACACACACTTTCTAATTCCTTTGCATGACTCATTAGGCTGGTCAAGTCCTCTGACAGTCATGTAATTATATTATATAGAGCAGTGATGGAGAACCTTGGCACTCCAGATGTTCTTGAACTTCAATTCCCAGAAGCCCTGCTCAGCAGGCATGCTGACTTGGGCTTCTGGGAATTGAAGTCCAAGAACACATGGAGTGCCAAGGTTCACCATCACTGATATAGAGAAATACCTGCTCTTTGCCCCACAGGGAGACTTCAATTCCCAGAAACCTAAGCCAGTATATTGGCTGATCAGCGCTTTGGGGAATTGACCTAGGCTTCTGAGAATTGGAGTACAAAAACTAATATTTCTGTTCAATAGCCCTACAGCAGTAGCTATGTCAAATATAGTACTAGTTGCTAGGTACAAAAGAACAACTTTTAGGATTTAGTCTCAAGCTTATGAGTTCTCAGATCCAGACAGCTTTTAGTTTAAAATTGATAAACCCATAGGATTTCTCTAGGGCAGTGTTTCCCCCTTTGGTTCACCAAGACAGAGTGACTAGACAGCTGTCAAAAAATAGCTAGATACTTGAAAGAAACTATGGACTTTAAGGCATCTAGTCAGCAGAAACCCACAGTTTGTAGGCTCCTGTTTATATCTGGTGATGGGCTTATCCCATGGGTCAGTCATAAACAAAATGTTGTAGCTTTGTCTTCCACAGAAGCAAAATTCATCACGCATAGCAGAAGGCTGCAGAAAACTGCTGTGGCTAGAGAAGTTATGAAAGGACTTTGGAGTAGATGAAAAAAAATACCTGCCCAGGTGATAGAAGACAATCAAGATGAGGAGTTCTCAACCTTTTAAAGACAGGGGCCGGGTCACGCTCCCTCAGACACCTTCAGGGGCTGGACGGCCATTCTGCCCTTCCTCCACCACATGGCACTTCCTGGTGTGGTGGAGGCAGGGGGCACATGAAATGGTGCCATGGGCCGCATCTGGCCCACAGGCTGCAGGTTGAGAATCCCTGATCAAGATGATCTGTTCCTCATAGCAGAGATGACAGAAGATATCCTGACAAAGTTTCCACTAAGAGTTAGTTTTGAAAATCTGCAAGGCAAAATGGTATCTGATGCTTCTTTTGTTCAAGCTTGAGAAGAGGTGTTGGTATAACTACAATCTTGCATGCAGTAACACAGGGTATCAATGGAAGGGGGCTATACTGGCTAATATGATTGTCCTTTGCCACTTGTTTGACCGGGAAAGTTCTGTTCATTTTTGTTTCCACTGTTTTTGCCGATAGCTCTTTTCCTTTGACCTTCCTCCAAGCAACAAGCACCTCCACATGCTGGAGACTCCATCCCCCCTTTTCTTCTTCAGACTGTAACTGCAGATCGTAACTGTAAGTAAAGATATCTTTTTTCTACTTTAAATGTTTCTAGAGTGATTTTATCAAAGTACTAGTCTCTGTGCAAAAAAAAAGGGTGGCCGATGAGGCCTGACATTTCTCTGTGTTGTTGTTTTTCCTAGCTCATACTCTGCTAACTTGAGGGAATAACTCAAATCTTCCCAATAAATCAATTCTCCTTTGTCCTCTAGCCTAGCAATACTATCTGCACAGGGACACCCCTAGTTTCTCAACCAAGGTGGTGAAACCTGTTGCCAGCTGCTATAGGATTTTAGTTCCTACCAGCCACTGATAGCCTAGCCCAGTGATGGCAAACCTTGGCACTCCAGGTGTTCCTGAACTTCAATTCCCAGAAGCCTTGATCAACAGGAGTGTAGACTTGGGCTTCTGGGAATTGCAGTCCAAAAACATCTGGAGTGCCAAGGTTCACCATCACTGGCCTAGCCAATGGTAAGATATTTTGAGAATGCTAGATCATCAACACTGGGAATGCCACAGGTCCCACGTACTTGCTCTATATGCCTTGTAGCTTGGTGAAACAGACCAGATACAAGGAACAGCAAAATGGACTAATCTTACAGATGCACAAACACTGTGCAATTTGTACAAATTATTCTAGGCAAAGGAATGGCCTCTCTTCCTCACAACTTCATTCAGTACAAAATGCCGCTAGCCATTTCCCGAGAAAGCAGGTCCTAGCTGTCTACAAAAGTGAGCTTCTGAGATATGCATGGAAATGAGTCCCTGTGCCAAAGCTGGCCCCTACCCTGTGGCGATGAGTCCGTGAAGACCAAGTCCTCCAAGCCCTGCTCTATGACTTGTACCACAAACTCTGGCCGGCCGTTGTTCTCGCAGATCGTGCAGCGGTAACAGCAGCGCCGGTTGTTGGTCCGCAGGCTCCAATAGATGCGGGTGGCCTCGTAGCCCACGGGGTAGAGGGCGGTGGCACTGTGGAAGTCTGCCATCTGGTGGGGCAAGAGCTGCCCAATGGCATGGAAGACGAGGCCCCCCACCCGGAACATGTGGAGGCGCTCCCCGCGCTGGATGATGCTGGCAATCTGCTTGACCTCATCCCGCTCGATGTAGACCCGCCGGAAGACGGTGAAGGAGCTGAGCTCCTGGTCGCAAGGGCCTTTGAGCTTGTGCAGCGGGCACAGCATGGTCTTGTCCTTGAAGAACATGCACTTGGCCCGGATGGCGCAGGCGAAGTGGTAGACGTTGGGGCAGCGGATGCGGTTGCAGCTGTTAGTGGCCCCCGTCTTCTGGCAAAGCAAGCATTTGGTGAGGAGGCCCCGGTGCAGGGCCACCTCCACGTTGATGAGGGCCCCACCCTGGGTCTCATACACCTCGGTGGACCAGAGGGCACAGTTGAGGTGGACCCACAGGTCCAAGTCCAGATTCAGGAGACGGCCCGGACCATCGGTGGTCCCGTCCCCTTCCTCGTGGCAGAAGCAGCATTTCCGCAAGTCCCGTGGCACCTTCTCGGGGCGGAGGGTGGTGGCCAGGCGGTCGACGAACTCAGCAATCTCGCGCACCCCATCGCGCTTGGCGCCCCCCTTCTGGATGGTGATGAGGAAGCGCAACCGTTTCCATCGCACCCCCTTCCACTTCTTCAACCGCGGCTTGTTCTCTTCGGTGTCCTCCAAGGGCCGGGAGCGGGGCTTGGCTTTGGGCGGAGACTGGGAAACGTCCTCTTCTTTGGGGGAAGGAGGGGGAGCTGGTGATGGGGAAGGGGGCGGAGGGGCTTCTGGCTCAGGGGCGGCCTCGGGAACACTGGGGGGGTTAGGCGGGGAGGGGGCAAATGGGGAGAGAGGTGGGGAGGGTTCCTCGGGGAGAGTCAGGAGCTGCCGGACATCCAGATTAGCAACGTTGTTTACATAGCAGTGCTGGGCAATCTTCTCTGGAGCTGGACTCTCCTGGGACGTATCGAGCGAGAGGGAAAGAAAGAGCATGAGAATGAGAACAGAAGAGCTTGGAAAAGGGATTTCAAAAGAAGTGAGAAACTTCACAATGCAACAAAACATGTTTGACACCAGACCCTGCTACTCATCCAAAGCTATATGGATCGAATTGGATGTCGCTCCATTACATCCATCACTCTGCTGGCACTTGATCATAATATACCCAGCACATTTATTTTTTCCTTGGCTTGGTAAATGACAAGCTCCAGAGTGATTGCTCAGGTGATGGACGCACTCACACACCCAACGATAGGCCAGAACGCTACCAAGGTTTTTCCGGTTGCCACCTTTTTAGCCAAAGTTATTTGCTCTAACAAGCAGTAAAGCAGTATTTTATACTGGCCCAGTTTTTTACTTGTTTTGCGCCCCCTTTTAACACTGTGTTTTACTCTTCCTTTTTGTACTTGGCTTTTGTACATTTTTGTTGTTGATGCCAATAAAGGTACATCATCATCATTATTATAATACCAAGGCCTTTGTCAGAGGCATTTTTTAAAAAATCACAGAGTAATGGAAACTTGTTTTCTTGTTAAAAAGTCGTAATGGACGCAATATTTCTTTCCCATTCTCAAAGCCTAAATTAGGTCCATGGACCTGATCCAAGCAGAAGGTGACCATCAAAGCAGAAGCAATCACACTTCTATACCTCCCCATAGTGCTTAGTGCACTCTCTGGGCAATTCACAAGTTAATCAGCATTTTGCCAACATGCTGGGTCCTTATTTTACCGACCTCGGAAGGATGGAAGGCTGAGTCAACCTTGAACCCGTCAGGACTGAACTCATGACGTTTTGGCTGCAGTACAGCAGTTTAACCGCTGCACCACAAAGGCTCCTCATCACATCAAGATGGTGTGGAGGCTCCTTGGCCACTTAGGAAGCCCTCGTGTCTTCAAAGTGAGGAGGAAAAGGAGCAGAATGGAGATGAGGCAAAGGCAGTAGGACCTCTGTGAGACCAAGACCCAGGTTCTGTTCCCACTCTCTCTTTCCTGAGCAGAACGCCAGCAAGTGAAGCATCCCAAGCCTGTGCTTTCCAAAGCCAGCCGAGTCCTCCCTGCCAGGCCAGTGTGGCAGCTAGGCCAGTCTCCTCTCCCCACCCCCCTGGCCAGAGCCGGGAGGCGAGATCTGCCAGCTCAGCCTCCTTCCTACCACCACAACAGGTGAGCCAATCCAAACTCTTAAGGCCAAGATCAACCCATTAGAGAGGAATGCAACCTAAATTGTTACAAATGTTCTGGGAAAGACCCCACACCCGCTCCTTCTTCCACCTGTTTGAGCAAAGTCAAGATGTCAAGCTCATTCTTGAGGCTGTAGCCCGGTAACATCGCATCAAACTGCTTCAGCCACTCTGGACCACCTTCTGGGCCTTTTGGATTCACCACCTTGTCTTTGCCTGAGAAAAATCAAAGGAAAGAGAGGAGGGGAAAATAAACAGGGCTGTAATTTTGGGAGCAGAGCAGCTTAGCAGACAGCGCTTAAGTATTAGAAGAATTACTTTTTTGGACTACAACCCCCATATTCCCCAGCTGCCAAGGTTGGTCACTTGCCAGGTGAGGAGACTCACCTTGAGCATCCACATCACCCTTTCTAGGCTCGCTTGGGGCACCTCGCAATGGGCCCTCAGGAAACAGCACTTGGTAAGAACTGGGCATCTTCATGGTCAACAATTCGGCTACAGCCGCCATGACGCCATCCAGGTTCTGGGGAAAGACAGGAAGAGTGAGAAAGAGAAGCAATCACTAATGCAACCCAAAACGTGGTGGAGGTTGTTAAAAATCCCAGAAAAGCTCTATCAGAAAACCACAATATCCTACAGAACAAAGCCATCTCAGAATCCTGCTGAGCAGCTGTCATCTTGATATACAGGGTGTGGATAGGGTGGAGTTGCCATATGTCCCGATTTCCCGGGATTTTCCCAGGTTGAAGCAGTCCTGGCCGGTTCAAGAAAAAACATGTAAAAATCCTGGAAATAAAGGGTTAATTTCATACAGTCGCTATTCCTAGAGAGGGAGGACAGAAAGTGAAGAGTTGTCCATTGCAAAATAAGTCCCTTCCTGTCTCCTGTTTTTCTCCTTCCGGAGGGAAACAGAGGCTCCATGGGCTGCATTGCCATTCTGGGGCCCTGCTTAGAACTTTCTTCCAAGGGATCCTCATGTGGGATCGTATCCAATTCTAGGGTTCAGTGCTCATCTCTGCTACATAGCTGAAGAGCCAGTGCTGTCTGCATCTGCAGATGTTTCCATGGTCATGTGGCAGGCATAACTAGACCCCTGGAATGCATGGAATGCTGTTTACTTTCCCACCAAAGTGGTCCCTATTTATCTACAGTACTTCCAATTTCTTGCTTTCAAACAACTAGGTTGGCAGGAGCTGGGGTAGAGATGGGAAAGCAAATAAAAATAGAACCATCAAGAATCATCTTTTGCAAGAAGAATCATATGGGAAACAACCTCTTGACTACAGCTTTTTTTAAACTGATGGTGGCTGCCCGCCGTGGACTCGGATTCTGTGGGGTCTTAGAGCTGCGGTCTCCATGAAACATGCACAGTTTGAAGAATGCAATGATGTCACATGGCTGTCCCGGTTTGGTGGGAGAGAATTATGGCAACCCTAGGGTAGGGAGAAGAGAAAATGGGAGGACTGCAGCTTGTCACTGGTCATATTTATTTCTCTTAGAACTCCTGTCCTGCATTGCAGCCCTTAGACCAGTGGTTTATTAATTTATTAGTTCAAATTTATATTGCTGCCCACTCGTCGTAGCAACTCAGGGCGGATTACAAACAATACATTACATTACAATACAATATGTTGATGGGGGCTTAGGGGGAGGGGTGGCGAAGTCCTCAACCTGCTCTGGTTTCTTCTTCCCTGGCCATTGGTTTCCTGGGGGGGGGGGGATTTGATTTTTAAGGGGGACGATTTGAGAATGAGTTATTAACAGCAAATGGCCTTTTAGGATTCCTCCAAGTGAATAGGAGTTCACTTTTTGAATAATAAGAATTTTATGTCACCTCTGTGTGTGTGTGTGTGTGTGTGTGTGTGTGTGTGTGTGTGTGTGTGTGTGTGTGTGTGTGTGTGTGTGTGTGTGTGTGTGTGTGTGTGTGTGTGTGTGTGTGTGTGTGTGTGTGTGTGTGTGTGTGTGTGTGTGTGTGTGTGTGTGTGCGCGCAGGTGGAAATCTTCAAAAGACACTGTGAGCCGTTGCTCTGGCTTCACAGTGTGTGGGATTTTTACCCCTTTCACTAATGTGTGCAAGATGAAGTAGGCCTGGTTTGTGAGAGCTCTCAGGGATATTGGTTGTGAGGAGAACAGTGTGGGGGTGTCTGATTGGTTTTATGCAGATTGGCTGGTGAGGAAAGACCCCTTTTGGGAATAAAAGGGACATCTCAGGGATCTGAGAGGGTTTTTTTTCTGAGGGGGAGTTCTGAGGGTTCTGAGGTAAAGGGAGCTGGGTGAAAAAAGTGAGTTCAGAGGGAACAGTTCTGAGGTAAAAGATTAGAGAATCTTCAAGAAGAAGGGAATCTTGACAGAACTAAAGGACTACTTAAATAATGTTTTCTCTGTTGGAATTACTCTACGTTTTTTCCCCATGTTATGAAACAATAAATCAACGTTTTTTTTAAAAAAAGTCTCTTTATTGGGTAAGAGTTAAATGGCATACAAGCCTCTGAATATGCTACCTATTAAACCTCCTGACAGAAGAAAAGCAGCTAAGGGCTGTGTAGCTGCATTGCCGGCCAGCTCACCCTCTGGGAGCTATGGTTAAAGGAGGTCCAGAGCAGAGGGGGCCAGCTGGTTTCGTGACACCCTCAAACCAGTCGACAAAAGCCTTTCAACACAGATTCCCATTCATATCTTGTACAAGAAGAGAAGACTGAAATGCTGTCTCTGTATAGGCAAAGGATTATTTGGGCAACTATTCTTGCTCCCATCTTCATTCTTCCTTGATGTCATACCAGGCTACAGCGATCACCAAAGCTGAGATGAATTGTGCAAAAGACTCCTTTCACAATTATGTTTATTTACTTTTTTGTCCTACATTTCCACCCAATGATGCGAAGGTTGACTAAATGACAACTATAAAATTGTTCCAAAAAGGCAATTACATCCAAAGCACGTGGAACAAATCAACTACCAGTAGTTCTAATCTTCAAGGAGGTCAGAGAGAGACCTAACAGTTGCTATACAGTAAAACCTCATATAACACTAAAACCTGGTTCCACAAGTCTTGGTGTTATATGATTTTTAGTGTTATCTGATGCATGTTAAAATCCTATGGGATCCATAGAGATACATTGTAACCACACAGGCTTTAGCGGTTGTTATCTGAAGCATCCCATAGGATCTTAATGTTATCTGATGCAATTCTTCCCCCCAGATTCCTTAATGTTATGCGATTTTAGTGTTATTCAATACTAATGTTATATGAGGTATTACTGTAATTGTATTCCTATGAATGCGGTGGCTTAGTGGTTAAGACCCAGAGCTTGAAGACTGGAAGGTCAGGGTTCAATACCCGAGTACTGCATGACGGAGTGAGCGCTCGTCTCTGTCCCAGCTCCTGCCAACCTAACAGTTTGAAAGCAAGACATTGCAAGTAGATAAATAAGTATCACATTGGTGGGAAGGTAAACAGCGTTCCATGCACTCCAGTGTCTAGGCATGCCTACCACATGTCCACCAAAATGTCTGCAAACGCAGACAGCGCTGGCTCTTTGCCTATAAACAGAGATGAGCACTGAGCCCTAGAGTTGGATACGGCTGGCTTTCAAGCAAGGGAAACCTTTACCTTTACCTTACCAGTGAAGTAAGGAACAGTTCTGTGCATAGATGTTGTTACTTTAGGCCATGTCAGACCACAGGTTTCCTGAGCCTTACTCTGGCAATATTTGTTTGAGGTTTTGCACCAGAACCTTTAGCCGGAGAGAACAGAGACTGAACTGAGACTCAGATACAGGTAAATCTGTTCTTATGTCCACTGTGTTGGGGGAAATCACACTAGACTTGCCTATGACAAGGAATAGGACAGAAGTGGCCCACTTCCTATACTAAAATGCCCCTACTTGTTGCGTTTCAAATTTTTGGAGATGGACCCTAAGCAAACAACCAGGTCACAGAAGTCCTCGCATTGCCAAACCATGCCCTTCTCTAATACAATGACAAGTTTCCTCCTCCTCATGTCCCCAAGTTGGGTCATTATTTGTTACAGGCTGCTCTGTCACTGCACCCAACCCTCTCCTCTTTAAATTGTGGATGGCTGGTTCAAGGGGGAGGAGAAAGAGACATGCTCTCTATGGCCAACATCTGAAAGGCATCCTTTCTCATGTTGTGCAGGAGCAGAGACGCTGTCTACTTGCTCACTTGTTGTCTGAAACCTTCCTGGCTTGTGCCTACATTTATACACGCAGGCACCGACCTCACTTCTCAGACAAACGTGCAGCTAAGGGTGCCAATGGCTTCTACTCAAGGTTCCCTTCCCTGTCCACAATAAGACTTTGCCCAAATCTTCCTTTAAAACACTGCTGGAAACGAGACACCAAGAGATAAGGAGGCTCCTCTCTCGCACACTGGATGTCTCAGTGATGCCTTGGACACACATCTGCACGACAATGCTGTAACCATCAGGTGAGGAGCTGGCAAGCATAAATGCACTTTGGAGGGCTAAATGCAGGACAGAAATCCACTACTGGCCTCTGGGAAACCAAACACCTCAAGATTTACCTGCTGTTCTCCCCCATGTCAAACAAGACAAAACCCTCCCTCCCTGCCTGCCTGGACTCTTCAAGGAACGTTCTGTACCAGCCATTCCCCAGAAACAGGAAACCCGTTGTCGACCCACCAAAACCAGGGCTTCCTTTGCCCAAGGGGCAGCCACTGGGCACAGTGCTCCAACGCTGCCCTTCCCTACCTTGGCAGCAGCTGCAGAGACCGTGAGCATCACAGAGACCTCGCTCCCCTTGGCTTTGTCCCAGGAGGGACCCGCTGCCCCCTTTCCCATTTGCTCCGTGGCCTCGTAGGGTTTGGCATCTGGAAAAGCTGAAAAAGAAGGCAAAGGGAGTGGGTGGGGAGAGTCAGGAACGGAACAGACCCATCAGCTCTTTGGGGTGCTTTAAAAGAGCAGAGATGCTCCGCAACCTTATAATTACCTTCACATTATTACGAGAGACACCCTCTTGAGAAGCCATTTGTACAACTAAGGAATTCCACCACCACCCCTTTCTGGTGCCACAAGTCTGATAATGCCATCCTACCCCACCCACCCACCCCCCACCACACCAGGGGTTCTAAACCTACAGCACCATTCCATCCAGCCCGCGCCCTCATTCCCGCTGCTTCCACTGCCGTCCCCGTCCCCTCCGCCTGGCCTGGCCTGTCCCTAACGCCACAGCAGGGCGGGTGTTGTAAGAAGGCTTACCTTCAACATCCGCCCTGCTACAGAGTGGCACAGCAGACGGGTAAGCAAGGAAGCGGCATCAGCGTGGAGGGGGGGGGGAGTGTTGATGGGCCACACTGGTGGCATGGGATGGCGGAGGGGGATAGTGTTGGCAGGCCGGAATGGTAGTGTGCGTGTGGAGTGTTGGCGGTATGGGTTGAACACCATTCCGGCCCGCCAAAAGTCTGAGGGGGCACGATCAAGCCCCCCGCTTTAAAAAAGGTTGAGAACACCCGCCCCCCTTCCACCTTGTTATCTCAATTGCTCACCCACCTGGGATGCTGGCCTTTGGGATGATGGGGATAACAGGGGACAGTGGGCTATCCTCCACTTCCGACTTTGCTCCCGTCAGGAGGGGAAAGCGTGGCACCTCTTCCCCCAGGACACTCTCAGGGGACGAGGCGGGGACGATGCTATCGGGGGAGTCGCTCTCCTCGTCACTCTCCATTCTGCAAGGAAACCAAAGACAGGGTTGGCACCACTGAGGAAGACCAAGAAGTGGTCCACGCAGGTTCCTAACTCCAAAGAAGCACATAAGGGCAAACCAGACCAAGCCAAAGCATTCCCAAGACCCCAGAGAGGTAGAGAGGCCAATCCATCTGGCTTCTTCAAGAACAAACAGGCTTCTCAAGAGGTTTCCTTAAAGGTGCCGTACTAGATCTCCGGGAGGACAAAACTACCACTCCCCCTCCACCTCCCCCCTGTCGACAAAACCTCTTCGATGCCTGAACATTTCCAGAAGAAAGCTTCCCCTGCTACAGCACCCATTTCTATTGCTTCCCGGGATGAAAGGCTTGGGATGCTGTGCTGGTTTCCTCTCCAGGCCTCTTCCCCCCCCTGGTTTCCTCTCCCGGCCTCTCCCTCCCCCCATTTTCCTCTCCTAGCCTCTCTTTTGACAAGTCTCCCTTCTTACCTGACATCCTCAGTCTGGTTGTGGGGGGGAGTGGGCAGAGCTGCCAAGAGGTCGAGACTTTTCACTTCCACAGGAGGAGCATCTGCAAAGCAATGACATTTTATTTAAAACACACACACTCTCTCTCTCTTTCTCTCATCGAGCTTTTCTTTGCTAAATCTTAGTCTGTCTTTGCAAAATAGGTTTGGGGTTGGCTTTTCTTTGCACTGTTTTTAACCCCACTATGTTACTGATGCTACATGCATTTTAAGTTGTGTAACGGCTTAGCTTTGGAAAATGTACTGATTTTAAAATTATTCCAATGGTTTATACTTTTGGATAATCTTAACGCAATAAAGCTCTGAACATACCGTATATACTCGAGTATAAGTCGGGTTTTTTAGCCCCCAAAATGAGGTCCAAAAATGGGACCCGACTTATACTCGGGTCCATGTAAACACTCAAAAACATACCCACACAAATGTCTAAATTAATTAATTTTACTGTATTTTCATATATTTTAATTACTGAAACTCACTAGACGCTGCTAAATTTTCCACCCCCGGCCTTTCAGGTCAATCTATTTTTCTAGTTTTAAAGGCCCAAATTAGGTACCTCGACTTATATTCAGGATGACTTATAGTCGAGTACATATGGTAATTTACGTGCTCCCCTTAGCCTTGTTATTTCCCATTTGTATTTTATTAAGTACTGTATCTTGCTCTGGGGAGTACTTCTTGCAAATGCCCACTATTTATGCCACAGTGCTTCCATAGGCAGCCTGCCGTGTGGCCTGGTCCTCAGAGTATGGAAACCTGCCCCCCCTCCCGGTAAGTCTCCACTGAGCCATCAAACTCATTGTGTGGCCTTAGGCTATTCACCCTGGAACTATCACACTACCGTGTTGGTGTCTGGATAAAGGGAAGGGAAGCAGAGCCCTGAGCTGAAAGAATGCTGGATAGACATCTCACAACGAGGCTCATCCAGTCTTGGCACCCATATCCACAATAACAATTAGACTTATATACCACCCCGTAGTGCTTAGTGTGGGCTCTCTCGGGCTGTTCACAAGGTAATTAGCATTTTTGCCCCAAACATACTGGGCACTCTATTTTATCCACCTCAGAAAGAATGGAAAGCTGAGTCAACCTTGATCCCCATCCAGATCAAACTCATAAGGTTTTGGGTGCAGGACAGCGGTTAAACCACTATACCACCAAGGCTACAATTCCTTCCCTCCCTGATTTTGCTATACTGGGAATATCATTAACTGATTCCCATTCAAAGTAGCAACCCCCAACGTTACAAGTCCCGCCATGACCTAGAGTCATTCTGCCATCGTGATTTCTTTTTCAAGGACCTTCTAGTGGTTTTCCATTCTGTAATGAATCAGTTATCTCCAGAACATCCTATAGCCTTGATGGCGAGCCTTGGCACTCCAGGTGTTCTTGGACTTCAATTCCCAGAAGCCCCAGCACTTCGTGAATCCACACAAATGGGTTTACTGCGATTCATCTGGCCTGCGCTGCCCTTGTCACTCCAGGAAGCGGAAGTAAAATGTGCTCGTACGGAGGGAGGGTTAACCCAGAAGAGTCTTAACTGTATAAGTGTGTTTTACTTCTGCTTCCGGGAGTGACGAGGGCAGCGCAGGCCGGATGAATCGCAGTAAACCCATTTGTGTGGATTCACGGGGTGCTGGGGCTTCTGGGAATTGAAGTCCAAGAATACCTGGAGTGCCAAGGTTCGCCATCACGGTCCTATAGCCAAATGCCACCCCACCATGGCCAAGCGATGGAACATACCCTTTTGCCCTTCAGGTTCCCGGGCCACGACAGGCTCTTTGGGCCTCTCAGTCAGTTCCTCAGAAGACAGGACTCCATTCACCAGCTTTTGCTGCACAGAGGGGGGCGGTGTGGGGGGCAGTGAAGAAGGTGGTGTTGGTGGGTTGCTCAAGTTGCTCTAGACAGAAATTGGAAGAGTCAGTCTCCCCCACAGTCCATACCCCCAACGAGCTGCCTCCAGAGCTTGAGACCCCGTGTGGAAACACTGCTCTACAACAACCAATTCCTACAGAATATACTTGAAGTGTTGAGTCACCCAGACAACATTCCTATTACAGGGCCAATATCAAAAACACATGAAGGACTACGGTGGCTTAGTGGTTAAGACGCTTGGACTTGACCACTAGAAGGTCGGCCAGTCAGCAGTTCAAGGCCCGAGTGCTGCGCAAAGGAGTCAGCTCACGTCATCTGTCCCAGTTCCTGCCAACCTAGCAGTTCAAAAGCAAGAAACTGCAAGTAGATAAATAGGTACTGCTTCGGCTGGAAAGGTAACAACGTTCCATGCACTTGGGCGTCTATTCATGCCTATCACATGACCACGGAAATGTCTGGTTTTTTTGGCTGTAAATGGAGAGGAGCACCACACCCTAGAGCCAGATATGACTGGCTTACCTTTACTATCAAAACCATGAATGTTTATTAAAGGTCTATAATACCACCCTCATCTTTCAGCAGAGCTTCCGGAGTGCTTTACTAGTGCACTGGTATTGTCAGCTAGGGAGCTATGGAAGCCTCCTATTCACCCATCTTGCCCATGAGCTGCACTGGTATCCTTTCGAGGCTGAGTGAGTGAAGACATTTTGATTTCCCCAAGCCTTTTAAAACCGATACTGATTTTATCACGCATGACTGTATATGTTCGTATTCCTTTGAGCTGCTAATTACATGTTCCTATTTTTTGACACAGGTTTTTTTTTTTCACATGAAGAGTCACCTTTGTATAGTAAGTGGGGAATACAAGTCCATCAAAACCTTTTTTAATGGTATTGCTTTGCTAAGATAACAGGTCTCAGTTACGCATTCCACATTAAAAACTGTTCTTCTTCACCTCAAGTCTAAATGGTACACATGCCCCACTGGTTGCCAACTAGAAACCGCCCCTCTACAGGTATTGCAGGGAAAAGGTTTTGGGGTGTGATGGATGAGAGTAGGAGAGGGGGCCACATTTCTTCTGCCCGTTGCATGACTGCCTCCTTTTGCTTTCCAAGTGAGCGGGTGAAAAGTGAGTGTGTGTCTGTGTCTGTCTGGGAAAGTCTACTCCCCGCATCCACCCATCAGTGGTAGGCAAGAACAGCTGGGAGTCCCCTCATGTTCTTCTAGCCTTCTCAGTTAGAAAGGATTCAAGGTGTCAGGCGGGGGGGACTTTCCCATCCCAGGGGGTGGGTAGCAGGTGAGGACAAAGGGCAGGTGACTTAAGAAAGGGGGTAGGTTTTGGGTGCAGGACGTGGCCTCCCAAGCATCTATCACCCAGCCAAATGGATAACCTCAATAAGCTAGACCTGCTCTAAAACTGGAGGTTCTCTTCTTCTGTGCTGGAGCAGTAAAGATGCAGCCTGAACTGTACAAGACCTTGAAAGTTGCACACAAATGGAGCTATGCCACCAACAGGCAGGAGGACCAAATGCTAGGCTATATGTGACATACGGTGGAACCTTCAGGTACGAATGCTTCAAGTTATGAAATTTCCGAGTTACGAATGAAAATCCATAGAAAATAATCACACGAGTCACGAAGTTGTTTTGGGAAATGGATTAATTGGTTTCCAATGCATTTCTATGGGAAACGTTTTGAGTTATGAATTTTGGCTTTCAATGCATTCCGATGGGGAATTTGAGTTAGGATATTTTTTGTAACATGGAATGTCCCAGGGAACACATTAAATTCGTAACTGGAGGTTCCACTACACCATAGGACAAATGCTAAGCAATAAGCAGCCGCAATGTGACATCCAGTCCTGCTGAGTGCGCGTGCGTGCGTGTGCGCACATGCACACCCACACATGAAGATACCCACATGTGCACAGAGGCACTGCTGCAGATTCAAAGGCATGACAGCACAGGAAGGAATAACAATTGTGACTCTGGCTCATGTTTACTAAAGTTCACTACAGGTAGCTGTGGTTACAATCAATTCACATGGCATGTTTATACCCCTTCCTTAAAATACTGTGCCACTAAAAACAAGCATAAAATTAGCTTTCCTCATCAATTTATAGATTAAAAAGGGGAAATCTCTTCTCTGCTCATCCAAAGACCACGCAAGTTCCTTGTGTCTAGAATAGTGTATTTATTTCTCTCTCCACCTATTCAACTACCTCTTCCAAGGTTTATTTACAATCTCCTACCAGGCCAAGCCTATCCACTCTAATAACCCGATAAACCACTGAGCTCATGGGAAGCAACCCAGGGCAGCCCTTACCTTGGTGAGCAGCTGGGAGTAGTAATCTGGAATACTGTCCAAGGCAGCATTGCCAAAGGAGCCCTTCAGCTGGCTCTTGCCATTGATGGGGCTGCTCCCAAAAGGGGGGAAAAGGTTGAAATTGGCTGTGATGACCGGCTCCATCAGAGGCAGCAAGGAAAGCTCCTGGCAGGATTGTCCCGGGGGGGGGGGGTGAGAGAAGGGGAGAGAAACAAATGGAAACAAAAACAGAGCATTTTTGCAACCTGACCCATTTAAGGAGGCAACATTTTCCTTTAAGAATTGTGCGCACAATAGTCTTGCAAAGGCTCACGTGTTTAACTAGCTGCCATTTCCCCACCTGAATCTGTTTGTGCGTGTGTGTGTGTGTGTGTGAGAGAGAGAGAGAGAGAGAGGGAGAGAGAGAGTGTGTTCTCTCTCTTATCCTAATGGAAGGCTACTTAAGTTTCTTGCCTCTTTCTGGCAGGAAAGCCCTTGGAAAACTATGGAGGTTTTGAGGCCATTTCTACCTGTCTTTCCTATCCTCCCTCCTTCCCTCCAAAGCAGCCGTCAAGTCAAGATTACCTGCTTCAATTGTTTCATGAGGGCTTCGTTGACCTTCACTCCTTCCTCTTTGCGCAGCTTCTTACGGGAGTTGGCGAGACGCTCTCCGGCTTTCTGAGACCGCTTGGGCTTTGGTGGAGGGGCTTTCTTGGCCAGCAGCATTCCCTGCTGCTGCTGCAGCCACCCAAAAATATAAAAAGGGGAAAGAGACAAAAGATATGTATATGTTTAAATTTAAAAAGACACAGAAACCAACACAAATGAATTCCAGCCCTTCGGCACACCCGCAGGGGCTCCCTGTGAAAACTCTTGCTTGGAAGCACACAACTTCCAGGAAACAAGGACCAGGCCTGGACCGATCTATTCTGAGAAGTGGCAGATTTATAGACTGCACACACTTAGGCTACATGGGAGGAAGAGAGGGACACTCAAGTGCTCCCTCCTCACAGAAGGGGAGCAGCCAACTAGAACAGAATTGCTGGATAGCTCAATGGTTAGAAGGACGCGAGATCGAATCCCCATTGCGCCTCCTTGACAGAGGCCGGATGCAATGACCCTTCCAGCTCTGCAATTCTTCATGGCTGAAGGACCCAAGAGACTGGTGCGGCATGTCCCAGGAAGGACTGTTCTGAGGAGTTACGAACAGGAAGGCTATCACCATGATGGTAGCCAGTATCCAGAACGGATACGGCAGCTGAAGAAGAAGGGGTCAGAAAAAAGATTATCTTTCTGAATTAGATGCCTGATCGCTGCGCCTACCAAACATTTTAAAAGAGTAGTAACATCCAATCCAAAGTACCAACCCCCTCCTCCCCCCGGTTAGCTCACTACTAGCCCCATCTCTATGTTGGCCCGTGCTCACCTCCCGGACATCAGGAACCGCCTGCAGCTGGCCCTCCACCCCCGTCAGTTTGCCCTCCATGTGCCCGTTGACGTCCCCCGAGCGCTGCGTTGATAGCGTCACGTTCTTGGCTCTCAGCAGCTTCTGCAGCAAGAGGTGGCTGGCTTCAGTGCGGGTGAGGCTGTTCGTGGCGGTGCCAGGTAGGGTGGGTGCTGTGGACACCGGGTCCCTGTTGGCTTCCCGCTTGACCGGCTGGCCACTGTTCATCAGTGCACACTGAGCAACCTCCTCCCTGGGCTCCTGCTTGATGCAAGCAAGGGGAATGCTTCCCGGCGGCAACAGGACCCTTCCTGCTGGGGAGGAAGCCAATTCCAGCCCCTGCCCATTGACTGCGCTTGGCTTCGCAGACTCTTGGGAAGGGGCCCCTTCAGCGCCTCGGAGGCTGCAGAGGCTGGGACCTACTTCCTCCCTGCCTGGGGTGGCCGGGGACGGGTCAGAGGGCAGCAAGGGGCTGGGGGTGGCTGGCTGGTGTCTCTGGGTGGGCGTCAGCTGGGGTTCTGGGCTTTTGGCCAGGAATAAAGGGGAAGGTCTCTTTGGCTCTGATGGGCTCAGGGACGGCGGCGGCGGCTGTTGAACCGGTGCCAAACCAGCAACACTCATCGGCACAGAGAGAGCTGGAGGAACCGGAAGCCTCTGTGACCCTGGCGGAAAGGAAATGCCAGTTGCCTGTTGGCTGGCCAGGCCTCTCTGCTGCTCCACGGAAGAGGCAAAGCCCTGTTCCGGACGGATCTGGAACACCGCCAGGGGAGATTGCCGTGGGGGCATCAGCGGTAGCGACTGCTGCTGTCCCACAGCACCGGGCTGGGAAAGGGCTGGAGCAGCCGGCTGCCCCTGGTCAAGCGGCCCCTTCACCTGCACCTGTCCTGGATAGGGACTGGCTTGGCGCAAAGCTTGCTGCTGCTGCTGCTGCTGGAGGAGGTTCTGCTGGTGCCGTTGCATCAGTAGAGCCTGCAGCTGCTGCTGCTGTTGCGGGGTGAGGTTCCGCAGCTGCGGGTTTTTGGAGATCACACCCTGGAGCTGGGCACGGATCTGGCCCATCACAGGGCTGGACAGGATGCTTTGGCCTTGTTGTGGTGGAGACTGCTGGACCATCATGCTTGGCTGTGACTGCTGCTGCACTGGCACCATCATCCCCCCGGGTGTTTTGGGAGGCCCAATGGGGCTCTGGAGGCGCTGCTGCTGCTGCCCCGGCAAGCCTTTGGGAAGCTGCTCCAGAGTCTGACCCATCAGCCTCTGCTGGGCCATGAGGTTCTGCATCTGGCCCTGGGGCTCCATCTGCTGGCTGAACAAGTGGGAGGCCGGAGTGGCGGCGGCGTCTCGAGGGGGCGGGTGCTGGGGGGCCTCTTGCTGCTGCAGAACGCCATTCATAGGGAGGGGAGTCCGCTGGGGCTGTGGGAGGTGGTTGCTTTGCTGCTGCTGCTGCTGCTGCATCCGTAGCTGCAGGGAGCTCAACGCACTTTGCTGCTGGGAGCCCAGAAGAAGGTGCTGGGCCGGATGGCCGATTTCCACTGGCGGCTTGTGCTGCTGCTCCCCCCCGTGGTGCTGGAGCATCAGCTGAGACGCCTGGTCCTGCAAAGAGGCCCCATGGCTGGACATCCCCTGCTGCTCCTGCATTCCCATCGGCACCTGCCCTCCCAACTCGGGGCCCACCAAATGGGCCCCCCGAAGCTGCTGCTGTTGATGCAGGACACCATCTGCTCCCTCTGGAGGCAGCCCAGGGGTGCCTTCCGGCCCTCCCTGTGGTTCCTTGACAGCCAGGCCCTGCTGCTGTGAAGGCGCCGGCGGGATTCCCTGACTCAAGTGCAGCGGCTGGCTTAAAGAACCATGTTGCTGCTGCTGCACAAAGTGCTGGACCGGTTCGGTGGCAAGCCCTTGGCCCAGGACATGGGGCTGACTTGCTTGCCCTGGCCCCAGGCTCCCTCCCTGCGGAGCAGCCGGACCCTGGCCAAGGAGCGCCTGGTGTTGTGCTATGGAGGTCTGCTGCTGCTGCTGCTGGCTCAGCAAAGTCCTCTGCTGCTGCCCAAGTAACCCTGATTGTTGTGGTTGCTGCTGCTGCTGCTGCGGTGACAAAAGAATCCGGTGTCCCATCATCCCTTGTGCCTGCTGCTGGGGGGAGCCCAAGGCTCTATGTTGCTGTTGGGGCCCCAATAGCATTTGCCTCTGCTGGGAAGCCTGGTGAGCCATCATGCCTTGGTGCTGCAGCACAGAGTGCCCCAACATGGCTTGCTGCTGCTGCTGCTGCTGCGGAGACACCTGCTGGACCATGACTCCTGGCTGGTTGCTCAGCAGCCCCTGCTGCTTAGGAAGCAGGTTCTGGCTGGGCTGGGGGGTGGGGGGCGGAGGGGGTGGTTGGCCCATCAAGGCCCCCTGGCCTAGAGTGCTTTGCTGCTGAACGGGTACCTGCCCCACCAGGCTCTGCTGCTGCAAATGCTGCTGCTGCTGCTGCTGCTGAACAGACACCTGCCCCATTAGGCTCTGCTGCTGCATGGCCATTTGCCCCATGAGGTTTTGCTGCTGTTGCTGCTGCTGAAGCTTCTGGGCCAGCTGCAGCCTTTGCTGCTGCAGCTGCCTCTCCTGCAAGAGACGGTTGTTGGTGAAGAAGGCGTTGGGTGTGGCTGTTCCAGACGATGGCGGCTGTGGCGGCTGCAGTTGGGGTGGCTGCATCTGCTGCTGCTGCTGCCCCATGAAGGGTAAGCCCTGTTGCACTGACATGGGGGCCGTCTGAGGGAGACGCAAGCCCCCAGCCTGGCCCGGCAGGCCCTGGGGCCCCTGCTGAAGACCATGGGCAGAAAGGAGCTGCCCGGGGAGTTTGGACATGAGACGGGGGCTTTGCGAGGGGCTGAGGGCCAGGACACCGGAGGTTTGCTGCTGGTGCTGCTGCTGTTTGTTGCGGTACTCAGCCATAAGGTTGGTGTGTTCCTTCTGTTGTTTCCGAACCTGTCCAAGAGAGAGGAAAGAAAAAGAGTCTCAAGAAGAGAGAGTGGTGGGTGAATGTGACAGGCTTCAAACAACTCACCTACAAGAGCAGGCAATGTGCTTCTATGGCCTACAACAGGGATTCCCAACCAATGTCCCCATTCGTCTGGCCTCTGCCACACCTTGAAGTGGACACGTTTATGCATGAACAGGTACGTCTTACATTAGCTGTAAAAAGTGCCCGCATATGCATAAATGTGCACACTACTGTCATATATGTGGAAGTGGCCACATTTATGACAGCTGTAAATGCGCCCACTTCTACTTCTGAGAGGTCTGTGTCTGGCCCACTCAGCTGTCCGAGGAGGGGTGTGGTTAGGCCCGTGGCGGAGAAAGGTTGGGAACCCCTGGCCTACAGTAACATAATCATGTACACTAAGGGTGTGCCCTAGTTTTGTTTCTGTTTTTTCCTTCTCCCCAAAATTCCCAAGGCAGAATCCTGCAATTCACTCACCCAGACAGAGCCGGCCGCAAGCTTTGCATCCTTTTTTTTTTTTTTTTTAAATCATTATCCTGGTGCTTTTTGGGAGGCCTAGATTTTCAATGCAAGTATAGTCTTGCAGCCTACGAGGCTCTAGAGCAGGAATGCCGAACCTATGGCACGCGTGCCAGAGGGGGTGCTCAGAGCCCTCTCTGTGGGCACATGTGCCGTCACCCCAGGACAGAGTTCGCCCCGCCCATCTGCCCAGTTTGTGGTAAGGCAGGCAGCTCCTATGTGGCATGAGGGTGCAGCATGGGCGGCAGTCTATTGAGTCTATGGCAAAGGCGAGTTGTTTTTTTCTAAACTAAAACCTCAGGATTCAGGTTAAATGGCTGCGTTGGCACGTTGTGATAAATACCTGATCCAACTGTTTCTGGATCTTGCTTTGCTGCTCAGTCACCAGCTTCAGCTTCTCTGCATCTGCCTCTGGGAACTCACGGCCAGCCTTCTTCGCCGTTCTCTGCTTGGCACAGAGAGCCTTGCGGGACTTGCGATGCACGCCAATCTGCTCCTCCAGCACCTTCAGCTGCATCTGGAGAAGCTGCTGAGTGTGGAAAAGCCACTCTTCATACTGGCGCTGATCTGCTTCATCTGGTGGAGGGGGAGAAAGGAGGCATCAATTTGGGGAGCTGGAAGTGTTGTGCACCATTCAAGTCACATCAAGCACAGAAGGGAAAAACTCTCTCTCACACACACACTGCACTCAAGACTGAATACACAAGACTGCATAAAGTAATACAGAAGACATTTGCTTATTCAGCATCAAGATCCCCTGAATGCAAGGCTTCTGTTGAATGGCAGAGACTGTGAAGAATATGCATTGAAAGCCCTTTCCTTTGCATGAAGCATAATGAGCATAATGAGCATGGATAAACGCAGGGGAAATACACGTCAGGGTCACAAGGGACGAACGCAAAACTAGGAACAGATCACTCGACCTCCCTCCTCTCCCAGGTCACAAAAGGAAAGCTACGTGTCCGCAGCTCATAGAACTGCCTGCCTTCTTGCCCTTTCTTGAGCATGCAGGACTATGGCAGAGCAGTAAAAACTCAAGGCCAGTGGTTCCCAACATGGGACCCAGACCCCACAGGGAGACTTCCAATTCCCAGAAGCCTAAGTCAGTCCACCGTCTGATCAGTGCTTTGGGGGAATTGACTTAGGCTTCTGGGAATTGAAGTCCAAAAACCAAAGGTTGGGAAACACTGGCTCTAAACTATAACTCCCACCCCATGCTTTACAGCTGGCCATGACAGGTACAGTATTGTGACAAATGTTAGCCTATCCGCTCAACACCACTTATGCGCTGCCCCCTATAGGCCTTTTTTTTGTCATTGCAATTTGCATTTTGGTTTTAAAATCCCTATCGAGGATAGGATTTCCCTTCCAGTTCCAGCCAAAACGAGACTCTAAGCATGCTGTATATGCTGGAATATAAGATTCACTCCCTGCCCTTAAAACACAGTGGGAAAACTGAGTGTGCCTTATACTCCGATGCCTACCATATTTACCGGTGTATAAATCCACTTTCCCCCCTTAAAATACACTGGAAAAACAGGGTGTGTCTTATATTCCAGGGTGTTTTATAAGCCAGCAAATAGGACAAATCCTTGAAATTGTATTTAGAACCAGGGGACGGTATCTATTCCAGATTAAGCAGACCAGAAGAAATGGGTAGGTAACTGTAGTATGCAAATGCTCAGCTGAGAAGCATTATGCCAGGAAAAGCAAGACAGAGAGAGATCTTTAAAAGTAACCCCCTTGGCCCTGGACTGTTGGTTACTCACTGATGACACCTTGAGCAAAAGTGGGTGGGTTTGGAAGAGCCTGGGCTGGGTCATTGCTCCGCTCCTGCAAGGGATTTGAAAGGATCAGAATACCTACAATCTCACACCCACCGTCATCGTCATTGCTATTCTTCCCTGTTCCCACCCGCCAGTACACCACCACAACCCCACTCTGGTCACATAATACAAAACCAGTCTGTCGCAAGCAAATCACCCAAACTGATTTAACTCTTCTTCAAGCCCTCCAACAAGCAAGTAGGAACTGGAAAAAAATCTCCCAGCCAGCCAAACCCTCCTCACCTGTCCTCCAGGACCAGGCAGGATATGGTTCTGCATTTCAGATGAAGAGGATGCTCCAGACAACCTCTGAGCCAGCAAGGAAACCTGTTGCCTGAAATGAGAGGAAAAGTGCATGGAGGGGTAGGGAGGAAGAAGAAGAAGAGACCAACAGAAAGAAAGAATGAATGAATGAAAAAAAAAAGCATTGGCCAGGACTAGAGATGAGCCTTTTCGCATTTACACAAAAGAAAAAGAAAACACAAAAGAGGCTCTTTTTTGTTGTTTCAATTTTTGTGTACTTCTGTTGAGCCTCAAGCTTTACAAACAAATGATCTGCATTAACAAAAGAGAAGTACATGGAAGTTTTGGGTTCTTTTGCGTTTCCCTCTTTTGCTTTAACCCTCCTTTCACTTTTTGTCTGTCACGTTGGCTAAGAAGTTTTTCTTCTGATACCGTTTGGCGAGGTCTGCTGTAAACTGCCAATCCTAACATCCAGGGATAGGCAGCAGGAATTCTGAACCTGTCAAAGGGGTTGTATTTTTGCCTTAATCGCCAATAAAGGTATCGCCATTCTTTTGCACTGGTTTCATGTAAGGATCACACCGCAGTCTTTGTTTGCTTATGGAACTACAGCACCACCAAGAACTCTACACTAGGTAATATTTCTAATTAACTCAGATTTGGCTACAATTTCCTCCTGAAAAAGTCGTCGCTCAACCCCACAGTGCTTGCCAACTACCGGCCTGTATCCAACCTTCCCTTTTTGGGTAAGGTTTTGCAGAAGGTAGTGGGACGGCAGTTACAGGAGATCCTGGATGAAGCGTATTATCTGGACCCTTTTCAGTAAGGATTCAGGCCAGATATAGTACCGAGACTGCACTGGTCACGCTGGTGGATGATCTCTGGAGAGAGCAGGATGGCGGACATCCGTCTGGTCCTGGCTCTTCTTGACCTTTCAGCGGCGTTCAATACTGTTGATCACGGTATCCTTCTGGAGAGGCTCCGAGGATTGGGGATCCAGGGCACTGTTTTGTCCTGGTTTTAATCATTTCTGAAGGGCCAGATCCAGTCAGTGTGGTTGGAGAGTGAGATGTCCAGCCCGAGGCCCCTTCGGTATGGGATGCCTCAGGGCTCGATACTTTCACCTCTCTTATTTAACATCTACATGAAATCGCTGGGCGAGATCATTCGTTCCCATGGGGTTAGGTATCATCAATATGCTGATGTTACCCAGTTATACATCTTGGCCCATGGGCACCCAAGCAATGCAGTGGAAGTCGTGTCCAGGTGCCTGGAGGCTATTAGGGTCTGGATGGGGGACAACAGGCTACAACTGAATCCTGGCAAGACTGAGTGGCTATGGGTAAGGGGCCCTGCGTTATCTTGGGATCTACCATCTTTGGTACTGGATGGGGCTGTTTTGCCGGTGCATAATCTGGGGATCCTCCTGGACTCGCGACTCCTGCTCAAAGAGTAGGTGGCAGTCATGGCCAGGAGGGCTTTTACACAACTTCGTCTTATACGTCAGTTATGCCTGCTCCTAGACCGGGACTCCTTGCTCATGATCACACACACTCTGGTTACCTCCACACTTGATTACTGTAATGCACTCTACATGGGGCTGCCCTTGGTCATCATTCGGAGGCTGCAACTGGTCCAGAATGCAGCTGCCCGGATGGTGATGGGGTGCAGGTGTTATGCATGTGCCTCACCACTGCTTCAGGAGCTGCACTGGTTGCCATTGTGCCTCTGGGTACAATTCAAGGTGCTGGCAATTACCTTTAACACCCTACACGGTAGTGGGCCAGGATACTTAAAAGACCGCCTCACCCCAAGAACATCTGTCCGTCCCACCAGAGCGGATCGGAGAGGCTCTCTGGTTGTTCCATCGGCTAGAGAGGTATGTCTCTCTAGCACCAAAAAGAGGGCCTTTTCTGTGTCTGCTCCGGCCCTATGGAACCTCCTACCAACTGAGCTATTTCTCCAGACAGAGCTGCTGCCCTTCAGGACAGGTATAAAAACATGGCTGGCGGGGCAGGTATGGGGTACTGGCCACACAATGACCCCAGCCTATTGGTTAATTTGATTTCCCCTCCCTCTCTTAATCTTTTAATCTCTTAATCTTTTAATTTGTTGAATTCTTTTAAATCTTTTTAATCTAAATTTTTATGGCGGGGTTATGACTTTTGGATGAACTTTGTTGTTAGATTGTTGTGTTTTTAATATTTGTTCTGTCATACCAAGTCAAGCTGCCCTGAGTCACTCTGCGAGTAGGGCGGCATACAGATATGGATAAATAAATAAATAAAAGTGGCTCGCCTAGTGAGCAAACTGAATTTTAACCCCAACTCCCTGATGAAATTTGCCTTCCTGTTTTCTCCTTCCAAGACAGAAATCTGCAATTTCAAAAGAAAGCCATCTGCATGTGTGCACTTTAAAGACTAACTGCTATATTTTTATTGTTAGCTTTCGTGGATCAAGTCCACTTTATCAGTTTTGTCTGATGAAGTGGACTTGATCCACGAAAGCTAACAATAAAAATATAGCAGTTAGTCTTTAAAGTGCTACTGTGTTTTTTATTTTATTTTGTTTTGTGAGATGCCTGAACCACAGACTAACACAGCTACTATTCCAAAAAAATATGCATGTGTGTGTGTGTGTGTGGGGGGGGGGCATTATGCATAGACCTGGTTTCCTGTGCTTGTGGAATGGAAGGTATCTCAGATCCAGCCTGTTGTTTTTCCCAAATCACCTGTAAGAAATAAAACCTAGCACAACATCTTGCCATGAGCTTTTGGGACTCTCATGGATAATTTTCCTGCATTAGCCACAAGAAACTGGTGCCTGCCTTCAGAAGCGTTCTTGAATCATGAAAACTCAAGTAATGTTTGGTTGTTTCTTAGCGATCCAATAAAGCTATTGTACCCTTCTTCTGTGTTTGCTTCATGTAAGGATCACATGGCTGTCTTTGTTTGCGTTCCCACACACCCCTTCCCAAAAGGTTGGTGCCAAGCCATTTGGTTGCCTCAACCTTCTGGTTTTAGTGCTTACCTGTTCATGCCAGGAGCTACCCCAATGCTGCCCTGTGCCATGACCTTCTTGATACCCTTTAAAGCCACCATCTTAGCCTTAGCAATGGGATCCATGATGTCCTCTGTGGCAAATTTATCCAGATCTGTGCACGTGAGGAAACAAGAAACCAAGCGGTCATAAAGCTAGTAGGGACTCCTGACATCTTATCATAAAAGGACTGGCTCTCCTGTAGAGCATGAAGGCTTTTCTTTCACTAAACTGACAAGCTGGAGAAATACTCATCAAATGGCACACAGGACGCAAATATCCAGACTTGCTACTGTAGAATTGATTGTCTGAAACCAACATAGAGTGTCTCCTCTCAAGAAGAGTGTCCAGGCATACTCCGAAAATGATGACCCAGCACTAAGGTTTGTACAAGGGGACAGTTCCCTAGTATGGCAGCCAACGGCCACAGATGGAAATTCCATCACAGTGAAAACTAGAACTGATTCAAAAGTAACCAACTCACTGCCCAACATCCCTTTTGAGATTTTACGCACATGCATGTGGGAAACCGCCTTATGTTGTTGCCACTAACTGACAAGGTGTCCCACATGCACAACAGCAGGGAACTTGAGTGCCATGCACCTGGCACCTCTTCGATTAGCTCCAATTAGCTGCCACAACTTACACAGCTTCCCTTGCACAGACAGAAAATCCCAACAAGATTTTGGTTGCTGTCTTTTTACTTGAGAGAATGAGACTGCTCGACTCGATTTAAAACAATAGTTTATATAACATGTTTTTACCCCAAAGAATGGAGTTCCTGTGAGGTTTCAGATCTCTAGTGTATCAAACAGATTTTGTCAGCCTGGGGCAGAGGAAGCAGTGGGGGGGGGGGGAGGCCTGTCCATCCAAATTTATTGCCCCACCACTATTGTTCACTTAAATATGAAGCCAGACTATTTCCCCTGTAAACCAGTGGGCCCAGTGATGGGATGTCACCGGTTCCAGACGGATCTCTGGAACCGGTAAGACCAATCCCGGAGGGTTCTCCGTGAGGGGAAGTCCACTTTTGGGGCGTCCGGTTCCGGACGCCTGACCGAAAGAAAAAAAAAAATTAAAATCGGAGCGAAAATGGCTCTAATTGACTGCGCATGCGCAGAAACTCAATCTGACGCATTGCACATGCGTCAGATTGAGTTTCTGCACATGCGCAGTCAATTAGAGCCATTTTCGCTCCGATTTTCAAAACATTTAGAACTTTCAGGGCAGCGGCGGCGGCAGCAGCCCTCTGAGGGGGGCGCCTCCCCGCGGCACGTTGAGGGCTGCCTCGGCCGTCCGCTGCTGACAAGCCCCATGCCCTGGGGACGCCCAGCGGGGTACACCGCTGCCGCCGCCTCCGCCGGGCGCCTGTGGGCCGGGTGCCTGCACCCGCCGTCCACAGCCGCCGCCCGCCGCCGCCGGAGCTGCCGCTGCCTGAATCCCTGTGGACTCCTTCTTGGGTCGGTCCCTTTTGAGCTCGGCTGCCGCGCGCTGCGGAGGAGGAAGCTGTAGGCGGCGGCGGTGCGGCATGGGGACGGCCCAGGGAGGCGCGGCAGCCGCGGCTGCCCGTCGCCCCTCGCCATGGCCGGAGCCGGGCTAAAAAGGTACCGGCCCAAGGAGGACGCCACAGGGGTGCAGGCAGCTCCGGCGGCGGCGGCGGCTGTGGACAGCAATCGGGGTGCCGGGTCCCAAGAAAGGTAAGCGAGGGGTTTTTATTTGGGGTGGGTGGGTAATTTATTTGTGTTTTGGGTGGGTGGTTGTTTTTATTTTATTTATTTATTTGTGTCTGGGTGGGTGGGCTGAGAGGGAGGGGTGTGTGTGTATGTTTATTTTTATTTTTTATTTATTTTTATTTTGGCCCCGCCCACAACGTCATGACGTCATGACGTCGGCCGTGACGTCATGACGTCATGCCATTGGCCACGCCCATGACGTCCGTGACGTCATGGCGTGGTAGTAGATTTTTTGTCATCCCATCACTGAGTGGGCCCCAATCCTGTGAATTTCTCCTTTTGGCGAGTCTGTACCAATCATTTCAGTGGCACATTTTAATCTGTATTTAAAAGCTTTACTCCATCTGTCACACCAAAATTAAAATCTCACAATTAGTAGTGGTGGCGAACCTTGGTACTCCAGGTGTTCTTGGACTGCAATTCCCAGAAGCCCGAGTCCGCACTCCTGCTGATCAGGGCTTCTGGGAATTGAAGTCCAAGAACACCTGGAGTGCCAAGGTTCACCACCACCACTGCACAAGGAAGTACCTCTCATAGCTCCCACCTGTATCAGGGAAGAAGCTGTTTGCTTGCTGCTGCTGCTGCTGCTGCGACTGCTGCTGCTGAGGCTGCTGCAGGACAACTTGCTGTTGCTTCAGTCCCACCATTTGCTGCTGCGGTTGCTGAATCCCAGGCATCTGTTTCTGGGCTAAGATGGGCTGCTGGCTTGGTTGGTTATGTGTGGTTGGGATGCCATGCTGGGTGGCAAGCATATGAGCCTGGCTCTGATTGACTCCCATGTGCGGGGCTAGTACTTGGCTTTGTGGGCCACCAGCCAGACGTTGTTGTTGCTGCTGCTGCTGTTGTATCAAGTGCTGGTTAGACACCACCCCTTGCTGCCTGGCCACCATGCTCAACTGAAGCTGCTGCTGCTGCTGCTGCTGCTGCTGCTGCTGATTCACTAGCTGCCCATCATGGGTTTGGGACAGGGGAGTGACATGAGTTAACATGGGATGGGGCGACTGAAGGTGCTGAGGGCCTCCAGGCATTTGAGCAGACATCTGCTGCTTCTTCTGCAGCTCTTTCTTCTCGTGCTCCAGCAGATCTTCAATCAGAAGGGGCAGCTCGCTGGCGACCAGGGAGCTCTCCATCTTGTCCAGGTCATCGGTCGGAGAGTGCTGCTGCGCGTTAGGCAAGCTCAAGGGCCCTCCGTCCAGCTCAAACTTCTCCAGGACAGAGTTGCTGGTGCTCGTCATCTGGATGGAGGTGAGAGACGGGCGGCTTGGGGTGCCGTAGAGGACCTTGTCCGAGATGGAGGTGTGGCTGTTACTTTGGAACTGGGTCATGCCCAGCCGCATCCCACTGGGACTCATCAGGTTCTGGCTGGGCTTGAGGTGGACTGCTAAGGTAGCCACCATTTTCTCCGTGCCTTCAGATTTGACGAGAGGCTTTTCAGAGACGCCAGTGTTGAACTGACATGGAGCGGACTTGAAGCAGCCTTCCTCTAACTTAGGCTTAATGTCCGCTGGCAAGCTAACTATTTTGCTGTCCTGCATGTTGCTGGGGCACTTGAAGTTTGAATGAATGGGGGATGCTGACACCCCTGAAGAGGAGGAACACGGAACATGCAGGAGTCCAAGTCCTTCTCTGGCTTTGGGCCCATCCTCCTTAGGCAGAGAGGGTGCTTTCTGCCCTCCTGGCTTGCCAGCACTCTTGGTGGGGGTCTCCTTGAGGTAGGGTCCAGCCGGGGGCTCCTTCTTAAGCAACGCCTCACGCTCAGCCTTCTCGTTGGCAGACTCTACCAACCTCAGATGTTCATTGAAGATGTCTTTCTTGTCCCCAGTGTCCAGCTCCGGGTCTGTGTAAGCCAACAAGTCAAACTCGTCACCGTTCAACAAGTCATCGAGATGCGGGTCGTTAGTCTCCAGGTTATCCAGGTTGCCAAGGTCGTCATCGCCCTTGGCCACATCTGGGTCGAGACTCAAGTTGGCCAAGTCATCATCATCCTCCAGATCTTTGTGGGAATCGAAGTCATCATCTAGATCCGCTTCCACAGGCACCTCACAGGGCAATGGCCTAGTGGGCAGACCCAGCTGGTTCTTGGCCGGAGGGTGAGTAGGTTCGATGGCAGCTGGGGGGAGGGAGGGATCTTTCGGGCCAGAAGAAGAAAGCGGTTGGGGTGGGGTTTGTTGCATCTCCAAACTGCCAGGGGGCAGCATCAAGTGTGGCATGGCCTTGGCATGGGGGAGATGGTTGTTGCCCATGTCTGCTCCATGCGGGGAGGAGGAAACGGAGATCTTCTGGGTTTGCACACCTTGGCTTCCAGGGACAGGAGGTTGCAGGGGAGGAACAGAAGCCTTCATAGCTTGATTGGCGCCCTCATTTCCGGGCAGGAAGAACCTGGGCCTGGCTTGTGGATTCTGCTGGACAAAAGTGGGCCCAGCTCCACTGCCCAGCACACCCTTCTGGATGTTGTGCCGCAGTTCTATGAACTGGGCCCCCAGCGTACCGGTTGGAGCCTGAAGCTGTTCTCCCGGAGCAGGCAGGCGTGGGGCAAGACCACCCATGGCTTGCCGACTCATGTCTTGGGCGGAGGGTGGCTGAGGGAAGCGGGAAGGGAGGGGGAGGCGCACCGAGGCCGCTTGTTGCTGCCACATTTGCTGCTGAGGGGATTGGGCCTGGAAGACACCGCGAGGATAAAATGGCTGCCCGGCTGCCACGGATGATGGCCTGGAAGGGAAAGAAGCAAAGAAATAATGGGGGGGGGGGGGAGAGAAAAGGGAAATGGGGAGGAAGGTCAGCACCAAAGACATAGATCAGGATCTACAGCAGTGTTTCCCAAATTGTGACATATGCCCCACAGAAGAACTTCAATTCCCACAGGCCTCAGCCAGTCCATTGGCTGATCAGTGCTTTGGGGAATTGACTGAGGCTTCTGGGAAGTGAAGTCCAAAAACCAAAAGTTAGGAAACACTGATCCTACAGCATCCACGCCCACAGGCTATTCAAAAGCCACCTTGGTGAAATAAAAATATTTCTTTTTTAAAAAATACAATGACAATAACTCCAATGAAAGGGCCCCTGGACACGTTCTGTGCTTCTCTTTGGACAAGGCTTGGCAACAAGCAACACCCAGCGGTCCAAATGTGGCCCCTTCAATACAACACGCATCTAAAAGCAGTTTCTTTAACAACTAAACTATGTGAAAACGTTCCCTGGTAGCACAGTGGTTAAACTGCTGTACTGCACCCAAAAGGCTGTGAGTTCAATCATGACCAGGGACCAAGGTTGACTCAGCCTTCCATCCTTCAGAGGTCGGTAAAAGTGAAGACCCAGCATGTTGGGGGAAAAAAATTGTAATTAACTTATGAACTGCCCAGAGAGTGCACTAAGCACTATGGGAGTGGGTATAGAGCTATACTTGCTTTTGCTCTTTATTGCCCCTGCTCTGCCTGAGGGCCACAGCAGACAATGCGATCACATCTCCAGTCCCTTCCCTGAACTGCCCAGGGCAGCTTTCCGCCCAAATCAGAACCCAGTGGAAGTTGCTTCCATTTTTTTTCAGCAGTGGTGGTGCTCCTCTCCTGAGCCTAAAACAGAGGGATGAAGCTTCCCCTCCCTCTGGGGCCACAAGAGCACTTTCTTTTAAAAGAAATCAACAGGTGTGTGGGAGGTGGGGGTGGGGTGGAGTGTGCAGGAAAGGTCTCAAGGTCTGAGGTGAGCTTGAGAGGCCCTTGCGTTTCTGGACATTGCTCACCCCTGACTTCTGAACGTGATCAGGTCGGAGTGTGCTCCTCAGATTCTCAACCCCAATGTTGCTGCACAAACACCACAACCACACATGGTCTTCTTTGGGCACGTGACACAGATACAGTGCAAGCCGAGCCTCAATTCCCCAGCAACACAGAGAAAACATTAGCCTGCATCACTTGCTCCTCTCCGTCAGTGCAGCTGCAGGTGCTGACCCTGAGATTGGCTAGGAAGGCCATGACTAGAAGAGGTTTCTCAGTAGCAACACCAATGCTGTGGAATGCTATTCCAGCTGAACTCCATCCTTGCTTTCATTCAAAACAGCTGAAAACACTGGTCTTTGAGGAGGCCTTTGGGAATGTTCTGTCTACACCTGGCTGTTAGAGATGCTGCCCTGTTTCTCTCTGCCCCAAATAGGATGCGCTTTTAGGGGACTTGTTTAATGTATTCCCTGGCAATTTTAATGTTTTGGGACTATTTTATTGTGAGTGTTATTGTGAGTAACTTTTAATAATTCTTGATTGTGTTATTGTTGGTTTTATGATGTTAGCCACCCTGAGGAGGAATTATTTTTTCCTAGAGGGGCAGGATATAAGTGTAATAAATAAAATAAATAAGAAAACGGCTGTATTCAACCGAGGCAAGTGAGTGGAGATCACAGAAAAGGATAGCAAGAGATTACACTGATGATGATGATGAGGAGGCATTCTCTTTCTTTCATTCTCTCTCTCTCTCTCTCTCTTGGACTCTGGTTCTTCCAGCAACTGACTGTGCTCTACAAACAACAGTGCAAGACTCACCGACCATTGAGATCCATGGCAGAAGGGGTTGCCGCTTGTGGAGGCCGGACAAGTCGTTCGTCCTGAACGAAGGGGGGCTGCCCCATAACTGCACCAGGCAGTTTGCTGCCCCCTGTGTTGCCTCCCAGGCTGCTCACTATTCCCTTGTCCTGGAGAGGAAAGTAGATCAGAGAGACCACAGACAGGGCCTGTTAATTTTGGAAAGCACAATTTCAGTGCAGAAGAAAAACACATGTTTCTAAAAGAAAGGAAGGAAGGAAGGAAAGGAAAAAAAGAAAGACCAAGTTTGCTTAGGAGACAATTTGTACATGCTTGGGGAATATTATTAGGTTCAGCTCTTATAAAAATCTCTCTTGCAAAATCTGTAGTAGTTTAGATTCCTGAATGCCAGCTGACCATCCATTTTGAAAGCACTACGCAGCCTCCCATCTGTTAAAACTGACCCATGAAGTAGATCTATGTTGAAATCAGGCATTCACTTTAGCCCCGTTTTATCCTCTCTTGATGAAAGGCAGCTGCCCAAAACCTCAAATGGAGGACCCTTCCTAACCTGCAAGCAGGAATTCTTTTAATTGGGGGTGGGGGAGATGGTGAATCTGTGGCACTTCAGACCTATCACCACTGAGGCCATCATCCTTTGCAGGACACGCTTGATGCTGCAGACTCAGGAAAAGAAAGACATCAAGAGCCTGAGTTGTCCACTAACACGAAGCATGGGGAACTAGGTCACTGAATAATTTATTTCACTTGCATAAATCCAGCTCCGTAAATTGAAGACTCCTGCCAACAACTCCAAAACAGGCCTCCCCGCCCCCAGCCTGCCTGGGGTTCAGCCCAGTCTCTCCCTAGGTGCTTGGGATGTCCCTGGCCATTTAAAAAAAAATTGCTATGGAATCATCTTTTAAAACATCAATCGGGATGAGACAAGCCAATTCCTGGATGTGAATCTGTGCCGATGAACTCGTGAGACTGACAGCACCGCAGCCTCCTCACTCTCCAGCTCCAGACCATCCTATGCTAGAGTTCAGCAACAAGACAATAAGGCAGGAGTTCCCAACCTTTTCAAGCCGAGGGCCGGGTCACGCTCTCAGTCAGCTTTGAGGGCCAGATGGCCATTTTGCCCTGCCTGCACAATGGGGGTAGCCATTTTGTCCCAACAGCTTCAAAGGGGTGGTCATTTTGTTTCTAGAATGCCTTTGGATGGGGGGCACACATGAAATGGTGCTGTGTGCTGGATCTGGCCTGCAGGCCTTAGACTGGGAACCTCTGCAGTAAGGGATTAGATACCTGTAACTTGTAAAAGACAACACTAAAGCCATTCACGCTTTGTGCAGCGAACTGGGCTTTTCCAATGGGCACGCCGCTTGTGTTGTGCTGCTACAAGCCTCCCAGAGGACTCATGGCTGGGCACACCCATACCTGCGCTGACGGGAAGGGAGTCATGCTCCGATTTATCTGCTCAAAGGGCTGTCCGCTGCCTTCAGGGTTCCACGATGCCTGGGCGTTGGTGGCAGCCGCCGCTGCACTTTCCTTTTCTTGTCTCAAGTTGTTCCTCTGAATCTGCTGGCGAATGAGCAACTCACGGAGTCTCTGGCGCTAGGAAAGGAGGCACCAAGGAAACCAGGTAGAGTCTAGTCATCTGACCCTGTGCTAAGATCTGGACAAATCTGTGCTCCTCCTATTAAATAGTTCCTTCCTCCCCACCAAGCCCCCTGCAGATCCTGAAGATGGGCACCACAAGAAATGAATTTTTTAAAACTAACAAGGCCCATTCCCAGTGTAAAGGATCATCTCTCATGGTTGTTATCTTACTGCGTATCAAAAACACTGGGAGACCAAAACTGAACAAATGATGCCACGGTTCTCAGAACTGGGTGAAGGCAATTGTGTGTTCCCTGCATGTTTATGCCTTTCCCTTGCTTTCCCTTGAATCACATTTTACTCAGCTGGACAGAGAGGAATTGCACTGTGGCACCAATTGGTGTGGTAGTAAGAGTTACTCCTTGGTGTTCAATAGGCATGCAAATAAGGGCACAGATCTGAAACATTTATTTGGAATTCAGGGAGTGCAGTTCCACAAACAGAAACTAGAAATGGAAGCGTAAGGAGCAGAAAATGCAAAGCAAGCTGAGTATACAACCAAGTGAATCAGGACATAAAGCTCACTATCCTACACAGGAAGCACAATCAAAGAGCCAGGACTCCAGGGATCTGTCTTCAGCTTTTGGTTTCTTTCTACATTCCTATAGGTAATTAAAAACCTCTATACCTTCTCCCTGTCAGCAAAAGACTGTTTGTTAGAAACCCTTCTGTTCTCAGTATTTTTACTAGGCCCTCTCTGACACATTGAACTGTTGAGTGTTCTAGTCAGTGATGGGATGTTACCAGTTTGGGCCGGTTTGCCTGAACTGGTAGCACCCATCACGAGGGGTTTGCCGGGAGGTTCGTAGAACCCCGGGCGATCGGTTCGGGCGCTTCCCCTGTTCGGGCCAAACCCCTTTCTGAATTTTTTTTCCGGGCAGCCACAATGGCTGCCTGTAAATGTGCATGAATCAAACCTCTATTTGACGCATGCACAGTAAGAAGTAGAACTGTGCATGCGTCAAATAGAGGTTTGACGCATGCACAGTTACGGGCAGCCATTTTGGCTGCCTGGAAAGGAAATGCAGGCAGCACTTAAAGCGGCGTCGGCGGCCTTTCCTTGGTGCGGTGCGCTGCCAGGCCACTGCGCCGCCGTGAACAAGTCTTCTGCTCCTGGAAAAGTCGACTGACCCAGGGTAAGTGACCCAGGGTTTGTGTTTGGGGTGTGTGTTTGGGTGTATTTTTATTTTATTTATTTATTTACGGTTTTGTGTTGTGGTTGTTTGGGTGGGTGGGTTGAGGTGTGTGTGTGTTTATTTTATGTTTATTTATTTTTATTTTATTTTATTTATTATTATTATTTTTGGCCCAGCCCACAATGTCATGACATCGGCTCTACCCACGACATCATGACGTTGGCCACACCCACGATGTCCGTGACGTCACGGTGTGGTAGTAAAATTTTTGTCATCCCATCACTGGTTCTAGTGCAACCCCAACATGCAGTGACCAGACAGGAAAGAGTAGTCTAACCTAGAGGAAGTTGTTTTGCATTGTTTGCCTGTAGTTATAATTAGAAAGGTTCTTTCCTGTCTCGGAGATCACCTGACCCTATTTGCATGTGTTAAGGTCTTTGTTTTCCTCTGGCCTACTCTCTCTTGCTTTTCTGCTTTGGAAGAGGAAAGATGTCCTTTTGAGCTCCTCAATCTTCCAGGGCACAAAGCTGGAAGAAAGACTTGACTTCTTTCTACACCAACTTTATCAAGACTCCTGAGAACACGTGTATCTTTCTGACATCATTTTGTGAGTAAATGATATTTTTCTTCCTCTCAAGTATCTAGTCGAAGTGTGATTTTTAGTTGAACTAAAACGTAAAGAACTAGATGACTTGTATTTGAACATAAAATTGCCTTTAAAAAACTGCCTCGCTTTGCTGTGCTGCTGCTACAAATAACTTAGCAAGACCACCACCACAGGCTGGCCTTCCTGTCTCTCTGCACATAATGAAGTCCCTTGCCCATGTAATTTACTTAACACCATGCTAAGGGGCCAGGGTGATAACCAACTCACCTGCCTTTGCTTCTCCATCTCTGTTTGGGTGGCATTGCTTCCAACGGCCCCTCCTTCCTGGCTGACTGGCAGTTCTTGCAGCTCCCGGTGTGGGTGTCCTACCACTCCGTCGTCCCTCTTATCCCCTGATGGCACTCCCCCTGTCCGTGGCAGGTAGGCCAAGGGGCCATCTTGCTGAGTAGGTGGTGGCTGGGGCAGGACTGAAGGGGGCCGCAAAGGAGAGACGGTGTAGGACTCCGAGGGGTTCTTGCTGGGCCCCAGAGGACTCCCTGCTTGGTGGAACCCAGGAGAGGAAAGGTAGTTTGTGCTTTGGGGCTGGCCAGGGGGAGCAAAATGGCTGTTGACCCCGTGGGAAGGGGAGCTCTTGATTGGCTCATGGGGAGGGAAGGTGAAGCGCATCTGGGGCTGGGCACTGGGGAAGACACTGGCCCCAGGGGAGCGAGCAAAGGGGGGCTGCTGGCTGGCCTTGGGGTGAGGGTCGGCTGAGGGGGGCATGTTGGGGAAACTCCCCACGGCAAGAGCGTTGTGGGCCACAGACACTGCCTTGAAGTTGGCCTCAGGCATTTGGGGCCGCGGGGGCTTGTGCAGGGGGGCAAAGGGGTCTCGGGACTGGGGCCGTGAAGGAGGACGGGAGTAGGGGTCGGGGGACTGGAAGCGAGGGGTAACCGGGGACTGGCAGAAAGCTTCGTTGGAGAGAGGACGGGGAGTGAGAGGAGATTGGGAACTCGACTGGGACTGTGGGCTGGCGGGGATGCGGGAAAAGGGGTCAGAGGGCAGGGAGCGAGGGGGCAACCCACAGCAGACCTCTGGGGCTGGGGGCTGAGGCCGAGGGGTCAAGGGAGGCTGAGCATAGGGGTCTGTGTAGGGTGACTGCCTGTAGATGTCAGCCTGCCCAGGGGGGGAAGGTGCCAGAGGGTGAGGGTCTGCCCCTCGGTGCCCCAGGCCCGGGCTCTGTGGCTCCACCTGAGACGGGCGTGGGGTGAGCGGGGCTTTGAAAACATTGGGGGCCTTCATTTCAACGGGGTGGTGGTGGTGGGGATGGGGGTGGTGAGCACCGGAGGGGGAGTCGGCATAGCAGGAGCCGTAGCTGGGAGAGCAGATCCCGGGGCCGACGTCTTCCTTCTTGATCTCCAGGACTTTCTTCTGCTCCCCACCAAAGGGCGGAGGCGAAAGCAGAAGAGCCGCTCGCTGGGGGCTTCCAGGCACTGACAGGTTCTCCACGGAGCCGCTGGGGCAACGCGGCTTCAGGAAGGGGTCCGGGGTTGAGGGCTGATGCCTTGGAGTCCCGGGAGGGGTGGGGTGGAACTCCCCCGGCTGTGGGGCTGGGCGAGGGTTGGAGAGGAGAGGGGATTGTCCAGATGAGGAGGAGGAAGAGGAGCAGGAGGAAGAAGAGGAAGCAAAGCCGGTGGGTACGGAAGGACTCTGGCCCACCAAAGAGGGGGAGGGGAAACCTGGGTCTGGTGGGGGCCCGGCAGAGGCCATGCCGTAGGGTTCGTGCAAAGGCACTTGCGCAGGGGGCTGGGCACTGGCGGCAGAAGAAGAAGGGAGCTTCAGGAAGACCTCGCCGGGTGAATCCAGGCCTGACCCGCCGGGCAGAGCTGCGCCACTGTTGACATAGACGGGCTGCCCTGGCCCGGAGGGGGCAGACAGAGGAGGGGGTGGCGGCTGGGACTGGGCAGCAGCACAAGGTAGCACCCCCTGCTGGGGAGGGATGCGCAGGTGCAAAGCCGGGCGGTCTGGTCTCCGTACCACCTCCACTTTGGTCTGCTTGTTGATCTGGTTCTCGGCTTGCTGCAAAGAAAGGAGCAAAGGACAAAGGTGAGGCGTGACACCACAAGCACCTTTCCTACTGGGGCATGAGAGTGAAGAGCTAGAGTTAGCAGCTATTTAAAATTCTCTTTATAGGTAGGGAGAGAGCGAGAGCTCATAAGTAAGCCCAGGTTTGTAAAAAGGTTATTTACATCGTCCTCCACACCCAGGCCCACCTTTGTGTTCTTGTCCAGGAAAGCAGAACAAATTATATAAAAGGAGATTCTGCCTAACCGATGGGGAAGATGGGATCTCGCTTCTAGCCTGAGTGAGATTTACCCAGCCCTGCCTTCCTGGGCTGCTTGGCCCATATAGTTCATGCCTGCCAGTTTGTTTGTTTTTCCCAGTGCACAGCCTGGCTTACCTTCTGCACCTTGTTAATGCGGTGGGCTGCCCGGTTATCTTTGGCCTTTTGCTGCACAAAACAATTGAGAAGGAGAACATCATGGGTAAGAAAACAAGAAGGTGTCCTTGTTTATAATTATGTTCTTTAACCCTCACCGACATTGTTTTCATAATCCTGCAAGAGTTTTGTGGGTTGGAACTCTGCATCCTCTACTTCAGGGGTGCCCAAACTACAGCGCATGGTCCGAGTCTGGCCCCAATGCCAATTCATCTGGCCCATGCCACCCTTGCCACTCCCGGAAACAGAAGTAAAACGTGCCCTTGTGTGTTTTTTACTTCCGCTTCCGGGAGCGACAAGGGTGGTGCAGGCTGGATGAATAGATGTCGATTTGTCCTTTTTTTATTATTCTGGCTGCTAGAATTCTCCTCAGGCAAAATTCTGGGAGTTCCAACCCACAAAACTCTTGCAGGATTATGAAAACAATGTTGGTGAGGGTTAAAGAACATAATTATAAAATGTTATGAAGGTGGTACCTGACTCCAGTTCGGCTTAATCAGATAGATGGTTCAAAAACAAAAATGTGTTGGAGATGTAAAACAGAAATGGGTACTTATGAACATATGTGGTGGCACTGTAAAGTACTTAAAAGTTTTTTGGTTGAAAATAGAAGAAGAAATATCAGGAATAATGGGAATGAGCTTTATACTGGAGTCGAGTATCGTCTTACTGACAGAAATTGATAATATGAAATTGGATAAATGTAAAATTGAACTATTGTCTATAATATTGACTGTAGCAAGATAGTAAGCTAGTGTATTGCAAGAAATTGGAAGAGTGACTCTTTAGTAAAAATAGAAGATTGGTATAAAGAAATGTGGCAGTTAGCATTAAATGATAAGTTAACATGGGAATTGAATTATAAAAAAGGTCTAATTGAAGAGAATAACTTTGGGAAAATATGGAGACCTTTTCTAAATTATGCACTGAGTGAGGGTAAAGGTGGTATGCCAACACCAGATCAACTGAGTTTTTTGGGAATAATACGAGAAAAGAAAAATGAACCGTTACCACCAAGGCAATGTAAATATCACTGGCGTTTTATTATGTGTTTTTTTATTATAATCTATTGTTTTTTGTTGGTTTGTTATAGTACATGAAGAGAGATAATATAATAGTATGTGAAACACAATATTATGGAAAGTATAACATGAAAACGAGTTAAGAATAATTGAATTTCACATTTAGTATGAGGTTTGTTTAAGATTTAATTTTGTTATTGTTTATTGTATTGTAACGGATTTCAGTTACTATGTATTATGTATGTTGAATGTTTTTCTTTTTATTGCTTTAATATAATAAAAAATATTAATAAAAAAACTCTTGCAAGCACTTATGCTGGACTCATGGGGAATGAGGCCTTCCTTCCAGGCCACTTGGCTATCTCAGGCCTACTTAGAATGAATGAATGAATGAAATAAAGTTATAGTAATACCCCGGATAACACGAGTACCGTATAGCGTGAAAACCGCATAACGTTACAAGATTTTCAGAAAAATCCTGTATCGAATAACGCGATTTTTAACATTATCCGATACAGTCGTTCTTAGCAGCAGGGTGGCTGGAAAGCTGAACGGGGTTCTCGGTTCAGCTTCCCAGCCACCCTGCAGCTACGGAGGCAGGGGTGGGGAGGCTGGAAAGCTGACGGGGGGCTCCCCCGCCGGCTTCCCCAGCCACCCCATAGCTGCAGAGACAAGGGCGGGTGGCTAGGGAAGCCAACAGGGAGTCCCCGTCAGCTTCCCCAGCCACCCTGCAGCTGTAGATCGGGTCCTCTGATCTCTCTGGAGCAGGCAGGGGACCCAATCCAAGCTGTTTCTGGGCTTCCCCGACGTCCTCAGCCAGTGCAGCAAGCCAGAATGTCGGGATTCTAACCCTGACATTCTGGCTTGCTGCACTGGCTGAGGACATCGGGGAAGCCCAGAAACAGCTCGGATCGGGTCTCCCCACCTCCCTGGACCCGGTTGGGGAGGGGGTTCAGAGACCCCCAAATTGGTAAAAAAAAGTCTGGTTGTTTTTTTTTTTTACCAATTTTGGGGTCTCTGACACACACACCCCTGCCGGGTCCAGGGAGGTGTGGAGACCCGATCCAAGCTGTTTCTGGGCTTCCCTGACGTCCTCAGCCAGTGCAGCAAGCCAGAATGTCAGAGTTCGAATCCCGACATTCTGGCTTGCTGCACTGGCTAAGGACGTCGGGGAAGCCCAGAAACAGCTTGGATCGGGTCTCCACAACTCCCTGGACCCAGCAGGGTGGGTGGGGGTGAGGGGGTGTCAGAGACCCCAAAAATGGTACAAAAAAACAGACTTTTTAAAAATCAATTTTGGGGTCTCTGACCCCCTCGCCAGGTCCAGGGAGGTGGGGAGACCCGATCCAAGCTGTTTCCAAAGTTCCCCCACCTCCCTGGAGGCTGCAGCAAGCCAAAATGTCAGGATTCAAATCCTGACGTTCTGGCTTGCTGCAGCCTCCAGGGAAACAGGGCTTTTTTAAACATTGTGTGATCAATGTATCGCACAACGTTAAAAACCGGATAACGACGGGACTTGTGGAACCAAGTCATAACGTTATCCGGGGTACTAATGTATCTACATTGGTGACTTACCAAGTAAGGGGCTTTGTCAGGGGCTGGCACCTTTCTCCAGAGCTTCATGATTTGCTTGCAGCGGCTTGACCAGTCTTTCAAGGAAATAATAATAATAATAATAATAATAATAATAATAATAATAATAATAATAATAATAATAATAATAATAATAATAATAATAAACGACAATTTAGTGTCAGAAATGATTCTGGGTTGAAAGGATTTTTGCGGAAGAAACTCCGCTCAGGGAATGCCCAGATGAGGCTCCTTTCATGTCCCAAGAGCTAGGACAGAGACAGGCACTCAATCCATCAAGCAGTACTGGGATCTCGAACTGCCAACTTGCCAGCCTTCCAGCTAACAAGGCAAGCTTCTTAACCACTGAGCCACCACAGATGAGGAAAAAAAAGATGAAGTGAGACTAGATACACACTAAGGTCTGAATTACCCACTGTTGTCTCTTTGGGGTTTCAATAGCCCCAGGCTTTGGGAAGGGAAGACCCGACTCATATCCTTGCCAGATTATAAAACCTGCTGCCACCCTTTCATAGCCTACAGAGGGCTGTTGTGGCAGAAAATCACAAAGTGCCAAACAAATGGTCACATCCCACTTACAAGAAGACACCGACTGCTGATGCAATCTAGTGTTATGTATTTCTAGGTAGGATCACACACTCACATGCCTCCACAGACAGGAGTCACAGGCCCTTCTGCAGAACTAACCCCTCGCCCCCACAGGTGGCTTGTCTATGATCTTTCCATCCACACTTACAACCTGCTTTGTCAAATCCACTGACCTGGGTAGTCCTGCTTGAGATTGGGGAAATTCATGTTGGCATAAAGGACAGGGGAGATGGTGGACAATTCTCCCAGCTCCTCGTCTTTCTCCCAGCGCTGCTGGCTCCGCTGGTTGTACGAGAGCCCGTCGTTTTCCCCCTCTGTGGTGGGCGTGGTTGGCGTGGATGCAGCAGAACTGCTGGCCCAGGGGCTCTCAGGCTCCCCTTGGTCCGGGCTGAAGAAACCACTCCTGTCCCTAGTGAAGACAGAGCGATGAGCAGCAGGAGGGGGCAGACCCAGTGGTCTGTTTCCTGGGGGGGGGGGGGCGGCGGCGGCGGCGCAGGGATGTTAGCTGAAGGCCTGACCAAAGCCAGGATGGTGTCCACAGGACAGAGCCAGCCACACCACTAGGCACAGTACGGCCACCACCTCCCCGGTGGCAGACATCGGTGGCAACAGCAAGAGGCCTGAGGAAAAAGCTGTGAGCCAAATGCCTCGATCTGGACCAGGGAATTCCCAACCTTTTCAAGCCAGGGGCCGGGTCACGCTCTCTCAGTCTGCTTTGAGGGCTGAACGGCCATTTTGCCCTGCCTGCACGATGGGGGGTGGCCATTTTGTCCCAACATCTTCAAAGGGGTAGCCATTTTGTTTCTCAAATGCCCTTGGGAGAGGTGGGGGCCCACATGAAATGGCACCATGGCCCGGATCCAGCCTGCGGGCCTTAGGTTGGGAACCCCTCATCTGGACCCTTAAGCTGGGCTGCTGCCTTCAGATGGGATGCAGAACAGGAGTGCAGAAAGGTCAAGCCAAACGCTTGGGTCCATCCTATGGGAAGCAAAGCCCCTTATCTGCCTCAGGCAGCAAAGAGTCTTGTGTCAGCCATGTGGAAGGCTCCTGCTGGGCAGGAAGGGACACCAGAGACACCAACTCACCTGCTCTCAAGAAATGGAGACTGACAGACTCCAGAGAAGGTCTCCATGGGTACAGCAGGCTGTAGGGGCCCAAGGGTAACACTGCCACCTACGAAAAGGACAGATGCTGTCACCAAGGCTAACATCCAGGTGTATCTTTGGCATGGTGCATCTTTGGGCTTATCTGTGCACACATCTCAACTTTCCAAAAGACATCTTCCAAAGCATACACATGTTCTCACTCACCCTTTAATTTTTATACTTTTTTTAAAAAAAGATTATTTTCAAATACAAACAAGAATTGTAAATTATGTTACTAAAAATCACTCCTGCCCATCTAGAATTATATATGGAAATGTAACTTAATTGATCAAGTAGAAACAAGAGTCATAGTCAGAACTACAGAAGACAGTTTATGGTCATAGGAAAGAAATGACCAGGGAAGAAAAGAAGAAGGTACTTATTCTTCTGTGTCACGTTTATCTCTGGCATTAGTCATTAGTACAGTAAATGTAATTCTTATAGGGTAAAGGTAAAAGTTGCCCTTCCTCAAAAGCCAATCATATTCGATTCCAGGGCTAGGTGCTCATCTCTGTTTACAGCCAAAGAGCCAGCACTGTCTGTGTCTGCAGACATTTCCATGGCAGGCATAACTAAACAACGGAGTGCAGGAAATGCTGTTTACCTTCCCACTGAAGTGGTCTCTATTTATGTATTTTCAATTTCTTGCTTTCGAACTGCTAGGTTTGCAGGAGGTGGGACAGAGACCGAAGTTCACTCTGTCACGCAGTACTCGGGTCTCGAACTGCCAACCTTCTGGTCGTGAAGTCCAGCCTCTTAATGGCATCTTTTAGTTTAATTCTCTCCTCTTGTACTGTGCTTGGTTTATAGTTGTTTATTGGAAGTGAATGGGCAGAAACCATCTTGATTCCATTGTGACTGGATGTAAATTGCTCTGGAAGAATTCCCAGCTGAAAGATGGGTTTAAAAAGCTTTGTATCTCAAGAGGTGGGGGACTTCCAAGGGACCAAGGACTGTGCAATCCTTAGAGGACCGTGTCTGCCTCTTCCTAAATACACATTTGCTTTTAACAAGTTTTGATAAACTGGTAGAGCTCTCCATGCTTTCTAGTGGCTAAATGCTGGGGGGAAATACAATTTAAAGGACAGCAATTGCGTTTTTATACTGCCCCATAGTGCATTCTCTGTGGAGTGTATAGGTAATTAGCATCCCCCCTCCACATGCTAGATACTCATTTTACCTCAGTAGGATGGAAGTCTGAGTCAACCTTGGTCCCATCAGGATTGAACTCACAACGTCTTGGCTGCAGTATAACAGTTTAACCACTTTGCCACCAGGGGCAGCGATGTGGATGCTCAAAAATAATAACAATGGCAAAACTGTTTCCCAAGTATCCCAAAGGGCATGAAGGGAATTCTTAAGCAACATACAGAAGGGCAAGTTCCTCATCTGGAACTGTTATTCTTTAAGTGGCCATCTGTGAAGACACACCAATGGGTTAACTAGGCATGTGTGAAGTTAACCCATTAGTGTGGCTTCACAGGGACCACAAAGAAGAAGCACAGACAGTCTGTCTTACTTAAATGCACTTTGACCACTTCTGCCGTAAACTAATAAATAAGTAAACAACTGCAACATTGCTGCTAAGTTCTCTATGAGAAAGGGGGACACAGATGCACTTTAAAATGTATGGGGGAGAGAGGGGGTGCTATTGTTATAAGAGATGAAGAAACTTCACAGGGAAAAACTTATCATTACAGCAACAAAATCTCATATATAGTAATACCACGGATAACGTTTACCTCAGATAACGCTAAAATCGCATAACGTTAAGTAATCTGGGGAGGAGAATTGGATCGAATAACGTTAAGGTCCTATGGGATGGATCGGATAACAACCACTAAAGCCTATGCGGTTACAATGTATCTCTATGGAGCTTTAACGTTATCCAATACATCCCATAGGATTTTAACATGCATCGGATAACACTAAAAATCGGATAACACCAAGACTTGGGGAACCAAGTCTTAGCGTTATCCGAGATATTACTGTACTCTGCTAGACGGGAGAATGTTTGCAAACAAGGCGGTTCTTTCTGCTACCACACCAGAATCAATGGTTTTTGCTATAGGGTTCACTTCAGTAAAAGGCTCCGCTGACTTAACATGGATGTTTTGCGTTGACAAAGTGGACTTGAGCCACGAAAGCTCACATTTAAATACAGGAATTAGTCTTTAAGGCAGGGGTGCCCAAACTTTTCGGGCCACAGGCCAGTCACGTGGGTCAGTGGGCTGGTCACGTGGTCCCTCCCACCAGAAGCGGAAGTAAAACGCGCCTTGCAATCTGTTTTGCAACAGGATGAGATAGATTTTTAGGCTCCCATTTTCTCTGCTTAAAGCAGGGGTGCCTAAACTATGGCCTGCGGGCTGGATCCGGCCCCCAATACCAATTCAGCGTCCAGAGGATCTGTAGCAAAGAGAGACCATAACTCACACCCCACCCTCCTTAGGAAGGGCTCACCTTGCAGGAACGACCTTTGGGCAAGCACTGCTCGGTTCGGATCCCGAACGCCTCCGGCCTCAGCATCTGTCCCAACACAACTGAGCTGCTGCTGCTGCTGCTGCTGCTGCTGCTGCTGCTGCTCTCGCTCCGCTGACCCCAGGACATCTTTAAAGAGCTGCTGGACATCCTTGCTTTCCATCTTGGGCAGCTCTGTTGGACAAGGAAAAAAGCCACAAGGGAAATCTTAGAAGCTACGAATCAAACTGGGAGCAACTTCACACAGGGAACTTGCTGGTCTCCATGAGGGCAGGTTGAACTTCTAGGAAACCAGGGAGTGGATATAAAAACAATGGATACAACAGCACTGGTGCTTCCATGAGGTCACCAGCATCTGCCCCCATATTGGAACTGGGGAGGAAAGCCAGGAGATCCTCTGGCCTCACGGTCTCCCCTGCTCTCCAGGGGCAGATCCTTCGCAGGGAGATAAGGGAGCGGAAGGTCTATTCAAAGGACCCGCCTGACCTTCAGTGGGGATTTTGTCAAGGTCGGAGCTGAGCACCCCCTCCCCCGGGGGTGTGGCTGGGTTCTCGGCACCTGTAGGGTCCAGAGATGTCTTGGGCACCATCGGTTCCTCTGTGCCTGAAGGAAAAAGCACATCAGGCATATCACAGGGGGACCATGCTAAAAGACAAACTGAGATAACCTCTAGGTTTCACTAGACATATTCTCCCCACTCCCTGTTAAATATATTAATGCAACCCCACAATGCAAGGAGTTGTTGTAATGTAAATTATGCTTATAACTAGCCAATCAGAAGAGTTCTCCAGTTACCCGCCTGTAGGGTCACCTGGTATATATATTTGACTGTTTGCTGTTCAGGCTTCAGTTATGGTTCAGTTTTTTGCAATCATTATGTTATTCTGTTTTCTCTCTCTCTCCCTCTCTCCAAATGATTTGCTTTACAAACAAGGTGTTTGTTTAAATGAAGAAGTACTGTACAGAACTCTGTTTATTACCAAAGCAACTGTTTACCTCTTCTATCTAAAGAAATGCAACTGTAAGTAAAAAATGATTTTTTCTTATACTGTATGTCAAGACATGTGGAGAATTTAATTTGCTAGGCTAGAATAGGAGTCTAATGCCTGGAGAACTTGCTAACTACAGTGGAACCTTGGTTAATGTATTAATGTGTTCTCCGGGACGTTTCTTACAGCGAAAATTACTTTAACTGTATTTCCCATAGGAATGCACTAAACGCAATTTCCCATAGGAATGCGCTGAAAACCAAACTACTTTAACCATAATGCAGTTTCCCATAGGAATGCATTGAAAACCAATTAATCCATTCCCCCCCAAAAATCTGTAAACCGAGACATTATTTTCTACGGATTTCCTTTTGCTATGTGATTTTTATGTCAACCGAGCCTTTTGCTAACTGAGGTTGTACTGTATTTGCTAACTCTGCCTTGCCTACAGCTGGATATCTGCTGCAGGCATATAAAAAAAAACTTATACACTCTATATGGGGCCAACCTCTGCGAGAACTCACTCTTCTACAGGGCTTTGCAAGACTCAAGGAATCTCATAATTCTCACAGTCCCATGAGATGCTTATCCGTCTGCTGGCTGGAAGAAGATGGGAGGGAACTAAATGCTGTTCTACCTCATGCTGTTCTAGAGGTTTCACTTCTATAATTTGACCTGGGGAGATTCTTCTAAATATGAAAACATTATCCTCATTAGTCGCTGCTGCCGCCACCCCTACACACACACACCTTTATAGCCGTGATGGCAAACCCTGACACTCCAGATGTTCTTGGACTTCAATTCCCAGAAACCCAAGCACCCTGTGAATCCACACGAATGGGTTTACCGTGATTCATCCAGCCTGTGCTGCCCTCGTCACTCCCAAAAGCGGAAGTAAAAGGTGCCCATACGGTTAAGACTCTTCCGGGTTAACCCTTCCTCCGTATGGGCGCATTTTACTTCCGTTTCTGGGAGTGACGAAGGCCAGATGAATCGCAGTAAACCCATTCGTGTGGATTCACAGGGTGCTTGGGCTTCTGGGAATTGAAGTCCAAGAACATCTGGAGTGCCAAGGTTAGCCATCACAGCTCTATAGCATATATACTATGCAGAATGACAAGGGGCAAATTTTCTACAAGGAATAGAAGCAAATAACTAAATATGAAGCTTTTATGGTTCTCTTTAACTCTTTAAATCACTGCCCTCTGGAGGCCTGACTATTTGTTATTGTTCATTTTGTTGTTGTAAACTGTTCAGAGTAGTATATTTACTAGACGGGTGGTATAAAAATTGAAATGCATGAATGGTTATAAGCAAACTACACTGAGAAGAATGATGCCTATTCCCAGGGAAGTGGATAGAAGACCATAATTTTAAACATAAAATGGTACACAGACTCACAAGCCAAAATCATTCTGGTGTTTACTTGTGAATCTTGCTGTACTAACATGTGGTCAGTCACATGCCAAACTGTTGAGATGTACTATGGCATTTTATCAATTAACTGTAGTGAGCTGCAACAAGCACTTATAAACTTTACATCAACAGAACTCTGCCTCATAAACCATTCCCAAACCTCTTCATCCTCATGTAAAGATCTTGCACTCACCGGTACCCTCAGTCTTGGCGTTCGGGGTTTTCAAGATGTTTTCTGGAGCCGCTCTCTCCCTGCCATCAATGGACTCATCCCCTGGTTAGGAAGAGAAAAACAAGGGGAAGCTGAGCCACCAGAACAGGGTTGATAAACCAAAAGCATAGCAAAACCTTTAAAGGCAAAAAACACTTTTAAGGTCCCACCAAGCTGCCATCAAAGTATAGTCAATCAATCAACCAACCCATCTGTTTATCCCTCTACTGCAGAAGATTGCTTTGGAGAGGCGAATACTGAGCTCACATTGACCAGAAATTCCCAACAGCATAGTAAACATGGGACTAGGCCACTAGTAGCAAGTACTGCTGCTGGGCAAGTGGCCATGTTGTTGAAGAAAATCCCCCTCTGCTTGGCCAGTGCCAGGACTTGTACAGGCAGCCTGCTTCTAGAGGCCTTCCTGCCCTAGCAGGACCTTCCATTCAGAGGAAGCTCAACAGAATTCTGTCCTAGGAAAGAAGTTTGAAATAACATGAGTGAAACCACTGTAAAATACAGACCTTCTTTCCCATATCTCTTAAGCTAGCATGGTTGTCTTCTAGTTATAATATTAAGCATACAATACTTCTCCACTCAAGGATTGTTGTCTTGCCATGGCAAGTGGGCTTACGTGATTTGATGAGGCTATGGGCTATGTCATACAGGGCTACACAAGACGGACAGGCCACAGCAGAGAACTCAAGACTAAATGCGATTCACTGAAGAAGGAACTGGTGACCCAGTCCAGTTATCCTTGCCAAGAAGCCCCAATGGGCAGCATCAAAAGGCTAAATGATACGATGCTGGAAGATGATCCCCTCAGGTTGGAAGGTGCCCAACATGCTACTGGGGAAGAGCAGAGGGCAAGTACAAGTAGCTCCAGAAAAAGTGAAGGGGCTGGGCCAAAGCCGAAAGAACGCTCAGCTGTGGATGTGTCTGATGATGAAAGGAAAGTCCAATTCTGTAAAGAACAATATTGCATAGGAACCTGGGATGTAAGATCTATGAAACAAGGCAAGCTGGACATGGTCAAACATGAGATGGCAAGACTGAACATCAACGTCTTGGGAATCAGTAATATAAAGTGTTCAGGGATGGGTAAAATTTAACTCGGGGGACCATTATATCTATTATTGGGGCAAGAATCCCTTAGACGAAACAGAGTGGCCATTACAGTCAATAAAAGAGTGAAGAAATCAGCCATGGGATGCACTCTCAAAAATGGCAGAATGGTCTCAGTCCGAATCCAAGACAAACTATTCAACATCACAGAAATCCAAGTCCATGCCCCAACCACTGATGCAGAAGAGGCTGAAGTCAACTGGTTCTATGAAGACCTACAACAACTTCTAGAACTGACACACACACAAATGTCCTTAACATCGTAGGGAGCAGGAATGTCAAAGAAGAAAGTCAAAAGGTAATTGGAATAACACACACAAGTTTGGCTATGGAGTACAAAATGAAGCAGGGCAAAGGCTAATAAAGAGTTCTGCCAAGAAAATGCACTGATCACAGCAAACACCATCTTCCAGCAACCTAAGAGAGAACTCTATGCATGGACATCACCAGATGGCCAACACCAACAAGAAATGCAAGCAGCGACAGACTTTACTTTCTTGGGATCTAAGATCAATGCAGATGGTGACTGCAGCCATGAAATAAAAAGACGCTTACACCTTGGGAGGCAAACTATGGCAAACCTAGGCAGCATAATAAAAAGTAGAGATATCACCCTGCCAGCAGAAGTCAACTTAGTTCAGTGATGGCAAACCTTGGTACTCCAGATGTTCTTGGACTGTAATTACCAGAAGCCCAAGTCAGCATTCTTTCTGATCAGGGCTTCTGGGAATTGAAGTTCAAGAACACCTGGAGTGCCAAGGTTCGCATTCACTGACATAGTTAAAGCAATGGTCTTCCCAGTAGCAACGTATGGCTGTGAGAGCTGGACCACAAGGAAGGCTGAGCACAGAAAAATAGACACCTTTGAACTGTAGTGCTGAAGAAGACTCTTGTGAGTCCCCTGGACTGCAAAAACATCAAACCAGTCCATCCTAAAGGAAATCAACCCTGACTGCTCATTAGAAGAATAAATACTGAAGCTGAAGCTCAAGTACTTTGGACACCAAATGAGAAGAGAGGACTCACTGGAGAAGGCTCTGATGCTAGGAAAGATCGAAGGCAAAAGTAGAAGGGGGAGGCAGAGGATGAGCTGGATGGATGGCATCGTTGACACGGTGGACATGGATCTGGGCAGACTCCAGAGGAGCCTGGTGTGCTGTGTTCCATGGGGTCGCAAAGCGTCGGACTCGACTGTGCAACTGAACAACAATACAGTGCCCCACAAAAAGAAGAACCCTACAGCACTCTTAGAAAGTGGTTCTGCTGTAGTAGTGGTAGAAGAAAATCGGCCAGCCGTTTTTACTGTTTAACGTTTTAAATTTTTTATGAATTCTTATGAATTTTATGAATTTTAAGGCCATATATATTATGAGCTATGCTGTAAGCCGCCCAGAGTCGGGTCCGCCCGATTGGGGCGGGATATTAAATGCAAATAAATAATAAATAAATAAATAAAAATGAGAACACACAGCATGCATGCACACAATCCTTGTACTGTACTTCCTTTGTGGGAACTATGAGGCACTGAGTGCCTGGGGAGAAACTGTTCCAACACAGTGTGTGTGTCATGTGCCATCAAGCTGGAAGTGACTTATAGCCACACTAATAGGGATTTCAAGACAAACGGGAGAGTTGAGGAGTGGTTTTACCAGTTCCATTCTCCCAATGAGCTTCCATGGACAGGCTGGGAAGCAAGGCCTCCCGAATCCTAGTTAGTCACTCTAGCCACTGCACCACACTGGGTTCTAACACAGAACCACTCTTTTATTCTGCTCTACTTTCTCTTACACTTCCTCACTTGTACTATTTTAACATGACTTTATATTGAAAGCCACCTCAGGAATTAACATGATTCACAGACAATGTACATTTTTAAAATCACTGGCTGATTTTCCTCCTTTCCCCCAAAACTAGGGCTCACTGCATCTCACATAGGGTTGCCATATGTCCTGGAAAACCAGGATTGTCCTGGATTCAAGGTCAGAAAAACTGTCCCCGCCAGTTTAATAAAAATCATGCTAAAGTCCTGGATTTTTAAAACTTACTGATTGTATATTATAACACACCATTAAAATAAATTCAAACTCTCGCCATCAAATGAGCGATTTCCTGCCACATTGGAGTTGGAGTATACCTGGAGACAAATCTTAACGTCCTCACCTCACACCACTGCCCAATAAGTGTGACCAGTGTGTTTCCTGGAACTGAGGACGTTAAGAGTTGACCGCAATGGACAACAGAAGTACAACAGATCATCTTACAGTAAGAATTAACTATTGTAAATAAATTCATTCATGTATTGATATAATTAATGTGAAAATGTTTTATAGCTGTCATTATACTATGTTTGTTTTTTAAAAGGCTATTTTGTAGATAACCTGCCCATTTTTGTCAAATATACTTCTGTCCCGGTTTTGTGGGAGAGAATTATGGCAACTCTAATCTCACACTGCAGGTAGGGGGTGGAGAGAGCACTGTTAACGCTTGTTAAAAAGCACCTTTCCATTTGATTGCCAATGTTTCCATTAATTATTTACACTCAGACATTAAAAGCAACTGTATAAGCTATGCTAAAATACAATCGGAGTAGTAATCGTCATGGAATTAATTAGCTATCTCATTAAATTTCACTTTCATCTGTTCATTTGAAAAGTCCCCGTCTCAGTCGCCAACTCAGCTGCTAAAAGCCCATCTGAAGAAAAAGATCCTTGATTGCCAGGAGGAGGAGGAGGAGTCCCTCCTGGGAGTACCCATAGGGAAGTTAATTATTTTAACTCAACTCACATTATTTATTTATTTATTTTTTAAAAACCCTCTTTCCCTTCCTACACAATACAGACAGTCTCCCACTTTGCATTCTTCCTGCATTCTTCTTCACCGGCTGGAATTTGCTTCTGTGTTTTCCAATAAGAGTCCCTGGTAGGAGACACATATGCTCCAGGATCAAGCACCACATTAGACCTTAGGCTCATCTCTGCCTTTCCTTCTAAGGCAGCTGGATCTTTTCTTCAGAACACGCACAGATCTCTTCCTGCAAACTTTTGTCCTGCTTCAACTGTCACCTTCCCTTACCTTTGGGCGGAACAGGAGCCTCTTTCCCATCCACAGGCCCTTTTGGGAGCAGGCTGGAATCCACTTTGGGCCTGGGGGCGCCCTGGCCGACCGGAGGATGGGCAGATCCATCCCCACCCACACCGCCAGCTGCCAGCAGAGCCTTCCTGCTCAAGTCTAGCAGGGCCTTCCCAAAAAAGGCTTCCTATCAAAGGGATGGAAGGGAGAGAAGAGAAGAAGAGAAGAAAGCAGCCCATGTTATTACGATGACACATTTCTGACAAATTCACCTCCAATCTGTTGTGACGGTTCTGATGCAGACCCTTCCAGTCTTGGCAACCCAAATAATCCCAGCTCAGGCGTGCTCCTCCATCCTCCGTCACAGGCCTCCTACCTTTCACCCAAGGCTTCATCAATGGTTCTCCAGAAATCTTTTCGCCAATGTCATCTCCAACAATCCTGTCTTTCCCCTGGGCTCTAATTTTGTATCACCACTACCTACTGCTACTTGTGACTCTGCCACCCTCTTCTTCCTATTCAAGAAACCTTTTCCCTATCAATGCACAGGAAGGTCTCCTCGCCAACCACCCAGACACCCTTCCCCAATCTAGTGCCCTCCACATGTGCTAGGCCAATGATGGCAAATCTTGGCACTCCAGGTGTTCTTGGACGTCAATTCCCTGAAGCCAAAGTCAGCACTCCTGCTGATCAAGGCCTTCTGAAAATTGAAGTCCAAGAACAGCTGGAGTGCCAAGGTTGGCCATCACTGTGCTAGACTGTTAACCCCAGCCCCCGTGGCTACTGCAGTCACCAAACCTTTAGAAGGCACCAGCCTGAAGAAGGCAGAGCAAAATTATCACACTGACCTGAAGGTAGGCAGGGAACATGTCTTCCAGCTTGCTCTTCTTCCTGCCCCTCCGCTTCTTCTTCTCATCCCCCTCCACTGCACTCTGTTCAGCAACAGCCTCTCCAGGGGTTTCAGCAGGCTGAGTGGGTTGAGACCCTAAATGGGGAAGGACAATGAGGATGGCATCAGGAATGCCCTTTACCTGTGTGAGCAAGCCTGAGAGGAGGAAATCTCATCTGGGAAACTTGGTGCTTGATTCAGATCAAAACATTTTACTAGTTCAGACACTGCAAACAGGGAAGGAAACTGGGCAGGATTTGGATAGTTAGGCTTTGCAAAAGGGCAGCAGCCCCATGGGCATTAATGGCTATGGCTCCTCATTTCCTTAGAACCCACAGCTTCAGGCGAGAATTATATACAGTAATTAAAGGTCTCAAAAGCCAGCCATGTCTGACTCTAGTGTGTGGTGCTCATCTCTGTTTACAGCCAAATATCCAGCGCTATCTGCATCTGAAGACGTTTCCGTGGTCATGTGGCAGGAACAGCTTAGACACAAGAGAGCACAGAATGCTGTTACCTTTCCCGCCAAAGCAGTAACTATGTATCCACTTGCAATTTCTTGCTTTCAAATTGCTAGGTTCGCAGGAGCTGGGAAAAATGACGGCAGCTCACTGTCGCACAGCACACAGGTCTCAAACTGATGACCTGACAACCTTCTGGTTGTCAAGCTCAACGTCTTAACCACTAAAGCCACTGTGGTTCCATACAGTAATTACAGAGATGTAATAATGCCTTTTCATCAGAGTGATAAAATTCTCCAAACAGAGAAATACTGAAGCCTCTGCCAATGGAAATGGAAGCTCTCTCTTCTCCTCCCTAGTTTGGGGCGCTTCTAAAAAAAATGTCCTTCCTCCACTCCACTCCACCCAACCCAACCGCAAGGCATAAGTGTAGAGCATTTACCTTCCTCTGGTTGCCCCTCAGCCCCTGTCCCTTCGCGACAGGCTTCTGCCAAGGCTGCGGAGCCCTTTTTCAAGCGGGTATGTGACTTCCGTTGTCGCACCATGAACCCTCCAATTCCTGTGTCAGGAGGAGCAGAGAAACTGGTCAGTGAGTGGGTGAGAGAGAGGTCTCTGCTTCCCTGCCAAAAGAGACTGACCCATGTGTGACCACTGACCCGGGCGGTAGGGCTTCCGCTTCCGCTTCTTGACCTCCTCCGAGTCTTCCAACACACCCTTCCCTGCATCGGCTTCAATGGCGGCTTCCCGTTCTGGGGTAGCGGGTGCTTCCAATTTGATCTCACACTCCATGTGCTCAATGTTCACTGCAGATCAATGGTGAATAAGAAGAGATATTCTTAGGTACTGGTCATACACCATTTGAAGATATTTTGAGGTCTGTATTGTATCTTTAAAAGAAACCCACTTGTTCTCACCCTGCTGGACTCTCACTGAGCCATTATACATGTCTCCCTGTACACTTTTAACACGGACTTGCGTACCCACAATTGCAAAAAGAAGGAACAGACTATAATCCTTCATTCAGCATGCATAGTTCTGACCCCACTATATATATACTGCATAGGCAACAACAATTCACAGATAAACAAATAAAAAATAAAACTCCATTGCTTTTCTCTTTTTAAAAAGAGAGTGAGACTGAAAGAACTGAAAAAAATTGAAATACAGGGCACCCCAGCAAAATCTGTCATCACACAACAGGTATCCTTTAGTCTCCTGATGTGACACAAGACAATGTTTTGCTATAGCTAAAACCTCAATTTTTGTATTCTAGTCCAGCGTTTCTCAATCTTTCATTTTTGGACTTCAATTCCCAGAAGCTTAAGTCAGTACACTGGTTGATCAGTGCTTTTGGGAATTGACTTAGGCTTCTGGGAACTGAAGCCTAAAAAAACCAAAGGTCGGGAAACACTGTTCTAGTCAATCATCTAGAACATGACAGCAGTGCTGACTAAGACTAGGCTATCACCACAAGGGTGAAAACATAAATACTCAGCAGTGTTTTGTCTAGTTTACATATCAGATTTGTTATGTGGCCCAGGAATGAAGATACAAATTTGATCCCTGAGATGAAGCTCCGATTTCCACTCAGGAAGGAAATCTCCATATCCCAACCCTCAGAAGAACTGCTGTTTTCTGCCTTCAGCCAGATCAAGAGCACTAGGCCAAATGGATTGGCGTGCTAACCCAGAGATATCATGGAGCAGTTCTACACCATCCAAGAAGTAGGCAGGGACAAGAACTAACCTTCTGCTTTCAGGATCTCATCTGCCACCTCCACGTCTCCCTCCTTCTTTTCATCTGGCCCAAGAGGATCCACACCATCCATCCCGCCTTCACCATTGAGGATGCATGGCCGAGGCATGGTGGGTGTTGCCTTTCGCGGCCGCCGCTTGTGCAATGGTGACAATGACAGGTTGCGTAGCACTGCCATCCCGGTCTCTGTGAGCCAGACTCCTTCAAAGCGGAAATACTGGGGCTCTGGTGGGGTGGAGGGGATGGAACCATGGGTTACTTCCATGTTTCCTTCAGAGAACCAAAGGCAAGGAGGGGTTCTGTATCCTCATGCATTGATCCACTCAATCCCTATTCCTCTTGCAGCTGTCATCCAAACAGCATGACGACATAAGTTGGTTCTAGGTGTAATGCCTCCCACGTCTAGGCTACAAAACCCCTGCCCAATTAAAGAAAACCATCTGGGACTGTGGAAAGGGGTGGGCTCTCATAAAGCAATGAACCAACCAGCTAGTTAGGTAAAGGTCACCCTTGCTCGAAAGCCAGTCGTATCCGACTTTAGGGTTCAGTGCTCATCTCTGTTTATTAGCCAAAGAGCCAGCGCAGTCTGTGTCTGCATAGGTTTCCATGAACATGTGGCCAGCACGACTAGACACAGGAGGGCACAGAACACTGTTTACCTTTCCACCAATGTGGCACCTATTTATCTACTTGCAATTTCTTGCTTTCGAACTGCTAGGCTGGCAAGAGCTGGGACAAATATGGGGGCTCACTCCATCATGGAGTACATGAGTATTAAACCCATTACATTCCTTCTTTTCTACTGTGTGCTCAGGGGAGGTTTCATGGCTCTCTTTCTCCGGACTACATCCTCACCATAACCTTTGAAAGAGCTCAAGTATGAGTGGAGGTCCGAAGTCACTTAGTGGGCTTTCCTGGCTCAGAGTGGGCTTGACTCTGGACCTCTCAAGTTCCATTTCAACAACACCCAAGCTCTACCGCCCTATCCCAGGCTTCCCCAGAAAGGTAAGTGCCCCTCGCACCAAGCATTTCAGCCACCTTGAGACCCTAAACAAAGATGATTCCCTTCTAGCTCAGAGGTTTATGCACTGGGAGGGAGAGGTGTCCCTAGTTCTCAGCACAGAGGAATCCTGTGCCATGTGCCCATTTTAAAATGTACACGCAATAAACCCATCTGGGTGGATTCATAGGGACTTGAGGTGCTGGGAATTGGAAGTTCAAGAACACCTGGGGTACCAACGTTCGCCATCACTGTCCTAGGAGCTGCCAGGTGAGTCTCTAGCAAGAAAAGCCTGCCTGCCCATGCCATCCTCCAGAAGTCTTCCTCACTCTTGGTACCCAACAGCAAAGGGGTGGGTAGTCCAAAACAGGGATGAGGGGAGAGCCACTTACCTGGCTCCTTGATCTTCACTGGGATGATTTCTGGAGGTGGGGCAGGAACTGTTAAAAGAAATGACAACCAAAAGAAAAATATAGCTCTTGAATTATTCAGTGTTATTTTTGATACCCTCTTCTCTCACCTTTAAAGAATAAGGCAAAATACTCCGATGTTTAGAGAGCATGCATGACTACAACCTGTCTCTTCTGCTTCCTCAAATCATATGTATGGGTTGTTCTAATGGATTATGTTGGGGTGTTTCTTATGTTGTAAGCCGCCTAGAGTTGCCTTGGTGAGGGGGTAGCTAAACAAATCAAATAGATGGATGGATGGATATTCATTCCTCATTACTGACCTGACCCCACATTACCTTCATGACTTTCCCAGATGTCACCAAGGGATCGTGGATAGATATTGCAATGGCAAAATCCTAGAATAGCTAAAACTATTTGGTATCTAAATCAAAAAGATGGGGGTATAGGAATCCCCAACTTAAAACTCTATTATACAACATTTCAATTAAAAAGAATAATATCAAAATTAACACAAAATGACCAAAAAGCGTGAAGAACCAGACCGGGTGGAATTTACTAGATTCAAAGGAGAACTATTTTTAAGGAATCCAATGTCTAAAATGAAAATAAATAATAAAACTTTGGATGGTTTACACAAAGCATGGAGGAAGCTGAAGAAGAAAATAGCGCCAAAAATCTCCCCAGTAACAGAGATCACACATGTGTGAGATTGCCAATTTAATTTTAATTTCTCATATATGGTTTCTCTTGATTGTAATTCTCTACAATTATTATCCAATCTATTACTAATAATATTTTACTGTTTTAAAGTGTTTCTTATCTCTTTTAAGTTGGCTAATGCACCAGCCGCTTCCTTTGGCCATGCTGGCATCAAAGGAATAACAAAAATAGCAGCCCTGCTGGCTGAGGCAACCAATGCGGACTGGACAGCAGTGGACGTGAACCCATTCATGGATGGGCTCCTTCGCCTGGAGACCCAGAAAGGCAGCCAGTCCTAGACTCAGCTTTCCAATGATCTTATTTTATCAGTCAGAAGGAGAGTAGATTCAGTGATGGGTCTTAACCAGTGACTTGAGGCTCTGGTGCCTGCCTCACGCCTAGTCCTTCACCCCACACTTTCCATAGTTTATTAATTGCTGCTGCTTTAGGAGTGGAGTATTAAGAACTTGGCTGGAGAGTCCTGCATTATCCCAATACTCACCAACAGGCTTGACCACATAAGGCTGGCAACAGGTACAATCAAATCCCTCATCAGCTGCTTGTTCAACTTCCTCTTCAGTGAAAAGGTTGTCGCATACAGCATGCATCCACCTAGGAAAGACACAGAGATGATGTCCAAGTAGCAGTCTCACAAGTTACTCCTTACCCTTTTTTGAGAGAAACAGTTGCAACCTAAGGCTCAAATCATGCAAAACAAACCTCTAGGAGTGTATTTATTCTCAGATTATTTGCCTACATTTGCTCAAATACAAACTTTGCATGGGCTTTACTTCTGTAGAGTATTCTAGTGCAACTCCAGCAAGCAGTACCCAGAGAGACAGAAAAGACTAGACTGACCTAAAAGAAGTTGTTTTGCATTGTTTACCTATAATTACAATTAGAAACGTTCTTTCCAGCCTCAGAGATCACATGACCCTATCTCCATGTGTTAAGGCTTTTGTTTTGCTCTGGCCACCTCTCTCTTGCTTTCTGCCTTTGAAAGAGGAAGGGTGTTCTTTTGAGTGCCTCCATCTTCTAGGCTACATGGCTGGAAGAAATACTTGACTTGACTTCTTTCTAAACCAACTTCACCAAGACTCCTGAGCGAGCACATGTATCTTCTAACCTGATTTAATTATACAGCATTTTCCTTTCTCTCAAGTATCTAGTACACGGGTGCTCAAACATTTTGCACTGGGGGCCTGACCACGCCTCTGGAACAGCTGGATGGGTCTGACCACGCACCTGCAAGTGGTTGCGGATGCACCTGCAAGTGGTTGCGGACATCCTCGCACATGCACAAGTGTATCCACTCCACTCCTGGAAGCGGTTCCAGACGCACATGCACATTGGTGGGCACGCCCCCCATCCACTTCCGGGAGTGGTGAGGGTGTCGTGGGCCAGATGAATTGACATTGGGGGCTATATCTGGCCCATGGGCCGTAGTTTGGGCACCCTTGATCTAGTCTAAATGTGTTTATTAGCTGGGCTAAAAAAGGGGCGAACTGGAAGACCTGCATTCAAACTAAAATTGAATAAATAAAACCTGCCCTGCTTTGCTGTGCAGCTGCTACAAACAACTTAACAACTTCTTCCTGTTCTCACAATGAGAGCGCAAAAGAAGCAAAGCGGAAATACAAAGGCTTCTGAAAGATACACCATCCATTTCTTAGCTGCTGGTTTGTGGAAGACCTCTTTCCACCTCCATTTTTAGCATGACTTCAGCCATTAGACAACAATACCATGAAGGATTCAAGGAAAGTTCTATGCAGCGAAAGCAGATCAATCAAAACATTAAACCCAGAACAGAGCTTGGCAGTAAGAAGATAGTAGCAGCCAAATCACCAAAGAGCAGTAGTGGGCTCAATTTTTTTTACTACCACACTGTTGGCATGGTATGGTGGGCGTGGCCAGGGGGAAAGCCCTGCGTTGCACCTGAATTAGGACTTGTTGTTTAGTTGCACAGTCAATTCTGACCCTTTGCGACCCCATGGACCACTGTCTGCCAGGCGCTTCTGTCCTCCACCATCCTCCTCAACTTGCTCAGCTCTGTGCCCATTGCGTCTACAATACTATCTAGCCATCTCATTTTTGGCCACCCCCTTCTTCTTTTGCCCTCCACCTTTCCCAGCATCAAGGCTTTCTCAAGCGAATCCTCTCTTCTCATTTGATGTCCAAAGTACTTTAGCTTCATCTTTACTATTTGACCTTCTAAGGAGCAGTCAGGGTTGATTTCTTCTAAGATTGACCTATTTATTCTCCTCGCTGTCCAGGGGACTCTCTACCGGTACTTTATTTCAAAACTTGGATGGGGGGGGGGGAGCCAGAATTTCTGCTACAGGTTCTGGCGAACTGGTGCGAACCTGCTGATGCCCACCACTGCCAAAGAGAAATGAAACTGCATACATGTGATTTCAGGGGGATGGGGAGGTGGTTACATTAATAAGTGATGTTTTAAAGTTGTTGTAAAGGTTTCTTTTAAACAAAAGGCATTTTGAGTGTAGTTTTGAAGGCTTTATTCAATTCTTATTTCAACCCTCTCTTTTTAAATAGCAGAAAAAACCCACACCCTGAAACTGCAAGAAGCAAAGCAACTTATTAATAGTAATGCATGACAGAGGGGTAGCAGGCCGTAACATGTTATACAATGAATAACTTCTAAAAGAATGATTTTCCAGAACTCAGTCCTAGTGGAAACATATTTCTGTTTCCTTAAACCAGGGGTGCACAAACTTTTTGGCTGCGGGCCAGTCAAGTGGTTCAGGGAGCTGGTCACTACGGCCTGGGGGTTGGATCTGGCCCCAACGACAATTCATTCAGCCCGCAAAGCCCTCGTCACTCCTGGAAGTGGAAGTAAAAAGCGCCCATATGGGCACATTTTACTTCTGCTTCCAGGACCAACAAGGGCTTTGTGGGCCAGATGAATTAGTATCAGGGGCCTGATCTGGCCCCTAAGCTGTACTTTGGGCACTCCTGCCTTAAACTGTGATCTGAAGGGGTCAGAAGTGGAACTAACCAAATTCAGAGGCGGCACACTGGCACCTCATAGCAGATGCTCACAGCCCTACTTTAAAAACAAAACATTTTAAGCAAGAGTCCAACCTCTCATTTGCCCTCAATGTGATTAGTCCAAGTAAAAAAGTTAGTGAGGGTTTGTGAAGAAGTTATCATAAAAAGACCCAGAGGAGAAATACACAGAAAGAGCCTCCTCAAAGACTGTGGTATTTTTGAACAGCAACCAGCTGTGCCTTGTGTTGCCGACTAATCTTTCTCACACTAGGTCAGGCGAAAGGAACTGCAGAATGAGCTCACTAAAAGGTGGCTTCATTTTGGCAGTTTCACATCTGGCATAGACATGGAGGAGGAAGAACACGAACCACCACCACAACAACAACAACCCAGAGGAGAATTCTACTAGTGCAATGGCATCATCAAACTTTACCTTTCCCCAGCTGAGAGCAAATAGGGAAGAAGGCAGCTACTTAACAGATGTACCTGGCACTGCTTGCATATATGTAGTGACGTGACCATTACAATCCAAACCCCCCCCCCATATTTTTATCAGTGGAGGGGGGCAGGATGACTAGGGCTTACCGTTCACATTGCTGGCACTGGATTAGCAGGTCATCCTCCACGTACTTCACCTGGCAGATGGGGCAGGTGACAAGACTGGCACAGGGAGCGCAGTGGGTGTAATTGTTCTGCCACTCGCAGTGGAAGCCGGGTGAAACTGCCCCACACTGTACGCAGCACACACACCTGTCAGAAAGAGAAGGTGAGAGGATCAAGGGCAAACTATAGGTTTTAGAGTTTTAGACTAGTGGTTCTCAATGTGGGGCCCAGAAGCCTACGTCAATACATTGGCTGATCAGTGCTTTGGGGAATTGACTTAGGCTTCTGGGAATTGAAGTCCAAAAACCAAAGATTAGGAAACACCAGTTTAGACTTCTTTGTAATCCAGTCCATCCCTTCCCTTCAAATGAAAGAGCTCTCCTGGATAACCGGGAGTCTTCCGCTCTACTTTCAAGGCACCACCTGAACATCTGTATGTATAAACTGTGTCAGCCCCTGACACTCTTTTCCACAAGAGCAGAATTCATATCCTTTTTAAAAAGGAAGGTGGTTAAAAGTGGGTGACCTCCAGGGTTGGTGAGGGAAGGGGTGTCTGGGCTCCCTCAAAGTTCACCCAAGTCCACTTTGCCCCTGATGAATTTTAGGTAAATTCACCAAAGTGATAACTATTTATCTGCTTGCAATTTCTTGCTTTCCAACTGCTAGGTTGGCAGGAGCTAGGGCAGAGATGGGAGCTCGCTCCATTGTGCAGTACTGGGGTCTCAAAATGCTGACCTGCCAACCTTCCAGTTGTCAAGTTCAGCATCTTAATCACTAAGCCACCACAGTCCCTATAGTGAATTTTAGTGGCACCCAAAACAAAAGGATACTTCATCGTTTAAAAACAAAGTCCCCTTCTTTGAGAGAACTTCGTTGCCCCTGCCCAGACCACGTTTGGTGTCACTGCCACAAATCCACTGATAAGCAACCAACTGTCCAACTCTCAAACAGGCACGTCATCATTTGCTTTTCCAAAAGAGCAGGACGTAAATTAGTATGTATGGGATAAAATCTTCCAAAATATCTGTAATATCGGTACCTCAGAACATAATTCATGTTTCCATATACAAAAATGTCTGACGTCCACTGATGATGGATTAAACCTTGAGACATTCCTTGTCTAGGAGTACATTCAAAAGACCATGGCTAACCTCCTACTTTCTCTGCTCTTTACAGTCACTGTACACAGGAAGCCCATTCGTGTGGACTTGGGCTTCTGGGAACTGAAGTCAAAGAAATGCTGGAGCGCCAAGGTTTGCCATCACTGCCCTAGGGCATGAACCCCCGGGAGGTGCCCTGCCACGAGAACTCTCCCTGCCTTTGGCCGCTGCCTTCTTTGGAAAACCCAGTCTCTCACCATTTGCACTTCCAGCCGCCCTTGGGCACCGTGTTGAGAGGCGGGTCCAGGCAGTACGTGTGGTAACTGATGTCGCAGTCATCACAGAGCAGCAGACGGGAAGGGTCGGAAGCTTTGCCGCACACTTCGCACACAATGCATTCCACGCAACGCCAGCCCTTGAGCAGCATCACTTTGGTAATCTTTGGACAAGGGGAATAAATGCATGTTAAAAGGCAGCAATGCACACTGAGACAGGAGACCCCAGAAGGTCCTTGTTTGCAGCAGAAGTTGAGAGCCACAGCTGAACCCCACTCAGTTTCCCCAGGACTTAAAAGTTTATGGATCCCACAAGGTGCCACCCAATGTTGCCACGGCGAGTGGGCAGCAATATAAATTTGAACTAATAAAAATAATAATAAATAAATAATAAATAAATGTCCTTGAACAACTCTCAATTCTCCCCACCTGCCATAATCAATAGTCAGGGTGACGGGGGTCACTGTTCAAGGATGTCTACAAGTAGCCATCTCTCTATTCCAAACCAACACCCTTTCCAGGCCTTGTCTCTTGGCAGGGTTGCTGGAAGCAAGTTGAAAATGATTCTGTATTCCTCAAGGATAAACTATCCTTGAAGAAATGCTTGTCACTTCTGCCATAGTATGAGCAGCCAAGTTGTAGACATGAATTGCTTGTGAAGACCCCAGGGCTTGTGGACCTCTACAGGTCGAGACAGATGACCTCAGTACTGGGCAGATTAAGTTGGACTACAGCGTCCATAACTTATAGCCATCGTGGACAGAGATCATTGGATTTATAGTCCAAACCTGCTGTGCATAGGAGGTGATCTACCCTTACAACATAGCCTTTATTTTTGCTGCCTCCATCAATCCTGGTCTTCTCCTCACATGCTCCTTGGGTTCCCAACTTCTTGACTCTCCCCAAAAGTACCCCCAACAAATAACAAAAATAAATGAATTCCGTATTTTTAAAGCTAAAAGTTTCACATTCTACTAAGACAGAACTCAAAAGCAGGCAAAAGCTTTTATTACTAGGCAATTCAAAACATAGTCAGCTCAAAGTTGAATCAACCTGAGGGCAGTAATGGCAAACCTTTTAGAGACCAACTGTCCAAACTGCAACCCCAAACCCACTCTGTGCTAGGGGCGGGGAGGAAAGAAGCTCTCCCATTGGGCTGCTGGGCAGAGGGGTGGGGCAAACTCTGTGCTGGGGGGAGGAAGGAAGCTCTCTCATTGGGCTGCTGGGCAGAGGGGTGGTGCAAATTCTGGCCTGAGGTGACAGCGCACATTCCCACAGAGACAGCTCTGAGTGCCCCCCCCCCGGGCATGCGTGCCATAGGTTCACCACCATGGGCCTCGGGCAGGGATGGCGAACCTTGGCACTCCAGGTGTTCTCAGACTTCAATTCCCAGAAGCCCAAGCCGGCACTCCTGCTGATCAGAGATTCTGGGAATTGAAGTTCCAGAACAGCTGGAGTGCCAAGGTTCGCCATCGCTGGCCTAGGGAGTTTAACCACTCTGGCACCAGTGCTCTTCTAGTTAGAGCCCTGCTGCCAGAGTGGTTAAACTCCTGTACTGCAGCCCAAACATTGTGAGTTCAATTCTGATGGGGACAGGGTTGAATCAGCCTTCCAAGGTCACTAAAACAAGTGCCCAGTATGTTGGGGGTCAAAAGGCTGATTAACTTGTGAACCACTCGGAGAGTCCACTAAATGCTATGGAGCAGGTATAGAAGTGGAATTGCTGTTACGAACGAGAGTCCTGTCTTTCTGCTGGGAACGGAGGGGAATCGAACTTACCTTGCTGTTGACGCAGTAAGGATGGTAACACTGAGAACACTGGGAACATGCCAGGAGATGGCCCTCAGCACCTCGGCCAAAGCTGCCACACACGACACACATGTCCTGTTAGGGAGAAGAATGGGGTTAGAGTCAAGAGAAGCCCTAAAAATCCATGGAGAAAAGATTTCCCCCCTCTCAATCCCATGTGATTTAGCTTATTACTGGTTCTGCCGAGTAGGCGGTTGGCACTTTAGAAGAACCACCACCACCAAGTCCAGGAAAGGGCTTAGGGTGGCAAAACCAGCCAGAAGGTTCTGTTCGCACTATGGCTGGTCACTGGTTAAATTTTATTAGCAAATACACAAGTCTTGAACCAAGACAACTGAAGTGGATAAACACCTCTGGTATGCAATGAACATGGTAAATGTAGTGTACAAAATCTACTCTTGGGTTGCCGAAATAGAAGAAGCCGACTTTCCATTATAAGAAGTCATGAAAAAAATATATAGCGGGTACATCATATTAGAACAAGAGAGCAAAAATAGCTTTCAACTACAAACCAATTCAAAGCCTAGTAATGGCCAGGCAGGGGGAGGGGGAGGGAGGTAGACACATGGATTTCAACTGCAACTACCTAAAATCCCTCTCATTAGAGAGGATCAGAGTTTCACTCAGAAAGGCAACCCATGAGGCATGGAGTCAGCACTCAACACACTCTCCATGAAGCTCTCCCAAGGCAGCAGGTCATCTTTGGGACCCTTTGCTTCTTGGTAGCAGCCTGCCCTCCACCTCCCAAAAATCAATTCATCAAACAGTTGCTTAATTTAATGGAATAAAGCAGGGCAATCAGGGGCTGGATGATGTACACATGTCTGCACGTTCACCCCTGCTGCTGTTTGTTTGGGTTTTTTGGTTTTTTCAATAACACTTGTCCTGCCTACCTGCATCAAGACAAACTTGTCAGTGTTGGAGAACAGCACTACTGTGTTTTGCATGGTGTCGTCGTCATCGTCGTCATCCTCCTTGCTAGGGGAGCTGTCGATATCAGCCAGCTTGGGGGAAAAAATAAGGTAAGCCGCTACGCCATCTAGAGCAGGGGTAACCAAATTTTTTGGGCTGTGGGCTGGTCACGTGGTTCAGGGGCCTGGTCACTATGGCCCAGGGGCCGCATTCGGCCCCTGACACCAATTCATCTGGCCCGCGAAGCCCTCATTGCTCCTGGAAGCAACATTACTATCACTTCCGGGAGCAACGAGGGCTTCATGGGCCAGATGAACTGGCGTCGGGGACCAGATCCAGCCCCCAGGCCATAGTTTGGGCACCCCTGATCTAGAGGGAAGGGACACGTGTAGGGGGGCATGCACATGCACAGAGACACACCCCTCCATCCTCAGCCTGCCCATCTTGCTCCGGCGTCCTTGCCTGCGTTACGAATCTCATTTATCAAGTCCCTGTAAGGTAAAGGTCTCCCTTGCTCAAAGGGCAATCGTACCTGGCTCTAGGGTTCAGTGCCAGCACTGTCTGCATCCGTGGACATGTTGCAGGCATGACTAAACACGGGGTGCACACTGTTTACCTTCCCACCGAAGTGGTCCCTATTTATCTACTGGCAATTTCTGGGTTTTGACCTACTAGGTAGGCAGGAGCTGGGACAGAGACAGGAGCTCACTCCGTCATGCAGCACTCAGGTTTCGAACGGCTGACCTTCCAGTCATCAAGTTCAGCGTCTTAACCACTAAGCCCCCACAGTCCCTTCCGTTCCCTGCACATAAACTTCCCCTCTTAGCTATTCCATGTCCTCTTTCTCTCTCTCTCCACCCTTTTGCTGGGCTCCAAGCAAGGCAGGGCTCCTACTTCTTAAAGAACACAGGAAGGAAACACTTCCCTCTGGAATGACCTCTCAGTATGGTAACAAGAGAAAAGCAGCATCTGTCCAACTGCACTGGGTTATGGGGTGATCTAAAAAGGTGCTGTTCTCAAGCCCGCTAAGGCAATTAACACCTCGTCAGGTGGCTAGGGAAGCTTTCGCTCTCTATGCATAAAGGCTGATTAGGAAACTAGCCTAGGTCAGGGTTTCTCAAACTTGGGCCTCCAGGCGTTCCTAGACTTCAACTCCCAGAAGTCCAAGCCCTGCTGATCAGGGCTATTGGAGAGTGAAGTCTGAGACCATCTCAGGAGCCCATGGTTGAGAATCCCTGGCCTAGGGTTGATCAAGCCCAAGCTATACACACTGCAAAACTGGGGGTAGGCCTAGGTTAGCTGACCCCCACGACAAACCCTAAAAGCCCCTCTCACGTCTCTTCTCCCAGCCCCACCCCAAACATTTTCCTGCCTGGCAAAACTGTCCCTACCGCCAAGGTCTCGATGGAAGAAGTGGTGGATTTCAATCGGGATCGGCCCCGCCCTCGGCCTGTGTGGGACCCACCCCGAGGCCGTCTCCTCCCAGGAAAACTGCTGCTGCGACCCTACGGTTGGAAGGAAAGAGAGAGGGGGAGGGGGAAGGTCACGCAGACTGAGACAGGCACCCCCTCCATTAGGCTACCCTTCCTCCATGGTCCCGCCCCTGCCAGGCACAGGGCGCGAGACCATCAAGGGCCCTCTAGAGTTTTCTGCCGCCACCGCTTACCTGTTTGACCCGGGAGCGGGCAGGGGAGCTCCGCCGGCGACCCTTCTCGCACTCGCCCTTGAGGTCAAAGGGCAAGGAGTCGTCCATCTCCCCCATGGGCAAAGAGGCTCCGTCGTCCCTCTGCAGGCTGACATCGGTGGAGGTCATCCCAGCCATCTCCAGGGAGAGGGAGCCCCCACCTTCGTGGTACGGGGAGGCAAACGGGAGCTCTGAGCCTGGGAAGCTGCTGGCGCTGGCATCGCCCTGGCTCAGGTTTGAGATCTCGTTGACGAAATCCGACTTAACCAAGTGGTGGGACCTCAAAGGGGGAGGGGCCGGGCCTGGCTCCTCCTCTCCACTCGCCCCTCCCTCTGTGGGGTTAGTGCTTCCGTAGGCCTCCATTGGGGTAGAAGAACCCCTCAGCAACTCGGCCTCCACCGGGGAGGGGGAGCTCTTGGATTCACAGGCAAAACTGAGGTGGCCGCCATGGGGCTCTGGACCCATGGTGGCTGCCCCGTCCTCGGGTGCCTCCTCCTCACTCAGCTGGGGAGAGAATCTCTCCTCAAGCTCCATCTTAGGCACTCCGGCCTCCTCTTCCTCTTCTTCTTCCTCCTCCTCCTCCTCTTCCTCCTCTTGGATGGGCCGGGCCTTTCGGATGCTGCCAACAGGGCTTTTTGGGACTGACCCCTCTGCCTCTGTATCCATCGGCTCCTCAGTGGGCTCTCCTTCTTCCTCCTCCTCCTCCTCCTCCTCAGCAACATCAGGGGAAGCTGCCATGGAGGAGACGGGCTTAGGGTTCACAGGAGGTTCCTCTTCCTCCTCCTTCTCTTCGGCTTCCCGGACCGAAGGGGCCAAATCAGGATGGCTCTCTATGGGTCCCGGTTCTGTAGGCAGCAACTCCAAGGCAGGAGGAGGCTCTTTGGCATTAGGGGATGACTCCTCAGCTTGTGCTGGGGACACCGGATCTGGGGGGTGGGAGAAAAAGAAAAGACAAAACTGAATATGGGGACAAAATAGCTTTCTCCAGGGAGGAACATATAGCACACATAGACAAGAATGGTTGTTGTTATGATGAGAAAAATATGTGGGTCAAAATTACACACTGAATCTCTATTCCTCCCTCCCCAAAGCCTTTACATTGCACACTTAAGTTTTAATTAAAATTAAGATTCAGCTGTAATTTTTAAATTGGCTTTATAGTTATAGATTTTAAGAACTTTTAATATATATTTTTAATCTGTATTGTTTTGATGTTTTATGATGTGTTAAACCATCCTGGGTCGCCTTGGTGAAGAGGGTGGTATAGAAATATAAATAAATAATAAATAAATGAATGAACTCAGCCATGGAAGAGGTAGCCGAGACAGGAGCCTCTCTGTCTCCACCCCGACCTCTGGCGTTATTCAGACACAGCTGAATGGGAAACAGTGCCTGCCCCTTTAACTTTATCTGAGACTACGACTTCTTCATCTTCTTCTTCTTGTGCAGTATTCAGTTCTGAATATTGGCTCTCATCAGTGATCAGCCATGAAGATTGTATGGGGAACAATACAATGCAGTGGACTTCCACTTGCCTTCCACAGCACAGTGTAACATCCGTACCACTGATCCAGTTCTATGATTTCACTTTCCGGTCCAGAGCCCTTTTGGCACACAAAGTTGTCCTCAGCCCCGGGTTAGTAGGGATGGAAGTTGTTGCCCTCGGTCAAGATGAATTCAAAAGGGATTAAATCCACTTAGGGACCATCACCCTTCCCTGTGGACTTTGCCACCCAAGGCCATTAGTCCTCAGGTTGACATGGCGGTTAACCTAAAAATCGCCATTGAGTTGTTGGCAGTATGGTCTACTCTATTACGATAGCAAGATAACCTGCCCAGATTGGCCAGCACTCAGCACTCTGAGACAACACGCAACAATATTCCCACTCAAAGTACTCAACATCTACAAGTCGCTAAGCAAGTACAAGACCCTAGAAAGCTCCGAGGCGCTGCCCTGGCACTACAGAAGTAAGCCTTTTAGATGCTGCCCTGCCTACACCCAAGGATGTATGTCCAGGCAAGCCAGGCAGCAAACTATCTTCCTTTAAACCTAAGGAAATTCCTTAGTTTCTTAGCTAGATCTAAAAAGACTTTCAGCTACAATTTATTTTAAATGGCAAGTGGCTAATTTCCATTCCAGGTTTATAATTTTCTACTGTCAGGGTGGCAACTGGGATCCACCACTAGTTTGTAAAACTGCAATTCCCATCAATACAGTTCCCAGCAGTGAGTGATTGCAGGAGCCGAAACCCATGCCAACTTTTGTCTCTAGGTCCTTGTCAGTTACTCCTTCTATCACCAACATGACCGTGTTCTTTGAAGACTTAAAATTCTAGAAGCAAAACTACATGGTGGAAATCAGTCCACAGCTACAGATTGAAAGAGATCTATAGTATGTCAAATATAATACCTGCGCTGGGATTTTTGTTTTGCCTGAAAGACAGTCTGAACTTTTCCTTCAGCAAAACAGCACAAAAATAATTCATTAAGCTCAGTGCAACCCCGATGCTATTAATTTGATACACACAGAAATTAGCACAGGATGCATGTTTCATAATGTGAATGGAAGTCTGAATTTCATTTCTCAAGAATGACTTGCTGGCTTGACAGGTTAGCTTGGGAGAAAACATATGTGAGACCATCCATGTCTCAAAAGCACAAGGGATGTAACTGTGTGTTGCTCCTAAGGTTCTATTATTGTGCATGACTGCTAGAGGAAATAGAATAATATTGTATTATTAGGCAAATGATTTTTTGTTTTGCAAATTCGACATAGCTTCCAGGACCTATGTTTCTTAGCATTAAAAGTCAGAGTAACTTAGACAATTTTTTAGAAGAATCGTTTTTATAAAGACTCCTCTACATTTAGTCCTAAGAAATGATTTCAGAACAGGTTGCCATACCACCAAAATAAAACAGGTGTAAAAACTACTAAAAACAAACCACTGGGGAAGGAACTGGCGACCCACGCCAGTTATGCTTGCCAAGAGAACCCCATGGAGAGTATCAAAAGGCTAAACGATATGACATTGGAAGATGAGCCCCTCAAGTCAGAAGGTGTCCAATATGTTATTGGGGAAGAGCAGAGGACGAGCACAAGTAGCCCCAGACAGAGTCAAGCGCCTGGGCCAGAGCTGAAAGAACACTCAGCTGTGGATGGATCTGACCATGAAAGGAAAGTCCAATGCTGTAAAGAGCAATACTGTATTGCATAGGAACATGGAATGTAAGATCTATGTAAGACCAAGCTGGACATATAAGACCAAGCTGGACATGGTCAAAAATGAGACAGAAAGACTAAGTATTGATATCTTGGGAATCTGTGAACTAAAGTGGACAGGGATGAGCGAATTTAACACAGGGGACCATTATATCTACTACTGTGGGCAAGAATCCCTTAATGGAGTGACCCTTATGGTTAATAAGAGTGAGGAAAGCAGTAATGGGATAAAATCTTAAAAAAACAACAGAATGAACTCAGTCCGAATTCAATACAAACCATTCAACATCACAGTAATCCAAGTCTATGCAGAAAAGGCCAAAGTCAACTAGTTCTATAAAGACCTACAACACCTTCTAGAACTGACACCAAAAATAATGTCCTTAATATAATAGGAGTTTGGAATGCCAAAGTAAGAAGTCAAAAAGTAACTGGAATATCAAGTACAAAATGAAGCAGGGCAAAGGCCAATAGAGTTTTGCCAAGAGAATGCACTGGTCATCGCAAATACCCTCTTCCAACAACCTAAGAGGCGATTCTACACATGGACATCATCAGATGGCCAACATCGAAATCAAACTGATTACGTACTTAGCAGCCAAAGATGGAGAAGCTCTTACAGTCAGCATAGACAAGAGCTGGAGTGGACAGTGACTCAGATCACGAGCTACTGATTGCCGATTTCAGGCTTAGAATGAAGAAAGTAGTGATGGCCGCTCAGGTATGATCTAGATAACATCCCTCATGAATATACAGTGGAGGTGAAGAATAGATTTAACTGATTAGATTGACAGACACAGTGGCTGAAGAATTATTTGTTTGTTTGTTCACACTTGTATGTCGCCCTACTCACAGAGCGACTAAGGTTGGCTAACATAGAATTACAAAACATCACAAAATATCAAAAACACAATAAATCCCAATAATAAATTCAACAATAAAACAATGAACAATCTAGTAAAAAAAAATTAAAAGATTAAAAATAATTAAGAGAGAGAGGGGTAGTTATCGAATCAGCCAACAGGCCAGGGTTACTGTGTTACTGGTACCCCACACCTGCCCCACCAGCCACATCTTTATGCCTTTTCTGAAAGGCAGCAGCTCTGCCTGGAGACACAAATCACTTGGCAGGAGGTTGCATAGGGCTGGAGCGGACACCGAGAAGGCCCTCCTTCGAGTGCTAGAGGGGTGAGCCTCTCTAGCCAATGGAACAATGAGAGAGCCTCTCCGCTCCGCTCTGGTGCGATGGACAGATGTTCTTGGGGTAAGACGGTCAGTATCCTGGCCCACTACCATGTAGGGCTTTAAAGGTCATTACCAGCACCTTGAATTGCACCCGGAGGCACACTGGTCTAGGAGGGGGCATAACTGGCATATTACTCAAAGCTGAGCAAAAGCCCTCCCAGCCACAACTGCCACCTACTCTTCGAGCAGGAGTCGTGAGTCCAAGAGGACCCCCAGATTACGCACTGAGTCTGTCTAGGGCAAAATAGCCCCATCCAGAACCAAAGAGGGTAGCTCCCGAGATAACGCAAGACCCCTGACCCACAGCCACTCAGTCTTGCCAGGATTCAGTTGTAGCCCGTTGTCCCCCATCCAGACCCTAACAGCCCCCAGGCACCTGGATAAGACTTTCACTGCATCCCTTGGATCTCCATGGGCCTAGATGTATAATTGGGTATCATCTGCATATTGATGATACCTCACCCTGTGGGAACTGATGATCTCATCCAGAGGCTTCATGTAGCTGTTAAATAGGAGAGGCGACAGCACCGAGTCCTGAGGTAACCCATACTGGAGGGGCCTAGAGCTGGACCTCTCGCTCTCCAACCACACCAACTGCCTCCTGTACAATGTTATAGACTGAGGTTCATAACACCGTACAGGAGGCAGCAATTAAAACCATCCCAAGGAAAAAGAAAAGCAAGAAAGCAAAGTGGTTGCCTAGTTACCATTGCCACCAGCATGGCCCAAGAACTCACCTGGTGGTACTGGGGGAGGAGGGGGAGGAGAGGGAGCCTTTTCGAGCTCTAACAGTGTCTCTACTTCCATTTGCTCCTGCTCTGCAGGAGGGCCCTCTGGACCCACAGGCAACACTTCCAGGGGCGTTTCTGCTTCTGCAAGAGATTACATAACAGGGTTTAAGATGTGTTAAGAGACATCGCAAGCACAAACAACAAGCCACGTGCTGTCATGAAGATGATTTCCACTTTTTGCATCTTCATTTTGACTAGCGCCAGACCTCTAGTGGCAATTCTAGAAGACCAGCTACCATTGGGTTTTTTTTTTAAAGCCACAAATGTTTATGATTTTTTTTAAAAACCACAAGCAAGCAATAATTTTTCACAGACTGAGCTACAGTTATGAGACTGGGGGTGGACAAAGGATTACAAATAGGAGTTTCTATCACCACCTGTTAATTAGGCTCAAACCTCCCCCACCCCCCAAATTAAGAGCCACATGTTGGGAGACAGCCACTTACCAGCAGGCTTCTCGTCACTCTCCTGGGGCGCTTGGTGTTCTTCCCGGTGACAAGGGACAGGGCTGCTCCTGCTTTCTGGCTGCCCCTCACTGGCTACGCACGTTTCCTTGGTCAGCTGGGGAGACGCTGGCGTGTCTGTTGTGGGAACGCAGGCTGCTGGGAGATCATGTCTGAGGGGCAAAGGGAGGGGGAAACACATCTCAGTCAAGCCAATTGACAGAACAGGCTGTTCTTCTTCCCCTCAACACACCCACAGTGTGTTTGAATATTGGGGATTACTCTGGACACATTTGCAGCCACCCTGGGAAAGATGTATGTGACCCAGCATTACTATTTCTGTTATTATATGGAGATCTTGTGAATGAAAGAGGGAGGGAAGTGGAACAGAAGGAGAATATTCCACACAATGATTTTTTTGGGAAGAAGAAAGACCTGACTTGAGGGGCTGAAAGGGTCTTTTCTTAACCACCAGAATGCACTATAACCCATGATGGTGAACCTTGGCACTTCAGATGTTCTTGGACTTCAATTCCCAGAAGCCCAAGTCCACACTCCTGCTGATCAGGGCTTCTGGGAATTGAAGTTCAAGAAAAGCTAGAGTGCCAAGGATCGCCTTCACTGCACTATACAATCAACACTTGTATTAGGAACACTTCGTTAAAATCCTCACCCCATGAAGCTAAGCCTAACATTATCAGGTTTCACACCCTGCTCCATCACAACAGAAGGACTCTTCACTGGATGTCATGTGTTGCATTCTTGCTCAGAGAGGAGAGAGAGAAGGATCTTTGTTGCCCCAAACAGAAACAGCCTAGCCAGCTTAAACTGGGAACGTGTCTCCTTCTCTTACCTACAGAACAAGCTGTTACCCACTTTCTCCTCATCCACGAAAGAAAAATGTCGCTAAGTAAAAGGTATATAAAAATAGCAAGGAAAACAAAAGATCCATCTCTCTAAAAGACAAAACCCAACAAGTTGGATGGTTTTTGTATTTTCCCTGTCTTATACTGTGTGGCATTATATAACAATCTGAGAAAGAAAAGGGGGCAGGAGGAGGCAGAAAGGGTTTCCCACAGCAGGGGGGGGGGGCACTTCTGCCAGAAGCGCTGAGCTATCTAACACTCTGAGCTGTCATTTTGGGCAGGAGCACCAATCCCATACGTGCGATTCACAGAGACCAGGAAGAGGAGCATTCTGGGGTGGAGCCAATGATGGGATGTAACAGGGATGGAATTTCCCTCCATCCCAATCTCAGGTGTCTGGATTATCAGATCATCTGTCCATGCTCCATAAAGCTGTTCTTGCCAGAGGTGACAGAAGGGGAGAAAAGCTATTCACTGGTGAGGTGGATGCTGCTGCTTGGTCACTCACTTTCAGGGCGCACAGCAGCCCTGCCACAGCAACGATTGAGGTAGACCATGAAACCTCTCTCCAGCAGGGACAATGGTGCGCTTGCCCCCATCATTCATGCACCCTTGTCAGCAACTTCACCATTCAGGCATGGGTCTAATAAGAGCTCTAGGAAGTAATTACAAATTGTCTCCATCCTGCCTTGACTTGTGGAAGAGACGCTACAGATCAGAACAAAGCCGTGGGTGATGCATGCGCAGAAATCCGTGTGCTCAACCTTCTGCAAACTTAAAAGCATTAGGTAAGTGGTGATGAGAAGCCTTGGTGAAAGGTAATGCAATCGTCCAACAAATTGACCTTTGGCACTTGGCATTTCTACGAGTGAGATTTCTGCTCGCCATAAGCCACACTGAGAGATGGGACATCACCATTATGACAAAACCACTTAAGATGAGCCAAGAAACGGAGAAAGAGTTCTCCACCCAAGACACTCACTCCTGGCCATGCTGCTCAGGCGCCTCCACGTTGCCTGCATTCTTGAAGCGCTGTTCTCGACACCCCTCACATAAAGAATAGTTCTCATACCACTGGCAGCTGGGATCCAGGGCGGATGGACGGAGACTGCAGTCCGAACATACACGGCAGCTCTGGAAGAAGCGAAATACATGAGCATTCAGGGCAGCAAGGGAAAGCTTGGGGAAGAGTGACAGAGGTTACGATGTTTAGTGTCCAAATAACAGATGTGAAAATTAGAATGGATTGACTCGGGAGAGAAGTAGGAGGAAGGGTAAAAGGATGCTGATGAAGCACTGAGGAACAAACAGATTTTTAAAAAAATTAAAAATAAATAAAGTTCAGGATTCATTCATTCACTCCCTAGATTTATTCAATTGGAGAAATCCAAAAAATGGGATACTTCCTCAGACAAGCACACTGGGTTGCATTTTGCACTGCAAAAATTCATGCCAACATAAATGAACACGATACAAGATGCATTTCCTTCTTTAAGCAAAATACCACCTGAAATCCCTGCATAATAATCCACAAATCTACTGCTCACTTTTTCTTACCTTGTCAGTTGGTTAGAAATTATTGTTAAGCTTCCTCTTAACAAGGTGAACTGATTTGAAACAAAGCACTTATTTTTTTTTTTAAAAACAAAGCCTAGTTTATCCAAGTCCTAAATATATGCATTTTTACAGACTGTCAAATTTCCATTGGCCCAACAAATAAGGTTAAGATAGAAGGAGGGACTGATAAGCAACTGACAGGTGTCACAAATAAGAACGCAAGATGGGTGGGACAAAGGACAGCAGTTTTACAATCTTGAAACTCTGCAGCCTGATACTTTGCCAGAATTTGTGCTAAGACACCTATATTTCAAAAGAAGACAGAAGACTGCTTTAAAAGCAGACCTCTTTCTGTTTTGTCTTTCCTCAATCTGGGCTACTGAAAGCTGGGAGACTCCAAAACATCACGAGAATCCATTCCATCAACCAGAGATGAGAATTCAGAATAAATGAAACAGAAGGGGGTTATAGCTAGGGTGAGTCAGTGGACTATTCATCAACATGAATGATCTGGGTCACCTTTCACAAACAAGCAAGTTTTCATTTAAGTTCAAAAGCACAAAAGCAACTGGTGATACTATTGCTGAAGTCAACGGAGGGGCTGGACAACATTTCCCATGACAGGAAACAAGATTCCACTCTAACAGTTTTCTTGCCACACCCCTTACCTATTAAAAACAGAGTAAGATCTACAACAGGGGTGCCCAAACTTTTGGACAGCGGGCCGGTCATGTAGCTCAGCGGGCCGGTCACATGGCTCTTCCCACCGGAAGCGGAAGCAAAACGCACTTTGCAATCTGTTTTGCAGCAGATATGTTTTACAACAGGACGAGATAGATTTTTAGGCTGCCATTTTCTCTGCTTAAACCAGGGGTGCCCAAACTACAGCCCGCGGGCCAAATCCAGCCCCCAATGCCAATTCATCCGGCTCACGCTGCCCTCATCACTCCCGGAAGCGGAAGTAAAACATGGGCATAGTTTGGGAACCCCTGATCTACAAAATAAACAAACATGCTTATGTACTTTATTTGGACAGGTTACATCATTCAGCCCCCTCTTATAATTTTAGCTACCTGGTCAAAGACATTTAAGCTTTTCAGATCTGCTTACTTACTTTGCACTTCCAAGAGTCTGTGGGAAGATTCTCAATGGCTGGGTTCAAGCAATAGGTATGGTAGCATTTTTCACACGCCTCACACACCAACATTCTGCTGTCCTCTCCAGACAATCTGTAAGAGAGAGGCATCATGGAGAACCAGCCTCCCCACCAAGCTTTTTTGGGATGCTCAGCAAAGGTCACCATCAAGGAGATTTGCCACTCACCTGCAGGTTTGGCAAACTTTGCATTCGTGACACTGCCAACCTGACCGCTTGCGTGGTGTTACTGTGATCTCCAAACAAGCACCGTGATAGTGTAAACCGCAGCTGGTACAGAAGAGCAAATCACACAGGTCCCCGGGGGAATCGCACACCATGCAGCGCGAGTCCTCTGTCGGAGGGAAGGGCACACTAGGATTAGAGTGAATGCTTTATTCCCACCCCCACTGACTTCCACAGCTGAACCCAGGAACCAACCCTGAATCCAGACACTGCCCTTCCCTTTCCCTAGTCGCCAAAACTCAGAAACGAACCCTTAACTTTCTTCTTCTTCTAGCTCTACCAACTGGAGACCATTTCCACTTGGTTCCATGCGATTTGCAGAGTGGCTGTTGTAGAACAGCATCTGCCCTCATCTCAGCCCACTACAGTCAAGTCTGTGCTCCACCAGCGGTCCTTGGCATACAGCTAATGCTTACCCATCTCTACCGCCTGGTTTAGGTGCTCTGGACACAGAAGCTTCAAGCTCTTCATGGACTGGAAGCAGCCGCTTGTGGCTGCGCAGGGGAAGTGATAGTGGCGCTGGCATCCCTCCGCGTGGCATGGAATGGTAGCACCCCGTCTGGTACAGTGTTCACATTTCTGAAAGAAGCAAAGAATGTATCAAAAGACCCAAACCGGAAAATGCTCTCTGTGCAGAGAATAGCAGATGTGCAAAAGCTGAGAAATGCTGAATAGAGAGCCCCAAGAGAAAGCTGCTGGTCAAAACTTTCTGGCAACCTCTTAAGAGTGGTGTGGGACTACCCAATCTCTGTCTGTCAGCCAGAACTGGCTCTCCAAAACTTTTCTGTGACATCAAACCATTTAATGAGGAACTATCCAATATCCAGTTTATATCAAAAGAGGAGCAAGTATAGCACAGACAAGGGTTGGAGAGTTTGGCATTCCAGCTGTTTGGACCTACAATGGGCATCATCTCCCCCTTGGCACATGGTAAGGGAGTTATAGGCCAAAAAGGCTGAAGGACCAAAAGGTCCCCAGCTTTGGCATACAGACAGTGGAACCCAAGGTAACGGAATTAATCCACTCTGGGATGTTTTCTTTAAAGCGATTTTTCTGAATTGCAAAACACAATTTCCTATAGGAATGCACTGAATTTTTTTTAAAATGTTCTGGAGGTTAGAAAAGAGCAAAACAACAACAATAACAACAACGTAATTTTACAGTTCCAAACTCTTTCTAAAGTGGAGAAAACACAGCAGAAAATTCTAACATGCACTTTAAAAAGAGTTTGGAACAGAAAAAGCAAGGTTTTTGGATTTTTAGTGAGGTTCGAGCCAATTTTTTTTATTTTCAAGGCATATCTGTCACATTTCCGTCAGTGCCATCTAGTGGCCAGCCCTGGTAACTGCAGGGAAAGTCCCTGACAAACAGCTGATTGGGGGGGGGGGTTCCCCAGCACTTCCTGGTTGCAGGGAGAGCTTCTGCCAGAACAAAAAAGTGATGAAAATATTCTAAAATGGAGCTGAAATGCTCCAAACACCCTCCCACTGCCCTAGGAAGTGTTGAAACACCCAAAAAACCTGTCCATATTGAAGGTTTTTTCCATAAATCAGGATGCCATTTCCTCAGAATTTCCTCCCGTAGGTCAAGTTTTCTGATACCCGGGGTTTTACTGTACATAACTTAACTACTCTCCAAAGAATCACTGTATTCTTCATAGCTACAAAAAAAGAAATCTACAGCTTTGCTGGAAATGATCATATTATTTTCTTCAAGAAGTTTAAATAGCAAAGATTATCGTTACTGGAACAAATGCCTCAAACTGGACCTATCTATTTAGTCCTGATGGCGCAGTGGTTAAACTGCTGTCCTGCAACCAAAAGGTTGTGAGTTTGATCCTGACCAGGGATCAAGGTTGACTCAGCCTTCCATCTTTCCAAAGCTGGTAAAATGAGTACGCAGCATGTTGAGGCAACATACTAATTAACTTGTGAACCACCCAAAGCGTGCACTAATTGCTATGGGGCAGAATATAAATGTGATTGTTTTGCTTTTTGTTGTTGTTTGTTGTTGTTTGTTGTTGTTTGTTGTTGTTCAGTCGCACAGACGATTCCGACCCTTTGTGACTCCACAGACCCCTGCCCTCCAGGCACCCCTGTCCTCCACCATCCTCCTCAACCCACCCAGCTCTGTGCCCATTGTATCTACCATCTACCCATCTTATTTTTGGCTACCTCCTTCTTCTTTTGCTCTCCACCTTTCCAGTGGCGTCGCGCAGAGTTCAGCCGCCGGGGGCGAAGAACAAACTCGCTCCCCCCCAGCTCGCCGCTGCCGCTGGCCCCCCCCCAGGACCCAGGCAGAAGGCGGCCTCCCTGTTGACGAGCGGCGCGCGCACGCGCCGCACACCTCCACCCGCCAGCCCACCCAGCTAGCCACCAGGGGCGCCACCCACCCCCGACGAGCGCCCCGCGCACACACACACACACACACCAGGTCCGGAGTTTCTCCGGAGCATTTGTTGTTTCTCAGGAGAGGTGCTCCAACCCTATGGACTTTCCAGCCTTCTTGCACTGCAGCCAAAACGTTGCGAGTTCGATCCTGGCGGGATACCAGATTGCCTAAGCCATTCATCCTTCCGAGGCCGGTTAAATGAGTACCCAATGGGACGGAGGCGAGCAGTGCTCGCCAGCAAAAGGGCCGCCCTCCGCCTGGGAAGTCCTGCACGCGCACGCGCACGCTGCCCACCTCCGCCCGCCCAGCCACCCAGCCAGCCGCCAGGGGCTCCCCACCACGGCGCCACCCACCCCCGACGAGCGCCCCGTCTGACGGCAAGCTGGGTGGGTGGCTGGGCGGGCGGAGGTGGGCAGCAGGCGTGCGCGCTTGCAGGACTTCCCAGGCGGAGGGCGGCCCTTTTTTTTATTTTATTTTTTATTTCCAACTTGTTATCCCGCCCCAATCGGGTCGAAACCCAACTCTGGGCGCTGCTCGCCTCCGTCCCATTGAGTACTCATTTAACCGGCCTCGGAAGGATGAATGGCTTAGGCAATCTGGTATCCCGCCAGGATCGAACTCGCAACGGAGGTGGAGCCAGGGGCAGGCGGCGGAGAGCCCCCGACGGCCAGCCAGGCGGACAGAGGCGAGCAGCGCTCGCCAGCAAAAGGACCGCCCTCTGCCTGGGAAGTCCTGTTTCCTAAGCCCAGGCAGAGGGAGGCCAAAGTGGTGGGGACATTTTGCCGCCCCCTGAAAGCCGCTGCCCGGGGCATCCGCCCCCCTGCCCCCCCACGCTACGCCACTGCACCTTTCCCAGCATCAAGGCTTTCTCAAGTGAATCCTCTCTTCTCATTTGATGTCCAAAGTACTTTAGCTTCATTTTTACTATTTGACCTTCTAAAGAGCAGTCAGGGTTTATTTCTTCTAAGATCGAACTATTTGTTCCCCTTGCTGTCCAGGATACTCTCAAAACTCTCCTCCAATACCACATTTCAAAGTCATGTATTCTTCTGCGCTCAGCTTTCCTTATGGTCCAGCTCTCAGAACCATACATTACGACAGGGAATGCCATTGCCTTGACTATGCAAATTTTTGTTTGCAAGGTGATGTCTCTACTTTTAACTATGTCCCCCAGGTTTCTCATAACTTGTCTCCCCAGAATCAGTCTCCTTTTTATTTCATGGCTGTAATCACCATCTGCAGTGATCTTCGATCCTAGAAAAGTAAAGTCTGTCACTACTTCTACTTCTTCCCCATATATTTTCCAGGGACTGATAGGGCCTGTTGCCATTATCTTGGCTAGTATACCAATATTAGAACAAAATCTATAGGTATATTAGTATACCTATACAGTTGTACCTCGCGTAAAGAACATAATGCATTCCACAGGATTGTTCTTTAAGTGAATTTGCTCTTTAAGCGATACACCATTGTAAGTGACCAATTGTGGGGGGAATTGCGAACCCCGATTTATGTGTTAAGCGAGTTTTGGTTGGCTTTATTTGTTAAGCGAAGCGAACGTTCAGAGAAAATTCTGCTCTTTAAGCGAGTTACTCTTTAAGCGAGGCGCTCTTTATGCGAGGTTTGACTGTATTAGAACAAAATCTAGTTTTAGTATGTGTCTTGCAATGGGTGAAGGAGTTGTATATTTGTGCCCTGTTTAGCAGAGAGTCGCAAACACTAGTACTCTGGTCCCTGCAGGGGGAAAAATGTTTGCAGGAATGTTTCCTGAAGGTCAACAGGAGGACAGATTTTGTTCTGATCACTGTTTCAATACTAATGTTCAAGCTGCTTTCTATCTCACCATATCTAATTCCCTATTCTCTACCTTTCAGGGACTCTCTAGACCAGCATTTCCTTTGGTTTTGGGGCTTCCAATTCCCAGAAGCTTAAGTCAACTCCCCAAAGCACCGTTCCTCCAATGTACTGACTTAGGCTTCTGGGAATTGGAAGTCCCCCTGTGTGTGTGTGTGGGGGGGGTGCTCCACGTTGGGAACCACTGCTCTAGATTCACAAAGAAAGGTCAGGAAATGCACTTTGGAGACAACAGATGAATTTGGAGTTAAGGCTCTGATGTTGCTGATCTCTGCAGCCTTGCCCCGGATGTTGCTTGACAACGATTTCTCTGGTTTTATTTATTTATTTGTTTGTTCATATTTATCCACCACCCTTCTCACCGAAGTGACTCAGGGCGGTTTACAAGTAATAAAAGACATCACAATAAAAACACAAACACTACCTAAAAACCTGAAATATAAAACTGTTAAAATAAAAAATTAAAATTAAAATCTAAACAGATTAAAAGCACACCAGAATAGCGAGATTTGGAGCCATATGTCCACCACCCAGCTGAATCAGACAGACCTGTGCAATCCCTGAGATGACAGCTTTGTTCACAAGGCTCAACCAGGACCCTTCCGGATGCAAGACTCCAGCTGACCAAACGACACACCAGTGATGAGCCCAAAAATGCCCTGTGGGAAAGAAAGAGGAAACAGCAGGGTAACAAGGGCCGTGTGGGCTGAGCAGGAGACCTGATGGTTTCCAGAAGGAAATTCCAGAGGCATAAAACAATCTACTTCTGTGTATTCTCTACCAAGGCGGCTCTGGAAACAGTCGCCATAAGTCAGAATTGACTTGACGGCACGTCAAACATACATAATGTGGGATAATGAAGGAGAAACACCACAATTAGAAGGAGTGGAGTGGTGGCGAACCTTTTACAGACTGAGTGCCCAAGGAGGCAGAGGAGTTGCGTGGGCAGGCAGTGCACCAGCGATGTCACATGGGTGTGTGCGCATGCGCAGTGGCTACCTGTACACCTCCTCCTCCTTGGGCACTCACACATGCACCCACACAACTGGAAGTATAGGAGGAGTGTGTGGGGTGTCTGGTTGCCTCACCTCGATGGGGTGATGGCACATGTCCCCACAAAGAGGGCTCTGAGTGCCACCTCTGGCATGCGTGCCATAGGTTCGCCACCACTGCTCTAGTGGATTTTTGGGTGACTCACAATAGATCAGGACTGAGGTGCCTTGTGGAGCCTGCAGGTGTTCTTGTACTTCAAATTCCACCAGCCCTTGCTGGTCTAACGATGGTTGCTGCACTTGGAAGGTACGAAATTACCTACCTTTGCAGTAAATCAACAAGGGCTTTGGATTCCCAGTTATTCAGTAGGATCCCTCCCACCTGTATATACACTTCCCCATATCTGACAAGAGACTGCGGTGGTTTAATGGTTAAGACACTGAGCATGATGATTGCATAGCTGGCAGGTCATCAGTTTGAGACCCAAGTGCTGCATGACGAAGTGAACTCCCGTCTGCCAACCTATCCACTTGAAAGCAAGCAGTTGCAAGTAGATAAATAGGTACTACTTTGGTGGGAAGGTAAAAAGCATTCCGTGCACTCCAGCATCTAGTCACGCCTGCCATATGGCCATGGAAACATCTGTAGATGCAGACAACACTGGCTCTTTTGCTGTAAACAGAGATGAGCACCACCCCTAAAATCAGATACAACTGGTTTTCAAGGGAGATCTTTACCTTTATATGCATTTGACAAGCAAAATCAAGGAACCTTGGGGGAAATCGAGCCATGGATCTGTGTCTAAGAGCATAAGCCTGGGGGAGGAAACTCCTCAACTTAAGTATAACCTCATCATGCTAAAGGTGGAACACGCATCTGTATAAGATGCAGCTAACTTTGAGGGCTTCTAGCCCCTGCTTTATTGGCAACTGGAATGTCATGCAAACTTTACATCACATTGCAATTATATGTCCACTTAGAGGAGGTTCCCTGGCTCCCTGCAAGAACAACATCATCTTGATGTAGTTGAATGGCTAAATAATTTAGACATCAGACCTTAGACTTAGTCCCTTTAGCAACTGCTCATACATAATCTATTTAACTAATTATTTAACATTGGTACTGCATGTTTTAAAATCTTGCAGAACTTATTATTTTAATGTTTTACATTTCATATCTATTTTTAATAATGTTGTACCCTGTATGCCATATGGAATAAATAAATTAATACACACCAAAGTCAGAATAAGACACAGAATGGACGGGAGAGCCCCTTGACCTGGATATGGAGGATGCTGGTCAAAAGGAAGAGAGGAGAATGGACGGGGGACCTCTCTCCAGTCTCTTCCATGAAGGCCTCCTTCTCCATGTCAACGTCTCACCTGTTGGCTCAAACACATCTCGTGGCGACACCTCATCTGCAAAGCCAATCAAGGTCAGCTCGTCGCTTCCAGCCTCTGTTGAGCCAGGACGCTTCCCCTCCTGTGGATCAGAACGATCTTCTGCCCACTCGGGTGCAGGATCGAAACGCAACAACTCGCGCTGCCCATGAAGGCTCCACTTGCTACAGTTGCAGAATGCACAGCGTTTGGGTGGTGAGCTGGAAGGAGAGAACAGGTCCATCATTGCAAACATGACCTCTTCTAATACAGAGGGAGGGTGGAGATGGGGGACATACGGAATCTTGACCTTTCTCCAGAGCAACCGTCCTGATCAAGGTGTTATAAGGCAGTGATGGTGAACCTTTTAGAGACCAAGTGCCCAAAGAGAAGGGTGGGGCGAACTCTGTGCTGGGGGGAGGGAGGAAGCACTCCCATTGGGCTGCTGGAGTGACAGCGCGCATGCCTACAGCGTGCCATAGCTTTGAGGCCACCTGTTATAAGAGGATTCTCCCAGATCCTAATGCAACCTCAACTCTTCAATCGTGTGTTATCAACTATAAAACCATTTTATTTTCTGCTTAAGTATGCAAAGTCAACACAGTTGGAACATCACATGCAAACAGTTGAAAGCTATCACTATCTCTATCACTAGGTGGCTTTGAGTAATTTAAGGGAGCCAGCCTTTCTCCCATGGAATAAGCAAGACTGCTATTCCATGAACTAAGAGGTATCAACCTGATAGTTACAGTTCCCCAGAAAGCTGCAATTCTCAGTCTCAGGCTTGTTCATCCCTTCTCATCCATGCAAAAACTATTTCAAACCAGAATAATTCCTGACACAAAATTATTATTATTATCCGTGTAATACAGGAGCAATCACAATAATCCAGCAGAAGTAAAACGAACACTTTGGGCAGAAAGATATAGGGATGTGTGATGGTTAGGGTGTCTGACGATGCTTTGAAAGAGATGGGTTGCAATCTCATCAGCCATGAAACTCAGGCTAGTCACACACACTCAGGTCTAAAGTAAGGCTACCTATGCCACCCCTAACTCACTGAGATGGGAAATAAATGTAACAAGCAGACAAATCCAGTTATCAAAGCTTTTATGCCGTTTACAAATATGTCACCTCCATCCTACTCTCATTTTGATAAATAAAAAGCCTGTTCACGATGTACTAGTTGCATTTATATTCTAGATGTCCTTAAGTGGGCTTTTGGCAATACTACTTCACCCTAAAAACAACAACAACTCTACAAGGTAGTCTACTTACATGGAGTGTCTATTACTTCTGTAGCTTGTAAACTTATCTTTACATTTCTGGGTCCTGCTTGGGTCATTTTAGTAGGTGTTTTGCAAGTGTTATTATTCAAAGCCCTTTGTTAAATTAAAAATAATTAAAAATAATTAAAAATAATTAAAATTATTAACTGGCCACAACGAATAATTTAATAAAGGACTAATAACAGTTAATAATCCAGGAAGGAAGGAAGCCGGCCAGACTAGATCCAGGGTAACTAAAAGATGCCCACCATCATGTGACCCGCAGAGGTCGAGTGTCCCATTCTAATCAGTCCCTTGTCCTCTTTCCTTCCCTCCACAAATAAACAGTATGGCTGGGCGATTCCACTCCATTTAACTACAAGCAATTTGACTTCATGCCCAGTCCAAGAAGGCCTCCAACTGCTACCTCACAACCGGCTATATATACTACGTCAGCGTTTCCCAATCTTTGGTTTTGGGACTTCGATTCCCAAAAGTCTAAATCCATTTCCCAAAGCATTGGTCAGCCAATGTACTAACTTGGGCTTCTGTGAATATTGAAGTCCGTCAGTGTTCCGCGGAACATAGTTTTGGAAACACTGTACTATGTGCTCCTCATGCTTGATGCACACACAGGTCTCTTTCAGTCTTTTCCTTTCCTTCCACTAAAATATCCCCTGCAAAAAGAGGGGAGCTCTTCTTCTGCTGCTGCTGTATCCAAATCCGAATAATGGAGATCCTCATGGTGATCAGCCATGAAGACTGTCTTGGGAACAATATAATGCAGTAGCCTTTCATCTGCCTTCTGCATCACAGCATGACCCCCATAGTACCACTGATCCAGTGCCGTGAGTCACTTTCTGGTCCTGAGCCCTCCTCATCAGTCCCAAGCCCAGTATTGGTGAAGCTGCTGCCCTCCATCAAAATGGACTCAAGTGGGATTTAATCCACTTGGGAACCATCACCCTTCCCTGGGGACTTCAACTCCCAAGCCTGACAGTGTTGAGTCACTGGCAGCATCGTCTACTTTATTACCATAACAGGATAATCTGGCCAGACTAAGGGACGGGGGCTCTACCTTGAGCACCTTCCTTAGTCTACTACCCCTCTCAGGTCCAAATTCTGCCCGCCCCCATTAAACCCCTCCCCAGATCACCTCACCATGCTTCTTTATGCACCAGTTTTTTTTAACTGTCATGACCTGAACAATAACAAAAGAACAGTTTTTAAAAAAAACTTGCCCAAGAATGAGAAAAAGAAAAGAAAAGGAAGGCAATTGATGAACTAAGTTTTCTCATTTGCTCACAGGGCTGCCGTCCAACAGAACCCAGGGCAAAGCACTTCCACTCCCCTAGCAACATCCTTTGCATCGTTAGGATGTCCTCGTCCCACACATTTGCAGCCATAGTGCTGAGCTTCTCTTCCCCACCTCAATTTGCACCCTTCTCCTACTCTCTCTGTCAAAAGGCACCACCACCCCTTAGACATGAGCCAGGAGGTCACTCACCTGCAGGTCTGGGGTGGTTCTTCCTTTGCTCCCACTTCTTCCAAGGCCCCCTTCACGGGACTTCCCTCTTCGGGCGGCTTCAGGGGCTCAGCTTCTGCACTGCCTTGCTCCTTTAGCACCACAATCCCACCTGCTGGTGCAAAGAAGATAACAGGTCAAGAACGGTGCATGACAACAAGCCAGAGTCCCTGGTGCATGTGTCACATACCCCTCCCTAAGGAAATCCCCAAGGAGGAAACTCTATGAGGCAGAGTGGGAGAGAATGTAAAATATATTGTATCCCCCCCCCCCCCAATTTAAGACATCATCCAAGAAATCCTGACAAGCCTGCAGTTAGTATTCTGGGCCTAATGACAGTGAGTCCAGCAGGACCCCCAGCATTGTGTCAACAGGACCAGCTGAGCCACACGCAGAAATAGGGGGAGAGAAGGTAACACAGCACTCCTCAGTGTCCCTTGCAGCCACAATGATGTACCTAATTCCAGAAAGCTTCCCTCTAAAATGCACACCAGCCCTTACCTGCTGTCCTCACAGGATTAAGGGAAGCCCACACACTTTTTCAAGACAGATTTTAAAGTAGCATAGACCCTGAAAATAATTGCCACCACACAGCCAAAGCCCTGGTGCCACCCTACAGACTTGGAAGAGGAGACCCATAGGTCTCATAACTCTTTACAACTGACCGTGCTAACTACACTTTGGGCCACGGGGCTGCCAACAGCACATGGAGCAACTAAGGATCCACACCGTTCTAAAATAGTGTTTCCCAACCTTTGGTTTTTGGATTTCAATTCCCAGAAGCTTAAGTATATTCCCCAAAGCACTGATCAGCCAATGTACTGAGTTAGGCTTCTGAGAATTGAAGTCCCTCTGTGAGGCGTGGCCCCCACGTTGAGAACCACTGCTCTAAAGTCAAAGTCCACATGTAGCTGTATGAATGTAGCCACGGAACCAACAGCAAACATCTTTCTACAAATTCCTTCTCAGTTCTAACCCATTGAAATCCACTCTTTCCCAAAAAGAAAGAAAGGCACTAGAGACCTAAAGCCCATCACCTTTCAATCTTCCTCTGAAGTGGCTGCTTTGCATAAAGGAAATTAGGCTGAACATTGCCTACAATTCATCTGGGCCCACAACAATGGCCTGAGGGAGAAGACTCCATGGACTGGCAGACAGCTGAGGACCTTGCCCACTCCTCTGGGCCAACAGCAATGGCCTGAGGGGAGTTAGTCTGTGTTCTGGTTTGGTTGTATGTTGTATGGTTATATTTTATAATTTTTATTGTACTGTTGCTGTTTTGACAGCGAGTGGGTGGCAATATAAATATGAATAAATAAATAAATAAATTTAGCGTGTCACTGCCTCTTCTGCTACTACTCTACATTGTCATGGAAACTCCAGCAGCCTATTTCTTCCCCATAAAAATAATTCGGGAGTTAGTCTAAGCATGTTAATACTCATGAGAAACATGGAAGGAAAGGTCAAGAATCCAAAAATTTGGAACACCCAACTCTTCCCGGCAATACAGCCTTGTGGAAGGACATGCATCTCCCAAGACTGTAAAAGGGAAAGCAACCGTTTGTTAGATAGCGTACAAAATGTACTCAGAAGTCAGTACTCGGTTTTTAGATAAAGTGAGGCAAATTCCAGGAGCATGAAATCTCTGCCACAGCAATGTGCCAGATAATAAAGAATCTCTAACGGTGCATGTGGAGTGCAAAAAGGATGTCACCAAACACCTTGTGCTGTTTACTGTGCAACCTTTTCAATATTGCTCCCTCGCTACTGCAAGAACTTTGAGAAAGAGCAAACTAAGAGCACTGTACCCCCTGCTTCCAGAAAACCACCAGCTCCCACCTCTTTGGCCACTGATGGAGTCTTCTTGCCTAAGACCTCCTCAGGCATAATGCTCACCCAAGAGAAGAGATAGGCAGTCACAACTTTTCCAAAAGTGCAAGGAGCACAGGGAAGGATATTGTGGTCTCATCATTAGGCACCGGACAGAGTAAGGTACTTACCTCAGGTGGACAGGAAACTACAGAGCTTTGGAGATCAGAGCCACGTGTGCCCCACACACCCTGTGCTGTGTCCCCAACACCCCTGCCTGCTGTCTGCAAATACAGTTTTCTTCTTTCGTATCCGAAACAAACCCTGGACTGCCAAAATGAAGCCACTTTCGTGGCTTTGTCATTGGCCAAAATAAAATCTTCATCAGTACATGTTTCTGGTAGTAACTGGCAGATCAGTAAGTGAACTGGATTCTGTATCTCTCCACATTCACAATGTGTTGCTGTCTGCCAGCAGCCCCACTTGAGCATATTGGTCTTACATTTAGAGACTCCAACTCTCAGCCTATTTATAGTCCTCCAAGTGATGTAGGGGAGTTTGGGTTCCTCAGCCATATCCCCCTTTAATGTTATTCCTTGTTCATTGAGCTCCATCTTCTACTTTGGTTTTGCTCTTGCGTACCCTTAAGAATGTTTGTTCTTGCCATAAAGCTCCTCCTGGATCTGAGTTGGCAGACTTGAGGCTCATCTCCATTCAGGGGATGTTGAGGGTCAGTCTCCTGCTTAGTTCTCTCAGCATCCACTACTTTCCCCCTTATCTTAGGTGGAGCAATACCAACAAGAGGGTATATTTGCTCAAATGGTGCAGGTTTGAGGCATCCCGTCATTGCTTCATTAACAGCATTGTCACCTTGTTTCACGAGCGTGGATGTGCTCCATACTGGAGCACCATACTCTGTACAGAGACATTCAGGGCCAAAGCTAATGTACGCAGCATGGTTGAGCTCTCCGTGTATAGTTTGTGAGTTTTCTGCTGATGTTGCTTGCCGTACAGCCTTCAAAGGTGAATCCTGACTAAACATTGTTGGGGCAAGATTCAACTCTCAGTCCAGCTGATTTCTGCATATGGAAGCAAAGTACCACCACCCTCTTGCCGTTGTGCCTCCGACAGCAAAATGCCCTGGACCAGCTCTAAGCGGCAAATGCAAAGGATAACAGATAGCAGCCTACAAACAGGTTGCTGAACAGAAACAATGGTCTAAGTCAGGAGCCCCTACCTGGTTTATCGGAGTCTTTGTCCTCACTGGCTGCTTTCTGATCATCCATCCTGTCTTCAAGGGACCTAAAGAGAAGGAGAATCAGCTCATTACTCTTTCACCCCATCAACTTTTAGCCTTCTTTCACAGTGTTTCCCTGTATTTTAAAATCATGTCACATACGCCACATACCCATTAAGTCCAACATTTAGCACACTAGATGCTTTTTTTTTTTGGGGGGGGGGGGACAAACTCCATATTAAAGCACAAAACATCCTGCACTCAAACATACAGATTTCATTTACATGCCCTGCTTTTGCATAATCACTGCCGCTTCCTGGATAAATTGTTATCTGGATATAAACCTTGGGCTGTGGGATAGAAGAAAAAGAAGGGCATACGGATTGGTACTAGCTAGAGTAGGGCAGTACAGAATACACTAGATTGCAGTGGGAGGTGGTGAACTGCCCAGAGAGTTATTTAACTACTATGGGGCAGTATATAAGTATAATTGGTATTGCTGTATCTCCGTGATTTTAGATATCTGGCCAGAGTCAGAGGTTGGGAGTTTGATTCCCCACTGTGCCTCTAGTGGAAAAGAGCCAGCCTGTGTAGCCATGTACAAGCTGCACAACCCCAAAATCCCCCCAGAAAAAACACATGGTAAACCACTTTTCAGTATTCACCATCTAGAACACCCTGGAATGGGTTGTTCGTAGTCAAAATTGACTTAACATCACACAATTTCTTTTAGGGGGGACAGTACAGAATACATTCGGCAGCAGTGGGGGAGCCATTCAAAGGACAAGGTAGTATTGACCCCTCCTCCTGGAATCCCTCATCAACAACAACAACACCAGAAAGCATTCCGGCCTACACAATGCCAAGCTTTTCTGCACAACAGAGTACAAGAACAGTATATTTGAAATAAAATTAATGTTTCCAGAAACAAAATCCACCAGTAGACTCCAAGGCTAGGCAGTGAACCTCCAAGTACATGATAAAGGCAGCCCCTTCCACAATATCAAACGCCGGGGATGCCGCAAATGGTGTTCCTAAAACCACTCTTTCCAGGAACTCTCCCCCTTCCTTTTGCAGAAATCGTATGCAGAAATTAGCAAATTAGAAACAGCCAAAGGTTCAGGTCCATGCAAAAGAACAATGGCATCAGAACAGCTGGGGAGCACTACCGTACTTGAAAGGGTATTATGACAATATTTCATAACTAGTGTGTTTGTTGTACTATGTAAAGATACTGGGTATAAATATTGAATTACATACAATTTAGGACAGTTTCTTTTTGGAATATAACTCTTAATCCCCTGATTCTTACACTATAATCCAAAAAATAACATTTTAAAGCTGTGGATAATACATACAGTAAAACCTCGCATAAAGACGCCTCGCTTAGAGACTAACTCACTTAAAGAGCAGAACTTTCTCTGGATGGTCGCCCTCACTTAACATCTAAAACCAACCAAAAACTCGCTTAACAAATAAATCAGGGTTCACAGTCCCCCCCCCACCAGAAGTCACAATTGGTCACTTACAATGGTGTTTTACTTAAAGAGAAAACTCACTTAAAGAGCAATCCCATGGAACGCAGTGGTACCTCTTTAAGCGAGATACCACTGTATATTATTACAGTCTATTGTATGTCTCTAACCTACTGCTAGACCACAGTAAAAAGGTCAGTATTCCCCTCCACACAAAGAATCAAGTACAGTAAAACACTGGATAACGCTAAAACTTGGTTCCAAAAGTCTTGGTGTTATCTGATTTTTAGTGTTATCCAATCCATGTTAAAATCCTATGGGATGGATCGGATAATGTTAAAGCTCCATAGAGATACGTTGTAACCGCACAGGCTTTAGCGGTTGTTATCAGATCCATCCCATAGGACCTTAACGTTATTCAATCCAATTCTCCTCCCCAGATTACTTAACATTATGCGATTTTAGTGTTATCCGATCCAATTGTTATCCGGTGTTTTACTGTACAGTCATACCTCGCATAAAGAGCATTTCACTTAAAGAGTAACTCGCTTAAAGAGCAGAATTTTCTCTGAATGTTCGCTTCGCTTAACAAATAAAACCAACCCAAAACTCACTTAAATAAATCGAGGTTCACAATCCCCCTCACAATTGGTCATTTACAATGGTGTTTTGCTTAAAGAGCAAACTCGCTTAAAGAGCAAGCCTGTGGAACGCATTATACTCTTTAAGCAAGGTACAACTGTACTTTATTTACAACAGAAATTTAACTTAAATATTTTATATGGGGTGGGTGGGGTCGGGGACATCCTAATGGCATACATTCTTCATTGAATTATAAATGAGGCTAAACTTCAAACATTTTGACAATTTCATGCAAAACCTTAAAACACATGGAAACTAGTTGATGACTTTGTAAATGGCAATGAAAATTTAACCATATTGAACATTAACTTATTGAAAAATACAAATATGGTATGAACACTCTATTTCATTTTTATGACTAACTGGCCAGGATCCTAATGGATATTGACACTTATGTAAGAGCATTTGCATCTGACTGGTTAGCTCAATGAGTTACATATCTGGCTGTGGAACCAGAGGTTAAGAGTTCAATTCCCCAATGTGCATCCCAAAAAAGTCAGCCTATGTGACCCTTGACAACCTGACCAGTCCCAGAGGGGAATAGTAAACCACTTCTCAGTATTCTCTGCTTGGAAAACCCTGGAAGGGGTTGCCATAAATCAAAACTGACTTGGTAACACTCACGCGCACACAAAGAGCTTTCGTTGGAGCTGTTTCAGCTAACTGGCAAAGTGCTGGTTGAATGTCAGTTGGCTGTCCAAGTGTGTCAATTGCAACTACCAAAATTGGTCTTACAAGTGTGCAAACATCTAATAGGATTCTGGCTACCATTTTAAAGAATCTCGAAGCATTCTACAATAAAAACACATAGAATAAGAACAACAGCTAAAAATAGTTATGTAATGGAACAGTAAACACAATAATATCCACTACAACAATTAATTATGATAGTTGCTAACTATTGGGCAAATGATCATGAAAAAGCTTTGGCAAAAAACTAAATGTTCAGTTCACAACAGAAACATCTAACACTGGAAGTCTGCCAATCTGAACAGTGAGATCATGCCGCAGGTTAGAGGTACCACAACACTGAAGTCCCTGGCTCTCCGCCACAACAACACAAGCATCAGAAGGTGTCAGGACAATAAGCAGAGTTCCCAGCAGAGACCAAGAAGCTCTATCTCAGCTAACGTGGTCTTGAACTGTATAGGGTTTCATAAGCCAAGAGTAACAACCTTGAAGAGACTGCGGTAGCTCAGTGGTTAAGAAGCTCACCTTGTTAACTGGAAGGTCGGCAGTTCAAGACCCGAGTATTGTGTCACTGAATGAACACCCATCTCTGTCCCAGTCCCTGCCAACCTAGCAGTTTGACAGCAAGAAATCGCAAATAGATAAATAGGGACCACTTCGGTGGAAAAAGATCTTGGGGGACATGAAAGGAGCCTCATTCGGGCATCCCCTGAGCAGAGTTCCTCCAGCAAAAATCCTTTCAACCTAGAAAGCACCTTTGTGTGCTTCTGACACAATAATAAAATAAAAACCTTAAAATTTTCTGCTACCAAATATCAACCCTCCCCCATACACAACTCCACATTTGCAATTTCAAATTTTAGGTATTTTGAGTTACTTCTCTAACCTTCTGCACTATTGCACTATAAAGCCACCACCTAAAACATACCCATTTCCCAAAATAACTATTAAAGAGGCTAGACTCTATAGTAGTGTTCTTGATATGGAAATTACATCTCCCCCACCCTGCCTTGTTTACCTCAATATTTTGTTTAAAAGCCTTTTACTATAATAAATCTCTTGGACAAAAGTGTCATCAATAACTGCTACAAATACCCATATATGTACAAATACTAATTTCCAAGTATGGCATATGCTCAGAAAAAAACATGAATGTGAACATTCATTCCCATATGAAAGCCTGTCTAGATTTTTGAATAATTGTAATTATTATGGGGTGGAGCATTTTATATATTTTGTGGAGTTGCATCCTGCTCCAAACTTTCAGTAAAAGGTCATACAATAAATCCAAAATAAACAAAGATGAATTGTTAAGGGTTAAAGATCCTGAATGCTGAAGGCTACTGCAAATGTTTTTAAAAAGGAATCCAAGCTCCAGTAACTCTACTGAAACCACAGGAAAAAAGTAAGGATAGTCTCTGTCTCAAAGGATTGATAACATGTAAAGGCAAAATAAGCATTTAAGGGATAGGCAAGAGAAATAGGACTATACAGCACTCCATTAAGCTAAAAAAATTCAGTTCTCCGTACAGAGTCGCTCTGCGAGTGGGGCGGCATATAAGTCGAAAATACAAATACAAATACAAAATACTTATGTCCAGGTGAACAAGAGTAACAGATCTTGAGGGAACTTTTTAGTTTACCAAACCCAATCTTCACCAGCAACAAAAATCATGTCTAAGCATCTTTATGATGGCAGGAGAACAACTTGTATGGTGTTATTTTTCTCTTTCATCCATTAAATCACCTAGATCAGGAGTTCTTGTTGCTTGCTGCCCTTGCTCCATACCCTCAAATGCTTTTCATCATCATCATCCTCGGCAAGCTGCAGTAAGGCTTGGGGCACCTAGTTCAACTACTGTCACCACCATGCCAAACCTTGCCCCACACCCACACATACTTTCCAGTGAGAGAACGAGATTATTAAGTGAACAAAGAAGCAACTGGTCCAATATCTGGGACAAGACACACTCCTAGCAGGTAAAGCGGTTGGAAGTCCACTGGCATTTGTACAGACTGACCTCAATTAAAACCTTCTGAGGGCTGGGAAGCAGGAAATGCTAACAAATCCAGCAGAAGGTCCCCTGAGAAGAAGAAAAAAACCCTATAATCCAACACGCTCAAAAGAAAAGCAAGAGGGAGATGGCAGTGAAGCAAGAAAGCAGGCAAAAAAAAAATGATGCATACAACCAGGGATACAACCCTCAACTACACCAGCGCATCAAACCATGTGTCCAAGAACAGAGCTCTAGGGAAGGAGTTAAGCAAAGACCATTAAAGAAGAGTGGGGACTAGAAACCATGACCTAACCTCAGCTGTGTTCTCAGTTTTGTTTGATTTGATAAACTGTTGCAGCACATTGTTTGGAAAGAATATTACGATGGCCACACTGCAGCTTTTAACTGATGTTTCAATGCCATTTCTAAGTCGAATAAATAATAATAATTTCTGGAGCCAACCATGGAGATCCATGGACTCTGCCACTCCTGGCCCACAGCGTCTCTGCCCTCTGAGGGGATAACGGCTGCAAGGGAGTGGAAGGAAAGCCTCTCCTCTTGCAGCAAGAAGAAAAAGAATTGAGGGGCCATTGAAGAGAAAGAAGAAATGGCCACTGGCTAGGGGGAAGCACAGTGGGAAAGAAACAGGAGCAGATACCCAAGATGTCTGGTCAGCAGCAGAGAGAGGTAGATGGAAAGCTGTTGAAGATGGCAATGGGAGAGCACAAGCAGTGAGGAAACGGGAGAGAGAATGGACTCTCACAAATATAGGATGATAATGATGATGATGGGAAAGGAGGTGGTGGAGGTGGTGGTGGCAGAGGCCTGGAAACAAGAGTTGGGCCTTGTCCTGCCCTCCATGATTCTCTGCTTTTACTGAGCAGACCACACGTTATGGGGCAGGGCATAATCTACACTTCCCCTTTGGGCCACACCGTCTAGGCCTCAACTAGGAAAGAGAGGGAATTATGTCCGTTTCCTCCCCGGGGGGGGGGGGCCTTCCGTTTTTCTTTAAGTGGAATTAGGCCATTAGGCCAGGAAGGGGCTTGTTTGCGTTTCCCTCCTTCACCCATCTCCTGTAGGCCTGGCAGAGGAAGGAAGTTAAGCAGAGGCCACTTCTGGCCTCTTCAAAGCTGTGTCCTGAGAAGCTTTGAGGAGACGGGCAGAGACAAGGGACTGATACTGTGGCCATCCCTAAAACATAGAGTACGAGGCCATAGAATTTAATGGAGGGCAATGTGGGTGGGAGAGGCCCTTGGAACAAGGAAGGAGACATCTTTCCTTTTGGCCCCAGCTATGCTAAGCTCACTTTTTTGTGGGCAGGGATGGATAAAGCAACCAGAGCTACCGTTTCTACCTTTTCCTGATGAAATTACTTCCTGGCCTCTTAAAAAATTCTAGCCTTTCTAATTTTCCATCAAGAAACAGTGTCTGATCCAACTTCCCCAGGAGCAGCTTGAATGGCATGGGTCACCATAGCACCTGCGGAACCCTTGGCTGCTGGAGATCTATGGTCTTTTCTTTGAGGAAAAGATTAAACCCGTTGACAAGCCATCTCTCCACACACACACCCAAAGGCAATTCTGCAAAGTTAGTTATTCCTAATGCACAACTCCTCTCCAAATAATTTCTATACTTTATTTATTTGTTTGTTTGTGTATACCTCACCCCGATTGGTACAAGCACCACTCTGAGCAGCTTACAGCAATAAAAGAACAGCTCACAATGTAGTACAGTCAAACCTTGCATAAAGAGCGCCTCACATAAAGAGTGCCTCGCTTAAAGAGCAGAATTTTCTCTGCACGTTCGCTTCGCTTAACAAATAAAACCAACCAAAAACTCGCTTAACAAATAAATCGGGGTTTGCAATCCCCACCACCAGAAGTCACAATTGGTCATTTACAATGGTGTTTCGCTTAACAAGCAAACTTGCTTAAAGAGCAATCCTGTGGAACACATTATGCTCTTTAAGTGAGGTACATCTGTAATATAAAAACATAACAATCCAAACAAAATAAAAATAAATGATAAACCTTAATAAAATACCAAGATTTATGAATTAAACTTGGAAAGTAATTTTCAAATGTTGCCATTGAACTATCTGTCCATTATTCTACATTTAGAAATTAAATGTCCTGTATGTAGGTTTTCAGTTGCTGAGTTGCAGGGATTATAACTAAAATCTGAAAGGATCACACCAAAAGAGATTCATGTCACTGCAGTTGATGTTCTTTTGAAGTTTACCTGAAAGTGGCTGGGGAGGTGAACAAAGACGAATACAAATGCTACAACATGTGTAGGTTCTATGTTATGTTGCAGGTTGAGATTAACAATAGGTTCCATATCCCCATCCAACTTCTCTTTGGCACATGGTGACAGATTTTGATTTAAAGCATCCAATGAAATTGTCCCAACATTATAAATATATATGTACTGTATATGCTTCTGATTTTTGCCATTCAGCTTTTTGTTAAATCTAAAAATGCCTATCTTCCTACCTGATTAATGACACCTTGACTCTCACTTTTCTTGATGATTCCAAGATATTTAAAGACACCATACAGAAGGAGAGGAGGAAGAGGTGGGAGCCAGGACTGGCTTCTGTTCCTGGGACAAAGTGTTTAGATTTCTCTTTTTCCCCTCCCTTCCTCTCCAACCAGGATACTTTCAACCTTATCATACTTATCTTTGAGAAGAAGCAAAAAGCACTTCATCCATGAGACTGACACATGTAGAAGGATTCCAGCCTCAGTATAGTGTAGGAGCTACAGCTGACTGCTCTAAAGCAGGAGCTGGCAATTTATTATTATTATTATTTATTACACTTGATACCCCGCCCCAATCGGGAGGACCCGACTCTGAGCAGCTTACATAGACTAAAAATAAGAATAAAAACATAAGACAATCTACATCAATAAAAACATCAAGTTAAAAAGTCATCAGAACTTGATCACAAAAATTAAAACAATACACAGTCCCACTTCCAGACCCAGGGTGGCAGTCCATCAGATAAGCCACCTGGTAAGTTAACTCGCATTCCCAGGTCCCCACACTTGTCCTGCCAGCCAGGTTTTCAAGCCCTTCCGGAAGGGCAGGAGCTCCGTCTGAAGGCGCAGTTCGGTGGGCAGGAGGTTCCAAAGGGCCGGGGCGGACACAGAGAAGGCCCTCCTCCTGGTGCTAGAGAGATGCGCCTTTCTTGCCGAAGGGACAACAAGGGAGCCTCTCCGATCCGCCCTGGTGGGACGGACAGATGTTCTTGGGGTGATGCGGTCTCTTAGGTATCCTGGCCCACTACCATATAGGACTTTAAAGGTAATAACCAGCACCTTGAATTGCACCCGGAGACATACTGGCAACCAGTGCAGCTCCCGGAGCAGCGGTGAAGCGCGGGCATAATGCCCACATCCCACCACTACCCGGGCTGCCGCATTTTGGACCAGCTGGAGTCTCCGGATGGTCATCAGGGGCAGCCCCATGTAGAGCGCATTACAATAATCAAGTCTGGAGGTGACCAACGCATGTGTGACCATAAGCAAGGCGTCCTGGTCCAGGAGTGGGCGTAACTGGCGTATTACACGAAGTTGTGCAAAGGCCCTCCTGGCCACGGCTGCCACCTGCTCTTCGAACAGTAGCGTGAGTCCAGGAGGACCCCCAGATTACGCACTGGGTCTGTTTGGGGCAAAGCTGCCCCATCCAGTACCAAAGATGGCAGCTCCTGGGTTAACACAGGACCCCTTACCCATAGCCACTCAGTCTTGCCGGGATTCAGCTGTAGCCCATTGTCCCCCATCCAGACCTTAACAGCCTTCAGACACCTGGAAAGGACTTCCACCGCACCGCTTGGGTCCCCACGGGCGGAGATGTATAACTGGGTATCATCTGCATATTGATGATACCTTACCCCGTGGGAACGGATTATCTCACCCAGCGGCTTCATATAGATGTTAAACAGGAGAGGAGAGAGTACCGAACCCTGAGGCACCCCGTATTGCAGGGGCCTAGGGCTGGACTTCTCCTTCTCCAGGCACACCGACTGGGTCCTGTCCCTCAGGAATGAGGAAAACCAGGACAACACTGTGCCCTGGATCCCCAGACCCTGGAGCCTTCCCAGAAGGATGCCATGATCGACAGTATCAAAAGCCGCTGAGAGATCGAGAAGAGCGAGGACAGACGGCTCCCCTCCGTCCCGCTCTCTCCAGAGATCATCCACCAAAGCGACTAGTGCAGTTTCGGTACCATATCCGGGCCTGAATCCTGACTGAAACGGGTCCAGATAATCCGCTTCATCCAGGACTTCCTGCAACTGCTGCGCCACAGCCTTTTCCAAAACCTTACCTAAAAAAGGTAGGTTGGACACTGGACGGTAGTTGGAAATTATCGTGGGGTCGAGGGACGGCTTTTTTAAGAGGGGGAGCACCAAAGCATTTCTGAGGAAACATGAAGGAAGACTGAACTGTCATCACCATAGTCAAACAGGGGATCCGTATCCTACAGCCACCCACTGCCAAAATTCAACGCCAGCACCAAATGTTACCTCCCCCACCTGAAAATTGAGGCAATTCTGCTTTAAAATGTAGACAAGGAACACAAACATAGTTTTTGACCCAAAGAGTGTTTCAGGAAAGCTTTGAGGAGTTCAAACTGGGCTCATTGAATGCCAAAGCCAAAGTTAATACTGTACAAGGAACAACATTAACAGGATATTCACAAACTATAAATGGAAAACTCAACCATCCATTATGTGTATATTAATTTTGGCCCTGAGCATCTCCACAGCAGTATATGCTGCTCCAGTATAGAGCGCATCCACACACGCAAAACAAATTGACATTGCTATTGATGAAGCCATGTGTATAGTGACACCTAAGATAAGGAGAGAAGCAGCAGCCGACACTGAGAGAACTAAGTAAGAGAATGACCCTCAACATCCTCTGAGCAGATGTGAGCCTCAAGTCCATGGCTCAGATCCAGGAGGAGCTTTATGGCAAGAACAAACATTTTTGAGGATACGCAAGAGCAAAACCAAATTAGAAGATAGAGGAAGGAGCTCAAAGGACAAGGAATAATATTAAAGGATAGAGTAAAACCTAGACTTACATATGCCTCGAGTTACATAAAATTCAACTTACATAATGATTTTGTGCTAAAACCATGTCCCGATTTACACGATTTCCTATGGGTTTGCTTCGAGTTACATATTCTTTTTCCTATGGGTTTGCTTCAAGTTACATAAAAATTCATTTTCCCTATGGTTTTCCTTTGATTTACATAAAAATTTTATTTTTCCTATGGGTTTGCTTCGAGTTACATAAAAAACAGATTTAAGCAAAAGCCTACGGAACTGACTTTTTTCATAAGTAGGGGTTTTACTGTATAGCTAAGGAACTCAACTTCCCCTATATTGCTTGGAGGACTCTGATTAGGCTGAGGGTTGGAGTGCCTAGAATGTAAGACCAACATGCTCAAGTGGGGGCTGCTGGCAGCTGCCTCATGAACCTTATTTTAACCTGGAAGTGCCATCTTATACTGTACTGGATTCTGGTTTTTGCTTTGAACTGGTGGTGTGGCAGTGAAATTAACAGAAAATGTTTCTTTTTGTTGTCACTACTGAATTTTAGCAGCACAGTAAGATAAAGGTAAAGGTTTCCCTTGCTCAAAAGTCAGTCGTATCCGACTCTAGGGGTCAGTGCTCATCTCTGTTTCTAAGCCGAAGAGTCAGCACTGTCTGCTTCTGCAGACGTTTCCATGGTCATGTGGCAGGCATGACTAGACACCAGAGTGCATGGAACGCTGTTACCTTCCCACTGAAGTGGTCCCTATTTATCTACTTGCAATTTCTTGCTTTCGAACTGCTAGGTTGGCAGGAGCTGGGACAGAGACGGGAGCTCATTCAGTCCTGCAGTACTCGAGAATCGAACTGCTGACCTTCCGCCTCCCAGTAACCGTCTTAGTGACTTGAGCCACTGCGCAGTCCCCTTATAATTGTTGCAAATACTGTATGGACAATCACACTACATATGGTCCACAGGCCAAAAATTGCCAACTCTATTGAAAATAGTTTCTTAGTCAGAATATAAGATACTGTACTAGGTTTAGTATGAAATGGAAAATGATTTGGGCTCTAGCAATTTGAAATACAGTACTGACAGAAATCCTGTTACTTGGCATACCACACTGCCACCAGAGCAGGCCATTTAAATCAATGGAGCTTACAGAGGAGTTAACTCTCCATATCCACACCAATTCAACTGGCCTACTTTAGTGAAACTTACTATGCTATGCAACAGGATTTCAGCCATTAATTCTTCTCTCAGAACTTGGATGCAACCAGCTTTATTGCTGGGCAGGATATGAATGTGATTAAATCACACTTAAAAGTACTGAGCAAGAACAGCCGGGGGGGGGGGTGTTACATGGAACCCAATAATGTTTCCCCCTATGCAGGGCCGGATTTACATGAAAAGAGGTCCTAGGCTATTCCACTTATGTGACCCTTTCACCTCCTATTTTCAAGTTTGTAAATTACATGAGAGATAATAAAATACATCATTACTGTGATATATATCAATATATAGGCCCCTCTTGATCTTGAGGCCCTAGGCTGAAGCCTACCGGGTAGTTAGCCTATAGGAAAATCCGGCCCTGCCCCTATGTACATTTAAAGGGTATCTGTAGAGCCATTTTCACTGGAAGTTTTCAAGCTTTTTATGTAATTCATTTACCAATTCAAAGCTATGGTTTTCTAAGAAACAAAACAGTAATGAAAGCACAACAAACAATTCATCACCATTTTTAAATCAGCAAAGCTGTTTGTTTGTTTGTTTACATCTTTCCTCTCTTTGAATGTAGAGTCCCAAAGAGGCCTGCAAAATCACTAAAGAATTATAACATAAATAAAGACCCTGAAAATGTAATTATATGTACAAAAATAATTATGGAACCTAAACCAATTTAAAAACATTAACAACAAAAGACACACACAGAGAGAGAGAGAGAGAGAGAGAGAGAGAGTTTCAAAAGAAGACCAGAAAAGAGGAACATCCCCCATTAAAACACTGTATCCATATTAATGGTAGCAAATTCATCCTCAGGACTTTGTAACAAATTACGATCAAAATGTAGACTCCCTTATTTCTGATGAAGTGGACTTGATCCATGAAAGCTCACATTTAAATACTGTACAGGAGTTAGTCTTTAAGGAGCCACTTTTTTTGTCCTTTTGTTATTTTGTTTACTCTCTGATAAACCACGGTATATACTAGTGATTCATCCAAGACCAGCAGAGTATATTATCCCTATGGCTACAGGACAGCAGCAGAACAAGGGCACAAAGAAATGTTACTCCTCAATGACTAAAACACTCACATAAATCTGAAGCAATGTACAGTATTTCCCAGAAACATCAGAATATATGTCTAGCCTCCAATGGCCACTATATAGCAACCCATTTTCTAGGAGACCCTTTTGCTAACATGGTAGGGAATGATCACAATGGGAAAGCAGGTGCTTTCCATGCAAACAGACCCCAAATTCAACTCCTGACTATCCCCCTTTCCCCTAGCAAACTAGATACCTGTACATGTGACAAAACAGGCATAGTAAGCCATTTCCTGGTCATAACATCAATACTGTATTAAGCTCTCTGGACAGACAACCCCTTTGCACAAGGTAGTTTGCTTTGGTCCATTTGGGATGATGCTAGCTCAATTTCACATTTAAAATCACGGCATCTACACTCCATTCAAGACAGACAGACAGACACCACTTTTCCCAAAGGTGAAAGCTTAGCTACTACTCTGGTGGGACAGATGGCAATGGGTATTTCCCCAAAGCACAGGAAAGGAAGGATTTATGGAGCTTGCCCATTCAGGAAATCCCACCACACTCTCATTGCATCTTATTTTGCTTTCTTAATAACAGTATTTTTAATTTTATTCATTTGGATTACGTATTTTATCGTGTAAAGATTGTTGTTGTTTTTATTGTGTTGCAAATAGCCCAGAGGGTGGGAATATATCCCAGATGGATGGGGTATAAATGTAAGAGAGAGAGAGAGAGAGAGATAGCTCTTTCTTTCATCCAGTAACTTTGTAGAGGCTGGAAGACAAAAAAACAAACCACTCACCAATATCAGAGCTTCCCAGCGCAGGGAACTGTTATTGCTACAAACTCCCTGCTGCCCATCTGCTGTATATCCCAAAGATAATGTTCACAGGACTGGCTCTGCCAGGACTAAATAAAACATTATTATCCCAAAAGGTCAGCATCAACCTTTCATTTTACACTCTGGAATTGTTTTAACATAAGTCCCATCAATCCAACTCTTTAACATTTTGTTTTTGGAGTGTTTCCCCCGTCCTCTCTTCAACTTAAATATTTCCATTTCCTCTGGTGAGTTTATGCCCATCTTGGATATTTTCCCACTCTGGGTGGCTTAAAGGTAAACATCACCCTTGCTCAAAAGCCAGTCGTATCCATCTCTAGGGTTCGGTGCTCATCTCCATTATACTCAGCTTACAACATACTTTAAAAAAAATATTTACAATAAAAATCTAACAAATTGAATGAGTTAATAGCAACAAGAACAAAAAAATATAACCCCCTAATTAAACAAAACAACAACACAGCAACAAAGAACATAATATATCCACTCTGGGCAGTGTTCAGTATTTTAAAAAAAAAATTACAGATACGGCAAGCAACCTGATCAATCCCAGCTCCACTGTCTGAAGTAAACAATAAGTTAAATTCAAAAAAACTAAACTACTAAATGGTCTTCTCTTTAAAGAGAAAGGTCTTCAATTGCTTTTTTTTTAATGCAGCCAAGGATGAGGCCTGGCACAGCTCCATTGGTAAAGAATCCTGCAATTTGGGTGCAACCACCCACAAGGCCCTCCTCCTTTTAGTAACCTTCTTCACCATTCTTGATGCTGGCACCTGGAGCTACACTGCCTGAGATGCTCAAGTGATGTGGGCAATTGTTCTATGGGAGAGATGATCCCACAGATAAAAAGGTCCTAAACCATATACAGTAATACCTCATATAACATTAGTATCGAATAACACTAAAATCGCATAACATCAAGGAATCTGGGGGGAAGAATTGCATCAGATAACATTAAGATCCTATGGGATGCTTCAGATAACAACCGCGAAAGCCTGTGTGGTTACAATGTATCTCTATGGATCCCATAGAGGATCAGATAACACTAAAAATCATATAACACGAAGACTTGTGGAACCAGGTTTTAGTGTTATATGAGGTTTTACTGTACGTTTGTTAGTGACAGCACTTTGTGCCTAATGTGGAAAGAAACAGGAAACCAGTGCTTCTAAGTCTGTTAATCGTAATGTATGTTTTAACCTAACAAACAAAAACCAGTTTGAGGTTCAGAATAATTCCTTCATCATTTTTCAATGACACATGTATAAGTAACAAGAGCCATTTCAGAGGAGACATTCACTTGCCACTTCATATCTTTTACAGGTTTTAAAATTAAATGAACATACAGTAATGCCTCGCATAGCAAGCATCTCGTATAGTGAGTAACTCACTTAACGAGCAGACCTTTCCCAAAAAGGTCTGCTTTGTTGAACGAGCAAAAACTCGCTTAATGAGAAGCTTCGCATTTGTGGGGAGTTTCGGAATGCAACGGGGGACTCCCCTTCTGCGTTCCAAAACACCCTGCAGACTAGAGCGTATCAGCTGCATGTTTTGGAACGTGGATGGGGGACTCCCCCGTCCGCGTTCCAAAACTCACAGCTGACAGGTCGCTCGGGCTGCACGGCACGCACCTGCAGTGTGTTTGGGAAGGGTACAGGGATCTTCCCCCGTGCCCTTCCCAAACACCCTGCAGGCGCACGCACATCGGCGGGGGTTTGGGAAAGGTACGGAGAAGATCCCCGTACCCTTTCCAAACACCCAGGTGACATGCATGCACCGCAGGCAAAGTTAAGCGAAATACATTTCCCTATGGGAAATGTGTTTTGCTTAACGAATTACTCGCATAACGAGCAAGTGTGTGGAATGCAGTATGCTCGTTATGACTGTAACCTGAAATATGCAGATGACGCTACCCTAATGGTAGAAAGTGAAGAAGACCTAAAGAACCTCTTGATTAGGGTGAAAGAAGAGAGTAGAAAAACTGGCCTGAGACTTAATATCAAAAAACCAACATAATGGCAACCAGCCTTATCACTCCCTGGAAAATAGAAGAGGAAGAAATGGAAGCAGTGACAGACTTTACCTTCTTAGGATCCAAGATCACTGCAGATGGTGACTGCAGCCATGAAATAAAAAGATTAATTCTTGGGAGGCAAGCTATGAGAAACCTAGGGAGCACAATAAAAAGTAGAAACAACACCTGGCCAACAAAAGTCTGCATAGTCAAAGCAATGGTATTCCCAGTAGTAATGTATGGTTGTGAGAGCTGGACCACAAGGAAGGCTAAAGAAGAATAGACGCTTTTGAATTGTGGTGCTGGAGAATTTTGAGAGTCCCCTGGACAGCAAAGAGATCAAATCAGTCGATCCTGAAGGAAATCAACCCTGACTGCTCCTTGGAAGGACAAATAATGAAGATGAAGCTCAAGTACTCTGGCCACCAAATGAGAAGAGAGGGCTTGATGCTGGGAAAGATTGAAGGCAAAAGGAAAAGGGGGCGGCAGAGGATGAGATGGTTAGATGGCATTGTTGACACAATGGGCGTAGAGCTGAGTGGGCTGCGGATGATGGAGGAGGCTGGCGGGGCTGGCGGCAGTGGTCCATGGGATCGCAACGGGTTGGACTCAACTATGCGACTGAACAACAACAAAATAACATGCTGGTCCACTGAATATCTTTTAATCAACAGGTGGGCAAAATCCAGTCCTTCCAATCTTGCTGGACTGCAAAAACTAGCACTCTTTCCCATTGGCTGTGCTGCCCAGGGCTGATAGGAGTTGCAGTCTGGCAACATCCAGAAGACCTGTTTTAAGCTTGATTTTAACATACCATCTTGATGAAAAGCTTTTAAACAGAGGAATCAGCCAATTAAGTGATGAAGGGTGGACAAAGTACAGCTCATGTGGGCGACACGTGGACTCAAGTGGTCCAAATTTTATTCTTCCCCACCAGCTCCTGTCTTCTCACACCCTCCAATAGGGTGTAGGGCAGTTTACCAACAATCTGGTTTATTCATGGTAAGGGCATTATTCAAACTGAGATATGATTTCTAATTGGGGGGGGGGGTGTTTGGGGAGAACCGAAAACAGCTGAAAGAGATAAATGAAACCTGACAAAATTGCTTTTCCCTCAAAGTCACTAAAGGGTGGAAAGAGGTTTTATGAGCAAAACTAACTTCTTTTCAAAATTATGGGGTGGGGAGGCAGAGGAGGAAGTGGTCCCTTCCAAGGTCTATGTGCACTCGTGCAACTTCATCATTAAACCATGGAACCCAATTTTGCAGTATCAATCATCTGCCTGATTAAAAAGACGTGACATCTTCTAGTGAAGCACCAAGTTAATTCAGGGTATTGATAAAAGACTCTTATTATTTATTTTCTTTGCTAACATGGAATTTCAGTTTGTTTTTAAGTAGTCTAATTTAAATTAATTTCATTTTATGGTTATAGACCAATTATATGAAAATATCTGTGACACATGAAGTGGCCTTGTGCATCATGAACTGCACGCTTTACAGATTAGAAATATGATTCATTCCTACATCTGATTTACATATATACACAGTTATGCATAAGCCTTTGTATCATAGATGGTTGTTTCTTTTAACATGTAACTGAACAATAAACATATACAGTACTTTAATTGATAAATATACTTTATTTTAGCAGCAAAAACTATTAACTATTTAGTAGTTTACGTGCTCTCATTACATGACAATAAATTTTAAAGCTCTAAAAAGAATGTGTAGTAAATAAAATACAGTAAACAGTAGCTGATATGATTTCTCAGCTGCCCACTTTCAGCACAACTAGCTCAACTGATCCCTGAGGCTACCAAAATGGGCACCTCTATATCTTACAAAACAAGGTTTACGGTGCATAAATCAAGACATGCACTCTAATCTTAGGAAAAACATCCTCTCCAACCACTACTGTCATACTCACACATTCATTTATGCCATATCCTTGCATCCCGTTTCCCTAGAAAAGCTGGATTTCAAACCCAAGTTCTAACAAGCAAAACCACCTTTTTGAGACCCAACCCCCAACATTCACAAGCCTTCCAACTTAGTCTGCAATTTTACTGGATGGCATCTCCTATTGTCCCCAGTCTGAGATAAAGAAAATTGAAGCCCAATAGCATCTGAGGTGTGATTTAGAACATCAAACCTGGAGCCAATTTTTTATTTAAATGTATATATTTAAAGGTAGGTATGAGCTTGTACCTTGGAGAACATTAAAGGCCCTCACAACAAAGATGCTACTTCTAGTGCTAAGTTGTACAGCAATGCATCAGCTGTGATTCCTGCCTAATAGACCACTTAACTATTCTTACCTTTACTAGACTACTACCATGCTTCAAACAAGGAGTGGCCTTTAAAGCAAAGCAACCACACTTCTATACCAACCCATAGCGCTTAGTGCGTGCACTCTCTGGGCGGATCACAAGTTAATTAGCATCTTGCCCACAACATGCTGTGTAATCATTTTACAGACCTTGGAAGAAGGATGGAAGGCTAAGACAACCTTGAGTCCTAGTCAGGATCAAACTCACAACCTTTTGGTTGCAAGACAGCAGTTTAACCACTGCGCCGTTCTATCAGTTTCTTCACTGCTAACATTAAAGTTGTAAAGTTCCTCTACAGTAGGGGTGCCCAAACTATGGCCTGGGGGCTAGATCTGGCCCTCAACACCAATTCATCCTGCCCACGGTGCCTTCGTCGCGCCTGGAAGCAGAAGTAAAATACGCCCCCTGAACCACATGACTGGCCCGTGGCCCAAAAGGTTTGGGGGGCCCTTCTCTACACTCATGGTTTTTCTTAATGTTTAACTGCACTCCTGCTTTGGCACTTTCTTTTTACACCTTTAGCTAAAAGTCATTTCAAGTCTTTGCTGCTTTCTGCCCCTACAATGGTCCTTGTTCCTCCTTCCCCCCAACATAGGGAATTGAGCATGAAAACAAGAACTTTAATCTCCTCAAATTTCTCATTTACATTCACACTAAACCTTTTTGATAACCAAAAAGCCACTGTTTCTTTCTCTCAGATGGGTGCAGGAGGGTTTCAAGCTGTGGTATGCATTCATTTTTAACTTAGGCTCACTAAACAGCCTCTGTCAAACCTTTCCATACCTCTCCATTTTTCACCTACAAAAATGAAAACACCAGTTTATGACCAGCAGATTGGGAAGACAAATAAGTCAAAGAAACAGGCAATTCACCCTAATCCTTTAGGGTAGTGGTGGTGAACCTATGGCACGCATGCCAGAAGGGGCACACAGACTCCTCTGTCGGCATGTGTGCTGTCGGCCCAGCATAGAGTTCATCCCGCCCCTCTGCCCAGCAGCCCAATGGGAGCACTTCCTCCCTCCCCAGTATAGTTTGCCCTGCCCCTCTGCCCAGCAGCCCAACAGGAGCACTTCCTCCCTCCCTCCAGCACAGAGTTCACCCCACCCATCTGCCCAGCAGCCCAATGGGAGCACTTCCTCCCTCCCCCAGCAGTTTGCCCCACCCCTCCACCCAGCAGCCCAATGGGAGCACTTCCTCCCTTCCCCAGCACAGAATTTGCTCCACCCTTCTATTTGGGTACTCGGTCTCTAAAAGGTTTACCATTACAGCTTTAGGGTATACAGAAAGAGCCTCCTCAAAGATTGTGTTATTCTTGAACAACAATTGGGTGTAACCCAGGCAATGGCCACCTTGTGCTGGCTAATCTTTCTCACACTAGGTCAGACTAAAGGAACTGCAGAATGAAGTCACCAAAAGGTGGCTTCATTTTGGCAATTTCATATCTGGCCTAGACACGGAAGAATATCCCAATCCTTTGAAATGGGAAAACCCAGAATTATCACCTCTGTGCTTTAGAAACAGAGGTTCATACAAGTTAACCAGACAAGTCCTAAGGCTGAATCCTGATGCAAGATTCTAGAGCAAAGGAACAAGTATGTGCGATTACCAAGCTTGAAGAGGAACTGGCAGTTGGAAGACAAAATTGTTTCGCTGGGCCTCTAACAAAAAAATAATAATCCAGGATCCAAACTAGGAACCAAGGCCACACCTAGATTGTGGATGGGTGCTTTGCCTTCTCAGATAACAAAAGTGATGGGGCAGTTTGAAGCATTTGGGCCAGTCAAACAAGTGATAAATACTTCTTGTTGCCTACTCAAAAGAATAAGGCCTTTCCACTACAGATCTTCAAGCTTTAGTTTAGCCCCCTTTGGCTTAGCAACTAATCTTAGGGGCACTAGGATACACAGACAAGATAGCTCTGATTCAGGTGACGTAGTCCACGATACCAAAAGCTGAGGGACCCAGTTCCTAGTTGACCTAAGGTCAGCCTCCTTCGACCTTTTGTCCTCCAGATATGATGGGCTACAATTCTGACCATCATGGAACCAGCACAGCAAAAGACTCTTCACATCTGGAGGTATAAGGTTGGAAATTACCATCCCAAGAGATTCACAGACATTTATATCTTAGGGAAAGTAAATGATAATACTGATTTTCCTTAAATTGCGAGTGAGGTCCCTGCAGCCCACCAGATTTCATTGGATGACACCTCCTGACAGTCCTAGTCAACAGTCTATGGCAGGGCTGGCCAACTTTGGTGCTCAGGGTGTTCTTGAGCTTCAATTCCCAGTAGCCCTGATCAGCTGGTATGCTGATTTGGGCTTCTGGTAATTGAAGTCCAAGAATACCTGGAGCACCAAGGTTGGACACCCCTGGTCTATGGTCAAGAACAATGCAAATGGCAGTCTATGTGGACATCTATCTCCCAGTTCTGCACTGTCTAGCCCCCCTTAATTTAGTTGTCAGAGTGGCAACAAAGTGGTGCCTTGCTTTTCTCTACATCAGGAGTTCTCAACCTTTTAAAGCCAGGGGCTGGGCCACACTCCCTCAGACAGCTTCGGGGGCCCTTCCTCCACCACATGACACTTCTGGGTGTGGTGGAGGCTGGGGGGGCACATGAAATGACACCATGGGCCACAGGTTGAGAATCCCTGCTTTACATCATTAAAACATAATATAGAAGAAAACCAAAAGATATACAGAACTCTTGAGCAACAAAAATCCAACTGAACACAGATTATAAATGTTAGATGGTGGGTGAAGGATGAAAATATAACTACAGAACAATTGGTATAAGCAGAGAAGTGGGAAAGAGTTCTAGATCTATTACTATCCAATTTTATTTTGAGGAAACCATACATACTAGGGCAGGGATCAGCAAACTTGGCTCTCCAGATGTTCTTGAACTTCAATTCCCAGAAGTCCTGATCAGCAGGCATACTGACTTGGGCTTCTGGTAATTGAAGTCCAAGAACACCTGGAGAGCCAAGTTTGCAGATCCCTGTACTAGGTAGATCATGGTCATTTGGCAGCCCAAAAAATGGGAAGGAACAACAATTTGTAGCTACAAAAATATATATTCCTGAGAGAGCAAGGTGCTTCATCTAGAGACACACCATGCCTCTGTGCCAATATCTGTGACCACAAGCAGTGCAGGATCTACCTCCCAAAATAGTTATGTAAGTAATGGGATTTCAAAACAGTGCTGGGAACATCCAGCACCAGCTCAGGTGAGCTCTACTTGGATGCAGGTATGATAGAAAACAGGCACACAGATGCACACATTCATGAATAAATACCCACAGACTACACCACTGCCCTCCCAGAAAGCCAGTTGCTGTTCAGCTGCTCTGTCCCCATTGTTAAGGAAAGCAAAGGCTTTCTTCCCTCCTAACCTCGGGGGACTGAGATCCAACTGAGAGTTCAGACATACAGAATGCAACAGGTGTGGCCCACCACAAAGTCCCCTTTGAGAGCAACACAGCCAGGGAAGATGTAGGTTTCACCCTATCCTCGTTTAAAACAGGAAATGATATTCATTAGGAAAGGACCAGATCGTCAATAAAGCTGCCCAGTTGTGGAATGTTTTCAGAGCTGTCAACACCACAAATCAGGATGTCAAATGGGGAAAAAATGATTCCCCTCATCCCAGAGATGTATGCAAGCTCCTAAGCAAAGGCTGGCTTGGAAACAGAGAGAGAGAAAATGCCAATACAATTCTCCTCCCCTGCCCCCACTCTGTTCTTCGCAGAGCAAATCCCTCTGGCCTCCTCCATAATCCTATGCAGGCTGCATGAATCTCCAGAGGGCTGCTGGCAAAGTAGGCCTTGCCACAGGGGCTGCTTTACTGGGGGTGGGGTGAATGCCCCCCCAGGAGAAAAAGCATTTCTCTTACCTTATGCTAATTCTAGGAAACAGACGTTGCCTTCCTTTCTAAAGCATAAATGATTTTTAAAAGAGAATTGCAAAAGGTGTCTAAATTTTGTAGCAGTCGCAATCTCTCAAGATGACTGAGCAGCGATGAAACACTGTGTTTAGGAAGCCTCAATGTTTGTAATGCAGCTTTGTCCCTCTTCACAGGTTCCAAATGAAACTGAACAAAAATGGGGGGAGGGGAGCACCCTTGGGATATGAATATGGTGAAGGGGGGGAGTGGGGGAGGGATCACATGTCAAACCTCTAATGAGTTCTTAACAATCACTTCCCCTCCAGTTCCATCTCTCTTTAGTAAAACACAATGAGGAAAAGGCTAACCCAAAACACACAGTTCCTGGCGGATTCCATTATTTTGCCAAACGCAGCAATAGATCTGGATTTGTGATGCAATGAAGACAAATTTACATTCCTCAAATTTACACAAATGTATTTTCCCAACAGGAAGGAGGCCAGGGGAATCAATATGCATTAAAAGCTTCTAATGACAGTAAGAATATTACTAGACTATGGAGCAAAATGTTCTCAATTCACTGACTACAAGCAGCCCTTTACCCCACTTCCTGAATAGGTTTTACATAACCATGTATCTCTGCACCTGAATTCTATATACTGTAAATGAAAAAGATACAGTACACAAGTCTGCATGTTCTAATCTAGAGAAGACTGAAAATGAAATAAGACTGGGAGGTTGCATTGGATTTTTAATAGCTTGTTCTAAAAAAAATTGGGGGAGGGGTTTCCCTCACCTACCTCTCCTTCTATAAGACGATCCAGAAATCTTCAGGCAAAATCCATCGGCAAGATATAGCAGACATCATTATCCAAAAAATTGGAAAGGGGTAAAAAGGAAGGGTGTGCATTTGTTCCTTCCTTTAAAGGCACACAAGCGCACGCCGGCCTTCTCTACACAACCAGCCGGGAGAGAGAAGGAAAAACCACCAGGGGAAATTAAGGTTTGGAAAGGATGCAAAATCCAATATCCGAGAATCTCTTTCTCCACCCAGGGAAAAAAAAACAGGCAGCCCAACCCCCTTCCGAGAGAGAGAAAGGGGGGGGGGAGAGTGTGTGGGGGCTCAGATCCTCCGCCACGGGGCTCGAGAGGGTTCCAAACCAAGGCGGCCGAAAAGAGCCCGGTCTCGAGGACGACACACACAAAGGGAGCTCCGGGGGTTGCCTTTGATCTTCCAGCAGCCGGCCGGGGGGGGGGGAGAAGAAGGCCTGGTCCGCAGCCCGTTCCCTCGGTTCCTTCGGCCCTCCGGACTCCGTCCCCTCCAACACGCTCCGCCTCCCCCCTCTCCCCCCCCCAAAAAAAAAACAGACCCTTCGGAGCGCTCGCTTGGGGCTCAGAGAGAAGAAGAAGGCTGGAGGGGTTCGGGGAGAACGGAGCCCCCTCCGGATGGAACGCCGAGCCTTCCCGGAGCGGGGGGGGGCGGGGGGGTGTTCCAGGCGCCGCCAGCCAATCGAAGGCCGGGGAGGGAGAGGGCCATGGAACGTTGAGACTTTTCTTTACCGGTGGAACGTTCAGATGTCCTAACCCAGAGAGAAACACACACACACACACATACGACCCCGCGCGGGGGGGGAGGGGAAGAACTCACGCCAAAGCTCCGCGTCACCCCCTCTCCATCACTCGCTACACGGGGATCTCCCCCCAAAAAAGACAGCGCAATGCACACCCAGGTCCCCCGGCCTCGCTCGCCACAACGGCTCCTCCAAGCCCTCCCTCTCCTTCTTTTTTAGGCCTGAAAAGGGGGGGGGGTGTTTGGCTCGACCCCCCCCCCTCTCTCCCGCGCGCGCGCACACACACACCTCCCCGGTAGCCTCCTCCCTTCCTCTGGTTACAGGCCTCCTCTCTTTTTTCCTGTTTCTCTCTCCTCTCCTCCCCCGTTTATTATTATGGTTATTATTTTGTCCCAACTTCTCACCTAATCCTCAGCTCCGGCGCGGAGGAGGAGGCGGGGGGGGGGTTCAAAGAAACATCGCGGGCGGGCCCCTGGGCTCCCCTCCCGCTTCGGCCCCCCTACCACGAAGGGCTTCGAGAAATTGAACAGAAAGTGTTCACCGAGGCAGCCATTTTCAGAGAGGAAAGTAGGTCCTGCTGGGCCAGCTCCGGGTTTGCTTAAACCCCCCCCCCCTCTCTCTCTCCTTTCCTCCTCCTCCTCCTGTGCAAAGGGAGGGTGAGATCCAGGAGTTGGGGACTCCGCCTTTTTGGCCCTTTCCCGAGACCCTTCCTTTCGGGTAAGCCCAGAGCGTTCCGGGCGGGATCCTCTTCCGTTGGGGGGGGGGGTTACCGGGGGTGGGGGGGAAGCACGGACCGCGCGCACTTATTTCTGCCTTGGAGGCGGAAGGACACAGAACAAGGGCTTTTGGGGGAAGTGCGAGGCGGCCCCCGTACGGAGCCGCAGTGCACGCTCGCCCGAGGATCCCTTCGCCGGTTTTAACCCTTTCCGCGCCCGGCCCGGCTGCTGCTTGCGAGAAGCACGTGGGATGGGTTCAGAGGGCTCTTCCTTCTTCCCCGCCCTTCGCCAGGCTCGAGAAGGATGGGGGGGACGGGGGGGGGACAGGTGTCTTTACACACAAGAGCCGCCCAGGGTCGGGGAGGAAAGGGCCAGTGTAGGACCGAGGGACTAAAAGCTTGGGTGCCAAAAAGTCCACAGGGCAGTTTGATGGTCCGAAAGCAAGAAATTGCAAGTAGATAAATAGGGAAAATAGACGCCTTTGAGATGTGGTGTTGGAGGAGAGTTTTGAGAGTCCCCTGGACAGCGAGGAGAACAAATAGGTCAATCTTAGAAGAAATCAACCCTGACTGCTCCTTAGAAGGTCAAGTAGTAAAGATGAAGCTAAAGTACTTTGGACATCAAATGAGAAGAGAAGACTCACTTGAGAAAGCCTTGATGCTTGGAAGGGTCGAGGGCAAAAGAAGAAGGGGAAGGCCCAAGATGAGATGGCTAGATGGTATTGTAGAAGCAATGGGCACAGAGCTGGGCGAGTTGAGGGGGATGGTGGAGAACAGGAGTGCCTGGAGGACAGTGGTCCATGGGGTCGCAGAGGGTCGGAATCGACTGTGCGACTGAACAACAACAAAAATAGGGACCACTTCGGTGGGAAGGTAACAGCGTTCCATGCGCTCCGGTGTCTAGTCATGCCTGCCACATGACCATGGAAACGTCTGCAGAAGCAGACAGCGCTGGCTCTTCGGCTTAGAAACAGAGATGAGCACTGACCCCTAGAGTCGGATACGACTGGCTTTCGAGCAAGGGAAACCTTTACCTATGTGAATTAAATCCCACTTGAATCCCTCTTGATGGAGGGCAGCAGCTCCATCAAATCTGGGGCTAAGGAGGATTTTTTGCGTTCCAAAAGACTCAGGACCAGAAAGTGACTCGCGGAACTGGATCAGTGGTACTATGGGTGTCATGCTGCGGTGCGGAAGGCAGATGAAAGGCCATGGCATTATATTTGCAGGACAGTCTTCATGGCTGATCGCCCTGAGGATTCCCAATATTCAGATACGGAGGAAGAAGACCACCGAGGGGGGGAAACTGAGGGTTTGGAAGAAGTGCGGGAATATCCCATCCTTGGACCAATTCATGCCCGGGGGGTCGCCGGGCTTGGGATGGAGGTCTTGGGGTGGGATCCGGAGGGGGGCGCTGTACCCGCGCAGCCTGCGAGACTGGCCACCTTTGCCTCCGGCAGGCCCTGCTGTGCTCCCACCGGTGGGAGCCTCCTCGGAGAGTGTCCCGGGAGGTGGTGGTGGATCCCTTCTTCCAGGACCGCGGGCGGGTTTTCGGGAGGCTCGGCAAGGGCGCGCACCGGGCTCGGCGTCTCTCCAGGGCAAAGCGCCTCGCGATCCAGAAGAAAACAGTTCCATTGTCCCAGGTTTGGAATCCTGGCCCCTTCCCTCCCCACCACCACCCATCGAAACCCCGCCTCCCGTTGTGTTTCTTTCGTAATTGCCTCGTAATGAGTTCTCGTAAGCTATTTTGTCTTTTAAAAGTACACCGCACGGGGTTGCTTCTTTTAAAAAAAATAAAAATAAATTTATCTTGTATTGTTTTTCGGTGCAAGTGGAAGGATCAGTCGTTATACCATGTTTGGTAACACGTAAGGATTTTTAGAAATTCTTTTTGGCTACTCCCTGTAGCAACAGGTACCCAGACTCCAAGAGACCGGGCTATATTACGAATGACAGTACGCGATCTCTACAGGCAACGCCTGGATGTGTTGCTTGCAAATGGAGATAAATGACAAAATATCGTGGGTTGGAACAGGGCTTTCAGCAGTCAGTCTTTTGCACGTTACTAACAAGAGCATTGACTGAAACAGCGTTCCCTATGGAGTAGTCATGGCTGCCTCATGTCCACGGGAACATCTGCAGGCTCTGTGGCTATAAACAGATGAGCACTGACCCCTAGAATCGGATACGACTGGCTTTCAAGTAAGGAAAGCTTTACCGCCCCATAGTGCTTAGTATACTCTAGGCGGTTCACAAAGTAATTAGCCTTTTTGCCCCAACATGCTGGGTACTTATTTCACCAGCCTCGGACGAATGAGTCAACCTAGAGTCAACCTAGAATCATCCCGTCAGGATCGAATTCACAATGTTTTGGCTGCAGTACGTCAGTTTAATCACTGCGCCACCAAGGCTCTTACTTCCTGTATACCCCATGACTTGTGTCTCCTCCCCTAGCAAATGGCATAATTTAGGCTGTGTGTATTAAGGGCGCCTTTCAGGCTGCTGCTTCAGCCAGAATAGAGTCAGCTGGTTTAGAAGACTAATGGGAAGTCACTGTATAAAGCCCTCGCCTCTGAATTGGAACAACTCCTTTCATGGAGTGGCTGTTGCACAGAGCCCCCTCCCCTTCCATCAGACCACTAGTCCGTCTTTGACTACCAGCTCCTGTGGGGCATTTGCTGCAGTCCTCGGTTTGACCAAGTAAGTTCCAACAGTAACTTTTCCTCAAGCTAGCTGATACTGACTTCCATGTGTAACCTCAGGGAAGAAGAATGATGCTAATAAATATTATTTCAAAATTTTAATCCCACTCACTTCAGTGCCACTAACCGTGGAATTGGGACTGCAGTGGCTCAAGTGGCTAAGACGCTGACTGGAAAGTGGCAGGTCAGCAGTTCGATACCAGAATACTGCAGGACGACAGAATGAAATCCCATCTTTGTCCCAGTTCCTGCCAACCTAGCAGTTCAAAAGCAAGAAATTGCAAGTAAATAAATAGGGACCACTTTGGTGGGAAGGTAAACAGCATTCCGTGCGCTCCAGTGTCTAGTCACGCCTGCCACATGACCACGAAAATATCTGCAGAAGCAGACAGCGCTGGCTCTTCGGCTATGAAACAGAGATGAGTACTGAATCCTAGAGTTGGATATGGCTGGGTTTCAAGCAAGGCTGACCTTTACCTTAAGATGCTACAGGTACATGCAGCATATTCACCAGTACAGCAGGGACACAAACTGGCCACTAACAGACGTCACCTATCCTGCAGCTATTTCAGCGATACGGCTTTGATCCATGAGCCCAGGAAAACGTAACTCAGCAAAGGTGTTCAAAATATTTTGTTGGCAGTACCTAGAAATTGGAGTGAAATTGGAAAGTAATACACAGCCTAAATTATGTCATTTGTAGGGGGTGGGTGACAGAATTCATGGGGTATATTGGAAGCAACATGTAAAACACTGGCTGCTAAAAGCCCTGTTCTGATGCCACTGCAAGCCACCTATTGGCATTACCCAAACCTCTCTTGGATTTGTTTTCCTTGGGTAACAGTCAGAGGCACGTTTTGATGCATACTAAGTAAGCTGCAACATCTCAAAATGTTTTTCTTGTGCATCATTCAGGAGACTTTTCAGGAAACAAGATGTCAAATGTGTTGAGAAGATGTCTAGATTCTGGCCAGATACTGAATGGCATGGAGTGTGCATTCGGCGTATAATTAATATTGTGGAATTCACTGCTACAAGGCATAGTGATAGCTACCAACCTGGATGGTTTTTTAAAAATTAATATTAAGGAATAGATAATTTCTGGGAGATTAAGGTCATCAATGGCTAGTAGCCGAGATAGATTTCTATCATCCCCAATGCCAGAGGCAGGAGGCAGTTGGTAGAGAATGCAAGAGTAAAAGTGTAATTACATTAATGTCATGTTGATGGGATTCCCAAAGTTGGCTGCCAACTGTGTGAACAGACTTGCACAAGACAGGATTTTCATCTCATCCACAATGGCTCTTTCTATGGCGTTCATTGGACCAAAGTTCCTGTTTGTACAGGTTTCACTCATTCAGTGCTTTACATCTACCTGGTCACCTGTACCATCCAAAACAGGCAAAATTGTCAAATACAGTTCCAGCAGATTTTAAAAAAAGTTTTAAGGTACAGTATAAGAAAACATTTTCCATTTGAAAAAATTGAACTGGTTCTTCACCAGTCATGTCTGAAGATCCACTGTGTCTTGGCAGGCAGACCCAGTTTAATCTGCAGCTGAAAGGAAAATAGGAATGTTCAGATACAAACAACTCCTGTTAATTATAATTGTATTATTGAATTCTATTATTAAAGTTGGAACAGATAAGTAGCTATTCTCACCCATCCTACCTTATATACTCAAGTATAAGCTGAGTTTTTTAGCCCCCCAAAAAGGACTCAGTTTATACTCGGTTCAGTGACAACGAGGGTCCCAGAACCATGCCGGATTGAGATATGCCAACAATTTAATTAATTTATACCACATTTTCATGTATTTTGGTTATAGAAACTCACTAGCAGCTGCTGCATTTCCCACCCTCAGTCTATACTGGTACCTCGGCTTATATTCGGGTCAGCTTATACTCGAGTATATACAGATAATATGCCTGCACTTCACAAAGCTGTTTCCATTGCCTGCCTCTGATGGCGATCCAGTTAGCAATCAGAAAAGCATCATCTTTGTTGCAGTGGCAACCCGTGCCTGTCAGGGGCCAGAAAACTAATTTCTAATTTTTTTGCTTCCCCAGCAATGTTTCATATGGATTCCTGATGTCTTTGCTACAAAATGTTTCTTGGATTTCAGTATTTCTTGGAATGGATATTTATTCTTCTTGGGTTTCATTTTGATTTTATTGTTGTATATTGCATTTATTGCTGAGTATTGCATATTGTTGTTTATTAATACATTTTATCTTGGAAGCTGTCTTAAAAGCAATTTCGAAGTGGTTTTTTTTAAATAAAAATGCTGCTGTGTAACATGCAAGAGTATTAATAGCACAGCACAGAAGGCCTAAGAATTCATGTAACTGTTACAGAAAAATAATAAGGAATTATCAGGTAATTGTGGGAAAGTAACAGTGTTCCATATACAGTAATACCTCATATAACATTAGTATCGAATAACACTAAAATCGCATAACATCAAGGAATCTGGGGGGAAGAATTGCATCAGATAACATTAAGATCCTATGGGATGCTTCAGATAACAACCGCGAAAGCCTGTGTGGTTACAATGTATCTCTATGGATCCCATAGAGGATCAGATAACACTAAAAATCATATAACACCAAGACTTGTGGAACCAGGTTTTAGTGTTATATGAGGTTTTACTGTACTCCGGTGTCTTGTCATGACATGACCCTGAAAACCCCTAGAGTTGGATACAACTGGCATTCATGCAAGGGAGACCTTTACCTTATACAGTATACTCTGTTTATCTGAAGATGTGTATTATAATTCATGTGTGTAAATTAATTAATTTAATAGATTTATATACTGCCCTATCCAAAGGACTCTGGACACAGTTAAAACCAATATAAAACAATTAAAAAACCCTTAAAAACATAACAATATTACACCACCCCCAGCTGTGCCATTTACTATCTAAAAACATTTAAAATCTACAAAACCTTAACATTAAAAAATTAATTACAGGAGAGGGGAGTTTCAGACAAGCTAGAAAGGGGAGCTTGTTGACAATCCCGGCCCCCAGACCTATTTTGCCAACATGTCTTCAATGTTAAAATACATCTGTTAAATTTTAAACATGTCGTAAGAATTTTTAAAAAGTCCTAATGATTAGGAACTATGATTGGAAGAAGCAAGTACAGTACATGAAACTCAGCGCGTGTATGATCTGATGTCTCTTTAGAAAGTCCATAATAAGGGTGAGTGGCCAGAACAAACAGCTGGTTTGCTAATGAGCAGGAAGTGCCATTAGGGCAGAATCACAAATAGAGACCAGGAGAACTTTTGCAGTGATCCATGTCAGGATGGACAGAGATGCGAATAAAGCCATTCCCCATTCAACAGAAAAAGAAGTACAGTAATACCTCATATAACATTAGTATCGAATAACACTAAAATCGCATAACATTAAGGAATCTGGGGGGAAGAATTGCATCAGATAATATTAAGATCCTATGGGATGCTTCAGATAACAACCGCTAACGCCTGTGTGGTTACAATGTATCTCTATGGATCCCATAGAGGATCAGATAACACTAAAAATCATATAACACCAAGACTTGTGGAACCAGGTTTTAGTGTTATATGAGGTTTTACTGTACCCTTGTCATTACCACAAAGAATCAACCAGGCAAAAATTGGCTGTTGTCAGTGACTAGTAGATTTCTAGGTTTTTGTAAAACAGAGTGAATTCTACAAGCTTGAAGTCTTCCTACCTCTATGGCTGAATTTTCAAGAGCCAGTCTCACAGTTAAAACAGTGAAACTTAAAATTTGTCCTTACTTTGCTTTCCTAGATTTAGTAAGTTAAAAGTAAGGTGTGTTTCCACTCTAGGTGAAAGGCAGGTGTTTTCAGTTGCTCTCTTCCTTAGCTTAAAGAAGCAGGAGTAAATAAGGACAGCTTTTATCCTATGTTCTGTGTGTGTGCCTGCGTGTGCATGTGCCCTTTTCCCACTAGCATCCCCAGAGGCCAGGGATGATGGGAGTTACAATCCAAAACCTACCCAAGGGATACAGATCCCTTACCTACTTACAGGGGGTGCAGAAAATAGGCATATGCCTGCCTCATTTTATAGTCTGAAATATCACCCTTATTAAAAGTTTGGCTGCCATCCTATATAAATATTTATGGTATACTTTTAGAAAACACAAATATAGACCCTTGATAGAAAATAAGATTGCTCTAAACATACCAGATTTTTTGGGTGAAAACACAGAGCAGACACCTAATCAGTGTGTGGCATTCTTAATTTTATGTTTACCACAAAATGTTATTATGGCAGAATGAGGATTATGGCTATCTGGATGCCATGGGCTGGCCTCTTTTATCAATCAGTCAGTCAATCTTCATTATGGTCCAAGACCAGCATAGTGGCCTCTTTTAACTTCCAGTTGAAAACCTTTGATGAACAAAGCATCCCAAGTGGATTAAATCTAGGGTGAGGACTGTGCAACTTTCCAGATGTTTACAGGGACACTCGCAGTGTTTCCCAACCTTTGGTTTTTGGACTTCAATTCCCAGAAACCTAAGCCAATTCCCCAAAGCACTGATCAGCCAGTGTACTGACTAAGGCTTCTGGGAATTGAAGTCCAAAAACCAAAGGTTGGGAAACACTACTCTGTCTAGATGTGACTCTCCACAGGTGCACAAGGGTCTTTTCTGTACTCCAACATAAAATGCTGTAGAAATCTAAAAGAGCTTACCCAAAGCTTGGTAGCATACAAGAAATATCCCATGAGGGAAGGGGGAGAGTGTTTTATCATATAAGTGGCAAGGGGTGTGATTTGAATAAAATACATAAGATGAATCACCAAGAAATATATCCCATGCTACTGACTGCTTATCCTACTCACAGAGTTCCAGAACATAAGCTAGAGCAGGGATTCTCAACCTGCGGCCCAGGGACCGGATGCAGCCCGTAGTGCTATTTCATGTGGCCCCCCACCGCCTCCATCACACCAGGAAGTGCCTTGTGGTGAAGGGCAAAATGGCCATCCAGCCCCCAAACCTGTCTGAGGGAGCATGACCTGGCCCCTGGCTTTAAAAGGTTGAGAACTCCTGAGCTAGTGATGTCAAGGTTGTTAGGATACATGATTTGGGGGTTATAACCAAATTCCAATAAATCCATAAGGAATTATATTGATTGCACTTCTTCACATTTGAATGATGTTGTGTTCTACAGTGATAAAACAACACACATAGACGATATTGATCATTGTTTTTATTTACAATATACAATTATTGTAATGATATAATAGTTGAAACAATAAATACAGAAGAGAAACATGGTGCTAAGTAGATCTTCCAATATCTGGATCACAGGATGCATAATTAACGTCCAAATCTTGAAAAAAACAGATCCTTATTTTCTACAGCTGTAAAAACGAATTTTTATGAAACCTCCAAATCAGGGCTTCTTGCAGAAACTTTTCTACAGCAGAGTGCCTATCCATTCTTGCGAAGTCTTTAGTAATGTTTTTAAAACATTGTCTGGGGGGGGGGAGGATTGTGTAGGCCTTCCTGGAATGTGTGTGTTTAAGGCCCCATCCCCAGCTGCTCGATTACCTACAAGGGAATGATGGGCAGATCCCCTTGCACAACAGAAATGCACCTGCTCCTAAATGTGCACCTAAGGAAGAGCTACAGCCAGTCCTGGATATCTGATACAAGGATGTACAGTAAAACCCCGTATAACAATTTTAATTCATTCTACAGGTCTGTTTGCTATGCAATTTTTTTTCATTGTACGATTTTTCCTATGGAAAAAAACATACAATGATATATATTTTTTTTGCTAAGCGGGTTTTCCCATTGAATATTCGTTGTACGATTTTTTACATAGGAAAAATCATTATGCGGGGCACCATGATTTTTTTTAAAAAAACCTATTCATTATGCGGGTTTTTTTTTTTGCTATAAAGGGTGTTTGTTATACAAGGTTCCACTCTATGTCATAGACCCTTTCTTGATTGCATCACAGTATTCACCTCCTTGCTCTTGCTGCATCTTTAGGTATGCACCACTAGAGTGCCAAAAACATATACACATTTTAAGAGATGTTATCTATGTCTATGTCTTACTTTTCAACGTTGAATTGAACCACAGTACCAAAGTTTAGTATGCCATTCTCTCAAAAGAATGTATGCTAGTCACTCCATTTGGTAGGCCAGTCAAATAAAATGGTGGAAGCACAGTTGCCACTTTGAAATGGTATTTGAAATGTGAGAACGTTGTGGAACTATGACAACAATGGAGGCGTGAGTATGCAACAGAACCTCCAACACCCCCAAGAATTGCACGCATTCGTGATAAGTCTGTGACACATGATACTGTGTGTGATGTGCACAAGGAAGATCCTGGAAGCCTCGCACAGCACCAAGTCCTGCTTCTTCTGCTATGGTGTTGGAACAGATTACACATTTGTCACAGAAATCTTTTTGGAAATGATTGATTTTACTTCCAACAAGATGGCACCCCACTGCAATTCCACCGAGATGTGAAAGCTTACTTTGATTAGAACTTTCCAGGACAACGGATAGGATGCTGAGGTGTGGTTGAGTTTCCCTCATGTTCTCCTGACTTAATACCCCTTGGCTTCAGACTATGGGGGGCCTTAAAAGAATGTCATAGATCAGTGGTGGCAAACCTATGGCACATGTGCCAGAGTGGGCACTCCCAGTCTTCTCTGTTGGCATGCACGCTGTTGCCCCAGCATAGAGTTCAGCCTGTCCCTCTGTTCAGCAGCCCAATGGAAGCGATTCCTCCCTCCCCCTCAGCACAGAGTTCATCCCGCCTCTCTGTCTGGGCACTCGGTCTCTAAAAAGGTTCACCGTCACTGTGCTAAACCATGGGAAACTGGCTACACTTGTATTTCGGAAAGAAATTGAAATGGCATGTGCAGTGATACAAGTGGACACTTTGGTCTACGTTGCTCAAACAGTCATTTGCCATAATCAGAGTGTCTGGACACTGATAGCAACCACTTTGAGAATCTCTTGTAATTGCAGAAGTCAAACGTGACTTGTATTCATCTTTTGTTATCGGTATATATTATTACAGGTTTAATTTTTTTTTTCCTTTTTAAAATGTGTATACTTTTTTGGCACCCTCTGTATATTCCAAATAAGCCTGGTGAATGCGAGAGTTGGGGTGATGGGAGCACCAGTGTTGAAACTGGTCCAAAGTTCCACATAGTGTCAAGTATCTGACTAAAGCTTTACAAAGAGACTGGGTAGAGGAAAAATTATATTGCCCTGTAATTTCTTGCAAACATTATATGTTTCAGCAAATTTGGAAGCTTCTAACTGAGAAAGAGGAGCTTCCCCTGCTTATGTACACAAATGTCTACAGAGTGTACTAAAAGTCGCCATACATAGGGAAAATTACCTAACAGATATCTTGGAACATGTTCATCACGATTGGGGGAGGAGACTTCATGTGTGGCCAACACAGAGAATCTTTTGTACAGTTTTGTGATGAATATTTTGTACATAAAGGTACATTTAGCTATAATTTCCCATTTTCTCTATGTGTGGCAACTTTTGGAACACCCTGGGTTATGGAATCATTCACAAATCTAGGGAGGTAGACAAACAGACAGGAATAAAGACTGGACAGGTGATGAAATTCAGATGGGCCTTGAATTGTGGAACTAGCAAAAATGATGGGGTTCTACCCTCCTACCAGCCACAGCAAAACTAATAATTTATTTTAATCCTTACAGCTGAACAGGAATCACTGTCTGTTATGGGGAAAGGCAAAAAGATAAAACACAGGCAGGTCTAGAACAGATCCCAAGTGATCTCAGAGACTGTGAAGAAGATAACTGTTATCCTTCTGGCTTCACATTCATTGGCAAAGGCTCAAAATATTTAGCTACTCAAAGGGAAAGATAAGATAGTGCTCCATCTATATAAACCAAACACATGTCAGCCCTTATTTCAATGTCAGAATAGAACAGCTTACAGGACTGCAAGGCAAGCACTCTACCCCCTCATTACCTTCTTCCCTTCCAAAGCACTTTCTTAGGCTGCTACTCATTTCGTTTAATGGTATTGCCAGACATCTTTTGCTATGTACCTGCTATCTCTCTGCATAGCTGGTATGGAAAAAGAACAGATCATGTAATACTACATGATCCTGTCAGATATATCCCTGGCTCTCTACATTCCATTCATTGTTTCCAAACCTTTGGTTTTTGGACTTCAATTCCCAGAAGCCTAAGTCAGTTCCCCAAAGTACTGATCAGCCAATGTACTGACTTAGGCACCTGGGAACTAAAGTCCCTCTGTGGGGTGTGGGCCCCACATTTGGAAGAACTGCTCTATATCATGGTGTAGTACTAGACCAGGGATTCTCAACCTGTGGGCCATGGACCACATGCAGCCCATGGCACCATTTCATGTGGGGCCCCCACCGCCTCACCACACCCAGAAGTGCCAAATGGTGGAGGAAGGGCAAAATGGCTGTCCGCCCCCCCCAAAGCTGTCTGACAGAGCATGACCCGGCCCCTGACTTTAAAAGGTTGAGAACTCCTGTACTAGACTCTCTACAGGGTATCAGAGTATGATAGCACATAAGGCCCAGGTTTTTGAAAAAACAGGAATACATCTAAAGTTTAGCTCCCCCCCCCCCCCAATGGAAGGAAATAGACATCAGTACTGCAGTGGAATTGCGTACCTGGCCGTGATCCATTGTCATCCCTCCATCCATCAGAAAAAGAAAAGGGGAAGCATGAGCAGTCTCCTAAAGTTTGGGTTCCCATTAAAATTAAATGTAGTCAGTAGAGTTCTGGAGTATCCAGAAAGAGCCTCATTGAAGATTGTGGTACTTTTGACCCACAGTTGGGCAACAGCAACTTTGCGCCTCCTGAACTTTCTCACACTAGGTCAGGTATAAGGAACTATGGAATAAATTCACAGAAAAGTGGCTTCATTTTGGCAGTTTCACATTTGGTCTAAACACAGAAGATGTAGACTTTTGAGATAAAATGGTGTATGTTGAAGCCCTTTCCTAACCAATTGCTATAAAATAAATAAATCACTTTATTACGGTCTACAAAGCATAGTAAAACGAGAGGTAATTTTTTTAAAAAAATTAAATGCTTAGCATGGTAGATGTGTTAATATATTATTTTAAACTTCTGAGAAAAGAAGATGAAGTGTGTGTGTGTGTGTGAGAGAGAGAGAGAGAGATCTGTTAAAAAAAATCTTACAGCTAAACAGGAGTTAGAAAAGTTTCAGTTGAAAACTCTTTTTATGTTTATCTTTTAGACAGGCTGGACCACAATTCAGAATGACAATAACTCAGTATTACTGCTGTGTTTGCTAATAGTATAAGTAGAACTAAATTAACTTTACATTTGGCAGAACACAAAATGTACAAGATACAGAGCCATATTAAGTTGAACATGCTACATAAGGAGGCAAACTGTGGCCTAACTCACAGTGTGCTGATCCTAAGGTGGAGAGAGCAACACTTCTGTTCAGTGCCGGCCCTGGCCATAAGGGCTAAACAGAAGCAGATGATTTGTCTGCTTGGCCACCCACTATCCTACATCAATCACATTAGGATTACTAACATGTAGGATGACACAGCTACCAAGGATGGAATCCTCAAATCACACATTAGAACTATTATAGTTTATAGTCCAAAGAAGGGTGACTTTTCCCCATCTCTTCCTTGATTTCTGCTCTTAACTGTCATACATTAACTCCAAATACAAAACCCCAGGTTTGCTAGAAAGTCCGTTACCCATCGGAGGGCTTTCTCAATAGCGGCTCTGACTAACTAGAACGCTTTAATTGGGGAGCTGCATTTGATCGACTCTTTTGGGTCCTTTAAGAAGCAATTGAAAACTTTTCTTTTCGAGGACTTTGGCAGCTTGTTGAAGTTCAAATAGGAGACCCTTCCATCATGGCCACTTGGACTAGTGGTCCTTGGTGCTGGTTAGACTGGGTGGGGTGGGGTTTCTATGGTTTTATTGTGGTGATTCTGCTTTTTTATATTGTGAGCCGCCCAGTGTGGGAGTGTATCCCAGATGGGTGGGGTATAAGTCGAATAAATAATAAAAGCCCAGGTTCTGTAAGTTGCCTCCTGCTTCTGGCCTTCCCCCAGGGCACAACCCAAGAACAGAATCTGCTCTTTACTTTGTATGATCTCTATAGCAATCCAGAAGAGTTGGGACATTTAAGGACAGAAAACCAGGGGCTACTTTCCCATAAAACAGACAGCAGGCACGCAAGCTGTTACTTCTGCAGGCAACCTCTTTAGCAGGCCATCAGAGAAATGGGTTGCCAATACATTGCTTCAATATCTCTTTGGAGAGAGGAGTTGCAAGCCAGAACCAAGCATCTGCCTTAGGAAAAGAGACATTCGTGGCTCCTAGCTCCGACCCTTAGGAAAGTGACAGTGGGGCAAGGCAGAAAAGACGAGGGCTATGCAGTGAACATCTCATTTTCAGAAGTAATTATAATAGTGGAGGAGAGATCTTCACTGGGTACATTATATATTAGGCTATCTAGGGTTTTTACAGTTAAGGCTAATGAAAAAACAATGGCAATATGGACCTATACAGAGGTAGGGCAAAAACCAGTCACCCTCCACTCCCTGAAGCATTAAAATACTCAAGAATTAAGATCCCTAATTTTTTGTTGTGCTTTTTGAGAAACGGTATGGGGAACCACCAGACTGAAGCACCTGCTAAGAAATGTAAGTTCATTAGCTAGCTGGTACACAGCACTGAGAGCTACCAAGAAAACGATCAACCTTAACAGGCATTCCTGGTGACACTCTACAATTTTCTGAGTACCTTTCAATGATGTCAGACTCTACTGAGACATATTCTAAGAAGGCATTAACACTTCTATTGCCTTTTATACTGAGCAGAGGTGATCACTGGCATCATTAGCACCATAACAAAGGGCATAATAATTTTACATCAGATTCTCCTCCACCACCACCAAAGAAAGAGGAGGAGGAAGAAGAAGAAATCACATCTTCACCAGCACAATACCCTTTTGAATCTTCAGATTTGGAAGAAAGTCCTGGAGGGAATGGATGATTTTGTGATCCTCACCCAGAATGCAAACCCTATCTGCATCATCTCAGGTGGAAGCTTTCAGCAGGGAACAGAATTGGCTCCCCAGAGTATCAGAAGACCTTGAAATTTTTTTAAAAAAGTAATCCATACTCATTAATTACAAGATTTGAAAAGTAACTTTCTTGTATTGTTCCTCACTATTTGCCACTTTCAGGAGGGGTTGGTGGTGGAAAATGTAGGATGCCAAACACACTGACCTGTGAAGAAACTTCATCTAAACAGACATGTTAAAGTAATTTGAAAAGTAACTGGAAAATGTTACTTATTGTAAACATGCTCAAAACTATTTTATATCATATTCACTTCTGAAGTGTTAGAACATTTTATCTCCCCACCCCACCCCAGAAAAGGAGAAAAATACATAAAAATAATTGATTACTGCTGGCATTTAACTTGGAACCCTGTTACTACGGGACTTTAGGCTGGCGTTCATCTACCACAGATTTATGGTAACTAAAGGAGGTGGGCCCAATAGCACTCTGGGATCAAAAGCAGTCCAGGCCCATGTGAGCAGATCTCCCCACTTTTCACAGGCCACAGCATACAATGCCTCAAGAGAAGTTGCTCCCTTAGTACTGCTTGGCCCATACTGCTTTGAATGCCAGGGTGGTTCCGCCAGGCAGCGGGTGGGAATCTGTGTTGCCTCCAGTAGCCAGAATTCCACCCAGAAGCCCAGTCTCATCACCCCACCCTCCATCAAAGCAGGTGCCCAATGGCCTCCTACTTTGTACTCGTATCAAAAATGGAAATAAACCCCCTCCCAAAAGGCATAGAAGCAAAGTCACAGTTATGCGTTTTGTGTTGAGATAAGAAAAGCACTTCAGGTGGGAGGGCAGCCATTGACTCACAAGGTGTGGGGCCCATTTCAAAGCCCCCTTTCTTGCAGGTGGAATGATCCCAGGCTATTAAGAATGTGCTTTGTTATTATTCCTGACTCAAGCCAAGGGAGGAACAAGATATGGCTTTCAAGGTGTTACTGGACTATAGCTCTGATCAGCCTATGCTGGCACAGTTAAGGATGATGAATGGTGGGGGATGCCGTTCCTAGGCACCTGGTTAGTCACACATTGCCCTTTCCCTGTTCAGAAAGTATCTTCAAGCTGCCAGAAAGTCAGAGGTGAACAATTTTGTGAAGAGTTATAATTCCACACAGCTACTGTACCTTCAGTGGAGGAAATGCCACTGGAAACCATCATACTGGAGGAGACGCTTCTGATTCCCAATAGTCATGGAGGTGGAAGAGGCCATGCCAGATGGACTGGCTGTGAAGGCACACCTTGTTAATGTCCTCTAGGCTGTGGCAGTCCATTGCAGTCCCAGTGTCAAATCCTGCATGTCTCATTTCATAAGTGCCGCAGGAGATGGCTCTGAGATCATAGTGTGTGGGTCACTTCATGGCAAGCTGGGATCCACCTTAAACAAATTCACCCCAACGTCATTTTTCCTTAATCCAGGGGAAAATGTATACCCTGGATACAAGAAGCAGCCAGTGACGACGTTCCAGAGAGACATGGTTGCATTTCACACTCTAGCACAGCAAAGATTTAGAAAGCGCCCTCTTCTCCTTTGCTTTTCTTCCCCACTTCAACATGATCATGTAGCAGAGCTGGACACTGCAGAAAAGTATCCTAAGACTTCCAGCAAACCATCTCCACCAGGGGTTCCCAACCCAAGGCCTGCAGACCAGATCCGGCCTGCGGCGCCATTTCATATGCCCCACCCACCCCTCCAAGGGCAGTTGAGAAACAAAATGGCCACCTCCTTGAAGCTGTTGGGACAAAATGGCCTCCCCCATCATGCAGGCAGGGCAAAATGGCCATCTGGCCCACAAAGCTGACTGAGAAAGCATGACCCGACCCCCGGCTTGAAAAGGTTGGGAACCCCTGATCTACATTTTCCAGCTAGGCCAGTCTCCAGCTGTATGCATCCCCCCCCACCCCCTACAAGGGGGCAGAAGAGTTTCCCTGCCCATTAGCAGGACAGAAGATAATCACGAACACTTCTATCTCACAAAGTTGTGTCTCTCTAGTAGTCAGTATCAATGCAAGGTCTGCCCAGAGAAAAGGTCTTTACATTTCTTATGTATCTTCCAGACGATACAACGATGGTGAACAAGACATATTGAGATGGAAGAGTTCAGACGGGACTCCTCTGTGACTTGCTTATAACCTCATAGTAGCACTAAGCCGTTCCCAATATTTATATCAAAACTAAATGAAACGTGATCAGATCAGTAGTCAATATGCTGATGCTTATCAGACAAAGGGTGGTTTGTTTTCATTTTTTGCCATGTGGCTCCTGAAGTATTTTTCTTTTATTTGCATAATTAAATTATAGTTTACCAGGCCTCATTAAGCCAGTAGCCATTTCATAAGCCTTCCAGAGCTCAAGAGAGGAGGCACACTTTGGGATCCAGATTGCAGCCTGAAATCTCACCCTGCCAAAAAACAAGGCAATGGGTTGCAAAGAGGCACAACTGAAAAAATAGCTCCATTTCTAGTTAAGTGGAAAGAAAACGGTAGATCAAGTGGACTGGCCCTCAATGGATTCCACTGGAAGGAAAATGTACATTTGGCTGCCTCTCCATTACACCAAGTAGTGAACAAATAAATGTGTAAACCTTGTGCATATATGGACGTTACTTTGCTATAAACAGACAGAAGAACCCCTCCATTAAAACAAAACAAACATAAATAGAACCCGTTGTGCTCCCAGATACCCAGTTCTGTAAACATCTGGTAATACATATATACATACACACAGATATATACACATTGCGTCTAGCAAATTACTGTGCAAAAACATGGCTTCCTCCTACAGGAGAGGAGCAATGAGGTATTAATGGTGTCTATGTGTGGGTTACCCGTAAACTACTCCAGACCTGTTGTTTAGGACGCTAGCTGTAATACCTGTCCTGAGTTGGCCTGAATCACCTGATACACCCTTCCCACTGGCAGAGTGGCCTAAGGTAGGGGAAACAAGCGTCACATTAGGATGCAGCTGCGTTGTTCACCATATGAGTTGTCCACACGATCAATTTCCTCAATGACCTTTGTAAAGATGCCTTGAGTCATCTGTGAGCCAGAGGAAGGAAAATGGGTCAGTGTTACACAGGCAGCAAGGACTACCACTGCTTTGGAGATGGGGCAAGAGGTTTTCAGGCCACCCAGGTGCTGCTGGACTACAATTCCCATCATCCCTGACCAACAGCCAGTGTTGGAGCTTGGTACCCAACAACAACATCCAAAGGGCCACAAGGTTCCTCACCCATTTTTATGAGCTTTTTAGAGAAGGAAGCTAGAGAAAACCTCCAACTTTCTCCAGGACGAGAGACTTGAGGTCATGCCTACAGCTTCCTTTCCAATTATTTACAATGTGAAGTTCCCACCCAAATTAAATCTGCAGTAAACCATCAAACAGCTAAGGAAAAAGGCTGGATTTCTGTGGACGTCCAAACATAAAATACTCTTTTCTTCCCAATCTAAGTGCAGGAAGAACAAATGTCAGACCTGGTTTTCTTTTGCTGAGGATTCTAGGAAAACAGCACCCCACGAATCAGCAAGCTTCCTTCCTTCATCTGTCTTCACCTGACGGCTAGAGAGAAACAAACACATGGGAGATAAAAAAAAGATAGTAAAGTGATGTCAATGTAGGGCGATATCTCCTTGGTTGAAGTGCCAGAGGCTGGAAGCTCAATTCCCCACTTTTTTGTTCTGGGAGAAAAGCCAGCCTGTGTGGGCTTGGGCAAGGTGTACAGTCCCAGGATGAGCACCAGAAGAAGGGAATGTTGTACCCTCTCTGGAGAACTATATGCCTAGAAAACCCTGGAAAGGGTCTCCATAAGTAAGAATTGTCTCGACAACGCAGTTGTTATTATTGCTACATTGCTTGAGTTCCTATATTCCTACAGTCCAGGGGTTCCCAACCTTTTCAAGTCAGGGGCCGGGTCATGCTCTCTCAGTCAGCTTTGAGGGCTGGACAGCCATTTTGCCCTGTCTGCACAATGGGGGTGGCCGGGGTTGAAGAGCCGCCACTCCAGGTGGCAGGAGCCTTGCCGTGACCCCGGGCCATGCCCATGGCCAGGGTTGAAAAGCCACAGCTCTGGGCAGCAGGAACGCTGCCACGACCCTGGGTCACACCCATGGCCGGGGTTGAAGAGCCGCCGCTCTGGGCAGCAGGAGCATCATCATGACATCGGGCCACACCTATGATCAGGGTTGAAAAGCCACAGCTCCGGGTGGCAGGAAGCCCGCCTTCACCCCAGGCAACCCCCATGGCCAGAGTTCTGCTGTTCTGGTGCCGGGGTGGGGGCCGGACATCGCCCCACCCTGGTCAGCCCAGCCAGCCTAGCCCCTGGACTCTCTGTGGCCATTTTTGAACTTTTGTACTTTGGATGATCGGTATTTTATTGCAACTGTTTTTATTGTGATTTTATTGTGTACTGTTGTGAGTTGCCTGGAGTCACGTTTGTTGATTGGGCGTAGCAGTCCCATGGGACTTAGGTTGGGAACCCCTGCTATAGTCCTTAGAGAGGATTAATATTCAGATTAAGGAACTACATGGACCAAATATACCAGAGGACTCCTTGCAAAATGCACCCTGAAAAATACAGAAGCTTCCCCAATCCCATCTCTAACCAAAAGCTGAGTTTGTATTGTTAAAAGTTCTGATCATGACTCTCTATACAACCTGTCAACCTACAAGCTTGCTTTTTAAAAACTGAATACCCCTTCAGAAGGCCACTTTCAAAAGGGCATAGATTTTAAACTGTTATACCTTTCAGAAACAAAATACAGGAGCCAAGAGATTCTGCTGGCACTTACAACAGGTATGCTGAGGACAGAATGCTACTTTTGGTTGTTTGGAACTCAGCAAGATCAGACCCAAACTAGAAGGATGCATGGTACAGTATGTGCTGTGATGTGCAAGCACAGTGGAAAGACACAGATCATTTACAGAGGCACAAATGCAAGAAAAATGGGTGAAATAATCTTATCTTGAATATTTCCAAGAAATGCAGTGAACAAATCTTTTAATTAAAGGTAATATAAGAGTAAAGTTTCCTTTACTCAAAAGCCAGAAGTGTCTGACTCTAGGGGGCAGTGCTTATCTCCATTTACAGTCAAAAAGCCACACTGTCTACGTCTGCAGTCATTTCCATGATTATGTGGCAGGCATGACTAGATGCTGGAGTGCATAGAATGCTGTTAACCTTTCCTGCTGAAGTGGTAGCTATTTATCTACTTGCAATTTCTTGTTTTTTAATTGCCAAGTTGGCAGGAGTTGGGACAGATGATGAGTGTTCACTCCATCACACACCACTTCAGTCTCAAACTGCTAACCTGCCGACCTTCCAGTCGTCAAGTTCAGAATCTTGACCACTAAGCCACCATGGCCCCAATCTTTTAATTAGGAGATACTCAATCCAGTCCCCATGAGAAATGATGAAACAGTATCTGGCTAAAAATGATTCAATGAGATAAAACTCTAAGGCCAAAACTAACCACTCCATCCAACTCAGACCAACAAACTTTTTTTAAGGTCAGACCAAAGAGAACCCAATCCTGTCTTTACATTTAGGCACAAGACAAAGTTCTTACCTTTCTAGTGACAAGTCAGCTTTGTTGCCAACAAGCACTACTGGCATCCTGCCAAGAGAGGAAAATGAAATATCTAAAAATGGAGGCCACATCCCTTTTCAGTTATCATACCACTTCAGCAGATGGGACAGTAGATTACCATTTCCTCACCTAGGAATAGCACTTCTCCTGCACAGGAGCTATCCATCACTTTCTTGGACGGACCAAGGTTTCTGATGACAATTGCCCCTTCCCTTGTATGGCTTTAGTCTTCTGCCACATTTTGCAACATGCCTCTGCCTAAAAGGCTCAAGCAGTGAGAAATTACATTCATATACTCTTGCCTCTACCTGGAATCAGTCCTTTCTGGAGGTCACATGATGACTTGAAGACCCTACAAGTTATTGTTTCTCCTCTATACATGCTCTCAAGGCAAAACGCCTCCTGAAGCTAGAAGGCGGATGGTCCCCAAGTGGATTAAATCCCACTTGAATCCATTTGATGGAGGGCAACAGCTTCATCCATACTGGCCTGGGGCTGATGAGGACTTTTTGCGCCAAAAGGGTTCAGAACCAAAAAGTGACTTACAGAACTGGATCACTGGCGCGGGTGTCACACTGTAATGCAGAAGGCAAATGGAAGGCCACTGCAGTATATTGTTCCCAAGACAATCCTCACGGCTGATCTCCATGAGGATAGCCAATATTCAGAATCAGATACAGCACTTGAAGAAGAAGAAGCTGGCAACATGTACTGCAAGTAGATCTCAAGGATGAACCCCAGCCTCCAAGGTGTATCAACATGTTCACAAGCATGACCTCTTTTACCACAGATTTGCACCATAAAGCCTCATAGCTCTTAAGAGCTACTTACACAGTCAACGTTAGGACCCAGAAAAAAAGATTGCCATGATGTTCATAAAGAGAAGAAGGTCAGTGGTGGGCTGTCAAAAGTTTTACTACGCACTGTGGGCGGAGCTGATGTCATGGGCGAAGCCAACATGACATTGTGGGTGGAGCAAGCATCATGATGTCATGACATTGTGGGTGGAGCCAAAGTAAAAATAAATAAATAAATTTAAAATAAAATAAAAATACAGTACCGTGGGGCGGGCGCTTTGGGGGGGAAACTGTGCGGCCGTGCGGTTTGTCCCCGAACCTTCCTTCAGCCGCAGCGATGGATCACTGTGGCGGGGGTGGCCTTTGGGGAAAAACCTATTTTTCAGTGCGCATGCGTCAAATGGAGTTTTGACACATGCGCACTTCCAAGCAGCCATTTTGGACTGCCTGGAAATGCAATCCGGAGGGCGGTTGGAGAGGCGACCAAACTGGTCGCCTGGGGGTTTACTTTGCACACACACCCAACGATCCCCTCCGGATTTTTGGTACTGGTTCAGGTATACCGGTCCGAACCAGCAGCAGCTCACCACTGAAGTAGGTACCTCCTCTTAGGAAGAGTGAGAGCTTCGACCTAGGCTTTATCTCTAGAGCTACATTTCTAGGATGCAAAGATGTGCCCATGCTATCCAAACCAAAGTGTGCAACTGAAATCTTCATTACAATTGCTGTAGTAAAGGAAAGAGTTGCTATAAAGGCAGTAAGCTATTACATGGCTGGTCAATTAAGCCGTTCATATAATGAGATCACAATGATCCAAGGGATAGTTTTGAGGACACAAAGACAAAGCTAACTGCCTGGAAGAAGTCATGGGCTAGACAAATTGCCAGTTGAAATGACTATCCTGCTACCACTATGGGCTCTTCAGAAGTTCAGTCCTGGGAAAGAGCACGTAGTACCCAGCTCAGGAGGATATCAACAAATTGTTCGGCTCAGATTTATTTTCACTTGGCAGTTTCTACATCTCCTAGCACCCTCCCCCAGTTCATTCTTTTCAACAAGTCCCTTTCATCATATTTCTGTTTCTTTTTTCGTTCCTTCCTCCAGAAACCTTGCTCTTTCCTGTCCACGCCCCAACACACTTTTTATTTACCTTGTCTTCCCTCTGCTGTCATGTAACTTGCTGTGTAGAGACTTTACCACCTGAAAACTGAAAGAAGACAAGACAAATGAGAAGAATCACGCCTTCTTTATAAACATGCTTTTTGAAAGAGAAGTGGCCTAGTATGTGAGCCACACACTGCAAAACTATACTGACTTTACACAGAAAGCCTGAAAAGGTTCCTCTTTCCCTGAATTAGTATTTATCTACCTTGGCTGAGTACAGCATGCAAACTAGGTAGGAAAAGATAGGGCAAACCTGAACGCTTCAGACTGGAAGGGAAAAGAACAAAAACATTTATTATAATGGAATTAGAAGTTTTGGGGGCATTTGGAAGTGGCTGAAAATAATATAAAAGGCTGATATGCTTCCAGGGCCGAACATAAACTGAACAGAACCAAGAACATGCAGCCTTGGAACTTCCCTTGCCAAATGCATTTGTGGAGCTTTGGAATGATCAAGATGACAAATATTTGGATGCTTTATCATCCCAAAAAGGTCAGAGCAATCACACTGGCATTTCCAAGCCTCAGAAATTCATTGCCCAAACACTCTGCTTTCTGATCTACCTTTGCCAGTCACCAGCTTCCTTACCTCTTAAGGGATGTGACTGAATACACCAGCACATAGCCGTGGATGCCGATGGTAAATGAATGAGGCAAAATGGTGTATTCGTCCTGTACAAAACACAAAGGAAGGGGGAGATGCCCTAGAATTTAAGAGACCTTTTGCAGCAGAATACAAAAACATTGGTCAGGGATGCGGGATGTAAGAACCAGTCATTGCTTTCCCCAAAGATGTGCATTCAGGGCAGAGAACAGTGTCTGAATGTGCATCCAATGATATGACGTGACGCTCCTACCACCCCAAATTGTTTCAGGAATTGATTGGTCTGTTTCAACAAAGTCAAGATGGGCTGGTAAAATCTAGAGAGACTGGTTTCTCTCATAAGACTGTATGTCCATGCATCAACTATCCCCCAACTCCCAACATGAAGAACATTCAGACATAGGAGCAGGGAAGGAGACACAGAAAACAGAGAAAGAGTGAGTGATGGAAGTCAAAGGTGAAATCCTGTGAATAAATGAAGGCTCCTTCTCTTACCTGTCCTGCAGTGTCCACTAGCTGCAAGTGAAACTCATCTTTCCCCACCATCAACATTTTATTGTAAGCTAAAGAAAAGGGGAAAGATGATTTTATGACAGTCTTATTGAGACACCACTGTATCCATCTCCCAAATTCACCCACTGCCCAGACTCCATCCCAAAATTCTCCATACAAGATCATTTGATCTCCTAGTTGTCCTTTCCTTTTTCCCATTCTCCTTCAGCACATGGCCTGTCACCAGACCAGAAAGCTATTTCTTCCATTCTGCTGAAGGAGTTCTCCTGTACGCCCCACCAATGAGAACAATTCATTTCATGGGGATATGAGAGGGAATCTCCCCTGTGCACCATCCCCAGTTTATCGAATGTTCTCTCCTTGGTAGCAAAATTGACACTGGATACGAGCTTTATTCTGGTGCTAAACCATTGGTTCCCAACCTTTTTCTGGCCATACCCTTCCTAAGCATTTCTAAAACCCTGATGCCGCCCCACAACATATAATGCTTATTATTCAAAAAGAGAACTTTTCACATGAAGTCTAAAAGGCCATTAACTGTTAATAACTCATTATCAAATTACCCCCCTTAAAAATCAAATTGCCCCCCTGTGGGGCGTGTGCCCCATGTTGGGAACCACAGTGCTGAACTAAAACATGGATTGCCACCAAAGCCTTTGGTTTCTAAGAATCTTGACTTCAGTTGCCTATGCACAGATACCTGTGCATAAGTTTTAAATGGGTTTAAATGGTTTAATTTATTTTAAATGGGTTTAACTCAGGTGTGGCCAGCCTTTTTTCACTGCAGGCCTGACCACACACCCCTGAACAGCTGAGTGGGCCGGACCACACACCCCAGAAGCAGGCACATTTACGGCTGACATAAATGCGCCCACCTCTGCATTTATGACAGTCACTGGCATGTTTTATGGAGGACGTAAGCGTGCCTACTTCCACTTCCGGGTGCAGCCAAGGCAGCAACGGGCCAGATGGGATGGCAATGGGGCCCGGGGCCAGCTCACGGGCTGTAGGTTAGGGACCCCTGTTTTAACTTTTTGTGTGTGTGTATTTACCAAGAGATCTTATGACCAAGAGCTATAAATACACAAAACAGAAGAATACTTAAATAAATTCTCACTCTTCCAAGAGGCACTCAAGAGACTGGGGGTATAAAATACAAATAAGTCTCGGTGACGTGATTTTTTTTCTTGTGGGTTTTTGTAGCACACATCAACAAAGTCCTTTGTAAATGGAGTTGGGGGGGGGAGTGTCATGCAATGCTGAGTTTTTAAAAGTAGGCTGGAAATTATAATAAAAAGAGGGCTAAAGAGCCCTGATAATATAACAGCGAACAACAAAAATGCAGGTGCAAATAATATTTCATTCTGATCAAAGACATCATCCCACTAGAACATCTACCTTCAAAAATTATCTTTGTCTCTTGTAACTGTGTAAGCAGAGGCCTTTTGTAATCTCATCTCTTCACCCTGCCCCCCATTTTAACTTTTAATCTCTTTTTAATTTTTAACCTTTAAAGTTTAACTTTTGGAGATGGGTGGGTATTTTATCATTGGTTTTATTGTTGATTGTGTTTTTAACTGTTGTTCGCGCCCTGAGTCATTCGTGAGGAGGGCAGCATAGAAGTGTGACTAAATAAATAAATAAATCAAGACTTCTAGCTCTGGAAGCCAACAAAGCTGTTACTTACAGCCAGTCTTTAAAAAAAAAACCACTTCAAACACTTAGTGGTTAAGGATCTTTCCCAATCCCATAATACATCTGCTGGTTAATATTTATATCCCACCATTCTGCCATAACAGCCACTGCAAGAAGATCAAATAAGAACAGAGTACAGATGAAAAAGAGCATTAAGAAACCAAACCCAAAAGAAAGAAAGACATAACCAGCAGCAACATGCCAGTTAGAAATAATCTTCCACAGCAAACTATGTCGAAGAAGTCAGAGAACTGTATATTGCTGCAAGGTTGTAGAATGTATGACCTTTCAGATGATGTTGGGGTAAAAATCCAACTTATCTTACTGTTGCTTTTTAAATATATATACACACATATATACTGAATGAGATCTATATCTATCTCTAGATCAGCCACGGTGGTGAATCCAACTCCCAACCTCTGCCTAAACGACTGAGTTATCCAGCTACAGCCCAGAGCAAAGTTAGGCTAACCTACTGATTCAGAAGATGACACAGTAACCAAATCAGCAGAGCTGCCTATACTGCTCAGTTGAAAGGGAAAGGCACTTTAAACATGCCCAGAGTTTGATTTACTACATACCCACCGACTTATAGAGAAGATAGTTAGCTAGCCAAGACTAAAACAGAGAAATCAAAGGAGAAAAATGTAAAGCAAGTGCAATCCACCCAAGCAGTGGACCGTTGTTAAGCACTTGCAGCAAATTCCCTGCCTTGTAGTAAACGCTTCATATAAATAAACCTCCCAAAAGTTTCTGTCTAGAAGTAACTGCCAGATTGGGTAAAGAGGAGGCAAGCTGTCTCATGCCACCGAAACCTCAGAACAGATTTATAGGGAAACCTGCCTTCAAAGTATCCTATGAGGTTTCTCTGTGTAAAGCGAGTGTAAAGGGCAGTTCCCTAGAAAAACAGGAAGGCACTGCTGCGATGGGAGTGGATTCTCAAGCAAAGCAGGAAATGAGAACAGAGCACTGAAGTGTTTTTTTTAATCTGTTTTCATTGAGGGGGCTGGGGACTGAAAAGGTCCAGAGGTTTGAAGTGGAACAGTTCTACTTACCTGTCCAGAGGATACTTGGTTTTATACCATTTGAAACTCACTTGTTTTTAATTCCTCTTGAAACTCACATGCCTTCTTTATGGAAAGACGTTTGCAGCAAGAATTCGCCTGTGCAGCCTATGGTGATGCATTCCTAATATCTCCTCTTACCAGCTTCTTAGTCACAACAAAACAGCACATGAAGTTTGCTACTTATTTCATCCACATTTGCCTGCCCAATGTCAACTCACCAAGCGAACTCAGATTTAAACACAACTGGGAAACTTGATACTGTTGCATTGTTGACAATAACAATGTGGGTGACCTAAAACATTGGCTGAAATTAGGATCAAATTCAGCCCACAAAGGGCTTTGAGATGGACCAGCCAGCCTTCCTTCCTTCCTTCTACCCACCTTTTCCCACATACCTTGTAAGAATCTACCTATTTTTCTTTCTTTGCATTCAGTCTTCTCCTCTTTTTTGCCAGCAAGTGCTGAGGCCAGAAAATGAATGGTCACCTCTCCGGTACTGTCTATGCAAGCCTCCCATGTGCTCTGCAAGTTTGTTAAAGACTTGATTGCTGCGATGTGGTGGGAAAATGAAGAAAAGAAAGCTCCTGCCCTTTAGGCAGAAGTGAAAAATGCACATGAGAATGAAGTGGGAGCTGGAATGGGAGAATCATAGAGCAGGAAATGTCATGCTCCCTCCAGCCAATGTTAAGGAGGATGTTTTTGTATTTATGTTTGAATGAAAAAACTAACCAGAGCTAATGTGGTGTAGGAATAGGAGTGCTGGAATGGGATTTAGGAGATTCAGTTTCTGTCTGCTTGAAGCCATAAAAGCTCAGTGGTTGGCCTTGAGTGAGTCTCTCTTTCTCAGTCTGACCCTGGGTCACAAGGCTGTTGTTATGAAGATGAAGCAGGGAGATGGAGAGCTGTGATTCAGATCATCAGGTTGTAACTTCAGGTATGCTAACTGCAGGGTAGGGTCCATCACGATTGTGTCGAAAAAGATGATAATTTCTTTGCAATCTCCTACTCCTGTGCACACATGCACCCCTTGCAGTATGAGCAAGTGTTCACTACTGCAGGGACAGCCATATACTGTGTTATGATCTGATGGTTTCAACTGACCAATCTGAGCTTCAGAGGGGTGGGAAGGGAAAGTCCAAATACATGTACTAAATCAAGTGCAACATTTGCACCATGATACTTACAATAAACATATTCCCCACATTAAATGGAAAAGATAAAGTCATCCTGAAGGGTTTATTCCCCTGCCTGGAAAAAGAATCCACAAATGGGGAATATCACTATAAATTCCTATTGCAGGAGCAAGAGCTTGCCAAGAAACTATCATATACGTCAGGGGATCTCAACCTACAGCTTGGGGGCCAGATGCGGCCTGCAACACCATTTCATGTGGCCTCCTACCGCCTCTGCTATATCCGGAAGTGCCATTTGCGGCAAGCAGGGCAAAATGGCTGTCTGGCCCTCAAAGCTGTCTGAGGGAGCATGACCCGGCCCTTGGCATGAAAAGGTTGAGAACCCCTGATATATGTATTCTGTTACTTTTCACTGCTTTTGGTTTTCTTATTACACAATGGAAGATTGTTTTGCCTTGCTTATATTAACAAACCATATTCTTGCAATGGCATAAATGTTACAGCCCCCCCCCCATCTTTTTGCCCCCAACAAACAAAAGCACACTCAATACAGACTTAGCAAAAAATATAAATACTTACTGCTTTCCACTGTGGGGTCATAACACTCCAGAAACTCCCCATCAATGAACTGGTGAGCAAGAGATGTTTTACCTGAAGAAGAAAGATGTGAAAAGAAAGCCTTGCTACAGGTGTGGCTTTTCTGAGTTTAGCTTCTATGAACAGGAAACAAAACCAAAAAATGAAATAAAGAATACAAAAATGTTGTGGCGCCTTAAAGACTATAATTTTAATCTGAGGTTTTGAGGATCAAGCCCATTTTCACATGAAAAAGAAAAAAAGTAAAATAACATCTTGAGCAGGTTCCCTTCCTTTTCAATAAAACTTCATCAATCTTTGAGTGCTTGTAAAGAAGTGTACCTTTCTAGAGCAGGAGTAGCATTGGGGTTGCATGGGCTTGTCAGAGTGTATAAATTAACAAAAGGTGGCATAAAACAATTTACCCTTCAAAAGCAATATATGAGGCTTTATGGACCTACATGTGTCAGCTATAGTTTTAAAAAACTGCTCAATAAGGCAGTTAGAAAAAATAAAAATGTTAGATAGAAAAGTGGGGGCTAAATAAACCTCACTTGGTATGCCTAAATAAGCAGAAGCTAGATGGCCCAGATAAGATTGGGAGGATGAAATACCTCACATCCTTCAAAGTATAAATACAAGGCTTTTCATGGCCTTACTCAGTGAATTGGCTTTTGCCAGTTTCACTAGAAGACCTGACCTGCTGTTTACAGACACAGATCCTCTGGGGACTCTGCCAAGAGAAGTTATGCTTATATGTTCTAAAACAAAAAGAAGTTTCACAGAAGATAGAGACGGTGTTACTTTTAATTCAGCCAATTATTCTATTTCAGTTTTCTTTTATATTTTACAATATTGATGCATTTTTAACTAAAAGAAGCCAAAATGCTTTCTTTATAGTTTAAGTATTGAAAACATTAAGTCTCTTATTCTAGAAGTCTTCTGTTTTCATTTCTAGTTTTAGACATACAGTAAAACCTCATATAACGCTAAAACCTGGTTCCACAAGTCTTCGTGTTATATGATTTTTCGTGTTATCTGATCCTCTATGGGATCCATAGAGATACATTGTAACCACACAGGCTTTCGCGGTTGTTATCTGAAGCATCCCATAGGATCTTAATGTTATCTGATGCAATTCTTCCCCCCAGATTCCTTGATGTTATGCGAATTTCGTGTTATTCGATACTAATGTTATATGAGGTATTACTGTATATCTAACTTGCTAGGACTTAGAAGCTGTACTCTCTTTCTTAACTGTATAAGAGCATAGGTTTTGATAGTGATGTATTTGAAATGTCACATTGTTTTCCTGTTTCTCTATCTGTTACTAACATACGTAATAATTGCTACAAGTGCTATTATTGGCCATTTGTAGAAACATATTTTAATGTTCCTTTTGATTAATTTTGCAACTTTAAAGTTTGCCTCAATTCACTGCATTGAAGAAATTATAGGTATTTGCTTCTTTGTTGCTATGTAGCTTGTAAATGCCATTTGTATGTTAAGCCATTTTGTTACACCTATAAGAATTTAGTAATTACACTATATATCTATATAGTATATCCATGCTATAATATACATGTGTTGAGTGTTACATTTATATTGTTTATCATAGTACTAGGTACTTCCTAATACTGTACTGTGACTTGTCATTTATATAAAACCTTGCTTTCAAACCAGTTATGGTAGCTATGCCATATACTGTATGCTCATATATACTGTATGCTCATACAGTAAAACACCGGATAACAATTGGATTGGATAACGCTAAAATCGCATAACGTTAAGTAATCTGGGGAGGAGAATTGGATCGAATAACATTAAGGTCCAATGGGATGGATCAGATAACAACCGCTAAAGCCTGTGCAGTTACAATGTATCTCTATGGAGCTTTAACGTTATCCGATCCATCCCATAGGATTTTAACATGGATCGGATAACACTAAAAATCAGATAACACAAAGACTTGTGGAACCAAATTTTAGCGTTATCCGATGTTTTACTGTATATATGCTCATATATATATGCTCATATATACGGAATCGATTGTGCGACTGAACAACAACAAAATATATATACAGTACTGTCTCTCAAAAATTGTAAAAGGGGGTGTAGCCCTACAAAGGCCTTATGCAAAAATGTTGAAAACACAGCATTTTAAGAATTTTGGTAAATAACATTAAAATTTGGTTATAAGAGTAGAGGACAAGTGTCTGCTGTGTGTTTTTTCATAGGGGGTGCTATTTCCTGAGTCCAATTTGACCTTGGTAAAATTTGTTCTCCATGGCCTTACCAAAAATACAACCCAAACACAACCCTGGGGCTCCTTGACACTTGGCAAGGACAAAGAGGTAGAGACAAGCAACAAGACGTTCCAAGTAGGATAATCTTGACCTTGTTTAACAAAAATAACCTAAAATTCCAGTTTCATCTTGTTGACATAGCGAAGGAGTGACAGTTCTGTACAGATTGTTATTGATAACAGATTAAACACAAATGGATTCAACTGGTCTGTTCTTCTGTGAAAAGAAGGAAGATATTCCTTTCCTCCTAGAAGAAAATGTTTTATCTCTGCATGTAATATCACAGATTCTTGCTCTTGCATTTCAAACAATTTGCTGTATATTGGGGTCTCATGTGTGTACCCATATTAGTATCTGACAACTGAGAATAGCCTTAGCATCGGACAAATGGTGCTCAAGTCCACAGGAACCTATGCCACAATTAACCTTCTGATGTAAATTGTCACATGATCTTTGGTTGTTTTGTTTAAGAAGAAAGTTATTGTTATGTAAATTCATTTTGCTATTTCAATTTAATTAATTTTAGCAAATTGATCATGTGTCATTCTGTTTATTAGCCCAGAAATCAAAACACAAACCCCATTTCTTTAACAGGTCATTATCATCTTTTCAAAATTTTAATCCAGTTAATTTACAGAAATCCCTATACAATTTTAGTCAGAGGTCCCACTAGACTTGATGAAGTTAGCTCCTCAGATCTTGCAGTATCAAGCCAAGGAGGGAGGAGGGGGATTTTGTAGAAGTCAATGCAATCAGTACCAATCAGGTCACTAGAGCCCAGGATAGGATCTAGCCCTCGAGCCGTAGTTTGGGCACCCTGATCTACTTATTTGCAGAGATAACCAAATTTGTTATAGGAGCTATAAAGAAAATTAACCTCATACACTACATTTAGTATTTACGTCTCATAAGATTTAATTGTCAGTAAGTGTAAAAGTCATACAGTACTGGATATCTACTTGTGTTTGATTACAGATCCAACTCCTATTAATTCAGTGTTATTTTATTTAACAGAACATGTGCACAAAGTACTGGATAGCCCAACAGTTTATCTGAATATTACAGAGATTCTCAACTAGTGCTATGCCTGCCACTGGTGAAACACAAAGGTGGTCTCACTGTGGTACAGGATTTTCATAATAATAAGAATTTACTGTCCATCAAGTACCAAGTCCTCTTGTGAGTGTGAAAATGCTCTCTCCTACTGACCCTTGCTTGTTATGGTTTATCTATCTATGATTTTATGTTATGCTAGCAGTAACTTTGGGGACTCAGTCAGAACAATCCTTTTGACTCATGGTTCACTCTGTCCATCATCTTAACCTGAATAATATAATAAAAAGATACAGTACTGTACTTCTAAACATATATTTTCTCAGAAAAGCATTGCTTTTTGTTTCTATCATAGTGAGATGTTGGTTCTTAAGAGTAACTTGGGTAGGAGGATGAAAGACATCAAGGATCAAGAATAACTGGTCTACAGGATGCTCTTTCTGGAAATATAGTTTGGGAAGGCAGAGTTTTGCACTGCAGATGGATTGCATTGTTGTGCCTAATTAGGTTCCAAAGGCTGATTTCCAAAGGCTGATCCCATCTTGCCAGGAAGGAAGTGGGGGCGGGAAAGGACAGTGTGAACAGCAAAATGGATCTCTGGTTCTGCTGTAATATGGAAAGCCAGACATACACAAAGGTGATCCATAAGCCCCAGGAGTCAACGAGAGCTAACAAGGAGACTAACAAGTTCCAATGTATGACACTACAATAGCTGACAAAGTAAATTAAAGCCAGCCATGATTTTGCTCTAATTTACTAGTGTAAAAAGCATGAGCTACCTCAAAGGCGGGATAGACTCAGGGAACTAGCTCAAACTGCAATAGTTCACACAGCCGCTGGTCAGGTGTGAAAGCACCAGAAGAAAATGAAGGCAGATTTGCAAAGGGCTATCACACTCAAGAAAGTCGGGGCTGTGGTGACTCAGTGGTTAAGAAGCTCGCCTTGTTAGCTGGAAGGCTGGCAAGTCGGCAGTTCAAGACCCGGGTACTGCATGACAGATTGAGTGCCTGTCTCTGTCCCAGCTCTTGGGGACATGAAAGGAGCCTCATTTGGCTGTCTCCTGACCGGAGTTTCTTTCACAAAAATCCTTTCAACCCAGAATAATTTCTGACACAAAATTATTATTACTCAAGAAAGTAATTTTCTGACACATTATCATCAGCCAAATTTAGTACACAGCACCTGATCTTTCTTCTCCACCAGATGAAACTGTAAAATTCCAGGTAAAAACTCTCTACAGAAAATAAGATCTTTTGATATACCACATGTCAGCAGCACAAGTAAAGGGAATTATTCTCTAAGACCAGGTTAAGGGGCAACTATGTTATGCTTCTCTGGAGCACAGCAGCTTAAATGAATGCCTTAGGGCCGTGATGGTGAACCTTGGCACTCCAGATGTTCTTGGACTTCAATTCCCAGAAGCCCCAGCCCCCATTAATCCACACAAATGGGTTTACTGCAATTCATCTGGCCCACGCCGCCCTCATCGATCCCGGAAGCAGAAGTAAAACACTCCCATAATCATGTGGATTCACAGAGGCTGGGGCTTCTGGGAATTGAAATCCAAGAATATCTGGAGTGCCAAGGTTCAGCATCATGGCCCTAGGGCAGTGTTTCCCAAACTTTGTTTTTTGGACTTTAATTCCGCCTAAGTCAATTGATCAGCCAATGTACTGATTTATGCTTCTGGGAATTGAGGTTCCTCTTGAGAACCATGTGCCTTCTAGTCTAGCATTTTGTCTACAATGGGATGGGACATTCTATGGTCCTCCCATATGCCTTAACCATCACCCATGGGTGGCTGGGTTTGATGCATGTTGGAGGGGCACAAATGCACCACCCTTGCACTATGGGTTAGATCCCTTTATTAATCTGACCTAGAGTTAGAGCCACTGAATGAATGGGACTTGTTAAGTCAACATATGTCTATGTCATTGTTGCTAATGGCTGTGTGAAGCTGTATTGTTGTGCTTGCTTGTGTGTCATCTTGCTTGACCACACCCTTCTCCCTTTGACCCCCTGAATTTGGTGTATAAAAACCATGCCTTTGTCTGAAGAAGTGGACTTGATCCACAAAAGCTAACAATAAAAATATAGCAGTTAGTCTTTAAAGTGGTACAGTATTTTTTATTTTATTTTTTATTTGTTTTGTTTTCTGATATGCCTGAACCACAGACTAACATGGCTACTATTCCAAAAAATTCAAGTACTGTAAGAAAGTGAACTAATGATGGCTACATTTATATTTTGTGATGGAACGATGTTGAGTTATATATTGTATATTTATGTGATGTGTCTATGAATTTACTGTTTACTCTTTGCTTGTGAACCGCCCTGAGTCGGCCCAGCCGAGTAGGGCGGTATAGAAATTGGAGTAAATAAATAAATAAATAAAATATACTCAGACCATAAATGGGATTTTTTTTTACACAGATGCAAATTGGTCTAACCCAATATTTTCTAGGATCTGTCCAAACAAGGCACAGTTGTATTAGAAATATCCATATAGACACAAGGCTCCATACTACCTATTAATATACTGATCCATATTAGCACTGGGGTGGGTGAGAACAACCAAGTTCCCTGAAACAGATTTTCATGCCCTGTGAAAACCATACTGAACTCTTCACATAATTTCCCCCCAAGTATGACAAAAAAAATTGATCTGAAGAAGCCATTTCACCACCCAGCCTCTGATGTGTAACCCTGACCTCGGGTCATTTCCTCCTACTGCAGATAGATTAATAGAAAACAGACCTTGAGCGACCTCCTGCATTTGTATCCAGGAGGTGGGGAAGAGGAGAGAGATAAGATGGACAGGGAATTGTGTCTCCTCAAACAGCTCCCTGAGGAGGAACCAGCAAAAGTCAAGCAATAGCTGTCCTCCACCTACAACTTTTCTCTACCCATGAAGCTAGTTTGGATGGGAAAGGCGATTTTTCTCATGAACTCCAATACAGAGTACTCCAATCTACAAAAGATCTGGAAGAAAGGGGCCTTTCCTCTCTATGCGAACTACTTATCTAGTTGTGAGTTCAATCCTGACTATAGCTCAAGGTTGACTCAGCCTCCCATCCTTCCGAGGTAGGTAAAATGAGTGCCCGACATGTTGGGGGCAAAATGCTAATTAGCTTGTGACCCGCCCAGAGAGTGCATGAAAACGCTATGGGGCGGTATATAAGTGTGACTGCTTTGCTTTACTGTATTTATCAAAGCCTGTACAAAAACTTGGGCTTTCACTGACATCCAACCTTCTCCAGCATCCGCTCCCCCCCCCCCCCCATTCAGACAAGGCGGCAACAAACTCTGCTACAACAGTTCACCGCAGCAAAAAGGCAAGAGGAGCCGCACCTGTAACGGGTTTATTCTCAGCTTTGTGGTGCTCCATCCGGACAACTGGAGCCCTGGCACCAGCAGAGCGGTGTGGGTGGATGGGAGGTGATCTGCCTCGGGATGCCAGGGCTTTTTACGCCCCCCGCGCTGAAGGGCAGACCCGCACCCTAACACCCCCTCCTCCGCCATCCGTAGGAGATCTGCTCCCTTTTGAGGCCGCCAAGTACCCCTCCTCAATCGGCACATGGCGCTCACTCTAAGGCAGCGGCGGCCAACCTTGGCACTCACAACTGTTCTCGGACTTCAATTCCCAGGAGCCCTGATCAGCAGAAGTGCTGATCAGGGCTTCTGGTAAGTGAAGTCCAAGAACAGCTGGAGTGCCAAGGTTGGCCACCACCAGGGCTCTACTACACGGGCCCCCTCCCGCGCTTCTCTCGCCAGCTCCCGCTTCCACATGGGAGCCCCCCCCGCCGCTTCCACCGCCCCTAACCCAGCAGGTACCGCCCGCAGCATCCGCCACACCCACTCCCTCCCCCCCAACAACATGCATTCATATAACCCGGAGTCCCCAGTAGTCCTCTTCTTCCAAACCTGCCCCACCCCATCCCCGCCATGCACCTCAGCCCCCCCCCCAGCCCCCCCAGGGCTGGGTAGTGCGCGGGCAGCCCGGAGAGCACCCGAGTCTTTTTCTTTCCCCACGTGCTGATCAGAACCAGGGATGGGTTTGCAGCCCTGACAAGCGGGGGGGGGGGCGCCCCATCATCGCCCATGCATGCCACATGCCCCCCCCCATGCTGCACCCACCTACCCACCCACCCAGCCCCTTCGCAGCACTCACCCACGGAGCGATACCCGAGAAGCACGACCTTCCGGTAGCGCACCAGCGGCATGGCACCGCTGCTCCCGACTCCGGGGGCCAGCCTCTTCTTGGCGTGTGTGTGTGTGTGTAACGGCGGCGGATAACAATAATAGTGATAATAATAGTAATAGTGGAAATAATAATAAAAGGGCGAAGAAGGTGCCGCAGGGCGCGCGGGGGGGGGGCGGGCGAGCAAATATAAAGAGCCCGCCGGAGTAAAAAAAAAAAGAGAGAGCCGCGGGCGCCGCAACTACAAACGCCCCCCACGTGACCACAACACTGACCCGCCGCCGCCGCTGCTTCTCATTGGCCCGGGCGGGAAAGGGGAGGGGGTGGCGCGTGCGCGCTGCGGAGCCGCTGGGTTCCATTCATGAAAAAAAGAACAACCCCGAGGCGGGCTCGCCTCTGTCTGGGCGGTCGCGTGCGCGCCCTCCCCCCCCCGAACTCACGCGCCTGCCCAGGGTTCCAAAGGCGGGGGGGGGGAGGGTGTTGGGAGCGGCCCGCCTAGCTTGTCCCCCAGGTGCCTCGCCTCTCCCTGCGTGGTGGTGGTGGTGGGTGGGTGGGGGGGCAGAAAGAGGCTCCCTTTTTGGCCACCTCTGCGGCGGAAAAAGTCCCCCCCCCGTCGCTTCTTTTTTTTCTTCCTCTAGCGGTCAACGCCCTTGAATTCAATGGGCCTTTTACAATCGAGAAGAGAGGAACGCGCATCGCCAGGCTCCTTCCGCCCGCCACGCTTTCCTCTCCCTTCTCCCTCCCCTAAGTTGTGCTCGGCTTCATCCCAGAGTGCAGGATGGATGCATGATAATAACCGAACGAAGAAGCCACGTGTATTATTATTATTATTATTATTATTATTATTATTATTATTATTATTATTATTATTATTATTATTATTATTATTTATGAAAAGCAGCCATGAAATAAAAAGGCGACTGATTCTCGGGAGGCAAGCGATGAGAAACCTGGGGAACATAGTGAAAAGTAGAGACATTAAATTGCAAACAAAGATTCGCATAGTCAGGGCAATGGTATTCCCTGTGGCAATGTATGGTTGTGAGAGCTGGGCCATTAGGAAAGCGGAGGGCAGAAAAATAGACGCCTTTGAGATGTGGTGTTGGAGGAGAGTTTTGAGAGTACCCTGGACAGCGAGGAGAACAAATAGAAGAAATAAACCCAGAATGCTCCTTAGAAAGTCAAATTGTAAAGATGAAGCTAAAGTACTTTGGACATCAAATGAGAAGAAATCAAGCCTGACTGCTCCTCGGAAGGTCAAATAGTAAAGATGAAGCTAAAATACTTTGGACATCAAATGAGAAGAGAGGATTCACTTGAGAAAGCCTTGATGCTGGGAAGGGTGGAGGGCAAAAGAAGAAGGGGACGGCCCAAGATGAGATGGCTAGATGGTATTGTGGAGATAATGGGCACAGAGCTGAGTGAGTTGAGGGGGATGGTGGAGGACAGGAGTGCCTGGAGGACAGTGGTCCATGGGGTCGCAGAGGGTCGGAATCGACTGTGCGACTGAACAACAACAACAACAAATGAAAAGTGGAGACATCATATTGAAAACAAAAATTCGCATTGTCAAAGCAATGTTGTATTCCCTGTGGCAATGTATGGTTGTGAGAGCTGGACCATGAGGAAAGCTGAGCGCAGAAGAATAGACGCCTTTGAGATGTGGTGTTTGGAGGAGAGTTTTGAGAGTCCCCTGGACAGCGAGGAGAACAAATAGGTCAATCTTAGAAGAAATCAACCCAGAATGCTCCTTAGAAAGTCAAATTGTAAAGATGAAGCTAAAGTACTTTGGACATCAAATGAGAAGAGAGGATTCACTTGAGAAAGCCTTGATGCTTGGAAGGGTCGAGGGCAAAAGAAGAAGGGGACGACCCAAGATGAGATGGTTAGATGGTATTGTGGAGACAATGGGCACAGAGCTCAGTGAGTTGAGGGGGATGGTGGAGAACAGGAGTGCCTGGCAGGCAATGGTCCATGGGGTCGCAGAGGGTCGGAATCGACTGTGCGACTGAACAACAACAAAAACATTTGCTACCCCGCCCCCAATCGGGTGAACCCGACTCTGAGCGGCTTACATCAAGGTTAAAACCTAGGATAATCTTATATTAATGCTATTTATAATTAAAACTTAATGTTAACTCTTAAAAATCATAAAAAGTTAAAACAGTGTACAAGCTGCACACAAGTTATATAAAATTCAGATCCAAGAGGGTGGCAGTCCATTAAATAAGCTAGGCTGAATATCAGGGAAATCCTCTTAACCGTGAGAGCAGTAAAAAAGGTCGCCCTTGCTCGAAAGCCAGTCCTATCCGACTCTAGGGTTCAGTGCTCATCTCTGTTTATATGTATTTATTTATTTATTTATTTATTTTTGTTCAATTCGTATAGCCGCCCCAATGCGACTCTGGGCGACGTATATAAAAATCCCCAAAATTTAAAACTCTAAAGAGTCTTTAGAGTTTTAAATTTTGGGGATTTTTATGTACGTCTTTAGTGATTCTCAATATTTTTTATTTATTAACACATATATATTGCGACAAACATACAAAACAATATTATAACAATAAATAAATAAACAATAAACAGAAACCAAAATTGTACATATGATGACATCTGCGAATACACCCACCCATTCCCATACTCATGAACCCACGCTAACTTGTAAACAAAGCACATAAATCATGCCAGCTCATATTGTATGTACGTCTTTAGTAAAGACCCTTAAAATTCCTAAAAACACCGGGGGGGGGGTGAATTACCTCCCACCCACACCAATTAAAAAATCTAGTTAAAAACTTTTAAAAGCATGCATGATCCTCCACTAAGTGAGCCAGTGCGGGTGGTTGCTCCCTCTCCACAGCTTATAGCCCAAGAGCCAGTGCTGTCTGCGTTTGCAGACGTTTCCGTGGACATGTGGCAGGGATGCCTAGACACCAAAATACATGGAACTCTGTTTACCTTCCCACCGAAGTGGTCCCTGTTTATCTACCTGCAATTTATTGCTTTCGACCTGCTAGGTTGGCAGGAGCTGGGGCACAGACAGGTGCTCATTTCATCATGCAGTGCTCGGGTTTTGAACAGCTGACCTTCCGCCTTCCAGTCAGTGTCTTAACCACTTGAGTCACTGCAGTCCGACAGGGGAACCAACTGCCTGGAGAAGTGAGTGCTCCAACACTGGAAGCATTCAAGAGAGAATTGGACAACCAGATGATCTACTTTGATTCCGATTCCTGCATTGAGCAGTGAATTGGACTGGATGACCTAAAAGGCCCCTTCCAATTCAGTGATTCTGTGATTCATCATTGTGCCCATCAAGCTTCGGATGAGCCTTGGTTAACTTGTGTCTTTCTGTGCTCTGAAGCCTGAATTCCTATGTGTCACTTAGAACATAATTAGATGAATAGTAAATGTGAATAATAATTCTAATAAATGGCAAAGTTAAGTACTTTTAAAATTGCTCCACGATTTCATGAAACCTCTGTAGATGGAATTAGTGGGATTTAGTAACTATGTTACTGCGCCCAAGTGGTTAAGACACTGAACTTGATGACTGGAAGGTTGGCAGGTCAGCAGTTCGAGACCCAAGTACTGCACGACAGAGTGAGCTCCTCTCTCTGTCCCAGCTGCTGCCAACCTAGCAGTTTGAAAGCAAGAAATTGCAAGTAGATAAATAGGCACCACTACGGAGGGAAGGTAAACAGTGTTCTGTGCACTCTGGTGTCAAGTCATGCCTACCAGATGTCCACGGAAACTTCTGCAGACACAGCACTGGTTCTTTGGCTATAAACAAAGACGAGCACTGAACCCTAGAGCTGGATACGACTGGCTTTCGAGCAAGGGTGACCTTTAACTAAACAAGGAGTGTGTCTCTTTCTAATCAAGAATGTGGTCTTATCATGGAAAGTTTATTTATTTATTATTTATTAATTTTTCTGATTTATATTGCCACCCAACTCCGAAGATTCTGGGCAGCTCACAGAAAATAAAACTACAGTAATATCATATTATAAAACCAATTAAAAACCCATTAAAACTGCTACCAAAAATTTCCCCGACGGGACAACCAGTGTAGTGGCGTGGCTAGAATGTCCTACTCAGGACATCAGGGTTCAATTCCTCACTGGTGCTTAGACACTCAGTTGAAGGTGAGAGTCTAAAGCACTCCTTGAACGTCTCAGATACATTGGAACCCCTACTGAGGGTGCTATAAATCAGAGTGAATTGATGACACCTAACACAGTCTTAAACCTGGCTTAAACAGAAACAGGCTTAAACCTGGGTTACTCTCCATTTAGCTCTCCCTTGATTGGCAGTATTCCTTCAGGATATATTGGGGATGCAAGAAACCTACCATATGGAAAAGCCTCCCAGCATTTGCCCTGCTCTATCCTCTGCTGCTTTATTCCACAAAGAATTTTAGCACTATAACTCAGCCCTTGTCACTTATCTCCATTCATGCCTTTTTTCCCTCAGTTGTTTGGGTTTTGCCTTACAAACCACCAGGTACATGCTTGAAAATCACTGTTCAGAAAGCACAAGTAGGTCAACTAAGCCACGCCACATGAAAATAAAACAGCAAGACAGAGAAGGTTCTGAACCCACCCACCCCACTACAATATTGGAACAATCATCCACTTAATTTTTTTCAGGTGATCTCCTCTAACAACTGAACGACATGCATTGTGAGATCTAGTGAGTCCATCTTTCCCTAGCATGAACACCAAATGACAGGGAAGGTATCCCCTGTTCAATTGGTCATGCAATTGTTAAAGGGCAGAAGCCTTGCCAAAAAGAAAAAGAAAGAGCAGATGTGTGCTGCTCTATGTTTGATCTATTGGTGAAAGACAGTTTTGTCTTGATGTCCTTCAATTTTCACTCTTAAAAAACAACTGTTTGTATGTCTGCTTAAAGAGAAGGGCAATCCCAGTGAATTAAGAGGGTCCTACTTCCGGGTAGTGCCTAGAAGATATGTAGGACTGCATCTTGAAGTTAGGCTTAGGCTCTATATATAGAGAGAGTGCAGGCAAGACAATGGAAGGGGGAGAACAGTTGTTTCATCTTTCCAATTTTGTAACTGACTGTCATTACCTCATTGGAGCCCAATAATGGCAAGCACCATAGCAATAGAAGGGAAAGAACAAATATTTATTTGGAGGAGGAGTAGCATATTTTGTCACAGGTTTGTATGTCAGCTCAATATTTTAATGACACCTTTGATGTCCTTGTTAGTATCTTGTAAGTTACAGTTACAGGTGTTAATATGTAGTCATTTTTAATTACCGTATTAAGAATTTAAAAAGTGTGATTTAAAAAATAAGCGACGAGGAATTGTTTTCATGCATTCTTTGGCCAACCCACAAGAGGGCATCAGAAACCACACAGCCAAAAATTCCATGAGATGAATGATGCTCAGCTCCTTTTTCCTAGTACAGTACATGTACATAAAATCCACATGGTTAGGGTATAGCCACAATCCATTCACCACTGAGTACCTTACAGTTCATCAAAAATGACTGTACATTCTTCATTCTCCCATTGAACTCATTCCACTTAAATTGATTTGGTATACCCATTCCGTGTCTAAGGTGGGAACGGATGTCCTTGTTTGATATCCAATTGCTCTGTTGTTCTTCAAGGTGTATGTTTCATGGTATACAGCTTTGAATACTTTTAGTACATTGGATGCAATCTAAATTAGCCATTGCAGTCACCACCTTTTCTGAACTTATCCTGGCTCTCCCTATTTCAAATTATTTTTTAAAAAAGTTTTTGGTTACAAGAAATTTAACTGATACTATGACTATCTCAAACATAAGCACGAATGACTACTAGTTCTTGTGTCACAGACTTTCTGCTTGATTTCACCTTCTCTCCTCACTTCCTTAGAAACAGAAGAAATAAGCTCTCTGTTAGCACCACCTATCTGAACATTTTGATTAGGACAAAAGGCATAATTCCCTTTGTTCTGGGGATGACCATGAAGAGCATAGTCTCTCTCTCCCTCTTACTCTGCCACCAAGTTAGCTTTTTTGGGGAGGGAGCCTCAATCTAGTATGGACCTGAACTGAACCGGAGCACCTTTTGTTGTTCAGTCACACTGTCAATTCCGACCTCATGGACCATCACACACCAGGCACCCCTATCCTCCACCATCCTTCTCAACCCGCCCAACTCTGTGCCCATTGCATCAACAATACCATCTACCCATCTCATTTTCTGCCTCCTCCTTCTTTTGCCCTCAACCTTTCCCAGCATCAAGGCTTTCTCAAGTGAGTCCTCTCTTCTCATTTGATGTCCAAAGTACTGTACTTTAGCTTCATCTCCTACCTATATTCCAAACAGGTTAATCTGAATCAGCTAGTTTCTCCTTTCCATTGTGAACAAATTGGCTGGGCTGTTTGGATGTTATACATAAAACAGTCAAGTCCTACCAGTTTACCTCCTAGTTTTACCCTTTGATTTCACAGCCCAGTTTGTGCCTGTTTACAAATTAGTGAATCCCACCATGTGGAATGGAATGCAGTACCTAACAAGCATGCCTAGGATCCCATTGGTCTCTTGCCCATATACCTGCTTTTGATTTTCTATAACATGCTGGGAAGTCATGTCTGACTTATTGCAATCCTATGAATTAGTGACTTTCTGACATACGTGCTTTGCATCTCACACAATCCTAAAGCTCAGCATTTTTGAACCTCTGGATTTGCTTGAGGAGGGACTGTGGTGGCTTGGTGGTTAAGATGCTGAACTTGGCGACTGAAAGGTTGGCAGGTCAGCAGTTCGAGAGCAAAGTGCTGCATGACAGAGTGAGCATCCATCTGTCCCAGCTCCTGTCATTTTACTAGTTCAAAAGCAAGAAATTGCAAGTAGATAAACAGGTATCACTTTAAAGGGAAGATAAACAGTGTTCCAAGCACTCGGGTGTTTAGTCATGCCTGCCACATGTCCATGAGAACATCTGCAGACGCAGACAGCGTTGGCTCTTTGGCTATAAACGGAGATGGGCATTGAACTCTATACGGTTGGCTTTTGAGCAAGTTCTGGCTCTCTGCCCCTGGCACATGCAGTTGTCATAATCCAGCAAAAGAAACATTAACATGCATCTTCACCAAGCAAATTGTTCCTAGTGAACAATTTGAGATTATTGGTCACAATTTTAAATATGAGCTGGTTGGGGAGATGCAAATAGTTTTTTTCCTTTATTTATTATGGTTCCTACTCTATGACAAGTTTAGAATAAACTGTTACTGGTTAAAGACGAAACTATGTGCAACAAAATACATTCCATCATACTGTGCAGAACATACACTAAGTAAAGAGGCTTAAGCTTACTTTGTACTACACAAAGGACACCCCATTCCAATGCTTTGAATTTGCAGCCTTTGTTCAGAACTAAAGCCTGCTTTCCTATTTTATTTGCATTTTATATAAGTCTTTTACTTATGAATTAATCTGTAATAATCCAAAAAAATGTTTTGAAGCAAGGATGCATGTACTATGGCTTGCTTTAAACAGCAATTGTTTTGGAGGAGGCACATGTTATAGAGGCAAAAAAAAAGTCATTCGAGATTAAAGGAGCAGGTGATGCTAGGATGATGACCCCCTTCCCCCATCGCCTCCTTTCTAATCTCATATCCTGCATACTGGCAACTACTAAAGCCTTCAAGGTAATAGGAAGGAAGCAAAGCCAACTGCATCACATCAGTCCTCCCCCACCCCAGCCGCTTTTCTGCAAAAAGGCTCTAGGGTGGATGAAATCTTTACTCTCCCACCTCTCTCTCTGCAGACATGGAGTGTGGGTGCTACCTTTGCTACGTAAATACTGTAAACTCCTTTTAGGATTCTGGCTCTGTTTGGTATTTGGATGGGTTGGGTATGGACTCACAGAAAGTTTGGCACCCACCTATCTTTATAATAGACTTTGACCCTCTGCAAATGCCAGTCTGGCCAGGTTATCTTGTTATGATCATTTTTATTTTTTATTTATTTATTTAGATTTATATTGCCGCCCACTCACCGAGGCAACTCAGGGCGGCTTACAGTCAAAACAACAACAGTACAATAAAAACTATAAAATGCAACCACATAAAACAACCAAACCAGAACACTAACTCCTGTCATACCACCAGTGACTCAACGCTGAGCATCAGGCAGTAGTTAACTCACCTGACAACCCTAAGGATAAACGGGTGCTGAAATCCAGAGAAGGATTTAATCCCCAAGTGGATTAAATCCCACTTGAATCCATCTTGATGGAGGGCAGCAGTTTCATCCATCCTGGCCTGGGGCTGAGGAGGACTTTGCATGCCAAAAGGACTCAGGACCAGAAAGTGACTTGTGGAATTGGATCAGTGGTATTGGTGTCATGCTGCGATGCGGAAGGCAGATGAAAGGCCACTGCATTATATTCTTAGGACAGTCTTCATGGCTGATCATCATGATGATCATCTATATTCAGATTCAGATATGGCAGAAGAAGAAGAAATGCCTTCATTCTGATTTGATACAAGGACACCATGCATCTTGATAATACATAGGAGACACAGGTTGGATACAGCTGAGCTACAATGCACATGTATTTCTATTCAGTCCCTGCATATTGCTTTGGGTTTACAATCTGTGTGGGAAAGCATGCAGCACATTAATGCCAAGATTCCTTGCAACTCCTGGCACCCTGGGTGGGGTCCATTCTCATGCTGTTGGTCAGTTCACACTATAGTTCTGTCCCATACTGGTTTCTTGTGCAGTCTTAGTGTCCCACTTCCATCCCACAGGACCACCAGTGTTTTAACATGATAGCTCAGGAAGCTCAAGCTTATTGGTTACTGTGGCAACTTGTCTCATTCGCACATGGTGAGGCCAGTGGTGGGCAGCAACAGGTTCGCACACCCCCAGAAAGGGGGGGAACAAAATTGGGTGGCCTCTGGGCAGGGGGTGGTGAAATTGGGTGGCCTTCAGGCTGGGGGTGGTGGTAGTGAAATTGAGTGGCCACGCCTACCTCCCTGCCCTGCCTGCAAGTGGTTCAAGGTCTCCCTTGCTCAAAAGCCAGTCATATCCAACTCTAGGGTGCAGTGCTCATCTCCATTTACAGCCAAAGAGCCAGTGCTGCCTGTGTTTGCAGATGTATACATGGCCATATGGCAGGCATGACTAGATCGCCCATGATGTAGGCTCCACCCACGACGTGGTAGCGAAATTTTTTGCTGCCCACCACTGGCTGAGGCCAATTCCTCCCTTAAAGTGCTAAACCCAGAGCTTAGGTGGTTTTAATGCAGACTGGGGTGTGGATAACTGATGTGCTTCTGCACTCTGAAAATCAGAATGTTAAAGAAAATACATTTGCAGTTGCCAGAACTTGAAATAAATTACTTTTGGGGGTGACAGTTCCCAGAATGCTCCAGTTAGCTGGATCACTAGATGGAGGGGAAATGTTCCCATCTCTCAATAGTGAAGGTAAAGGTCACCCTTGCTCAAAAGCCAGTCGTATCCAACTCTAGGGTTCAGTGCCCATCTCTGTTTATAGTCAAAGAGCCAGTGTGGATATGTGGCAGGCATGACTAGACACCGGAGTGCACGGAACAATACAAGTGTGTTAATGTGCTTCTCTTCCATGTGCAACAATTATTTTTGCAAGAAAAGCGAAGACCAGAAATCATACCACAACTCTCTGTAGTCATAAGCATCGGTTTACTGAGAAGCTGGTCTCAGATAATTGTATGAGGGACTAACAGAAGAACAGCATCTGTGGCATTTTGAGCACCCAAATCCTGAAATCTGGCTTTATGTTGCATTCCATCCAGCCTCAATTGATTTTTGCTAGGTATAATTTGAAGCTTAAAAATTTGCACAATGGTTGGTTTCAATGTTTTCCTGATGAAAGGATTACCTTCTAGGATATTGGTTGCTGTGGGAATTGTAATAATAACTATGGCAGGTGGCAAAAAAAGTCTAGAAATTTAGTTTCAAAACTATTGTACAGTGCTATGTTCTGTACAAAGTAATAAAAACAATAAAGGAAATGTGGGTCTTTCTCCGTCTTGCTCTGCCACCAAGTTAGCTTTTTTGGGGAGGGAATCTCAATCTAGCAGGGGCCTGAACTGATTGTTTTCGGAAGGCTTTTAACATTAGGCCAGCGCCCAATGGCTACAATTCTTACTCTAGCTGTATTCCAAACAGGTTAATCTGAATCAGCATGTTTCTCCTTTCCATTGTGAACAAATTGTCTGGGCTGTTTGGATCTTGGTTGTAGATTACCTCCATTTTACTTGCCAGTTCCACCCCATCCCACTCTAAAATAGTGACGTTAATATTGATGGAAATATAAGTTGGAAATCCTTAGACACCTTTCTCCCCTTCCCCCTCCTCTACTGGGTTACGCAGAAAGAAACCCCTCGAAGATTGTAGATACTGTACCATCAGCCATACCCTGGCCTATTATTATTATTATTATTATTATTATTATTATTATTATTATTATTATTATTATTATTATTATTATTATTATTATTATTATTATTATTATTATTATTATTATTGTTATTGTTATTGTTATTGTTGTTGTTGTTGTTGTTGTTGTTGTTGTTGTTGTTGTTGTTGTTGTTGTGGTGGTGGTGGTGGTGGTGGTGGTGGTGGTGGTGGTGGTGGTGGTGGTGGTGGTGGTTCGATTTCTATGCCGCCCCACTCGCTTATAGCGACTCTGGGCGGCTCACGACGAACAAAATAACAAAATTACAATATCAAATGACAAAGTACCAATGGCAACTTTGTGTTGCTGGCTAATTTTTCTCACACCAGATCAAGCCAATCAAAAATTAACTCATCAAAAAGTTCCTTGTCAAGACCAACCTTAACAATGATCTCAATAACTATTGAGGGACTTTCCAGTAACAAGAGTATTCTATTAGTGGAAATGTGCAGGAAATAAAAATGTGACATACTTCTGCTCCAGGAAACACATCGGGGGACAGCAAGTTACAGACCCAAAGTGGCTGGTATGGAATTAGTGATAGAGAGGTGTAATTTTTGTTAGACCTGGTCTCAGTATAATATCAGCTGCATTGACAGAAATGAATAACAACCTCCTCTACTCTAGGAACAGCAGAAGGAAATAACATTATACCTTAAGGACATGGGTTCTAACTTAGGATACACACCTAATTATTTAGCCACAGAGATCAGATAATAATAATAATAATAATAATAATAATAATAATAATAATAATAATAATAATAATAATAATAATAATAATAATAATAATAATAATAATAATAATAATAATAATAATAATAATAATAATAATAATAATAATAATAATTTGTGTCAGAGATTACTCTGGGTTGAAAGGATTTTTTCTGGAGAAACTCTGCTCAGGGGACGCCCAAATGAGGCTCCTTTCATGTCCCTAAGTGCAGCCCTTGGGTTTCAAAACTCAACCTGCCAGTCTCCAAACTCAGTGTCTTAACCAGATTAGGTAATGAAACTGGTTAATATTATAAAGGAGAAAAGTCTCTTTTTGCTGGTCATCTGCCCATAACAGAATAGGGGTTACAGATATATGATACTGTATGGATTTTACTGATTGTCTTTTAACATAAAACACACCTAGTTTCAACTCCGCTGTTTTTTTAAGGGCAGAACTGCATGCCAGGCTTGACATTATGGGAGCACTTGCCTCTTTCTTGGGTCTCTGGCTCCACAGGCACCTGTGAAAGAAAGCACAAGATTCTGCCACTGACCCACACAGGGGCACTGCACACACAATGGCAGGGAGAGCGGGAAGTGGGGCTGCTAGACAGAGAGCAAAGCTGGACCTCAAATCTGCCAGACTTCACGCCCACACACCCCAGTGTAAACAGTTGCCTCTCTCAGCTCCCGGCTCCCTCTTGACCTTCATTATACAAATGCCAGAGTCAGGAATGTGAAACAGGATTAGAAGAGTATGAAATAGTGGCAGAGTGTCAAATGTCCCAGGGGGGAGGTGATGGGGCGCCCTCCCAATAGGGTGGGGTGGGGAGAGGCCAGTAGACTGCAGGAAAGCTCAGCGGCAGGACTTGAGGGCTACCACCTTCTTCTTCTTCAGGTGCCATATCCATTCCGGATATTGGCTATCATCATGGCGATAGTCTTCCTGTTCCTAACTCCTGGGAATAGTTCTTCCGAGGGCATGCCACACCACTCTCTCAGGATCTTCAGCGTATAGGGCCACCTATCCAGTGTGAGGGAAGAAGACTAACCAACATCATCTCCCTATTTATTCCTCTGGTTCTGTTAGAGGTCGTCGAAGGCCAGGCTCCCTCTGACTCAGACCACAGCAGGGCTAAACAATGACATTGTATTACATCAAAACCAACCTCCTAAATTTTCCAGCCAAAACATGCTTCTCCTTCCTGCCCCTTTGTTTTCCATTCTTCTTTATCTTGAATGATGACCTGTAGCAATCTGTACATTCTGTTCCTCATTATGGGATTAGAGAAATATACGTGACTTCTTACTTTTTTCACAGGCTGTGCCATTTTTCAGCCTCCCAGGCTGAGGTAGTTTTCACCTGTCCCGTGGATCCACTTCTTCCTAAACTGGTGTGATGGCAAGGATTTGATCTTGGGAGTTTTGCAAACATCTCTGAGATATCATTCCATCTCTAATACAGTGTGAGGGTTGCAATCTTAGATATTTGGGCATATACCATGTGGGGTTTCTGAAGAATAAGGAGCACTATCACACATAAACATGGAAAGCCCAAAGTCACCCTGGTCTACAACCCTTCCTAAGTTCCCTATGTATGCAGACTGCCCCACTTTTTCCGGTGCAGATGGAGCAACCACATACCTGGCCTAATGGATATAAATATAGCAAACTGTAACTAGAAATGTTGATGCCCAAGGACTCCTCTGCCCAACTGGTTAAGTTGGCAAATGCAGGAGGCAGACAAAAGCATGGGAAGGAATGGGTGGGTCTGGGGGTATGTCAGACATGATGGTTCCACTAGGAACCTACGAGTGATTTCTTCTGCCCCGAAAAGAATTCCTGGGGGTTGTCTAGGTGCTTTGGGTGGGCGGATTTCCTCCCTTCCAACAGCTAAGACCAATTGGCATGTCATTGTCTTCCAGTGGCAATGTTTTGCACCCTCTAAAGTTTACCATGGTTACCATGTGACCGGCCCAGGACCTGAAAAGTTTGGGCACCCCTGCTCTAAACCTTTTCAAGCCGGGGGCCGGGTCATGCTCTCTCACTCAGCATTGAGGGATGGATGGCCATTTTGGCCTGCGTGCACGATGGGGTGGTGGCCGTTTTGTCCCAACAGCATTCCAAGGGCATTGTTTCTCAATGCCCTTGGAATGGCATCATGGCCCAAATGCCTGTGGGCCTTAGTTTGGGAACCCCTGCTCTAAATCAGCATTTCCCAATCTTTGGTTTTCAGACTTCAATTCTCAGAAGCCTACGTCAATTCCCCAAAGCACTGATCGGCCAATGCACTGACTGGGGCTTCTGGGAATTGAAGTCCACTGGTGTTCGGCAGAACATAGTTTGGGTAACGCTGTTCTAAGTTATGGTGCCTGAATCAAAGCTCCAGTTGCTTCACCCTAATGAGCACTTGGGAAATTAGCTGGGCAGCCACTAGGAGAAACCATGCTCTGTGTGCACTTCAAAGCTCCCAGACCCAGAGGACATCCCAGGGCTGGGATAAACAGGCGAAAGGCAGAATGCCGCTGTACCCCTGATACAGAGCAGCGCTCTTCTAGCACATCTGAATATGAAGCCAAGAAAGCTCTAGTCTAGTGGAATCAACCAAGCAATAAATCAGGTGTGCCCAAACTACGGCCCATGGGCTGGATTCACCCCTGATCCCAATTCATCCATCCCACACCACCCTCATCACTCCTGGAAGTGGAAGTAAAATGTGCCAGATCCAACCAGGGCACCCCTGGTTTAAGCAGAGAAAATGGCAGCCTAAAATCTATCTCATCCTATTGCAAAACATATCTGTTGAAAAACAGACTGCAAGGCATGTTTTACTTCCGCTTCTGGTGGGAGGGACCATGTGACCAGCCCACTGAACCACGTGACCGGCCCATGGCCAAAAAAGTTTGGGCATCCCTGCAATAAATGGTACAAGGCAGAATTTAGCAACTTGTAACTCCTTTGGGCTACAACCCCCATAAATCTCAGCCAGCAGGCATTCTGGAAACTACAGGATTAAAACTCCTGGAAGGCACTAGGTTGTCTGTCTTCTCTACGTGGATGCAGAGCAGACACTGTATGAAATGAGGATGTTTCCTGTAACATCATGCTTCACTTTCCTCACTGCAAAAGCAGAGAATCTTCCCTTGAAGAAATAGTGCATGCAACAGTAGCCAGAGAAATTCTCTTTAGTTAAAACGCACACAGAAACAGTAAGAAAGAAAGAAAAAAGTACTAGTTAAGACATGTTACAAAAATAACCGACTCCTCCTTTTCCAACGACTGCTAAAATATCCAATTAACATTTTCCATGAGACTAGAGATTGCCGGAGAGCCACATTTATATTACTACATATAAATATAAAAATAAAAACTCTAGAGCTGCAGGGAAGAGTTAATCCTGTTACAGCAGGCATGAATTTCGTGTCTGGTAAGAAAGTATAAGGATTGATTCCTTTGACCTTCAGTGGCAACAGAAAAGTGCACATGGAGTGGAATCGAGGTCTAGGTGGCAGAGAAAAGACGGTAGGGGCCCAACCCTAGAACATCTAAAACTTGGGAAAGTTATGCGTTTAACTACCACTACTAGAATTCGTGTGCCAGTGTGGACAATGGTGTAGAATTATGTGTGGTATGGTTACTGCCCCCCCCTCCATTAATGTGCTCTCTAAGCACATTTGGCATTTCCATCCTCCATGAGAGGAGCTGGCCCTGCTTGTCCCATTCCTACTCTTCCTACTGAATCCAGTGATACAAGTCAGGGAAGTAAAGGATTCAAAGTTAAAGTGACCCTGTGCACACTGTGTTTAAAGCACCCACCTTTGGAATAGGGTCTCACACTCATTACCTGGCCCTTTAGGAGTCAATCCCCACCCCTTTCGTGGACATTTCTGGCGCCATTTCCACTTCAGATCTCAGTGAGAATTCATTTTAGGAGCTACAGTGCATCCCTCTCCACGCCCTAGGGGAGGGAAGAAGAATCTGTTCTCCCAAACCTCTCTGTTGCTTTAACCCAGGAGTGCCCAAACTACAGCTCGGGGGCCAGATGGAGCCCCCAATGCCAATTCATCTGGCCCATGAAGCCCTCATTGCTCCTGGAAGCGGAAGTAAAATGCGCCCATATGGGTGCATTTTAATTTCACTTCCAGGAGTGATGAGGGCTTCATGGGCCAGATGAATTGGCTCAGGGGCTGCTTCCGGCCCCTGGGCAATAGTGACCAGCTTCCTGAACCACGCAACCGGTCCGCATCCTGAAAAGTTTGGGCACCCTTGCTTTAACCTTACGTTAAACCAAAGTAAGCTGGGGGATGGGTGGAGGTGAAGTTTTGTATCTGACTTTGTAGCAATGTCAAGCAGAGTTCAGGACTTCCATAGGAAATCCATCCCACCATCCCAAAATTAAGACAGCAAGTCTGCCGCTTGGATCTGCTCAATTTGGATGCCTGCACACTCTATAAGCACATCTGTAGATAGCTTAGCCTCTCCCAGATACAGTCCCACAAGAGCAGCATTCATATCAATTGACTTGACTGTACAACCCAACCCTTCCATAGACACACACTTGTGCTGTTGTCACGCCCTGCCCTCCCCCATCTGCATGCTCTTTCAGCTGCAAATATGCATGTTTTAAGGAGACATCAACTCCAGAATCAAAACCAAGCCAAGGCCAACAAAGTGCGGGACCTCCCAGCTACCAGATGACGTGTCCTTGTTCTTCTCTTATGGCTTGAGGTGTTTCAATCTGTGGGGCCACCACGCTGTCGTCCATGTCTCTATGGGTGAAGGTTCTCTTGGCCCATCACACCCCACGCCAGCTGGTACAGAAACCGAGAATACCAGTGCATCCCTGTCTCTGGGACACTGCAGTTTCTTCCCTCACCCTTCAGGGGCAGGAGTGCAAGGAGGCCCTGGGCAAAGCGGAGCGGGGCAAAGGCGCGATGCGCCCAGAGGTGGCTCTCAAGGACCGCGTAGCAAGAAGCCAGCACCCCGTTGACCAGAATGGTGCCCTGTGAAGTCAAGGGGGCATAGACCCCAACGCCCCTCTGCTGCCAAACACGGACCACCCGAGCGGGGTGCAACTGAGTGCTGCCAACCTGGTGGGCCAACACTGAGTCCCCTACGTGGACCCGGCTGGCAAAGACTGGAGAAAAGTCTGCCGTGCTGTTGGCCGAGTCCTGGGCTGCAAAGATGAGGTGAGATGGTGTGAGCAGCAGCTGAGACCTGGGGTTGTCCGTCTCAATGGCCACAAATGTGGCCTTCCGGTGCTGGTCTCGGTCAAGGAACAGCAGAACCTCACTAGGCATCACTTGCCCACTCTGGTGGTCCATGCTGAGCACATAGTCCCCGTGGCAAAGCTCCGAAAGGCGTTTCTTTTTGCCGCTCTGCAGAGTCACCGTGGCATCCCCAGGGAAACAGCCACCAGCCCGAATAGCCATGGAGTTATCTAGGGAGAAGAGGAGAAGACAGCATCAGAGGGGCAAGACTTTCCCCTGGCTTTCAGCCACGAGCTTGTGTTTTCTAGCCATGGATAAGAAGCAAAGCCCCCGACTCTGTCGTGTTTTGACCTCTGTCAGAGACACAAAGGGGAGGGAGGAGAGTCCTATCTCTGAGTCAAGGACAACTTTGTCACAAGACAGTCCTGAGCAGCAACCCAGTGTAGAGCTTTGGGAGGCATGGGGAGCAATTTCTGTAGCCCAGCAGCATCACTGTAGCATCTCATCTCTGTTAATGGCAGCACGTGAAAAGATAGAGACCCTGGAAGGAAGCCATGAGAAGGCAAGGATGGCAGTGGGGTGGAGACAAGCACAGGCTGTGGACTCACCAGGCACAGGGCGTTGGGAGCCACTACCTGAGTGGCAGGGTTCAAGGCCGGCCTCAACTGGGGATGTTGTGTGCTTTGGGACTCAACAGGATAAGGAAAGAGACTGAATGGGTTCGATGAGGACGGAACCACCCTGGCCTATCTCCAGAGCAGGCATGGCACTTCTAATGCATTGCCTAAGGTTGCAAAAAAGGTTTGCCAGAGCAAGACCACCTAAACTAGAGGCAGAGAATGGTAGCCTTCCGAATGTTGCTGAGCAGGGGTGCCCAAACTACGGCCTGCAGGTGCGTTTTACTTCCACTTCCAGGAGCAATGAGGGTGGCGTGGGCCAGATGAATTGGTGTCAGGGGCTGAATTTGGCCCTCAGGCTGTAGTTTGGGCACCCCTAGCTTAATCAGAGAAAATGGAAGCCTACAAAATCTATCCCATCCTTTTGCGAAACATATCTATTGCAAAAGGCATGTTTTCCTTCCACTTCCAGTGGGATAAACTGCATGACTTCCCCGCTAAGCCACGTGATTGGCCCACAGCCCAAAATGTTTGGGCACCCTTGTTGTTGAGGAACCAACTTCACAGGCAAGCTGATGTGGCCAGTGGTTAAGGATGATGGGAATAGCAGTGTAAAAGGCCCTGGATGGCACCAGGCAAGCATCCTCCTTCCTGATGTATGGTAACCCTTTTTCTTGGAGCTTCATCTTCAAGTTGCCTGCCAACTCTTTGGTACTGTACTTCAAACTAGCTGCCTGTTGAGTTCCAATGGAGCCAAGGAGTGCCAATCTGGTACTAATTCCACCCTGCCCTGTTTCATGGCTGGGAATGGAACTGTAAGCCTTCCCTCTGTTTACCTGCCTTTACCGATACATGAATATGTCCCTTGGATTCGTAGTAAACCCAGTCAAAACCAGCCTCTACCGCCAAGCGGGCCAGCATGCCATATTTCTCTCTGTCACGATCAGAAGTTGTGATGTCCAGGGCCCGGCCTTCGTAATGCAGGGAGTCGGGCAAGTGGTGCCCATCTTCATCCCAGCCCTCTGTCACTCGTAGCCTGATGCCCGGCCACATGTTCATCACAGCAATGGCCAAAGCGTTTGCTCTGTCCTTGCAACGCTGTAAGAAGCAAAAATTGGAGGAGAAATTAATGTTGCGAAGATTTTCTAGGGGAAGGCATGCTAGAAAAAGCTTCTTTTTAAAACCAAAGCCTGCAATGTCAGCTCTCTTGCCTTTGGGTTAGCCCTGCATGGAAAAGATTGGGATGCTCAAGACATTTGTTTGTTGATTGGCAAGTGGTGCTTCTTGTGGTTAGTAGAGCAGAAAGCCTAGAAGCAAATGTCAACTGGAGCCAAGCATGATAATCTACCTGCTGCTCCACCTCGCTCCTCTTCATTCCCTTTCTCTCTCTCTCTCTCTCTCTCTCTCTCTCTCACACACACACACACACAGAAACACATTCATATAGAACAGGGATTCTCAACCTGCAGCCTGTGAGCCAGATGTGGTCCACGACACCATTTCTTGTGGCCCCCACTGTCTCCACCACACCAGGAAGTGCCATGTGGTGGAGGAAGGGCAAAATGGCCATTCTGCTCCCAAAGCTGTCTGAGAGCGTGACCTGGCCCCTGGCTATAAAAGTTGAGAACTCCTGATATAGAGCGTGATGAATGTGGGAGTTAGCAGGAAGTGAGTCAAGTGGAACATTCCTTTGTGATCTCCCAACAACTGTCCACTTGCCTTGGTCAATAGCAGGTTGTCCTGGAGGGTCCTGACCATGTTCACAGAAACACTAAGTATCACCAACCTACTTGGATGCTTCTTTGCAAATTAACCAGTGAAAGAGGACTGGTCTGTACTCTTCACTCTGACACACACACACCCTCCCGGCATGTATGTAGCAGAGGCAAATGCCTCTGGAATCTTGGAATTTCAGATTGACGTCTAATGACCACGCCCACTCCCCAATGTAATTCTGGGCTTGATCTGTTTATCACTTTGCAAAATATTCCAAAGAATCTTCCTTTAATATTTTATTTATTTATTTATTCTACTTTGTATTGCCACCCAACTCCGAAGACTCTGTCATCTCCAGTCATCTAGGCCCTACCCAAGATATTGCTGTACTAAACATATTTTTAACAGTTGTGTTCTAAAACCCTTTCGTAGGTGTCAGAAGATGCTGGGGCATCAGCTTCAAGTTGTTCATCTATTCTTGTTATTTCCAATTAGCTACCTGTTGAGTTAGCCTCATTCATCACAGTGTGTCAATGAACCAGCCATCTTTTCCTAAGTCTACAATACCATGCAATAGAGACAGAAGTTTTCTTCCTGGCTGGCTATTTCTTCAATCCGCTGTAGGGTTGACAGCAATTCAATGGTTAATTATGTGAGTGGCTATGCTATATAGCTACACCTGCATTACAGCACTGTGTAGCAGACCCTAACCCTTACTATTCTTTTTGTTGTTGTTCAGTCGCACAGTCGATTCCGACCCTTTGCGACCCCTTGGACCACTGTCCAACAGGCACTTCTGTCCTCCACCATCCTCCTCAATTCGCTCAGTTCTGTGCCCATTGTCTCTACAATACCATCTAGCCATCTCATTTAACTTCATAACCACACAACCATCGCATTCAGCCTTGACAACTTTACCTATGCAAGGATATGCCAACTGCAGGGATGGTATTGTAAAGTCCCAGAACTGGGACATTCCTCTACATACAATTGTTGTTGCTCAGTCGCACAGTCGATTCCGACCCTTTGCAACCCCATGGACCACTGTCTGCCAGGCACTTCTGTCCTCCACCATCCTCCTCAATTTGCTCAGCTCTGTGCCCACTGTGTCTACAATACCATCCAGCCATCTCATTTTTGGCTGTCCCCTTTTTCTTTTGCCCTCCAGCTTTCCAAGCATCAAGGCTTTCTCAAGTGAATCCTCTCTTCTCATTTGATGTCCAAAGTACTTTAGCTTCATCTTTACTACTTGACCTTCTAAGGAGCAGTCAGGGTTGATTTCTTCTAAGATTGACCTATTTGTTCTCTTCACTGTCCAGAGGACTCTCAAAACTTTCCTCCACCACATCTCAAAGGCATCTATTCTTCTGCAGTCAGCTTTCCTTATGGTCCAGCTCTCACAAACCATACATTGCCACAGGGAATACCATTGCTTTGACTATATGAATTTTTGTTTGCAATGTGATGTCTCTACTTTTCACTATGTTCCCCAGGATTCTCATCACTTGTCTCCCAAGAATCAGTCGCCTTTTTATTTCATGGCTGCAATCACCATCTGCAGTGAGCTTTGATCCTAAGAAAGTAAAATCTGTCACTGCTTCTACTTCTTCCCCATCTATTTTCCAGGGACTGAGAGGGCCTGTTGCCATGATCTTGGTTTTCTTTATATTGAGTCTCAAGCCAGTTTTTGCACTTTCTTCTTTCAACCTAATCAGGAGCTTCTTTAAGTCCTCCTCACTTTCTGCCATTAGGGTGGCATCATCTGCATATCTCAAATTGTTTGTTTCTCCCAGCAATTTTGATCCCAAATTGTGATTCCTCCATCCCTGAATTGCGCACGATGTGCTCTGTGTATAAGTTGAATAAGCAGGGTGATGGAAGCACCAAATAAATAAATTACTACAATGCTTTAATCACTACAGCATCCGGTAGGGCTTTGGATAAGAGGGCAGGGAATGCATCCTCAGTCACAATACCCAGTGCTTTCAACTCACTCACTCACTCTCTCTCTCTCGCTCATACACACACTCTCTCACTCTCACTCACTCTCTCTCTCTTGATAGCCCAAATACAGATAGCAATGGGAAGGTAAAAACCTCATTTTAGATCAAGGACAGAAAGGAAAGGAAAAAATATCACCCGTTCCAGCCACAACAGACTGCTCACTATGTTCTCCCACACTGAAAGGAGCCAAAGGCCACTTTTCAAGCTGAACCTGAATTTTTGCTGTGAGAATAAATTCTGCACCAAAGATACAAACTAATGCACAACTTTTGAGGGGATAAATACTTAGCAAGAAAGAGGAGAAAGAATGAAGCTGTCCAAGGGGTGGGGAATCACATTCACAGGACAGAATGCTGTAACATGCCTGATAGCACAGTGTTTCCCAAACTTTGGTTTTTGGACTTCAATTGCCAGAAGCCTAAGTCAATCCCCCAAAGCACTGATCAGCCAATGTACTGACTTAGGCTTCTGGGAATTGAAGACCCCTATGGGGTGTGTGCCCTAGAGGGTATAAGTGTAGTCTATTTTTTAAAAAAACTCTTACTATTACAAAAACATTTTGCAGTTTTATTTGATATTTAGATGACAAGAGAGGATCAGCAAGATCTGGATATAGCAGAACTGGTCTTATTCTGAAGAGAAGCTCATTAATTACACATCTCCAAGGACAAACAGAAGACTGTCTAGTGATAAGGTATTCACGGATCCCCAAAAGCTTAACTTACATCAGCGATGCCCTTACATCAAGGGCTTCTGGGATATATCCAAAAATAGTAACTTTTCCAAGCTCTGTCCACTCCCCCAGTCCACCATGCTTGTGTGTACCCCTTCTTCTTCAGTACTAATGGCACAGTTGCCACAAGACCTGCATTGAGCTGCACTGTGAGCATTCCTGGAAAAGCAGGCTTGGAAAGGATATATAGGTAGGATGGATCTGGGTCTCTTGGCAGGAGTTTAGCAAATATGTTTGACTCCCCCTTATTTCACAATCACAGTGAAAAAGCGATCCCTCGCACTCCCCTAAATGATCCTCCACAAATTTGCTTCAGCACACCAATTGGACTAGCAGGTGTTAATTTAAGGTTCCCTAGATTTTTGCAAGAGGCACTATGGTGGCTTAGTGGTTAAGACGCTGAACTTGAAGACTGGAAGGTCAGCAGGTCAGCAGTTCCAGACCCAAGTGCTGCATGATGGAGCAAGCTTCCATCTCTGTCCCAGCTCCTGTCAACCTAGCAGTTCGAAAGCAAGTAATTGCAATTAGATTAATAGGTACCATTTCGGTGGGAAGGTAAACAGTATTCTGTGTTTAGTCATGCCTAGCACATGTCCAACATCTGCAGACACAGACAGCACTGGCTCTTTGACAAAAAACAGAGATGAGCACTGAACCCTAGAGTTGTATATGACTGGCTTTTGAGCAAAGGCAACCATTACCTTTAGCTTCTTGCAATTCAGAACAACAGCAGGTTCCAGATTTGCTCCTCACCAGAGGCAAGAAGGCCTGAGAAACACAACCTGATACCTTTGTCATATCCTGCTGTGCCCTGGGTTAACAGTGGTGTGCTCCAAATAATTTTACTACCCCACCGTGGGCTTGGTATGGTGGTCATGGCCAGGGAGAAAGCACTGCGTTGCACCCGAATTAGGACTGCTTGTGGTTTGGTAGCCAAGACAATCAGAAATCTAAATAATAACACTACACAACAAAAAAAAATTCCCCTGCTACTGGGACTGCAGTGGCTCAAGTCACTAAGATGCTGACTGGCAGGCGGAAGGTCAGCAGTTCGATTCCCGAGTACTGCAGAATGGAATGAGGTCCCGTCTCTGTCCCAGCTCCTGCCAACCTAGCAGTTCGAAAGCAAGAAATTGCAAATAGATAAATAGGGACCACTTCGGTGGGAAGGTAACAGCGTTCCATGAGCTCCGGTGTCTAGTCATGCCTGCCACATGACCATGGAAACATCTGCAGGAGCAGACAGCGCTGGCTCTTCGGCTTAGAAACAGAGATGAGCACTGACCCCTAGAGTTGGATACGACTGGCTTTCGAGCAAGGGAAACCTTTACCTTTACTGGGTTGAAAATATGTTCCTTGTAGTAATTCATATGTGCTGAATACAGAACTGCAGTCGGATTTGCTCTGGCACGTCAGGAAAAAAAGTTATGTACGTGTAAAGGTTATCAAGGAAAATGATATTAACTATGTTGAAAAGTGATTGTGAGAAATTTCAGGGAAATCAATCTGCATTCTTTGGGATGAAAACACTAAATATTATAATTAAGAAGTGAATTATAAATGTTTATTTACCTCTGAAATGAGTCAGGGACCCATATTTATTTACTCACATTTGCTATCCCGCCCCAATCGGGTATACCCGACACTAAGATTGACAATGGCTTGGTTTAAAAGTGTGTAGAGCTTCTTGCTTTCTGCCTGTGAACATCTTCTGTTGCTCTCTGCAAAAACCAACAGTAATCCCCCATCATGTTCAAATTGAAGCGGCCTTGATATCTTGCTTCCATGGTGGACAACTCCTGGTGGAATCTTTCACCATGCTCGTCACTCACGGCTCCCATATTTGACGGAAAGAAGGTGAAAGGCAAATGCAAGAAATGCATCTTTAGTGACATTCAGCAACCGAGGTGCTGGAAGGCTGTTAGTAAGTTGTCCACAATTTCTGCATAGTTGTCTGCTCTGTGGTTCCCAAGAAAGTTGTGCATGACAAGCACAAATGCGTCTCAAACTGCTAGTTCTCATTCCGCGAGCTCCAATCTGAATTGTGGACATCGAATCAACTTTTGTATTTCTGGTCCAACGAAGACTCCTGCTTTCATTTTTGCCTCAGTTTTCATCTTTCCAAACTTGCCTTTTAGGGACTGAAAACTACGATTTGTTTTATCCATCGCTGCAACAAACTGTTTCATAAGACCCAGTTTGATATGGAGTGGAGGTAGGTAAATCTTATTACAATCCACAAGAGGTACATGTTGAACATTGTGCTGTCGACTACAGGTAAATTTCTGGGTAGCCAATTTTTCACTATGTAGTGATTCTTGTAATCGTGAGTAAGTTCCACTCCTTCAGTTTGGAACCCAACAGTTCAGACTTTTCTTTCGACAGGGACAAATCGCGAACCAGGTCGTCCAATTCAGCTTGGCTGATCAAATGTGGCTTTTTAATGTCACTGTCGGGATCATTCGTGTATTCCATAGCTCCAGCGTCACTGTCATTACCTTCAGTATCACTTCCTTCGTTGTTCATTGCATCGGATGAAGGAGGAATTGGTACTGGGTAATCTGTACCATGCGCCACAGGCTTTAGAGCAGACTGACAATCTGGATACACGATTTTTGACTTGTTCTTCTTGCTGTACCCAGATATGATGGTCAAGCAGAAATAGCAATCCAAATGGTGATCTTTCTGCTCCCGCCAAATCATGGGAACAGCAAAAGGCATTAGATTTCGCTTACCGTTTAACCACTGGGTTAGGCCAGAGTAACAGACGGTGCAATAGAGATGAGGAGCCCAGGATTTTGTTTGATCTCCGATTTCATATCCGAAGTAATGTTTGTAAGCTACACACACACACACACACACACACACACACACACACACACACACACACACAATCGTACATCAAACATGGCTCGTTGATGCAGCTACATATTAACCCATGTACAGGCTTTTAGTATCATATGACTTTCAGCTATATCTTTAAATCCAGACATCCTACAACATTTCTGATTACAAAATTGGAATCAGCGCACCCTATTTCATAACAGCCACGTTATTTTCACCCAGTAGCAATTTTTTTGTTGCATAGTGTAATAGATGGAAAAGTTGTGAGTCTACAGTAGCTATACTCAAGCGTCAATTCCTTTTGCTCACATTTGGACTAATTTAATTAACAGACGCCACAGTGTAAGTAGCCTAGCAGAAGGAGAACAATTTAAAAATCCAAAATATAAATATAAATGCAGATTTTTTTCAGGAGCCAAGCAAGAGAGTATTCTGAAAATCCTTGTTTATTTGGTGGTGGTGGTGGTGGTGGTGGTGGTGGGAATATTTTGCCTTTTCCTAAGTAGCTTCATGTATCTCCTCTGCTCACCAAGAGGTCACATAAGCTGATTAGAAAAACAACCAAGAAAACCAAAGTTTCTAAAACAAGGGATGGAGTGCAGGTGGGCTTGAACTTGGCCATTAATTATTAACCATTAACTCTTCAGGATCTGCCCACCTCCTGCCTGAAGTAGTCATGCGGAAAGAACGCAGGACACAGGTTACTGGCTGCCCTGAGAAAAAATGCATTCCAATTCATTATCTGGTTTTTAATTAACCTGGCTTACTCTGTGCAGAGTGAGAACAAGCAGATACAGAAATTATTTGATATTCCATGAGGCAGGAAGTCAACCTTTCCCCAACAGAATATCTCCTGCTCTATGAAACTGAACCAGGAACCTGTTCTTCAGCAACTGTTCCAAAACTGATCCTTCATATTTACTTTGAAAGAGAAAATTAACTCTTGCACCCATTTTCTTCCCATCATTTTGTTCGCTTGTGTACAGCAGGGACTGTGGTATCCCAGAATTCTCTGTAACGCATACCATCCCTGCCCCAGCTTTTACCTTGACCTCAACTGAGACCTGGAAACCGGAGGCAGGCATAGATCTTATTCTCACAGGGACAATGGAAAAGTTTTAGCTCTCTATTTACATTAGCTTTCCACCCACACCAAACAGTGTGCCTGTACAGTATCATGGAAGCCAATATATCAGTGTTGTCATTCCAGGTGTTCTTGGACTTCAATTCCCAGAAGCCCTGATCAGCAGGAGTGCTGAGTTGGGCTTCTGGTTATTTGAAGTCCAAGAACACCTGGAGTGGCAAGGTTGGCCATCACTGCAATATATATTCATGCTGCTATGCTAGGCTAGGTGAGAGGGGAAGATAGCTTGCTGCTTTGGGAAACTGGTGGAGGTGAAGTGTTACTGTTGTTTAATTTAGCCCTGGGAAATCCATTCCAGTATTTATTCAGTGTGATGTAGTTGGCAGGGTGATGGCCTAGGACCCAGGAGATCTGGATCTGAATGTCTGCTTGGCCATGGAATCTCATCACTGGGGAACAGAATTGCTAAAACCATTCCTTAAAAAGGTCACTTGCCTTGAAAACCTTATTAGGGCACTACAATTTGGCCACATATAACGTCTTCAAGTGTAGAAGAAACTGAAAGCCCGGAAACTAATAACTGTACTTATGTTGCAAAATTATCCTAAGGAGGAGCTACACAAGAAGTCCTTAATGAGACTTTGTGCAACTATGGCCTGGGTTGCATGTACAATTGCACTGGGCCTGCTCTGGCCAGGAGAAGGTCTCCATTTCAAGAACCCTGAAGCCTGTGCACTGGCAAAATGCAGTATTCTGCAATAGAAGGCCATTAAGAAAAACATCTAAATACTGGATAATTTATGAAAATGGTGGTCTGAGTACTGTATTTGTGGCTATATACACAAATATCCATATTCTGTTTTTAGGGATTTCAAAGCCCTGCATAGTACATTTAAAATTACACAAATTACACAAGGACAAGTCAGATGCAACCATTTAGAACCAGACTTGGCTACACTGTTCTCACTTAAAGATTAAGCTTTCATGTTTAAAACATGTTGCTTAGACCGATTGTGAAGGCAGATTTGAATAAATACAGCCAATGTGCAGTGGTCAAAGATGAAGGCCAAGTGTCATTCCTGATGATTCACCGACTTGCAATTAGCATAATATGGAAAAATATACAAATCTGCATAATTTCCCATGTTTGCAAAAGTCCATCTTTTCTTAATGCAGGTTTTTAATTCACTACATGAGAAATTTATTATTTTTCTACTGCAGATTAAGGACAACTCTGAATATTTTTACAGGTGCAAAACATTTGTAGGCCTCTTCACATATTGCACATGAAGAGTCTACCTAAAATATCATAGTTGTAAATTTAAAAACACGCCTGACAGATATATCTGAAAAATACGGATTTTTTAAAATCAGTAATCAGTGCAATGTCCTGTTAAACTTATACTCATAGGCATCCATGAGTTTATTTCTACAATATGATTTTCCTAATCGGTCATCAGTATTTCACTGTATTTTGGGGGGAAAGCAATGAGGATAAATTTCCCACAGTGGTAAAAAAAAACAGTCAGCCTGGGATACAAAGTAACTGACATATAGAGTCCTCCCTCAGGCTGCCTTAAGATGCAGTTGCATCTGGAACAATTATGCAATGTGGCCAGAAATATGAGAAGAAGAGAAAAGAAAAGAAAAACACTGACAATACAGCTCCCAGATTTTCTCATGTGGCAAAATTACAGCAATTTGAAACAATGGTTGGAGCCTAGATAAAAGCTCTATGGCAGGAGTTCTCAATCTTTTAAAGCAGGGGCCGGGTCATGCTCCCTCAGACAGCTTTGGGGGCCGGATGGCCTTTTTGCCCTTCCTCCACCACATGGCACTTCCTGGTGTGGGCCCACATGTGCGTGGGGGCTCACATGAAATGGTGCCGTGGGCAGTATCCGGCCTGCGGGACACAGGAGACTCCCTGCTCTATGGGAAGATGATAAAAGCCGCGGTAGCTAGAATTTTTATTTTCCTTCAAGGCAATGGATTGCGGTGACAGATGAAGCTATCTCTACCCCACACTCTCCCTTCTTAATTACACATGGAGCACTTTGTCATGTAGAATAATAAACGTACAACAATAACCTATTTACAACATTAACCTGTAGCACAATGGTTAGGGGCCGGAGCAGTACAGGCAAAACTCTGATCCCAATCAAGAGTCAGCTTTCCATCCTTCTAAGCTCTGGAAAATGAGTGGATAGCTTATTGGGGGCAAAAATTTGTGAAAGCGTCCAAAGACTGCTCTAAGAGCTATGGGGTGGAATAAACATGTAATTGCTATTGCCATTGTAAATCTCTCTCTCAAACACACAGCACTAAAACATCACTGTCCTACAATATGATATAATCACCTCTTTAAAAAACCCAGAAGCAGAGGATGGAGTACAAGCAGGGTGATGGCGGTGGTGGCGGCAGCGGCAGCATTTACTTAAAAAACCGATGAGGTCTGTCTTCTCTATAGTGAAAAGAAGAGCTTTTCTCTATATAAGAAAACCCAAAAAGGAATGCTTAGGAGCTCAAAGAGGAATGTTAGCCACTTCCCTGGGCAAGAGGACAATAGCTGTTTTCCAGGCCCAGAATTACTTAACTCGGGGAGAATTCAAACTCTTCGAGGAATAAGAGCAAAATCATCAACTTTGCCACAAAGACGCCTTTGAGTCGCTCCGCACTCCCTGGGCTGGTGTCAGCGGCAGAGAGAAAAGGGCACCGTAGGATGTGTCATAGATGGGACCTTGCGGAGTTGACCAAGCTTTCCCCTTCTGCCGGCTACTCCCACTGGTGGAAAGGGGGGGGGGGAGGAATCCTTCCGTCTCCATCCAGTTGCAAGCGGTTGGTTCATTTCTACAGGGGCTGCGTAGAGCAGTGGTTCCCAACCCCCCCCTTTTTTTTGGCCATGCCCCAGCTAAGCATCTCTAAAATCCTATGACATATAATTCTTATTTTTCAAAAAGTGAACTCATATCTATGTGGAGGAAGCCTAAAAGGCCACTCACTGTTAATAACTCATTCTCGAATCCACCCCTACCCCAAATCAAATCATCTCTCTGTGTGGCCTGTGCCCCATGTTGGGAACCATGCAGTGATGGGATGTAACAGGTTATCACCAGTTCGCCAGAACCGGTAGCAACTTTCCCCAGCGTCCTGGAGAACCGGTAGCAGCTTTTTTTGGGGGGGGGGGAACCACCTTCGGGGCTTACCTTTTCACTGGTTCCCCCACTGTGCATGTGTGCCAAGCCTCCTTGCTGTCCTCCCAAGCGGGGAGAAAGAAGAGAAGCTGCTAGCCTGAAGCTCCCTATAGCCTGCTCTCCAGGGTATGTGATTTACCTTTGGATGTGGTGTGTCTGTGTGTATTTTAATGTGTTGTGTACCTATATTGACGTATTACCACAGTTCCTAAAAAGGCCTGGCGGCCGGCAGGCCCAGCAGCCTGGCTTGGGGTTTTTAAGCAAAGTCTTGGAGTTGTCTCATCAATAAGCTACACCTGTGCTGTTCCAATTGGAGAACCCTTAAGGAGGTACAGCTGTTTTACATTTACATTAAGGCATATTATCCTAGAGAACTGGTTAGGCAAAGACTTAGTACCTAACTTCTTTAACTGTTGAAAAGTTGAAAAGTGCCAAAATGAAGCCATCTTGTGGTGAGTTCATTCTAGTTCCTTCCATCTGACCTAGTGTGAGAAAGATTAGCCAGAATATTTATTTCTTTATTTACATTTTTATACCACCCTTCTCACCGGGGCGACCCAGGGCGATTTACAACATCATAAAAGCATAATAAAACCCAACCCAAACCAACTGTTAAAAACTTCAAAATTACAATTATAAAAATTAAAAAAGTTAATACTAAGTTGGACCAATTTGTGAAGAAATAACCAATGCCAAAAGGGACACCTACATCCCTGATCAGGAAGATGCCATGAGGCCTCACTCTTATGTCTGATGAAGTGGATTTGGTCCACGAACGCTCACATTTAAATGCAGGAGTTTGTCTTTAATCACAATACTAGCAGTACAATTAACAAGTTATAGGTCTACTTTAAGCTCTGGTTTAAAAGCTCTAGTTGATTTGTGTTTGGGTTGGGTGGGTGTTTGGGTGGGTGGGTGTATTTTAATGTATTTTTAATTAATTTATTTTTTAATTTATTTAATTTATTTATGGGTTTATGTTGTGGGTGGGTGGGTGGGTTGAGGTGTGTGTGTGATTATTATTATTATTATTATTATTATTATTATTATTATTATTATTATTATTATTATTATTATTATTATTATTATTATTATTATTATTATTATTATTATTAGGCCCCGCCCACATCATGACGTTATGATTTTGGCTCCATCCATGACATCATGCTAGCTCCGCCCACACTGTGATGACATCACGGTGGGGTAGTAAAAATTTTGACATCACACCACTGGAACCATGGGCATAGAGGAAGGAAGGGTGAATCCTGGTGGAAGACATTCCAGTTAGAATAAGAGAGTAAACAAAAAATGTTGTGGCACCTTAAAGACTAACTCCTGCATTTAAATGTGAGCGTTCGTGGACCAAATCCACTTCATCAGACATAAGAGTGAGGCCTCATGGCATCTTCCTGATCAGGGACGTAGTCAGGATTCTAGATACAGGTGGGCAAAAAAATTCCCAGTGCATTCCTATGGGAAACTGCACTTTGCACCATCTAGTGGCCAGGGAGTTTGAGGGTGGGCAAACTGCTAACTCAGGGTGGGCGAAACTATGGGCCTGTTCCTGATATGTATAAATTGATGCCATGAGGCCTCACTCTTATGTCTCATGAAATGGGTTTGGTCCATGAAAGCTCACATTTAAATAGAATACAAGAGTTAGTCTTTAAGGTCCCACAACATTTTTGTTTGCTCTCTGATATGCTTGCACAGACTAACATGGCTACCACTTCAAGCAGTTAGAATAAGTGCCCCCCGTCCCAACATAGGCCCACCCATCTGCCTCTTCCAGGAAGAGTTTCTTGACTGCAGACCTTTCTCCACACAGTTGTCCAAATCTGGCCAAATGCTGACAGAGATATCGCTACCTGTCCTGGTGGTTGTGGTGGGAGAATCTGGGAACCATAGACCCAAATCACAATACTAGCAGTACCATTAACAAGTTCTAGGTCTACTACAAAGGGAACCTATATTTCGAGAGGCATTTAAATGTCAGTTTCTTTTTCTGGTATCTCACAAAGAACCCGGGTCGAAGCAGGAACTTGTAACTGGCTTCAGCCTCCATTGTGCAAACCCATAAATCAGATGTTTCACAGCCAGGGGCCTAAGGACATACCAGTAGAACCACAATCGATCAGGGTGAAAACAGCAGCCACAAAAGCCCAAAATCCACTATGTTTAAATAGAGTTCTGCCTCGCTTAAAGAGCATAATGCGTTCCACAGGATTGCTCTTTATGAGAGTTTGCTCTTTAAGCGAAACACCATTGTAAGTGACCAATGGGGGGGGGGGGGAATTGTGAACCCCAATTTATTTGTTAAGTGAGTTTTTGGTTGGTTTTATTTGTTAAGCGAAGCGAACATTCTGATAAAATCCTGCTCTTTAAGCGAGTCACTCTTTATGAGAGGTTTGACTGTATAATGCAATCTAAAAAATTTAAAATAACACTGAAGCGCTTGTTAAGTCATCCCAGCGTCTTGTTAAACAGAACAATTTGTATTAAAAACAAGCTTACTTACTTTTTTTAAAAAAAAAACTGAGCATAGTATTCTGGTAGAAATATTCCATTTCTTATAAGTAAAAGGGATTATGGCAGCAACAGTCTACACAAAACACAATGCTCCAAGCATTTTTGCCAGAGTGCAACAATAGCCCCAGCCAGCACAGGCAAATGTAAAGTGAGCTGGAAGCTGCGGTCTAACAACACCAGACACCTTCACACCCCGCATCAAATTAACACATTCACAGATGCCAAAGAGTCACAAACAGTCCTGGAATATCTAAGGAGGGGAGACAAGACCCAGGCATATATACCTCTGTTATTGTGTGTTGTGAACTTCCTATTTTGGAGGGGTGGGCGGGCTGGATACTCTGACCCTTGAGTTCCTTTCTGGTTCTACATCTCTGTGCTTCTACACTGTATATGCCTCCAAAAGTGTCCTTGTTCCTGCTTACGGGAAATGCCATCTGATCATAAATTTGCTTGCAAGATCTTTTTATGCAAAGAAGAGATTTTTCTAGCTATCCCTTAGAAATGGCCCCAACTCTTCTAAACAAGACATGGTTAATAAAAGCCATAGGGCAGGTTACGAGGTATAGTGGTGCCTCGAGTTACAAATTTAATGTGTTCCAAGGCATTTTTCATGTTATGAGAAGTTTGTCACTCAAATTTCCCATAGGAATGCACTGAAAACCAAAATTCATAACTTGAAACATGGTTACCCATAGGAATGCATTGAAAACCAATTAATCTGTTCTGGAAAAATTCGTAACTCAAGCCATTATTTTCAAATGATTTTCATTCGTATTGTGAAAAATTTGTAACTCGAAGTACCATTGTAATAAAAAATCCGTGGCAACTGTGTCACTGCAGCAGCAGCAAAGTAATGTAAGAAAAGAAGTGTCCATACAAGCCTTTTAGGACATAAGAGATGTTTTGTTTTGTTTTAATATGTAGCAATTTGAAGGGACCTTGAAACGATTCTCATAACAGAAGGCCAAGACTGATAAAAGCAGAGAACAAGAGATAGATCCCACCTTTATTCTGAAAAACTTTTTAAAATGTAGAGTATTAAGACAAAAGAGAGAGATTGAATAGGAAATATTGTTTCCCAGAATCAGTCCCCAAACATTTATATTCTATATTGGATATAAGCATGAAATACATGTTTCTGTTCTCTCTCAAACCCTGTCTATTCCTTCTCCACCTCCCATCTAATCCACTCCTCTATTTCCTATCTAAAACCTTTTAAACTGCCTTTCTCCTTTTTTTTTGGCTGCAATTCTGTAGGCAAGGCGTATCAGTAGTACCTGGGACCTGCTGTAGTCAATAGGCTGTGAGTTCAACAGAGGGAGGGCTGACCATCTGCACTCTGGGAAGGCTATTGGCAGAAGCACATGGCTGGACATTGCATGAGACTGAGATGGAGCATCACCTCATTTGCCTTCCTGAACCAGTCACGTCTTGTTGTTGTTGTTTTTCTTCTTTATCTTTTTGTGCCATATCCGATTCCGAATATTGGCAATCATCATGGTGATCAGCCAGGAAAATTGTCCTGAGAATATAATATAGTGGCCTTTCATCTGCCTTCCGCATCACAGCATGACACCTGTATCACTGATCCAGCTTCACAAGTCACTTTCTGGTCCTGAGCCCTTTTGGCACGAAAAGTCCGCCTCAGCCCCAGGCCAGTATGGATGAAACTGCTGCCCTCCAGCAAGATGGATGCAAGTGGGATTTAACCCACTTGGGGACCATCACCCTTTTCTGTGGACTTCAACACCCGAGGCCATTAGTCCTCAAGGTTGCCAGGTCAGTTAACCACTGCCTGATGTCAGTGTTGAGTTGCTGGCAGTATGGTCTACTCTATTACCATAGCAGGATAACTTGGCCAGTCACCACTTCAGGTTAGAGTAGGTGTGACTTTCCTGATAGCTCTGGATTGCAGAACCCATAACTGCTCATTGAGAGTTCTGCTGGATGATGAATGTTGTGGTCCACAAGTGTCAGGAGGGCCATGTGTTCTCCATCCACTTATCAGACAGCAAGCCACGTGTCTCCTTGTGGGACTTTTTTCCGAGCAGACACGCATGAGCCACTGTGTTAATTCAACATGGTTTGGCAGTTGTGATTGTTGGGTCAACTGGGTACTTGTTCTGGGCGGGATGGGATGCAAGATTATCCATGGGGAACTAAAATCAATAAGTTGGCAGGAACTTATTTTAAAACGAAGTCACCCTGCAATGCCATCATGGAGAATCACAGTTAAGATCCCTTGTAATAGGTGACACTTTATCTGAAAACAAACCAGCTAAAAGAGGACAGCTGGCACTATTCTGCGGTTATATCTTGGCTATAAAAATAACAAATCCAGAAAAGGATGAGAATGGCAATGCCATCTAGGCTGCTAAGCGTAAGGATAATAATAATTTTGTGTCAGAAATTATTTTGGCTTGAAAGGATTTTTCCGGAAGAAATGCTGCTCAGGGAACACCCGAATGAGGCTCCTTTCATGCCCCCAAGAGCATAAGGAGTCAGGACCACATAGGAATGTCAGATGAGTAACAATCCAATGTTTGTATTCACTAGTAAAGGTTTCCCTTGCTTGAAAGCCAGTCATATCCGACTCTAGGGTTCAGTGCTCATCTCTGTTTCAAAGCTGAACAGCCAGCGCTGTCTGCTTCTGCAGACGTTTCTGTGGTCATGTGGTAGGCATGACTAGACACTAGAGCGCACGGAATGCTTCCCACCAAAGTGGTCCCTATTTATCTACTTGCAAATTCTTGCTTTCAAACTGCTAGGTTGGAAGGAGCTGGGACGAAGACAGGAGCCCATTCCATCCTGTAGTACTCAGGAATCGAGCTGCTGACCTCCCACCTTCCAATCAGCGTATTAGCCACTTGAGTCACTACAACAAAAGAAAAACTGTGTAAAGGGACTGATGATCCTGGAAGGTGAGCAGCCAAGCTGCATGAGATACTATGAGCATAAAAAGCTCAAACCGCCCAAACCAAGCCTACAGAGTCCCATTCAGTGTGACCCGGGGGGGGGGGGACTGTACTCTGTGAGTTCATATGTGATTATTAGTCATCGCCTGAGCATGAACAAAATGGAATCATCCTAAGGATTATTTGTAATGGATTTCAAGCCCACGTTACCCAGCTTTGTCTCCATCTAGGGCAGTCTGTCTTGTTCCACAGAAGTCAATAGATCCTGCCACTTATCTCTTTGTTATCTGCACACCCCCACAGAGTTATTCAAAGTTAAACTATCTGGTGCCAACCATCACCCACCCTGCTTTCAGATGGCATGTTGTGACTCAGTACCAGGAAGCCAACATGAAGTTATCTTTCTGCCCACAAAAGGTAAAATGTTTCTCCCCCAAAACAGAGACCCCTTCTTCTCTTGCTTTAGAACCGCTAGGTTGGCAGGAGCTGGGACAGAGACGGGAGCTCACTTCATCGTGCAGCACTCGAGTCTCAAACTGTTGACCATCCAGTCGTCAAGTTCAGTGTCTTAACCACTAAGCCACTGCAGTCTCTAGAGGCACAGGTTACTTGGCTATTATAAAAGGGGGTCACAGTTCAAACAAGATGCAAATAAATTAGAACAGGTACAGAGAAGGGCAATAAGGATGGTCAAAGGACCTACTTTATTGCGACTCATTATGCTAAACAAAAGGATTTAGGCCACTGTTTTCTATAGTATGAACTGAGGCAGCCTATGGTTGTAGCACAGTTTAATGGCAAAAGGAATAATAACTAATTGTGAGTCATCTAATTTGAGTAGCGAGTCACTCCACTTCATGAGAGGCACTCACATTTGACAGAGTTGTGCCCATCGTTCTAGTCTTCCGGTGGCGTAGTGGTTAAGGCACTAGCCTTGGAGACTGGAAACACGGGTTCAATTAATATCTGACACGAAAAACAAAACCATCTTATCTTGGCCCCTTCTCACTGTAGCTGACAGAGGGTCTTCAGGCAAGGTCACATTGCTACATGTGGGATGTTGGATTTGTGTTGTGTGCCCCAACAAACATGCGGCTTGTGTACCTCAGTGAATGAGCTCTGCTTCATGCCTCAACTAATAACTTGGTCAACATAAAATCTGAGCACTGGAAGGGACTGTCCTCCAGTCAGATTGACTACTCGTGTTTTCAAGTTTTGCTTTTCCTATAGAAGCACAATCCTCAGACTTTCTGGAGCTCGGCCAAGGCCTTGTCGCCTTTTTCTGAAACATGCCATGCTTTCTGGAATCCCTGATGTATCAACACCGATTATGAGCTGCTGCACAGCATACATAGCTCCCTGTTTGTAAGTTGCGTGCATAGAGCTGGCAAATCAATCTGTGGGTTGAGGGTACCATCCCAACCCTGGCCTTTAGAGCGGGTTATTTCCTACCTCTCCTAAAAGCACACATAGGACAGACTCCTTTCCAGAATAAACCGGAATGAGGGCACAAATGAAAGCGTATATATCCCATGGCAGACCCACCCCGATCCTTTGCTAGGAAGGATGTTGCTTCTCTGTCTACCTCTGGGCTGCTGGCAGGACATGTCTCAGGGGATCCTCTCCTCCCTCACACCCAACTTTCTGCTGCCCACAAAAAGGTTCTGAACTATTGATCTAGAGCCGTGATGACGAACCTTGACACTCCAGATGTTCTTGGACTTCAATTCCCAGAAGCCCAAGCACCCGTTAATCCACACAAATGGGTTTCCTGAGATTTATCTGGCCCATGCCGCCCTTGTCGCTCTTGGAATCTCCCGTACGGGAATGTTTTACTTCTGCTTCTAGGAGCGACAAGGATGGCGTGGGCCAGATGAATCACAGGTTTCCCTTGCTCAAAAGCCAGTCATATCTGACTCAAGGGTTCAGTGCTCATCTTTGTTTATGGCCAAAGAGCCAGCGCTGTCTGCTTCTGTAGACGCTTCCATGGTCATGTGGCAGGCATGACTAGATACCGGAGCACACATCATCATCATCATCGTCATCGTCATTGTTGTTAGATTTGATGACCCTGCTTTGTCTCTCACACATGAGCCAACAGAATGCCACGAAGCCCAAAAGCAAAAGGCTTTTAAATTATTATTAAGGAAAAAATAGCAATGAAAGAGGAGGAGTTATTTAACAGTTAGGAAATCTGAGTATCAACTCCAGGCAATGTTTTTCAATTTAAAAATAAGCCAGAACTGATAAGCTTCATGTGGCTGTAATGTAACTCTTTGTATTTTGCTTTCATTTGCCGTTTGGCCAATCCATTTCTACATCAACAGTTAATCAACCACATGGTCTGTCAATTGTGACAATCCTATTCTGATCACTGGAAAGTTTAGCAAAATATTTTGAGCTTAAATAGTTTCCTCTTTTTTTAATACAATGCCCAGAATTCTTCAGCCTGAAATTACTAGGACTGTAGTGTTTTTTTTTTAAATGTAATACAGTATTTCCAAAAGTTACATTTCTGGCTGGGTTTGCAACTGAATTTTGTCAGTTTTACAGAAGCCACAGTTTCTGGAGGCAGAGAAGAACTAATCTTTCTAGTTTTAAACAAGCCATCTTTAATTTCCATGGTGAAATCTTATCCTTTCACTTCAATAAGGAATAAGTCAAGGGTGCCTAACATTTTGACACCATGAAATATAATCGTGACCCACATTTTCCTTCCTACATAGGGATTTATTATTTATCATCCTACATATGATAGGTTAGACCAGTGTTTCTCAACCTTTGGTTTTTGGATTTTAATTCCCAGAAGCCCAAGTCAATTCCCCAAAGCCAATGGCTTCTGGGAATTGAAGTCCACCCACCTGTGGGGCGTGGACCCCACTTTGGGAACCACTGGGTTAGACTTATACAGTGGTGCCTCGCTTAAAGAGCATAATGCGTTCCACGGGATTGCTCTTTGAGTTTGCTCTTTATGTGAAACACCATTGTAAATGACCAATTGTGTGTGTGGGGGGGGGATTGCGAACCCTGATTTATTTGTTAAGTGAGTTTTTGGTTGGTTTTATTTGTTAAGCGAAGCAAACATTCAGAGAAAATTCTGCTCTTTAAGCGAGTTACTCTTTAAGCGAGACGCTCTTTATGAGAGGTTTGACTGTATCACATTTTCATATTTAAAAAATTAACATTGATTCATGACCAGAGCATTCCAACACAAAATACACTAACATAATTATAACTACAGTACAGTACTAGCAATGGGGTACACAGAAAGAGCCTCTTTGAAGATTTTTTAACCACAATTGGGCGTACCTTGGGCAACTTTATGCCACATTAGGTCAGGCGAAAGGAACTATGGAAATGAATTCACCAAAAGGTGGTTTCATTTTGGCAGTTTCACATCTGGCCTAGACATGGAAGAAGAAGGCTACTTGCAACAATAAAGTATGTTGAGAATTTTTTTAAAAATCAAAATTCAGTTCACGTAGCTATTGCTATCTGCAATTAGATTTGACCCATTGGATCAATTGTTGAATGGTGATTTGATACTTATGTAATTCCCTTTCATTCAATGGCTGTGCTCTGGATGAGGTTACCAACAAGATTCTGGCTAAAGGGATTTTAGGGGATTGTTCACTCTTTTTCTCTCTCCCTCCAGGATATCACTGAAGTGCTGTTGAGCTCTTATACTGTGCATCAAATCTGAATTTTGGATACACGACATAAATGGGAGTAGTAAAATATGCTTTAAACATATTTTCTAAGATTCTTTGAAGGACAAATAGCTATTTACATTTTGGAAGTAAGGAATGACTTAAGATCCTTCTTCCTTCCACACTAGAAATTTTAAATTAGCCATGTGGTAAATTCCATGCAGGACTGTGTTCGCTCAACTAGTTAAGATGCTGAACTTGCTGACTGGAAGGTCAGAGTTCGATTCCCAGGTATCATATGACAGAGTGAGCGCCTGTCTCTGTCCCAGCTCCTGCCAACCTAGCAGTCTGAAAGCAAGAAATAGCAAGTAGATAAATAGGGACCACTTCGATGGGAAGGTAAACAGTGTTCCGTGCACTCTGGTGTTGAGGCATGCCTGCCACATGTCCACGGAAATGTCTGCAGACACAGACAGCGCTGGCTCTTTGTCTATAAACAGAGATGAGCACTGAACCCTAGAGTCAGAGATGGCTGGCTTTCGAGTAAGCGAGACCTTTACCTTTACCCTAAAATCCATGCAAATTCAAGGAAATGCATGTCTACAACTCTCCACTGGGAACAGCAAAGGAACTGTTCCCTAGAGTCTGAGCTTGTTAAGAGCAACCTAGACCCAAACAGAATCATTATGCATGTTACAACTCCCAAACCTATTGTTTTTTCCTTCTCTTCTTCCAAGGCTCCCACATACATCCTGCTCCCCAAGAAAAGTGCCCCAAAGCTGTTAGTGGCACATAAGGATTGAGTCAATTGAAGGTCTTCTCTACATAGACCCTGAACTAAGCAAGCAGCCACAGAACCAGCTACAGCTCAATCCTGCCTCTGCATAGGGACCTCTGGACAAAATAGAACCCACTACAGATTTTCTCAGGTTTAACCTCAATTTGCAGCAAGAGTTTCCAGGCAAAACAAGGCTAAACATGAATCAGCAGCTTTGCACCTGTTGAGATCTCTGTGCAGCAATTCCTAACACTATTTTTTTGGGGGGAGAGGGGAAGAATCCAGTGGTTAATCCTGGTAAAAAGAGGTGATGGGGTTGAAAAACAATAGGCATTGGGGTATAAGGTCACATTCTTTAACCTCAGAAAGCTGCCCCAGATGTGCCAGAGCTGTCAGCAGGAGACGGAAAGGTGGCCACTCTACGCTCAGAGATACGATCCTCTTTACAAGATGATGGTATGATAGCTTCAGCTATGCCAAGGCTCAAACTTAAAGGGACCAGGGCCCTTGCCTGTGAGCGGCACCCACCTCAGTCATCAGCCGGTCTGCCCCTGTGTCCTCTTCATCCTTGAAGATGATGTCGGGGTTGTAATTGGGCACCAGGTCCTTGAAGCGATCCGAGCGGCGCGTGATTTTGCCCTCCGCTTTCCCACTGGCCCCCAAGATCTGCTCCGACACGTTGGGCACAAACTGCTTGTACTGCAGGGGGGTCAGGTTCTTGCGGGAGTAGGGCTTCCGCCCCACCGGGCCCCTCCCTGGGCCGCAGCCCTGAGCGGGAGGCAGCAGGGGGCAACTCGCCAGGGTAAGGCCAAGCAGGCTGAGCAAGACCCGCCTGGGCCAGGCCATCTCAGCCCGTGGGGCAAGGGCTGCCCGACCTGGGTTAGTCTCCGGCTGTGCTGCTGCGAGTGTCAGCTGGGCTAGGCATCCTCACAGCAAGGCTGGCCCAGGCAGATGCCCACTGGTGGTTAAAGAGAGAGAGAGGGGGGAGAGAGAGAGAGCCTTCTGTAGCCCTCCACAAGGGCACAGGCCTGCCCTCTTCTGCTCATGCCATGTCACCCACTGGTCCCCCTCTAAGACTCTTGGCCACTCCCCATGGGCACAGGCAGGGCTCCTCCACACGACAGCCCTGCACCTGCCAGCACCTGCGAAGGCTCGCTCAGCTCCTCCTGCCAACCTCCCTGCCAAGGAGCCCCGCAGTGCCTCCTCCCCAGCCAGTGCCAAGCAGCATCCCCGGAGGCTGACTGGAAGCCCGACGGCACTAGCAGAGGAGGGCGGGCGACGGGGGGGGGGGGACGGGGGGGCGGTGCCACCCTCTCCTTCTGCAGCCACTGCGGTGACCCGCGCGGGGCGGCACAGCCGGCGGCCGGCTCGACTCCTGCCCTCCGTCTCCGCCTTTTGCTCCGCCTTCCCCCGAGGAACGGTGCCCTGTTATACGTCGGGGATCTCTCTGCCCGCGCCGTGAAGACCCTGGAGGCGGGCAGGAGGCACAAACACGCACCCCTTTCAGTGATGGGATGTAACAGGTTCTCACCAGTTCTCCAGAACCGGTAGTAACTTTTCCCAGTGTCCCAGAGAAACTGTAGCAGGTTTTGGGGGGGAATCACCTTCGGAGCTTACTTTTTCACTGGTTCCCCCACTGCGCATGCATGCCAAGCACTTGGTGTGCATGCACGCCTAGTGCTTGGCACATATGCGCGGCCTCCTTGCTGTCCTCCCAGACAGGGAGGAGGAAGAGAAGCTGCTAGCCTGAAGCTAGGGAGCCTGAAGCTCCCTATTTTTATTATTTTGTATTATTTTCTTTGGCCCCGCCCATGACATGATATCATGATGTTAGCTCCGCCCACACTGTGATAACATCACGGTGGGGTAGTAAAATTTTTGACATCCCATCACTGACCCCTTTCCCGCTGACACACCTGCGAAGGTGACTCCATCGTGCGCCGCTTTCCTTCCGGGCTCCGTCCCGTCGAGGGAGGCCAGCGCCGCTGGAAGGGTCTCCCCCGAGAGAGAGAGAGAGAGGGGGGGGGCAGGGTCAACCTCTCTCTCTCTCTCTCTCAAACCGCTCAATTCCCATTTAAATCTGGGCAAGACCAGGTGGGAGTGGAGGTCAATTAGCAACAGCCATTATACGTCTATACCGCCCCTATATAGCACTTAGTGCATTCTCTGGACGGTTCACAAGGTAATCAGCATTTTGCCCGCAAGATGCTGGGCACTCATTTTACCGACCTGTGCAGGGTGAAAAGCTGAGTCAACCTGGTGACCCGTCAGGATCAAACTCTCAACGTTTTGGCTGCAGTACAGCAGTTTAACCACTGCACCACCAGGGTTGTTTCCAGATGCCTTGGCGGGGGCCCCCGTATAAAAATTTGTTTGGGGGCCCTTAGGAAGGGTAAAGATTTCTCACAAAAGAAAAAAAAATTGCATAAAATTAAAAGAAATATTTATTCATCATAATTATCTATCTAGGTAAGTAAGAGTTCCGTTTTTTTTCCGTTTTGAGGTACGGAACCCTACAAACAAAATTCACCCTTCGCTACAGGTAGATAAGATAAATGGGTTGGGTAGTACTTACCTTTGCAATCTAAGTCACTCACAGGAGCTGGTGTCTGAAAAAATGAAGAAATTTTGGGCACTTTTTATGACCTCCTCCCTTTTCTGTTTACTTTTTCTTTTCGTAGCTCCGCTGGGATAATCTCTTTTCCTTTCACTCATTGTTTTTTACAAATCGCTACTAATACTACTAAACCAGAAGAACAATTGTTTGTATTGTATTACAATGTAATGCACAATTAAATAAAACGCGTCAATAAACACTGCTCTCCGTCCGTGGTTTATCATCGTATCATCGTATCATATGTACATCGATTATTGTGGAATTCCCCCGTTGAAGTAAATGACTTAAACGGGGAAATCCCGCAGCCCGATGTAACCGATGTAGGGTGTTGCCAACTTTTGAACGCACGCTTTATGCGGGAAAAAAAGAAATTGCTTTTTTTGACTTTTGTCATTTGTGAAATAAAAAAAAATTGGGAAGTTTTTATTAATTTTTGCTTATGCACGTTGGGCCCCCCCATATAATTGATACGGCAGATATGGCAGTAGCTACGCCCCTGGTTGTTTCACCCTCCTCCAGGCAGTGTAGCGCTATGTACCCTTTTAACATGTTTACAGACAAGTGTGCGGCAGATCTGCCTAATGGTTTTTGTTTTGTTAATTTAAGACAGGTTCTCAGCCTATGGTCTGGGGGCCGGATGCAGCCTGCAACACCATTTCATGTGCCCCCCCCCCCCTGGCTCCACTACTCCTGGAAGTGCCATCTGTGCCAGGCAGGGCAAAATGGCCACTCGGCCCCTTTAAGCTGTCTGAGGGAGCATGACTTGGCCCTCGGTTTGAACAGGTTGAGAACTCCTGATTTTTACAGTAAGAATAATATATGTACCTGAATATATATATATAGATTTATATGAAGTTATCTACTACAAAGTTAAAGAAAAGAGATTATTATAGAACAATTGCTGTGGGCTTTTTAGGTATTGTATTGATTCTTAGTGATGTGTATTATTTAGTATTATGTATTGTTTTGTTTTTTGTGTTTTTGTTTATGTATTATGATTAAAAATTTAATAAAAAATCTTTTTTTAAAGGTTACTCAATAATTTCCCCTTCAAAAAGGTTAATCTTGCTGGCAAATACCTACAACTTTTCAAAACACTGGAATAATGATAAGATAAAGGCTGCCTTTGCTCAAAATCCAGTCGTATCTGACTCTAGGGTTCCGTGCTCATCTCTGTTTACAGCCAAAGAACCAGCACTCTTCTCTGTTTATAGCCAAAGAGCTAGTGCTGTCTATGTCTCCAGATGTTTCCATGGACATGTGGCAGGCATGACTAGACATCGTAGTGCACCTTCCTATCAAAGTGGTGCCTATTTAACTACAGTCAAACCGCGCATAAACAGCACCTCGCTTAAAGAGTAACTCACTTAAAGAGCAGAATTTTCTCTGAATGTTTGCTTCGCTTAACAAATAAAACCAACCAAAAACTCGCTTAACAAATAAATCGGGGTTCACAATCCTAATTGGTCACTTACAATGGTGTTTTGCTTAAAAAGCAAACTCACTTAAAGAGCAATCCTGTGGAATGCATTATGCTCTTTAAGCGAGGTACAACTGTACTTACAATTTTTTGCTTTCGAACTGCTTGGTTGGCAGGAGCTGGGACAGAGACGGAAACTCACTCCGTCATGAACCCCTCGGGTCTCAACCCGCTGACCTGCCAAACTTCCAGTATTCAAGTTCAGTGTCTTAACCAGGGAAAGATAAAATGTTTACTCCCTTAATTACTCTGCTTACTTTCATTATAAACACACACAGAAGGAAATCCTCAGTTCTGTCATGTGGGTCAGCCATTATAGCTCAAAGTTGTTCTCACTCCAACTGTCTCTGGCACAACCAACAGAGCTAGAAAAGCTCATCTGCATTACAAATAACTTTTCCTCAGTGAAGAAAGGTGAGAGAAGCAAGTGAATAGGCTTTGAATGCCTGCACATGTTATTTTAAAACTCACCAAAACTCACACTATAGCCACTCCCAACAGGCAGATATGGCTAGTCTGTTTTCTTTTTAATGTACTAGCAGAGCATTATCCTTCTTTCCCCAGCTTTCCGCAACACACAGCACAACCAGATAAAGAGAGGAGGGGAAAAGACCAGGCAATTTATTGATTACATGGCTAAAAGTCCTATGAATAGTACAGTAATAACACAAGACATTTACTACATGAAGTTAAAAAAACCGTCAAGCTTCGCAGATTGGTTGGTCCACTTCATGATGGGGTTTACAATGTTGTATGCTTCTACGGGAGAAGTATCAACTCTCACACAGTCCCATCCTACCACACGCACGCACGAACGCATGCACGCCTCTCTCTCTGGGGCACGTTGATGACCTCCTTGAGCTTCAACCGTGAACTTTACAGAGACTGTGTGAGGTAGGTCCTTTTTGGAGCCCAACTTCCAAATCCCCACAGAGCATCATTAAAAAACAAACAAACGCTAATCTCCCCCATGTTCTGCTTACTATTTACCTCAATATGGAACAGGTGACTCCCCCCTCCCTGACCACATGCAAAAACAGATCTACTCCTGCAGCCCAGGTAGGCAACTAGTGTTACTCTGGAAGTGTTTGGCCTGCAGCTCTCTCTGGCACTACGCAGCATCATCTGTGGGTAGGGATGACAGAGATGACATCCAACCAAGGGTGACAAGTTGCCAGTCCTTCACAAAGATAGTACTGTGCGTGGAGGGGGAAATGGGAGGCAGACGGTTTGCCACGTTCACTTCTGCAGGGGATTTGCTCCCACAAAGAAGGTACGAATTATAGACAAGCACAAGGATGGTGTAAACATTCCAGAACCTTCTACTCTTGACACCTCCTTAAAAGCTTCTGTGCTTTTGCAGTTCTTTAACAATTCAAGAGAAAGTGAAGGGTGGCCTGTTCTTTCGCGCCATCATCCCCCCAAACCCTGGTTGCCATTTTGGGCGGGAAACTCAAAGGGGGGGGAGGGGGAATAACAAGATGTGCCCACCTTATTGAGGTGACCAGAACAATGGTCGTAGAACAAAGAAACATGCACATTGCAGGGTGGATTTTAAACACAAAGACACATATAACCAAAAATGCATGTGTGCGCGCACGCATACACAAAAAGGCTGCCCTGGAATGGAAAACTGCAGCACAATGACACCAAGTTTTATTGCACTTGCGTGAGGTATGTAAACATGGAGAAAAAAGTTCAAATGGCTACTCAGATGTTACAGCTGGCTCAAAACTCAAATCTGACTAGCCTTTGAGAAAGGTGGCCAACGTGGGCAATGAAGCTTAAGACAATGTCAAATTGTAAACACGGGGAAGCTGCAGTGTCCTCCCTGCCAGGCACTTCCCCCAAATTGCCTGCACACTCTCTGTTTAAACCCAACAGTGTCTGGGGACTAATTCACATCAGGAGACCCAAGGCCTTTCCCCACACAATCTATTCTGGTCGCCTTAGTTCTCTGCTTCAACTGCTTCAGCTGGTAAGACAGACAGCCTCAGGACCACTTTCAGCCTACTGCTGCTGCCACCTCTTCCTCCTCAGGCATCTGGGGCAGAAGGAAAAGGACTAAGGTGCCTGCGGCTTTACTCCTCCCATCTTTTGTTCCGCCAAGCCGCTGGTCAAAATGAGGTCAGACCAAGGACCGCTCCCTGCTCTCCTCCTCTGTTGCAATCTGATGGCTCAGAATCGAAGCACAGTCAGGATGTCCCCAGAGGAGGTGACAAGATTGCTTTGACACTTTCGATTCAGGCACCCGGCGCTGACTCTAACTGAGCTTGCTGGAATGGTGAGATCTTGTTACTGGTAGAGGCAGCTTGTGGAGACCTATAAGGGATACAGGAAAAAAGAAAGAAAGAAGAGCTATGACTTGGAAGAGAACCAAAGTCCAGTTACTCATTGTGTGGACCAAACATGAGGAAGCTCAAGTCAACGAGCAGTTTTTATTCTTCAAGTGCTGTATATAATTCCGAAGATTGGCGATCATCATGGCGATCAGCCATGAAGACTGTCTTGAGAATATAATGCTGTGGCCTTTCATCTGCCTTCCGCATCGCAGCATGACACCCATAGTGCCACTGATCCAGCTCCCTGAGTCACTTTCTGGCTCTGAGTCCTTTTGGCATGCAAAGTCCTTCTCAGCCCCAGGCCAGGATGGATGTAGCTGTTGCCCTCCATCAAGATGGACTCAAGTGGGATTTAATCCACTTGAGGACCATCACCCTTCTCTGTGGACTTTGCCACCCAAGGCTGCTACTCCTCCGGCTTCTCAGGTTAGTTAACCACCATCTGACATAGGTGTTGAGTTGCTGGCACAATTGTCTACTCTATTACTATAGCAGGGTAACCTAGCCAGACTCTAGTTTTTATTAGTTGCTGCAAATTTGTTCTGAATCGGTTGCTAAAGAGCGAGTGCAATGCAAAGTGAATAAAAACAAAATCCTCCATAAAGCCTGTGAATAAGCTTAAGACAAGATGAAATCCCTCTATGTCAAGTTGAGGCAGGGGCATTGCAGGGGTTTAGGTGACCGAATTTGACATTCCTTGTTCCTCATCTCTTGTTCCACCCAAGAAATGTCCTGCTACTCCTGTAATCCACTAAGGATGGCAATTCACCTTTTAAATCAGCGATAGTCCACATGCCTATTTTTCAAAACTGAAGCTGGAGTTCTCTAATCACACCCAGTTCTCTGCTGTTAATCCGTGTGACCCTTAAAGGGAGCAAATGGGTCCCCAAACCCATCAAGGTTTCTGCTCTTGCCTGACATGAAGGATGTCTGATAGATAAGTAGGTGTCACACACACACCCCAGGCATTGAAATGGCAACCCAAGGGGAAAGGGTCAAAAGAGATCAGGGTGGCTGGGGAACCAGAAGTTGGTAATTCAGTTCCCCAATAGGTCTCCTTGAGAGGAGAGCCAGTCTGGGTAGCCTTGGACAAGCTGCAGAGTTCCAGGGTATCTCCAGATGAAGGGAATGGGAAATCACTTCTACCTAGTTTGCCCTGATAAGGGTCAGGAATTGACTTGATGGCACATTGTTCTCATGATGATAAGGAGGAAGACACATCATCCTCTTCTTCCTCAGCCATTGATTTTTAACTTTTCTCTTGGACAGAGGATTTGTTTTAGTTTTTAAAAAAAGGTCTACAAATTGGAAAAAAGCTCACTTCAAAATGTTCCAACCAAAAAATAAGATAAAGCAATGCATAAAATATTACTGCTTGCACAAGTTGAATTTTTTGGAATAGTAGCTGTGTTAGTCTGTGTTTCAGGCATATCAGAAAACAAAAAATCATTGCAGCACTTAAGACTAACTGCTATATTTTTAATCTGAGCTTTTGTGGATCAAGTCCACTGATCTGATGAAGTGGACTTGATTCAAAAAAGTTCACATTAAAAATATAGCAGTCTTTAAAGTGCTGCACAAGATCACCAGGAAAAACATAATGCCATGCTATTTGCTACTGCATAAGGAGTGTTATTATTTCCAACATGTTACTTCCTGGCTCTACAATCAACCTGGTTAAATGGTCCAACTGACACCTCTTGCAAAAAAGAAAGCATCGGAGTGTAAACTCTTTGGTGGGCAGAAGGATTATTCACACAACTTACCAAAGGCTCTGATGAGTTCTGCTTGAACAGCCCAGGTGAATTTCTTTACCAGGCAAAGTGTGGTTAAGCTGGCAAACAGCATGTTGTAGAGAAAGACAATGTAGAAGTTTCCAAGCCAGTCAAACCTCCCAAAATCACCCAACAGGTCAAACTTTGTAATCCCTGAGACACAGAAAGGAAAAGAAAGAGAAAAGAATGTTTGCCATGAGGCACAAACTTCCATCTTCAAGCTTATCTCTCAGTTCAGTCATCACTCTTTTACTCATTTGCTTCTTTATTTTATCTTCCAAATGACTTTCCTTGCAGGTACATTATCCCTTAAAACAGATACAACTTTGTGTTGTTTTCCCCCCAGTTTACCATCCCATCCAATGTAGGTGCAGGAAACACAACCAAACGCATCCAGCACCCTGCACCCTTCTCAGCCATGTTTGCCAATGCACAACTCCAACTATTCTGTATAACCAGATGACACAGTACAAAGTCCTAAAAGTAGCATTCCCCCCCGCCCCCGGCCACCCATCCCAATCAAGGGTCTTCAGATAAACAGGAAGTTTTTCTGCATGCATGGAGAACTTGACAAATATCTCTTCTGTCCAGTGTTGGGGGAAAAAGATGCCCTCAGGTAAAACCCAAAACCATCTTGTCACTGTATAGTCCTATCCCAGTTGCCCACATGTCTTCAGATGCTCATCCTTCTCTCTCTCTACTCTTCAAGACTTTATCAAAAAATCAAAACAGCTAGATCACAGCCATGTACGTGCACACCACGATTTCATGCACACAGACATACACTACAGGAGTCTGAAATCAAATGCAGAATGAAGCAGCCTGACTACTTTTAAAAAGAGTCCAAGTTTCTAGTCCATTTTGCTGTAAGAACTAAGTTGCAGAAAGCAGTGCCAAGTGAACTCTTACAAACAAAAAGGGGGAATGAAATAAGTCGGAGGACCTTGCCCCCTCCTCCGGGCCCACAACAATGGCCTGAGGGGAGTTAGTCTGTGTTCTGGTTTGGTTGTATTTTGTGATGTTATATTTTATAATTTTTACTGTACTGTTGCTGTTTTGACTGTAAGCCGCCCTTGAGTTGCCTCGGCGAGTGGGCGGCAATATAAATCTGAATAAATAAACAAATAAATAAATAAGTCTTCCAGAGGACAGCAGCCTAGTGATTGCCTCATTCATTCCAAAAGATGTGTAGATGTATGCACGTAAAGTAAAAACAGCGGAGCCCCACATAACAATTGCTTCGTATAACAAAAAATTCACATAACGAAGCATTCATTATGCAAGGGTGATACCCCGCATAATGGAAAAAAATGTTTGCTATCAGGGGTTTTCAGTAGCCGGGGTATGCCCACTCAATGAGAACCCTGGTTAACCTGACTTTTTATTTTAATTATGCGGGGTACCGGCAATAGTGCTTCGCATAATGAAAAAATTTGCATCACGAAGAGCTCCGTTATGTGGGGTTCTACTGTATATGTCAAAGTAGCAAACACGCCTGGCCCTACATTATTGATTTAGGTCAGTGGTTCCCAATTAGTTTTTTCTACGTACCACTTCAAGAAAGACCTCAAACCTGCGTACCCCTTATTGCAGGAACGTTAAATAAAAAATGAAATCAGGTGTATTTTATATTTATTATCATCAAAAGACATTCTAATGACAGAGAACACATGTTTCATTAATGTGACAAATGTGCACGTTGACAATGACGAGCAAATAGGCGGGAATGGGGGTGGCCGCAATCGGGTGGCGCGAGATGCAGGAGGCGCGGGGAAAACCGCCGCGGCGGGAGAAAGCGCTTGATGCATACGATTGACTTACCTACTGATCATTTAATTAAATTGAATAATTTTTTGGCAATTGTTATTGCATTATTGTTTTTTAAGGATTTAATATTTTAGTTAAGAGATTGCTGCGCGTACCCCTTGATGCAATCTCACATACCCCTGGGGGTACGCGTACCACTAATTGGGAACCACTGATATAGGTCATAGAGTTTAAGCTTTATTTAGGCATTTTTAAAATGCCCACAACCTAGCTATAGGTGGCGCGCATACACGCACGCACACACACACAAGGCTGATACAGGTACATTTGCTGGAGCCACTCCTCAAAGATAAAGAAGGCAGTAGGTATAAAGAAGAAGATGAGACTTACCCAAAGTACGAGACAAAACAGGGAGCGCGGAGCTCAACACCAACAGGGAGACACAGTTCCCAATGATCTGCAGGAAAAGACAGCAGAAAAGCAAGGCTGGAGAGCTCGCCATTATTTTTCGCTTCCCAAGCCTGTGCAAATGCTCCTGTGCTTCTGGCCATGCCCCACCTAAGCACCTCTAAAATCCGGAACATCCCACTCCCCATGACATGTAATTCTTATTACTCAAAACATGAACTATTCACGTGGAGAAAGCCTAAAAGTCCATTCACTGTTAATAACTCATTCTCAAATTCCCCCCCCCCCACTTAAAAATCAAATTGCTCCCCTGTGGAACATGTGCCTCATGTTAGGAACCACGGGGCTTGACTCTCCAAGTGCCCCTCTGCAACTGCATAAGGGATAAGTACAGCCCTTGCAGGGTTTCTGATTCAGTCTATTGTTTCTTTAATGGCAGGAGAGGCAAAGAGGTTGAGTTTGCCATCAACTCTTCTGAAACTGCAGACCTTCACTGGGTCTCTTCTTGAATGGAGGTACACAGCCCACAAGATGACATTTCATCGAGCGCTAACTATCTGCTCTAAAGGCAGCGTCCAGCATCTTCCCGAGGCAACCAGCCATTTCCTTGACTTGCCGGTCACTCCATTGCTCTTATGTAAGGACATGAGAGGAGGATGAATTCCATAATGAGAAAAGAAGCGCATGCACCTCTTTTTCAGCCCATGCCTTTTCCTCCCAATGATACTGAAAGTTTTTAACAGGAGATGAATAAGGGAATTGCATCAAGATTATGATTCCTTGTTCCCAAACACTGTTGTCCTTGTCTGTCTCTACTACAAGAGTTCCCAACCTAAAGCCTGTGGGCTGGATCTGGCCCCCAGCACCATTTCAAGTGGCCCCCACCCCTCTAAGGTCATTTGAGAAACAAAATGGCCACCCTTTGAAGCTGTTGTGACAAAATGGCTGCTCCCATTGAGCAGGCAGGAGAAAATGGCAGTCCGGCCCTCGAAGCTGACTGAGAGCACTTCACCCGGCCCCCAGCTTTAAAAAAATTTGAACCTCTGCTCTAGTAGGTCTATCATGCTTTGCCCTGTCCTTTCTAGATCCTTAGTGCAGCTCACCAATACCCTGTCTCATACCCAGATCCAGCGTGTAGTTTCTCTAGTCTCCTCCTCTTAGGTTATTATTATTTTTTGCTATTAATACTCTGCATCTGATTCTCCTTCTCTCACTTATTAACATGTCTGAAGAGCCTTCCCTGTTCCTTCCTTCCTACCAACCGGCATTCCAATCATTCCATGACATCATGATACCGCTCAACAATGAGTTTGCAAGAGTGAGGGCACCAGTGGCAGTAACCAATTTTTAAAATGTATTACCTATTAAAAACTCTAAAAAGATATACCTTGGTCATGGTTGTATCATGTCGCTCGGGCAGCAGCTTGATGAAGAGTGGGGAGCTATAGAACCCCACCACAGAGGAAACCATGAGATAGCTAAGACAGTAGAGCATTAAGGAAGCACTGTAGAGGAATGGTCATAAATAAGAACAGCAGCAAAGATACAAATACCCCAAAGTAGGAGGGGCAAAGTGCCACTGATTATCACTCCCCCTATTGAGGCTACCCCAATGTCTTGGTCAGAGGGGGCCTTCCCCTCAGTGGGAAGTGAACCTTCATACTGAGACAACTGGGGTTGGGCTGGCCCTCCAGAATGGTCAGTCTAAATGCAGTGATGACCAACCTTGCCACTCCAGGTGTTCTTGAGCTTCAATTCCCAGAAGCTCTGATCAGCAGGAGTGCTGACTTGGGCTTCTGGGAATTGAAGTCCAAGAACACCTGGAGTGCCAAGGTTGGCCCATCACAGGTCTAAAGAAACCTTGCAGGGTCAGATAAGGGGCAGGAAGTTTAAGACACCTGCCGACCAGCTCCCCAGAATCCCCATCCTGCCTCCTATCTCTCTCAAGAATCTGCTAGCACAGTATTTGCATGGCTCGCTTCCACTGCTGATCTGCCACTTTGGGCAGGGAGACCAAACCTGCCTCCTGGGGAGGGACAGCCCTAAGGGATGGACTGAATAGCAGAGTCTTTGGGGGGGGGAACTTCCCCTAGGCAGGCAACACAAAACACAGAACTGATCTCATCACTGCTTTGTGCTTTCCATTCCTTTCTACCCAAATGGGGCTCAGAGAAAGAGCTTCTCACGTCAGGAGACAACCACAGCAAATAAGATCCCCTTGGCCCATTTCCATGAGAAATGACAAACTGTTGAGGTAGAATGGATGGCAGTGAAACAGAAGATCAAGTACTCCAGAGGGGATTAATGTTCGGGGAGGATCAAACAATTTGGATGGGAAGTAGGTGAAAGCAAAGTCAAATGGAAAACAGAAGTGAAGGCAGGGACTGCTAGTGGATGCTCCCATCATCATTACTGTGTGCTGGCAAGTCAATTGTGATGTAAGGCCACCCTTTTCCAGGGTCTTTTACGATCACTCAGAGATGGTTTACCATTCCCTTCTTCAGGGGATACCCTTGGACTCTGCAGGAGGCACACTGGGGGAATGAACCTCTCAACTTCTGGCTCTGCAGCCAGATATCTAAGCCACTATCTAGCACTGGGTTGCTCAAACTACGGCCTGTGGACCAGATCCATCCCTTGAAACCAATTCATCCAGCCCATGCCACCCTTGTCGCTCCCGGAAGCAGAAATAAAATGGGCCCATACGGGAGCGACAAGGGTGGTGTGGGCCGGATGAATTGGTGTCGAGGGCAGGATCTGGCCCATGGGCCGTAGTTTGGGCATCTTCTAGTTCAAACAGAGAAAATGACAACAGCTTAAAATCTATCTCATCCTGTTGCAAAACAGATTGCAAGGTATGTTTTTTACTTCCGCTCCTGGTGGGAGGAACCACGTGACCGGCCCACTGAACCACATGACCAGCTCGAAAAGTCTGGGCACCCCTGATCTAGCCAGCTAGAGGTTTCCAGACTGTATTTATATCCAAGAAGGGATGATGGAGAAGAGTTCCCACACACCCACAAACCACGAAGACACACTGCAAAGGATACAATATAAGGATCACTTGGATGGCTGCGCCAAAAGAACCAAAAACAGAAAAGGAGACTTTTCCTAAGGGCGCATCCTGTGAAGAGAGATGAAAAACAAATGACTCCATTGGGAAAATCAGGAGGAGATGGAGAATCAGTTCTCTTGTTGCTTTTCAGTGTTCTTATTCTTCCCCAGAAAGACAGGTATAAATGCCAGCCAGATATCTGCATTCTGCAACTAAACACCAGCTTCCTTTATGGCACAGTGGGGGGCCCTCCCCACTCTTTGACAAGTTTCAAGTCTTCTTGGCTACAAGGAGATTGTGCGCAGACTAGGTGTGGAGCCAGTGTGGCCTGCCAGATGTGGCTGGAACACAATATCTATGACCCTTCTCCATTGGAATACTAGCTAGGGCTTATGGGAGTTTTAATACAACAGCATCACATGTTCTCTACCCTCTGGTGTAGACAAACGCCAAGTGACATGGCAGAGCAGGGGAGTCACAGCCGGGACTTAAATGCCTGCTTAGTTCTTTGCACTCCCATATGGTCCTCAGAAAGGACTGCAGTGGCCTTAGTGGTTAAGACACTGAACTTGGATGACTGGAAGGTTGGCAGGTCAGCAGTTTGAGACCTGAGTGCTGCATGATGGAGTAAGCTCCCATCTCTGTCCCAGCTCCTGCCAACCTAGCAGTTCAAAAGCAAGAGATTGCAAGTAGATAAACAGGGACCAACTCGGTGGGAAAGTAAACAGCATTCCATGCACTTTGGTGTCTAGGCATGCCTGCCACGTGTCCATGCAAACGTCTGTAGACACAGACAGCACTGGCTCTTTGGCTGTAAGCAGTGATGAGCACTGAATGTTAGAGTTGGATATGACTGGCTTCTGAGCAAGGGCGGCCTTTACCTATGGTCATCAGAATCAGAACACAGAGGTAGTATCAGGAATTCAGAAAACTGCCTTATACACTGAAGGAGGTCAACAATCAAGCGCCAGTGATTGTACAGGGTCACAAGGAAGGTGTTCTCCCTTGCCCTAACTGGCGATACCAAAACAGGGAATTGGTTTTCTTTATGCACCACACTGAGCCACAACACACTGCCAGTTAACTCTTCCTGCTTTCTCCCTGCTTGTTGCCCCCATAAAAATATCTGGAAAACCTCCTTTGTAGGGGATTTAAACTTCACAATTCCTAGAACTGTAGGGTTTTTTGAACACATGCTTGATTTCTCTCATTATGGATTACAAACACAGCCCCAATGGTCCCACAAGGTAGGGAGCAATGGATAGCTCTGTCGTCCATTTTATCAGCTAAGCATTACAAGCCTTTGCATTTAATCTAAATTTTATGCATGGAAAAATAAATGCTTCCAGACTACGAGCAACTCAGCTGGGGTTCACAAGGCAAAAGAGAGAAATTGAGAAGTGGGTAGGAGAAAGGGATGAAGAGACTGCTAAAGCTTCCCTTTGCCTCACCTGGATTCCTCGTGGCATGGCAGCATCATCCAGCAGCAGCTCCAGGACATGGAAGCAGACAACCAGGACAGAGATACCCTGGATAAAGTAGAGACGCTTATTATAGGACTTTCAGTCTCAGCCTTACATAGCTTAAAACAAACTGCACAGGGCCTGAAAAGGCATTGTAACTTTCAAGGTACTGTACCTTTTAAGCCACTTTCTCAAGCCCAATTTTACAAGAGCGGAAGATCCTGTGTTGAGGGTTTTTAGGCACACGCAGGAAGTCACCTGAGGAATGAATACTGAACCTGGTTCTCAGTCTCTTCTCAGTTCTAGCTTTCTCCTCTTTAAGAAAACTCATCAGTGGAATCTATGGGGCTGTGGTGGCTCAGTGGTTAAGAAGCTCACCTTGTTAGCTGGAAGGCCGGCAAGTTGGCAGTTTGAGACTTGGGTACTGCATGACAGATTGGCCACCCGTCTCTGTCCCAACTCTTGGGGACATGAAAGGAGCCTCATTCGGACGTCCCCTGAGCGAAGTTTCTCCCGCAAAAATCCTTTCAACCCAGAATAATTCCTGACATGAAATTACTGTTGTTATTATTAGTGGAATCTATTCCAAATTCCTCTTTGTCAAATCCTCCCAAAGCTTCCTCAGAAGTAGCTCTTGGCTTCCCCCCAGTGGCTTCTTCACTTAAGGCTGAACTGCAGACAAACCATCCCTTTCTGACTGGATCAACTTATGTTTGAAGGTTTCTACAACAACGAACCTCTTCTTGCTACTCTAGAGCAGGAGTTCTCAACCCAGGGGCTGGGTCACGCTCCCTCAGACAGCTTCAGGGGCCGGATGGTCATTTTGCCCTTCCTCCACCACATGGCACTTCCCAGTGTGGTGGCGGAGGGCCACATAAAGTGGTGCCGTGGGCCACATCCAGCCCATAGGCTGAGAATCCCTGCTCTAGAGATACACAGAACTCTCCTAGAACATGCAGTAAGAATGCTGGTCTGGGTTCTATATCTGGGGACACCTTTAAAGGTGTAACATGGAAATGTGTGTTCTCAGTGCCTCGCTGCCCAATTATGGGTCTACTATGGGTTCGTTTGACTTCAGAAATGATGTTTGACAAATCCATACAGGATGGGATTACCAGTAGCTATCTTAGCTAAATTTGGAAACTCCACATTCATATTACTTACCATGAATGGAGAGAAACCAAACAAGATGGTTGTAAAAAAAATATCCCCATTTTCTTTGTACTATCTCCCATGTGAAAGAGAAGTTCCATAAACCTTAGCTGTACCCCATGAGAAGGTTTAGATTAGTGCTATTCTCAAAGCTAAGTTTTTACAGAGTCCCTCCACTCACCCCCCCATGGATCCAATAGTGAGGAAACTGACAACAAAAGCTGTCCCTCCCGTTTTCCATGTTCTCTGAGAACAACCCTAAGAGAACACAGGGTTAATTCTTATAACCACAGGTTACACTAAACCAAGGGCGCTCAAGCTATGGCCCAAGGGCCAGATCTGGCCCCAATGCCAATTCATCTGGCCCATGAAGCACTTGTTGCTCCTGGAAGTGGAAGTAAAATACTTCCAGAAGCGACGAGGGCTTCGTAGACCAGATGAATTGGCACTGGGGCCAGATACGGCCCCCAGGCCATAGTGACCAGCTCCCTGAACCACATGACTAGCCTGTGGCCCAAAAAGTTTGGGCACCCCCTGCACTAAATGGTGAAGAGACTGCAAATGAGTTGGGCCACACCCATGATGTGAGGTGAAAACTATTTGGGAGGTGATGTTTGTGCAGTCCTCAGCAAAATCCTGCCAGCCATCGGCTACATTTAGGCCAAACCAGAACTGCCAGCCCAAGGTCAGCCCCAACATTTACCGTCAGCAGCAGCAATAACAGCATGGCCAGTGGGTAGCCCAGGTTCCGTTGCCACGCAGAGGCTTTGCGGCGCGTTTCTGCCAAAAACAAAAGCCACATGACACTCCAGAGATTAACAGCCAGAAACTACGCAGTTTGGTTACTTTGCCTATCCCCCACCTCCCTTCTTCCAATTTACAGCTAGCAGAAGTAGGGTTATTTACCAGAAGTATAATTACACAAGCTTGTTTTCTCTGCATTATTTAGCCAGGCATTAAGTTTGAGCTTCTCTTGATATAAAAGAGGACTTATCATTATTGTTGTTGTTCTTTTACTGCAGAATACATACAAACATCAAATAAGGCAGTGGTGGTGAACCTATGGCATGCGTGCCAGAAGGTGCACTCAGAGACCTCTCTGTGGGCACACGTGCTGTCACACCAGCACCGAGTTTGCTCTGCCCAGCAGCCCAATGGGAGCGCTTCCTCCCTTGCCCCAGCACAGAGTTCACTTTGCCCCTCTGCTGTGCGGATGGCAGTCTGTTGAGTTTGCGCACTAGGTCTCCAAAAGGTTTGCCATCACTGAAATAAGGGGAGCAGAACCATGGCTTAATACAGGGTCCTCAACCTTTTAAGCTGGGGCCCAGGCCACGCTCTCTCTGTTTGTTGAGGGGCCAGACTAGTGACCACCCCGAGCCCACCACACACACCAAAAGCCCCACCACCACCACTCCCCTGCTTACTGGCCTGGAGGAGCTGCATTGCGTGGGTGAAAGAAATGCGCTCACGGCCACCAAAAATGCCCCCGCAGCTACTTCTGCAGCCTCCTCCTCAATCCATGTCTCCTTCACTTGACTTGGTGTGTCCCTAAGGCGCTCCACAGCAGGGCAGATGTTGCAAGCCTTACAACATCCGCCCTGCTACAGTGTGCCATTAGGGTTGAGGATCCCTGCCTTAATACATCAAATAAGAGAGTCTGAAGGGAACCAGATTTCTCAACTGGACAATAAGAGGATTGTTATGTCAGCTTTCCTCAGCCTGGTGCCTTCCACACAGGTTTTATTATATCTCCCATCATCTCTTCCTAACATGTTCACCACTGTCCAAGGATTCACTTTGGCTTATTCTCCAACACATCTGGAGAGGACCAGATCAGTATAAACAGACCCACATAGACAAGAAGAGTTAGTGTTCCCCAACTGATTTTGTTCTTACCTAAAGTTATCCTGTGGGCATGAATTGCTAGATACTGTTGTCTCAGCATTTCCATATCAAACTTGAGCCAGCAGGAGGTGTTCCCTGTGCAATGAAGATAGGGGGTAGGTAGAAGAGACAATAATAATGAGGAGAATCCGGACTGGCAACCAGATTATTGTGGCTAGTAGCCTCATCTTCAAGCTGTACACATATGCTGTATTTATAAACCCAAGCATGTCCTAGCCATGCTAAACTGGGGCTTCCAGAAGTTGCCCCAAGGGTTTCAATGTCCCTTTCCCATTGGCCAGTCTCAACGGATGCTCACAGGAAGGACCACTACAGCGCCAACTCCATCAGTTAGGCTGCTTACCACGGTTGATCTTCCGAGAAACAGCAGCTTCTTCAAACTTGGTGCAGCTCAGCTGCTCATCTAGATCTTCCAAAAGCTGCAGAGTGAAAAGGAGGAATATAGGAAACCAGAGCCTTCCTGCCACCCTCTCCAGCCCAACATACCCTTAAGACAGACAGAAGGACAGATCAGCTCGCTTTACCCTTCCCTTCAAATAAGTCATTTGTCACAGGCTGGCTGGGCAAAGACAAGTGGGGGGACGGACAATCCCAGCCATTTCCTAGGCTCCCCAGATCATGGTGCTCTTGCTGAATCCTCCGTCCTTATGCTCCCCTCCTGAAAAGCTTTCCTAGATAAAGCACACTTGTTCTCAAGTTTATGTCTCCAGGCACACAATGAGAATTCCAGGCACACAATGAGAATTCGCCCCACCAGCCTGATAATTCTAGAGACAGCACGGGTACCTGTGCAATTGTTTCCACAACTACAAGGTCACATCTTTGATGTCAACTGCCTAGAGGTTGCTGCATCCGAGCGATGGCAGAGTGCATCCAAGCAAAGCAACCCTCCTCCCTCCAGTTCTTTCTGCAGGTCCAACACTGTGCTGGACAACAGACCATTTGCTTATGGTGGTCTCCTGCCACTCTTCTTGCTGGGTGAGGTGCTGTTCCAAAGCCAAAGGCCACTCTGCTAGTCAGGGCATGGATTGTAGGCAGCTTCAAACCCCATGCACACAATGTTAACTTTCACCACAGGAGGTCAGGAGGAAGGGGGGAATAAAAGCCCTCCAGTTGCCTACTAAACAGCAGTTTGACTTCCTTCTTTGCAACCTTGGCACCTTCTAGCAGGCACCTGAGACCAGGCAAGAGTTCATGAACTCTGGACCCTTCAGATATGGCTCAACTCCAGTTCTCACCAATCCTATGCGGAACGGCCACTGGAGCATGGTCAGGGGAACAGAGATTTACAAACATCCTGAAAGCTGAAAGTTTCTCCAACTTGATCCAGACCAGGGGTGGCCAACCTATGGCCCATGGGCTGGCCCTGGCCCATGGCACCATTTTACAAGGCCCACTGCCACCCTCACCACTACCGGGAGTGGAAGTGTTTACGACAGCTGTAAATTGCACCCACGCATGTGTAAACACTGCCATAAATGCACCTGCGACTGTCGTAAACATGTTTACGACATCCATGGATGTGTTTTACGGCAGCGTTTATGGAGGGGGGAACCATGTGACTGGCCTGCTCAGCTGCCAAAAAGATTAGGAACCCCTGATCCAAACTATTCTTACCTCTTGCTATTCACTCTGCCTTTCTGTCCTTCCCAAATGAATACATAGTGGGGTAAAAACAACTTTGTGCCCCCTACCCTCATCTTTCCACTGGAGGATGAAGCCATGCATGTTCTTACCCTGGGCTTCACCAGCAGCTTCCCTGTTACGGTGAACATACGTGACAGGCCAAAAGGTGTGCACACTTTGGATGATCACAGAGAGAGAGAAATGGAGAGAGAGAGAAATTTTATTTTATTTCCATCGCCAATAGTTGGGGTTTTTTCCCTGGTTTTTTTTTAATGTATGGGTGCTATTTTGCTTTCTTGATATTTTAAATTTTATTCAATTGTAAAGATTGATGATGATAATGATTGTTGTTGTTGTTGTTGCGCTGTAAGCCACCCAGAGTGGGAAAATATCCCAGATGGGCAGGGAATTAATGTAATAAATAAATAAATAGGCATCAGCATCAGTCAGGTCTCCACCTGACAGCAGGGGGCGCCACAGTCCACATTCTAGAAAGGGAAGTCCACACAGGAAACAGGCTTTGCCTGATGAGCAAATTGAAAGGCCATTTTCCTGGCAGGCCAACCGGGTCAAATGCAGAACATCTCCCACACCTAATTACAATGCCAAGGACTCTGCTAGACCAGGGAAATCTGTACTCAAATGGTCTCGCTCTGCAGCAGAGGAAAAAACATAGTTTGAGGCTTTTCAAAACTGTGTCCTCATCTCTGCTCTCTTGCCACGTGACTTTTTGGGAACCCCTAAAAGGCTGGATTCCAGACAGCTTCAAAAACATCCTGTCCTGCCAAGACACACTTTTGCGTGATGGATACACCAAAAAGCCATGGCTAAATTTTAAAAAATGAAGTCAACACCTTGGAATATTTTTTAATACCGCCCCCCTTTCCCCCTATCTGTAGCCCTCCAAGCTGGGAGATTCAGGGGGAGGGGGCATGTTTCCTTCCCTTCAATTCTCTCATCCGTTTTTCCAAGTTTTAATCTGTTAGTGACAAAATAATTCTACATTCTGAAATCGCTCTGAAATTCTACATTCTGAAATCGTCGCTGCTACCTCCTTGGGCCACTCGGTCTCCAAAAGGTTCACCATCACTGCTCTAGAGTTGCTACCAGGCTGAACAGACTGGGCATGGGCGAAACACATGGCCCTCCATATATTGCTGGACACCCACTCCCATCATCCCCGACAGCTATGCTGGCAAGGGCGGATGGTGGCTGCAGTCCAACAACTTCTGGAAAGTCACAACTCCTGGGAGAACAAATAGCACAGTTGTACCTTGCTTAAAGAGCATAATGCATTCCACAGGGCTGCTCTTTAAGCAAGTTTGCTCTTTAAACTTAACACCATTGTAAGGGACCAATTGTGACTTCTGGTGGTGGGGGGGGGGATTGCAAATCCTGATTTATGTGTTAAGCGAGTTTTTGGGTGGTTTTATTTGTTAAGTGAAGTGAAAATTCAGAGAAAATTCTGCTCTTTAAGCAAGTTACTCTCTAAGCGAGGTGCTCTTTATGCGAGGTTTGACTGTCCTGAGGTAAACAGACAGGGAAGGGAGGAAAACCTGTTGCAAGATGGGTTTCCATCTGTTACAACAGGGATTCTCAGCCTGAGGCCAGTGGCACCATTTCATGTGTCTTCCCACCGCCTCCACCACACCAGGCAGTGCCATGTGGTGTAGGAAGAGCAAAATGGCCGTCTGGCCCCCAAAGCTGCCTGAGAGAGCATGACCTGGCCCCCAATTTAAAAAGGTTGAGAACTCCTGTGTTACAAGATGGTTCTCTGCTTTGATTCTGATTCCTGCATTAAGCACGGGGGAGGGTGGGTTGGACTCAATGGCCTAAATGGCCCCCTTTCGACTCAGCGATTCTGATTCCTGGGCAAGAACTGGAGCCAGAAAGTCTGCTTGACAAAACAGCAAAGACCAGATGTTACGTGAGTTCGTAATGAGTGGTCAAACCCTCCATTTGGAGGCAAGCGGAAATCAAAGCCCAGGAGAAATTGGTTATTCAACAAATTGGACACACCTTTTTAGTCCCTCCAGCCTATTTTAACCTGTTAGCTCAGCCCAGAGCGCTCCTTCCCACTCAGCTTTTCCCAACATCCCTACAAGCTAGAAGAATATAAACCCAGACAACTTACACAAGAGCAGCAGCACACCAAACAGCGAGATGCATGAGTAGAGGTAGGGGAGATAGTACTCCCAGAGGTCTGTGGGTTGAAAGAAACACATCAGATTGCTTCAAGTGGACAAGGCTACAGCCTTTTCAATCAAGCCCCACTCCAGGCATTGGGGGGGGGGGAGATGATCACTACCCTTGTCAGGAGGAGGGCAGGGTACGATTAAGGGAGTTTCAGTCCACCACATCTGGAGGAGTTCTAAGCTGTGGAAAACCTCTCCTGAGTTGTGTCCTTTGAGCCAAAGGAGAGAAGGAAGCCCCAAATTTGCATGCCAAACGAAGAAGGAAAGAGGCACTTAAATTTTGCTTCAATACTGGTTCTGAGATGAAGCCTCTCCCTGCAGCAGGACTGGAGACTTTTGGGGGAAGGAACTTACTCACACAGAAGGAAGGAAGCCAGATGACTTGAGAGAAACATTGAGGGACAGTTGCTTCTGATGTTTCCCAGCATGGGCCACTAGAGGCAGTTGCCTCCCATTGCCCAACGGTAGAGCAAGCTCACAACTCACCATAGAGAGACTCCCTGCTGGTGGCGTCGTCATCCAGGATGGCAGAGGCAACCCAGACCATTCCCAGTATTAAGAGAGTCAACAACAGCAGCACCACAATAGTTTCATAGACACGGGCCATGATCCCCTGGAGAGAGAGAGAGAGAGAACACAGATGGCACAGAAGGGATAAGTCATTTCCCTCTTCCCTCCCCTTCCCAACCCCCTGGAAATGGAGAGTAGAGGTCTGACCTTCTTTGAGCCTGCAAAACCTTCAGACTCGGTGAAGAAGTACGCAAAGGGCATGAGGAAGACCAGGGAGAGGTTGGAGAAGAGGAAGACGAGGTTCCAGAGTCCTAAAGGGAAAAAGTGGGAGGAACAGATTTAAAACAGAGGCAAATCTCTGAACAAATCTCTTCCCTGGAGGTGCCTCTGCTGCTGCTCCTCACCTGGCCACAGCTGTGGAAGCTCCTTCCATTTCCACCACTGGAAGCAGCACCCATAAGGTCCACCCAACCCAGACCCCTGGGCTCCCATGCATTTCATTCAAAGCTGGATCTAAACTATTCTTGGGCATTGTTGCCTACTCTTGAAAGGCATAGTAAAGGTAAAGTAAAGGTAAGGGTCTCCCTTGCTCAAAAGCCAGTCATATCTGACTCTAGGGTTCAGTGCTCATCTCTGTTTACAGCCAAAGAACCAGCGCTGTCTGCATCCGCAGAGGTTTCCGTGGTCATTAGCAGGCATGCCTCAAAACCAGAGTGCACAGAACGCTGTTTACCTTCCCAACGAAATGGTCCCTATTTACTGTATCTACTTGCAATTTCTTGCTTTCTAACTGCTAGGTTGGCAGGAGCTGGGACAAAGACAGGAGCCCACTCCATCACACAGCACTCTGGTTTCAAACAGCTGACCTGTCAACCTTCCAGTCATCAAGTTCAGCATCTTAACCACTAAGCCACCGCAGTCCCTGAAAGGCATCACACTCTCTGTGAAACAACGGAAAGGCACTTACAGAAAATGCACCTGCTAATTACTTGGATTACAGATTTGCACCACTTCCGTGCCAGGTTCACAGAACACACCAAATCCCAAGCTGCCAAGGTTGCAAAAATACACGGGCTGTCGCAGCCCCCATTAGGCCTATTGATTGATCCCATGTCATCAGGATGACTATGGCCATCTACATCAGGGGTTCCCAACATTTTCAAGCCAGAGGCCGGGTCACACTCTCTCAGTCAGTTTTGAGGGCCGGACGGACATTTTGACCTGCTTGCATGATGGGGTGGCCATTTTATAACAACAGCTTCAAAGGGGTGGCCATTTTGTTTCTCAAATGCCCTTGGAGGGGGTGGGGCCACATGAAATGGGATGACAGGCCAAATCCGGCCCCGGGGCCTTAGGTTGGAACCCCATATCTACATTGTCAAGAGAGCAGATTCCCACTGACTGAAGGGCATGGCACCTCCCAAGGTCTATTTGAAGAAGGGTTCTACACTGAAACCACCAGGCATAATGCTTTCATCAGTCCACATATTACAAAATGCCCTCCTGAGAGTGAGGTCAACTTCACATCTAACGTATGTATTCTTTCATGTTTGCTGAAGACTTACTTTCCCAGCTCTCTCTGCCTGGCTGAAAATCAAATTTCTATTTGGTTCGATGCCCAGGATCCTCTTTACTGAAACCTTTACTGAAACAAAACCGTACCAACATTTTGGCACATCCTTTTGGATCAACTGGACAGATGGCTCAAAAGACTGAAGCAGCTCGTAATATAACCACAACCTTATCGAGCTGTTCTGCTTCCCCACACAAATAACTATTCGAAACAGGAATTGTTTAGAGCTGTGGTTCCCAACTTGGGGCACATACCCCACATGGGAGCAATTTCATTTTTAGGGGAGGGGACAATTCAAGAATTATTTAGCCCAAGTTAATGGTCTTTTAGGCATCCTCGCGTGAATAGAGTTCACTTTTTGAATAATAAGAATTGCATGTCATGGAGGGGTGGGGATCAGGATTTTAGGCGGGGCACGGCCCAAAAAAGGTTGGGAACCACTGATTTAGAACTTGATGGAGGGAACGGAGAACAAGTCATGCTATTTTGACTATAACGGCAGGCAGGAAATGGGGGGGGGGAATGTGTAGCTTGCCAAATGATAAGGGACTCCAACGTCAACCAACCACAGGCAGCACAGAAAAAGAATGATGGGATCAACTAACATTTGAAGTGTCACTAGTTACCCAACCCCAATTTAAGGTAATTAACAAATTATATCCCTGCCTATTACATAAGAGCCCCTAATGTGTGTAGCTATTCCATCTCCCTGTGTCCCTTTAAGCCAGGAGTTCTCAACCTTTTTTATGCTGGGGACTCGGTCACGCTCTCTCAGACAGCTTCGGGGGCCAGGTGGCCATTTTGCCCTTCCTCCACCACATGGCACTTCCTGGTGTGGTGCAGGCGGGGGGGGGGGATGAGATGGTGCCATGGGCCGCATCTGGCTTGTAGGCCGCAGGTTGAGAATCCCTGCTCTAAGCAGAACAGGTCTCGCTTTCCCAGCAGAAGGCTGTAAACTTTACACCCCAGCCGCAGCCTAGAGCACTCACCATGGACAAGGGAGCCATTCAACCACTGGATGTAGTAGTTCTGCGGAAAGGAGAGCAGCACTTCATTGCTGATGATGGAGAAAGGCAGGAGGAGCACAGCCCCTAAGGAGACTGCCAAGGTGAAGGTGCACAGCCACAGCCTGAGGAAGGTGGCAAAGAAGAGACAGTCAAAAGACTAAGACAGTGATGTCGAACTATGGCACTCTAGCTGTCCTTGAACTTCAATTCCCAGAAGCCCTGATCAGCAGGAGTGCTGACTTATGCTTCTGGTAACTGAAGTCCAAGAATACCTGGAGTGCCAAGGTTTACCATCACTAAACCAAGACCTGCCTCTGGTTACTGCCTCCACCCCTCTCCTCCAAACTCCCCTCCCCCGTAATGCTGCTTTACTTCGTGCAAAAAAGGAAGATGGATTGTAAATAAATAAATTAAAAATCCCTTTTTTCACATGGCATGGTGTGTGCAAATGCACATGCACACACCCAAAACTTAAGTCCAAGAGTGTCTAGAAACTGAAAAATGTGGACACTATTCCTTGGACTCTTTAGGGACCATTAATTTTCCCCACAGTTCAGTACAAACAACTCCATTCCCTAGCACTGCTGCCTACATTTAAAGGAGTACCATTATGTCAAGCTTGGAAACATTATCTCCCCCCCAAAAAAATTTTTTTTAATAATAATAATAACTTTTTTGTTACAATTCCTGGAATCTCCAGTCAGTATATAAATGAGGGGAAATGCAATTGGGAAATGTTGTTTCCATCAGCTCTAACTTGCCATTCTTCTACTTTTGTATATCCTGCAACAGTATTTTGAGTAAACTTTGCCAACAGTCTCCCAGATGAAGACGAGCTGGCAAGGAAGGAGAGAACCAGAAGAAAATAGTAGCACCTCCACAGGCCTTCTCAGAGTTATTAAAACAAAAGCATGGCAACAAAATGATAATATGGAAAAGGGACAAAGCGAGAGAAAGGGGAGAAAGGGAAATGATCTTAAGAGTGTCAGCATCAGAAATGAGAAGAAAAGGAACTTACGCAATCCTGTTGACAGCTGCATCTTCATCAACTATGGAACAGGGAAAACATGATCATTATCTTCATATCCCAGGGTGCTTAAGGAGGCATAGATGGCAGCCCCTGCCCCTTATATTTACTTTCACAAACAGGGAGGGAGTAAAGGGAAGGGCAATGGTTTTCTCCAAACCTGGCCTAACTTTGTTCATTTATTACTATGGACTAATTAATTTTATTTACCACTGGTTATGTGTACATCACAATTCCCTTGTAGTAAACACAAGGTACTGGATGTACGTATCCTTCTCCCCAACAGTTTATCTTTAAAACAACAACCTTGACACTCCAGGTGTTCTTGAACTTCAATTCCCAAAAGCCCAGATCAGCAGGAGTGCTGACTTGGGCTTCTGGCTATTGGAGTCCAAGAGCACCTGGAGTGCCATGAGTTACTGTGAAAAACTATGACTGGCCCAAGATCATCCAGTGAGGTTCATGGTCAAATAAGGTTTTCAATCTAGGATTCTCAACTCTGAGTCCAACATTCTCATCACAACAATATCCCTAACTAAGCGTGGATTTGAACCCAGGACTCCCCAGCTATAGCCAAACAAGACCTCATTGCAGATTAGGCCGGTGATTAGAAGAAGATCTGCAATACTGCTATTTTAAAAAACGGTGGAAGGTTGGGCAAAAATGAGACTACCATATGCATCAGTCTTCGGCAGCATAGCCAAAGGTGAGGGACGTTAGGAGCAGTTGTCCGATGACATCTGGAGGGCTCCAGTCCTAGGTGCAGCAATGGGGGAGCTAAACCAGGAAGCATTCAAAACATGTGCTTTTGGGTCATTGTGCAACATGAATAACCACCAAGCCCTTCACTTGGCCTTCCCTGGACAAAAAACCCTGCCTTTTGCTATAGGACTAGAATAGCATTGCCATTAAACCACACACCAATCATATGAAAGAATGGTAGGAGAGAGAAATCCTCAGGATTAGCAAAATATATTGCTTCACAGTCAGAAAGAATCAGAGATAAGAAAAAGGGTCAAAGTCGGAAGATTACACAGAGGATTGGAACTGACAATTAACCTATTTTATGATCGCAAAGGTCCTGCATAATACCCTGGCTACTTTAACTGGATGGTACCCTCTTGAAATGAAAAGAAAATAACAACCACCCTTCTTAACTCATTTTGTAGCATGAATGTGTCCTTCAAAGAACAGGTGGTCTCCTTTGTATCCATCCCAGTTACCAAGTACACAAAGCTGACATTTGGCATACAAACACACAGTGGCCTAGATCCTGTTGCCTAGCATAGTAAACTGCACTAAATTTGAGCCACTGAATCAATGGGGGATTTGGCGAGTCCACTTCTACACACGTTTCCACTAGTCCAAAGAGCCTACTCTAGTGTGACGTACTACAATAAACAACAGGATTTTGATCATGGTATGGCCATCTCCCCCCAACCTGGTGGCCCACAGATGTTTTGAACTTCAGGGACTTCTGGGAACTCTAGTCCAATATATTGGAAGGCATCAAGTTGGAAAAATTTTGGGTAGAGCAGTGTTTCCCAACCTTTGGTTTTTGGACTTCAGTTCCCAGAAGCCAAAGTCAATTCCCCAAAGCATTGATCAGCCAATCCAGTGACTTAGGTTTCTGGGAACTGAAGTCCACCAATGTTCCATAGAACATTAGTTTGGGAAATGCTGGTGTAAAGGAAGGGGTCATCCATCTTTTTTAGGCTTAGAAGTCTGCAGTATCCCCATCCTATTCAACTCCATGAGGCAACCATGAAATTGTGAGGCTTCCAGCCCTTAAGGATTGGTGCAAGATAGTGAGATTATTAGAGGAACAGCATCTGTTCCTCAAGAGGATTTAAACATGTTAAGTTTTTGACTAAAATTACCCCTCTGTCTTCACTTCTAGGGCCAACATTCCTTTTGACCAGAGGTAAGGAAACAATGATCTTTCCAACAGGAATAAGCTCAAACCCACCCACCCTCCATTAGCTTTAGCCAATGCAGCAAATGGTGAAGGAGGCCGGAAGCCATCATTCAATAACATCTAGTGCGAGGCAGTCTCCTTACCCCTACACCATTTGTAGGGCTATTTTGATGCTGATACTCAACCTTTTGGGAAAGAACCTTCTCACAGAAACACAAAGCATAGGACAAATTCCATAACAACTCTTCCATTGTGAAAGCATCCCCTCCTCCCACAAACACACCTTATGGCTGAGGAACTGTTTCCAGCCTGAAATTCACCCAACCAGTACATTATTTATTTGAAGATTAGAAAAGGTTCATAAAGGCAGCCATTCCCATATTGCCTAGGTGACAGCATTCTCCAAACTATGTTCAGAGGGAACACTGGTGGCCTTCAATTCCCGGAAGGCTAAATCAGTGCATTGGCTGATCAGTGCTTTGGGGAAGTGACTTAGGCTTCTGGGAATTGAAGTCCAAAAACCAAAGGTTGAAAACACTTGCTTACTGCTGCCAAGGCAACTAAACTATTAACAGCAGAGTGCAATCTGAAGGGGAAAGACTTTTCCACATGGGCTACCTAACACGCAAATACAAACATACATGATGCTAGCAACAGTGCCATACTCTGGGGAATGTGGCTTTCTCCAAGGCAAAACCAACTGGGGAAGAGAGGATATATTTGTTTCTGGCAGTTTCAGTTAGAAACTGCCTTCTGTATACAAGGATAAAACCTAAGGGTGTTTATTTTAACCACATTATGGGATAGTCAGCAGATCCGCTCTCTCTTTCCCTCAGCTGTAATCATTTTTACCACTGTCATAGAAGTAAGGAATGGGCTGCTTTGTTGTTGCTTGTAACCTAAAGATTCTTGCTTAGGAAGTTCTGGTAACACTGGTATACTTGTGGGGAATCACCTGTGACATAGAGAGGAAGAAGGTGGCAGGATACATTCGATTTTGTGCTTGGGGGTGGAAATCCTAGTGATTCACAGCAAGTATTTGGGAGGCTACAGAGAAGTGCTAAAACTTTTTGTCACCGCCAGAACTGAAGTTAACTTGGGTAGAAAGCATATTTGCTATCTCTTCTGGTTCTGTGAGTGACCATTCAGAAGCAGGAAATAGAAATCTGGCTTGCTTATGCTTACAGAAGTCTTTTCACAAGAGACAAGGAGAAAGAAAAACCCAAACCTATCAAGAGTTGGGTATGTTGGAGAGGGATTGCCATGAAAGAAATGCCCCTTTCCCAAACTCATCCATAGTGAGACATATAGTTTCCCACATTCACCCAAGTATGGTTAGCACTATCCCCTGGTAAAGATACTGCATGGCCAGAGGGGAAGTATTCTCTCCTCTTGGCGGGTTCCCCATGGCTCCTGAATGAAGTCAAACCTGAAATGTGAAATTCATTCAGATCGGCACCCCTTCATTCTGGTTCCCACTCTTATCTCCTACTTACCTGTAGTGAAGTCTGTATGTCTTTTGAAGCGGGTTAGGATGAAGTAACACAGAATGTAGAGGCTAGCAAACAGAAGGGCACAAATCTGCAGGAAGACAAAAAGGCACACGTCAGCAATCCCAGAAAGCAGACAGAACTTTCCCTTCCCCACTAGTGTGTACAGACACACAACCCATCTCAAGCACACTCATAGAAGGCACACACATTTCAATCTGACTTTGGTAAAGCTTTTGTTTTAAAAAACGATTGTAAGTTCCAAAATCTAGCCAGCCAGAATGGCTAAGCTAGTAATTCTTCTAAGCTCTGATTTCAAGAGACCATTGACTTTGTTGATGTGATATTTTGTAATTGTAATTTGTGGTGCTTTATTACTTTGTTAGCCACCCAGAGTCGCATTGCAAGTGGGGCGGCATACAAGTTGAAATAATAATACAACAACCACAACAATGTTCCACCCCAACTTACATACCAAATTAGAGAGTAAACAAAACAAAAATGATGTAGCACTTTTGGGATAGCTACCAAAAAGTAGAGGGTCTAATAGAAAGGGGAGCCCAGAAAAATGCTACATTTTTGTTTCATTTTGTTCATTCTCTGATATGCTTGAAACACAGACTAACATGGCTACATTCCTGAAAATACCGTGTTGTTTATTTTGTTGTTCAGTTGCAGCTGATTCCAACCCTTTGTGACCCTATGGACCATTACCCACCAGGCACCTCTGTCCTGCACCATCCTCTTCAACCTTGGACAGCTGTTATATTAAAAGTATTTCATTATCAACACTACAAAAAACTTTTCTATGAGATTTCTTACAAATGAAAGCAGTCCATGGAGTTGAAGCACTTTCTTTCCAATTCAATCAGGTTACTTAACAAGCACCTATATCAAGTAACTAATTAAAAAGTACCACCAGATCAACGTGGTCCAGAAACCTTCTATGGCAAGACAAGGATGCCATCATAAAATCACAGAAAAAGTGAGACAGAAGGAGCCTATGAGGCCATCGAGTCCAGCTTCCTGTGGAATCCTTTCAAGGCAAAGAATTGTACTCTACTACCAGATGTAACTATGTAGGCTGGGATCAAAGAAACAAAGGAGGATGAGGTGGTAGTAGTGATGATGATAGTGGTAGGGATAGCTATCCAAAGTAGAGGTTTCAGTGGAAGATGAGCCCAGAAACCATGGGTATTTGGGAAGAAGAAACATTTAGAAGCACTATGGGTGGCAAGGAAACATTGCAAGCTGGGGAAAGCAGCAGAAGCGAAACACTCACACGAGGGAATAGTCAAGGATATTCCAGCAGAGAAAATTGCAACAAACCAACTATCTACCATGTAATCTCCATTTGTAACTCAAGCGTAGAAGCTGTCCTATTCCCTCTATTAAGCCTCCAAGTAATAAAATGGTTCAACCAGTTCAATATCCCATTTACTTCCCATAACAGATGCCAAACCTCCCATTCCTTACCCACAAATCCCAGCTAATCCCACTCTCAGTCCATTTACAGTACCCAGGATTACAGATGCAAGGGAAAAAGAAATCCATCCATTATGAAAGGAGAGATTAAAAAGAGATTAGAAGGTTTTCGCTCTAACTCTATCAGAATATTCTTTCAATTGAGGTCACAGCTGTTTCAGCCATGGCCTTGCCCCTACTTTCTTTGTTTTAGAAAATGTATACCCCCCCCTTCATCGTATTTGCATGACAGAGGTTTAAATTAAAGGCAATAAAATGAGACCCCATGTTTCACTTGTCAGTGTAAACACATGGCTGTGTGAAGAAGATGCAGATAAAGCAGAATCTTCCTGTTTGTCTGGCACTTCAGATGAACACTGCAAAAGAATCCATCTTCCTTGTGTCAAACTCCGGATGATGTTACATTGCCAATACGAAACGGTGATCTCAAAGTCTGAACAAGGGGAGGTCAACTGGCAAGCTTAGAGCAAGGCCTGGTCAAGCTGACAAACACAAGCCATTTTTAATTGAGAAGGCCACTCTCTCCCACTGATCTATTCCAAAACCTTTATTTTACATGAATGATACCATCCATTATTTGACCAACAAAAGTTTGGAGGACACCAATGAGACATGAAGTGACATGGCTAAAAACTAGAGAAGAGCTTTGAGTGTGAGACGTTTTGTACATGCCAAAATCGTGTACACTTGTTATTTGTGGCAGGGATGGTTTGTTTATTGGGGAGGAATGGACCAAAAGTTATAATTTGTTTTACACCAGTACCAAGGAAGAATATACAGTAATACCTCATATAACATTAGTATCGAATAACACGAAAATCGCATAACATCAAGGAATCTGGGGGGAAGAATTGCATCAGATAACATTAAGATCCTATGGGATGCTTCAGATAACAACCGCGAAAGCCTGTGTGGTTACAATGTATCTCTATGGATCCCATAGAGGATCAGATAACACGAAAAATCATATAACACGAAGACTTGTGGAACCAGGTTTTAGCGTTATATGAGGTTTTACTGTATAGCATGACTAGCATAGAGAGGTACTTCCCGGACCATCTTGGACAATTGCACATTCATGTGAATTCAGTTTTCTAAGTGCTGGCTCTGTTGTAGTGCCAAAAAAAGCATCATCTACACTCAAGAGAGAACAGCCTGGAGAGAAACAACAATAATATGTTTCTGGAACAGAAAGAGTGAGGACTGGACAATTTCAGTGCATACTGAATGTTTACTATTGCAGCTAACGCCTACACAAGAAAACCTTGGGTGGGTGAAGAATAAAACAGCTGATACCCTGAATAGTTCCAATTTTCTTTAAAATATTTATAACTGCATGTCAAATTCCAGGCTAATCAGGCTTAAGTTTCAGGCAAGTCTAACAGTTTCAGGCAAGTCTAACAGATGGGCAAAACAGTACCTTCCTAAGTGTTTTGGATGAGACTCTTTTCACCTCCTGCCACTGCAAAGCTGGCTCATACTGCTGAGAATGAGAATCAAAATATACCAGGCTCAGACTGTCAGCACTAATTCCACTAATTGAAGAAGAAAAAGGAAGGTGAACTATCTGAGTAACATCCAAGGAAGCAGTTTATTCAGCCAAGCCTCATCCATCTAGGCCAGAAATGGCCAACCTTGGTGCCCCAAATGTTCTTAGACTTCCAATTCCCAGAAGCCTCAATCAGCAGGCATACTGAAGCCCCCAAACAGCCAAGACACCAAGGTTGGCCACCCAAGGTCTACGCATTCCTGTCTCTATGCCTGTGGAACTGGGAAAATGTTGAATATTTAGGTTCTCAGGAATGGTTTGGAGCTAAGGAAGGAAGGAAGGGTTTGCTTAGCCTTTAAAATTATGTAAGGAAAGCAACGCCCTGTCATATGGCCATGCTCTGCCTTCTTTCCATAACAAATCAGAACAAAATCAAACCCTCCCTTTAGGAGGGAACAAAAAAGTGCCCAGATTCACTGAACATACTGAGACAAGATTTACATCAATGGGGATGGCAGGGGAAAAACACCAAGACCATCTTTGCCCAACCAGGAACAATATAGAGAATAAATGATTCATCTGACTGAGTTCCAAAATAGGACGGTTGATGGCAAAGAAGCCAGATGGTAGAAAAGGATGGGTTTGGCCTTGCCCAACTTTAAGAGCATGCCAGCTAAAAGTATAAACAATGTCAGCCAGAATAAAAACTCTGGAGCTTCATCAGCTCTCAAGACAACTAGAGTACAGCAATAAGCACGTGAAAGAACAGTTTCAGGGAACTGGCAGGGGATAATCAGGGTTAACATTATTTAACATGCGTGTGGGATGGTAAAGTAGGTGTGGCATTCCAATTTATCTTTAGTTGTTGTTGTAAAAAAAAGCATGTTTCTAGCCCTCAGCAGTGAAGAGTACAAGAATCCAAACAGCAGACATTTTATTTATGTATTTATTACTCGCATTTTCTACCACCGCCCACTTGCCAAGACGACATACAGGGGAAAGAAAGAAAAGGATCACCAAGAATTAGTCTCAAGAGATCAAAAGCTTGGATATGTCACTTTTTCTGGCCCATAATTTCCAGAAGGCATTTTGGTGTCCCCCAAGGACTTTAAAGTTCAGACTCTGGCACCAGGCTCTGCCTTCAACTATTAATCCCTCATATCCCTGACCATGGGTCTCTGGCTATACAGTATAATCCTTTCCTCCCTCCATAATTTTGTTCCACAAAAGACCCAAAGGAAGTGGTTGTGTCAATCAGTCTAAACCACCTGACATCCTGCACTCTGAAGGCCGGATTTTCCTGCCTGGGAAGTGGCATAGCAAAGGGTTATGCAGCACAGCAGGCTGAGTTGGTTTTTATTATTCATGTCTTCCAGAAGATGCCCCACAGTTAACATTTCAAACTGGAAAGGGAACACCCTATCCCAAGCAAACCCATTTAGGCAGCCTTTTCATTCTGACTTCCTCAATTACAGACCAGAATCCTTGTCAAAAGGCCACTGACAAACTGAGGGCAAAGCTCTGGGGAAAAATACTGTACAGTACTTGCACTTTCATAACATAATCCCTATAGTTCCCGACACAGCATGTAGATTCTCTTTGGATCACTGATTGTTAAGTCTGTTGGTTATGTGCTCCAGAGCTTTAAGGTAAGGAGCAGGAAAGAGAGTGTTTAGGATACTTACCAAGAATTTGAGACTTGTGTTGAAAGCAATGGATGACAAGAGGATGAACTTATTAAGTGACAAGATGAAAAGATAACGTAATTATTATGAGCATTTTCTCCTTTAAGCATGGGTTGGGAAACTGGTTGTCCTCCAGATGTTGAGGGACTGTCACTGGCTTTGCTGATTAGAGCTGATGGGAGTTACAACCCAAAACCATCTGGAGATCAACCAGTCCCTACCTTAGCTTTAAGCCCACAGAACACCGCACATAAATGTATCAGTGTTTGCTAACCAACCCTGTAAGGCTGCTGAATTATCATTCCTGTTACATGCCCATAGGAGATGGTCGAGAGGCTTGAGGCAGGGTAGGTTCAATAACATTTGATGAGGTGCACCTCTCCATTCCACTGTCTTTACAGCATCCCTTGTTTATTAAGCTTCAGCTTAAATACCTCTGGTGAAGTAAACTGCACCAGCTTCTGGGGCAGCCCTATTCCACTTGCAAAACAGCAAGGTTTCCTAATGTTTGGCCAACATGTGCGTCCCTTTGGTCTGACCTTGCCCTCAAGCAACAGAAAAAACATCTTCTGCATGACAGCCCTTTGGGTATTTGAGAACTGCTCTCCCCTTAACATCTCAAGTTGTTCTTCTCTGTCATTTATCATTTCCAGCATTGATCCATTTTCCCCACAGGAATCTCCACATATTATGCAGTTGCTTCAGGCAAACAGCAACAGCCTAGTTCCACCTTCAAGGGTGACCCAAGAAGGCTCAAAGACTGGAAGATGAGGGCAACATAACAAATGGCAAGAATACAGATCAGGGAGAAATGTTGACCTGGGGTCAGATTGCCATGTGTTTTCTGACCCAAAAGTGCTAGTCTTGAAAAGCATTGTTTTCTCCCTTGTCCTGGTGAATAGCATCAACGTGACTGCTCTTTAGAAGGCAAAACATGCCGAAGTTTTATGAAAGGCTAAAGTGCAGCCCTTCAGATAATTTACAACCTCTGAAATGCCTCACAACATCTACACTGGTTAGGGCCAAAGGAAGGTGTAAACCAACACTATGTAGAGGGCTTTTCTTTGTCCACAGGGAAAAGTACTCTTTTCTTGACATTTGGCTCCCATGGCAAAATGTGTGGAGTTGATGGCTGCAGATCACTGGTGGTGGGGTTGAAAAAGAGCAAGCACCTTTCTAGTTCTTCAGTCTTCCAGCTGCTCCATTTCCAGAAGTCAGGAAGGCAAAGCAAGAATGTGACATCAAGAGCCAAGGCTGAGAAAGTAGAAGGTTTATTCTGTGATACTGCCTCATTTTGCTGCAAATTCCACAACGGTTAACAATCAACTCAAAAGGGCCTGTTTCCCCTCCTTGGTCAGTCCCACAGGTGGCTGACGTACAGCTCCACCCTGATGGAAATGTAAAGATGCAATTCCACCCCTCTGCCCAAATCCGTAGAACCAATGGTAGTGAATTCTATGGGCTCCGCTCCCTAAAACATCTGGAGGGCTGTTCTTTGTCCATTCTTGTCCTACAGGCAAATTTCCCCCCTTAAAAAGAGCAGGGAGCAGCATTACTCATCAGAACCAAATTGCTCCAAACTAAACCTCATCTACAGTTCCACTCAGATGGAAAATAAATAAAGACAATTTTCCATAATGCTAAGAGAGGCAGGCTTGGGGTGGGGGTGGGGAGCATGCTTCTACTCCTAAGTCCCCCAGATCTCCCTTGTTTTAATGCCACACCTATTTCCTAAGAAGGGCCACTTCCCTAAGATCTGGCCGAGCAAATGCAGATAGACAGAAGTGTTGCTACTGCTGGAACCTTCACAGTCCAAACCACCCTGGATCCTCGGGCAATCAGAATGCTAAATCCTGCGTCTTCTGATCCCTCTTGACCTCTGGCAAGGGATGGTAGGACTCCTAGCAGAGACACTGGAGATAAGTGGGACAAGAAGTCCTGGCTCCAGGGCAGGGCAAGGATCAGAAGCTAAAAGTTCGGGCCTGGAGCTCCACGTTGTCTCTGCTGAGGTAAGGTGTTTCTCTTCAGAAGTCTTGGCTGTTTCAGGAGGGAGGGAAAGAAACAGGAGATAAAAATACTTCACAGCACCTGGGAGGGAGGCACAGAGCAAACAAGCAGCTCTTTTGCTGGTTCCCAAGTAAACCATGTCCTGCCCCCGCCACCCGCCCTCACAGACTGATGTCAAAACACCCTTTTGGCTGGTCACTCAGTTAGGCAATGACCTCTGTTTGAAGACCACAGGAATAAATGTGTGTTCATACTGACATCCACTGTGTTTTCTTTTTAAAACTTCCTCTCTTTCTCTTTCACTGACTCAAATCTTTAGTTGCCCCCATGTATGTATATTTGCCCCTTTGCTCAAACCCTTATGACACCTTCTAAGGAGCCAACCAACAGGCATTGAACTTTACACCACTCCATTTGAATCTTATTAAACTAACAGTGTCCAAAGGATGCTATTTATTCTTAAACTGGTTCAACACCATTCTTCATTCTCTTACTACTTTCTCCCTCAAAATTCCAGCTCATTTCTTATCAAAAACCACATTTTACCCATTCCAAAAACTCAACCAACACTCAACTTCCCTACTTGGTCTCTCAGCCAACCCAAACAATTCTTACAAATGACCCTTGCTCCTCTCTCACCCCTTCCACCACATATTTACCTGTGAATGGATTTCAAACCAGATCCCTCACCATATAAGCAATACAGTTGTACCTCGCTTAAAGAGCATAATGTGTTCCACAGGATTGCTCTTTAAGTGAAACACCATTGTAAATGACCAATTGTGACTTCTGGTTCTGCGAACCCCGATTTATTTGTTAAGCAAGTTTTTGGTTGGTTTTATTTGTTAAGCGAAGTGAACATTCAGAGAAAATTCTGCTCTTTAAACGAGGTGCTCTTTATGCAAGGTTTGACTGTACATGTAAATATAACAGGACATCGCAAACCCCAAGATCCATGATCTCATACAGAGACCAAGCCTCAAACATCTGCACATTAAACAAAAAGTGGCACAATTCTTCCAAAACAAAATGCATGCTTGAAAAGAGAAAAAGGATGAGCATCTCAAAAATGATTGAGAATGCCAAGCTGGAAATATTTACTGACACAAACATTTTTTTTCCTAAAGAAAGTATGAGCAGAATTTGCCTTCCACAGAGCTGTTCCAAAGTCTTCACATGTGAACCAAGACACAACTTGTTTGACAAGTGGATGTCTTCCAATGGGTGCAGAAATAAGCGGTGTTTTTTTCCTTTCCTTTTATGTACAAATCTTTGGTATCTCTAACCAAACTCACAAGGAGGGAAGTGTGTAAACTGAAGTCATATGTTAAGAATTCCTATCTTCACTTAAGCAATACCATTCTTGGGTCACCAAGATCTTACAAACAAGGTGAGCTTTTGAGTTCTTCACAACTCAAAATAACAAAAGATCAAACATAATCACAATCTGGGTGGAACTACAGGTCCACTTCCAATTTTGAAAAATGGATGGTCTTCTCTGGGGGTGTTCAACCATGCGATAGGGCCCTGTGGCTTATCTTAAAAGTGAAGTGCCTCTCCTGGATGAAAAATACAAGATACAGTATGTGAAAGGGCAGGGTGAATGTACATAGACTCAGAGCGACAGCCAACTCCAGTTGTATCCACTTTTGAATAGGATTCTACAGTACCAAGTGTTTCTTCTTCTGCCATATCCAAATCTGAATACTGTATAGGCGATCCTCATGTCAATCAGCCATGAAGATTGTCTTGGGAACCATATGATGTAGTGGCCTTTCGTCTGCCTTCTGCATCACAGTGTGACACCCGTACCACTGATCCAGTTTCACAAGTCTGTCCTGAGCCCTTTTGGCATGCAAAGTCCTCATCAGCCCCAGGCCAGTATTGATGAAGCTGCTGTCCTCCATCAAGATGGATTCAAGTGGGATTTAATGCACTTGGGAATTATCATCCATTCCGTTAGTCCTCAGGGTTGTCAGGATAGTTAACCTGACATTCAACATTGAGTCATTGGCAGTAGGGTCTACTCTATTACCATAGCAGGATAACCTGGCCAGACAATCACAACAAATGCTGCTGGTGTGGAAATGCAACAATTTTGCAACAACAGCATTGGTAGGCTAGTTGGTTTTCACACCAACATTTAAGGTGCCAATTCTGACCAGTAAAGCCCTTCACAGCTGGTTGGTTGCATTAGTGGTCTGGGCATCTGACTGTGGCACCAGAGGTTGAAAGTTCAATTCCATGGTGTGCCATCCTAAGAGAAGACCCATCCTGTATTGCCACAGCCAAGCTGAATAATTGCAGGGCACACTCCCCAAAAAGGGGACACTAAATCACTTCTGTGTATTTTCTATCTAGAAAATCTGAAAGGGTCACCATAAGTCAGAAATGAATTGATGACATGGCTATTATTATTAAAGCCCTTCATAGCTTGGTACAGTAAAACCTCGGATAACGCTAAAACTTGGTTCAACAAGTCTTAGTGCTATCCGATTTTTAATGTTATCTGATGCATGCATCTGTTAACATTAAAATCCTATGGGATGCAACGGATAATGTTAAAACTCCATAGAGATACATTGTAACTGGCACAGGCTGTAGCGAACATAATCTGATGCATCCCATAGGATTTTAATGTTATGCGATGCAATCCCCCCCAGATTGCTTAATGTTATGCAATTTTAGCGTTATCTGATGCAAACGTTATCTGAGGTATTACTGTACTTCCAAATTCAAACCATGTCTCCCTATATGAACTCATGTCCCACATTGCTAAAATTAACCCCCAAGTCCCCAATTTGCCTAGAATCAATGAAGTTAGAGCAACCTGGAATGGAAATCTCTATCTTTAGAGCTACTGCCCTCAGATAGTGACAAAAGCTTGGAGAAGAATATTTCTCACCTGTTTGTTTGGCTCTATGAGTGACTTGTAGCAGATTGGCAAAGATTTCCAAATCTCAATTTAACAATTGCAACAATGAATTTTCCTCTTCTTAAACCACAGGAATGCAAAAGGGTGGGTAATAGCAATAGCAATTCCACTTATGAACTGCCCCATAGCACTTAGTGCACTCTCTGGGCGGTTCACAATATAATTAACATTTTGCCCCCAACGTGCCAGGTGCTCATTTTACTGACTTTAGAAGGATTAGAAGGCTGCGTCAACCATGAGCCCTGTCAGGTTTGAACTCCTGGATAATCAGGAATGGGACTGTTTGTGAAAGGACTGCATGCTCTTTTAACTTCTGGCATTTAAAGCCAATTACTGGACTTAACATGGTTTAACTCCAAGTGTTTGCATTTTCCACCAGGGTCCAGTTCGTAGATCATGCAGTTCAAATTTAAAAAAAGAATAAGTAGATCCTAGGAGTCTAAAGTTCATTTGGCACTGTTGCAAAACACTGGGCAGTAGGGAGAGACTGCATTTTAGACAGTTTACACCAGGGGTTCCCAAACTATGGCCCGTGGGACAGATCTAGCCCATGGCACCATTTCATGTGGGCCCCCACTGCTCCAAGAGCATTTGAGAAACAAAATAGCTACCCTTTTGAAGCAGTCGGGACAAAATGGCCACCCCCATCATGCAGGCAGGGCAAAATGGCCATCCGGCCCTAGAAGCTGACTGAAAGATCATGACCTGCTCCCCGGCTTGAAAGGGTTGGAAACCCCTGGTTTACACATCTGGACCTGGCTTAATGTTTGCTGTGGGGTACAGGAGCAAAAATATTTGAATCAGAATTCTAAATCTGCATGTTAAGATTTTAATGATTTTAACTAGTATGAATACAAAATAAAAATGTTTTGCTCTGTCTGCTAACCCAGACAAAGAGATGTATTGTGTGTGACTCTGCAGTTTTCTTCGGGAATTCTGGGAATTCTGCTCAACACACATATGTCCCATTTATCTCCCGAGACTATTAGGCAACATTTATACTTTCAAAGCCTATTTCAACTACCACAAGGGTTAGAAATGTAGGTCCAAACCCAGTTCCGAGCCCAAAATAGAAGAGAGCCATTGGATCAATTGCCAAATGAATCCTGCTGAATCAAAGGCTGAAATCATCTTGCTTAGCATACCAAGTCACATTACAGTAGGTGTACTTAATCAATGGTGATATCGTGAGTCAATTTTCCCACAAGCCCCATTGATTCAAATGGGCTAACTCTGGCTGCAATTTACCATGCTAAGCAACAGGATTTCAACCAATCAATCTGTTTTAGCCAGGATCACCAATTAATTCAGGCTATTAAAAAAAACACAGAACTGAGTCAGTTTGAGATGGTGAATGCGGCCATCAGTACAGAATATCTTAATATGGCATCAGCGCAGAATCATAGATTACACTGAGACTTTCAATTACAAAAAAAAAGGTGACAAGGGGTGTGTGTCAACAAAGGAGCAGGACAACACAGTCCTTTCCCACGCTGGTAGAGGAGGGAGCTGTGAACTAACTGGAGCAGAGCACTGAAAGATGGGGAACGTGAGTTAACTGCCTTATGAATAAATCTGGCTAAGGAAAAGATGACATCAAGGCTCTGTTTCAGGGACAAGTAACAGTAAAACCTCATATAACACTAAAACCTGGTTCCACAAGTCTTGGTATTATATGATTTTTAGTGTTATCTGATCCTCTATGGGATCCATAGAGATACATTGTAACCACACAGGCTTTAGCGGTTGTTATCTGAAGCATCCCATAGGATCTTAATGTTATCTGATGCAATTCTCCCCCCCAGATTCCTTAATGTTATGCGATTTTAGTGTTATTCGATACTAATGTTATATGAGGTATTACTGTATTGGGTTTCTGGCCATCAAGGGAGATATTTAAGCCAAGCTGTTGTTCACAGTGCATCACCCTCCCCAGCCTTCAGTTGGCAGCTGTTGCCAAATTGTCTGATAGAGGGACTGCATGTGCCGTACACACACTTGAGTGCAGTGGCAGCCAGGGCATTTGCTGCTTCAGCTTTTCTCGGAGCCAAGAACCATTCATAATGAAAGGACCCATTCTATACTATAAAGCTAACTGCACCAGGAATCCCAGCTGCTGACATATCAAATCTGTTGCACAAATGAGAGCAGAGACCCATTAGATAATATCTATGAGCCAACGCGTCTGGCATGGATGGCCGCAAACCCCAATCTATTTTGTCTAAAGAATGAGCATCAGCAAATTCACATAGGAAAGTTAATCTCACAGCACATAGTCTAGATAAGAGTCATGGGAAGGAAGGCTGACATCAATTCCAGATGGCTAACTGGGGCGGGGGGAGGTCTATTCTTTAGGAACATCACCACAGACATTTAGTATTGGGAACATGGACCATTAGACACATCCAACCCCTATTATGGATAGATCTTTCAAATCTCATTCCCATCAAAAGGAACATAATGTTTTAATGAAGAATGACCTGTATTCCCAATCTGTTACTTTTCAGCTGTATTGGAATGAAGAGTCTGGAAGAGCCATGTTGTGGGATTTTGGTAAAAGAACAAAAAATACTGTACAAATTTGGAGGAGGGCGCAAATGAGCTGGACAATGCCAGTTTGGGGATGACAGTGCATAGCAATATGCAACTGCTCAAGTAGCAGCCAATGGTGGTCTTATATGCTCCTAGGGCCATGATGGTGAACCTTGGCACTCCAGATCTTCTTGGACTTCAATTCCCAGAAGTCCAAGCCCCCATGAATTCGCACAAATGGGTTTACTGCAATTCATCCGGCCCACGCCGCACCGCCCTCATTGCTCCTGGAAGCGGAAGTAAAACATGCCCATATGGGGGCATTTCACTTCTGCTTCCAGGAGCGTCAAGGGTGGCGTGGGCCGGATGAAGCGCAATAAACCCATTCGTGTGGATTCATGGGGGCTTGGGCTTCTGGGAATTGAAGTCCAAGAACATCTGGAGTGTCAAGGTTCACCATCAAGGTTCTAGGGTGATCTTGACCAAGAAGTTCAATTTTATCTACTGGTACTGGTAGTGACAAGGGAGTGATTTAGAGAAATATGAATTACCATGGCTTCCATTAGCTACTTTGGTTATTGTTCTAATAATTCTTGTAGAAGCTGCTGCCTGCCACTGAATCCAGAAGTCGCAACTGAGAAAACTGGTCACAGCTGTAAGAAGAGGAACTTTTGAACGCTTAGCAGTGTACCTTGATATGCTCACAAACAGGAAATACATGTGCTTCATGACCTACGTCCCCCTGTGCAAGACATGACAGTTGGTCTAATACTGCAATAGTGACACATGGAACAGGAGTTGTGCAAATGATCACAGCCATTTGCCAAGATACCTGCTACGTGCTTTAGCAAGACAGACATGTCATCAAAGCTACTTCTGTGACTTCTTTACTGCCATGCGGTAATCCCAAACAGGACAGTGGCCAGCATGTATGAACTGTGTATTTATCAGTTGGAGTTTGAATAACAGGCTGTACACATATGCAGAAATACAAGCATCCATTTTTCTTCTCTTGGCGATTTGGCTTTTTCCTTCACCCCATCATCGATAATGGGCACCAGTTGCCACAGGATGATAGTTCTGAAAGAGGCAAACATTTCCTAATCAAGCTTCGATAGACACATGTTAACATGGAACTCAAATGTTTGGGAGATGCCATGAAGGCTAGCAAATTGAGAACATGGATGCTTTTCCGGATACGGAAGGCAGTCTAGGAAAGTTTGGGCTATATTTATAATAAAGACTAGGAAAGGAGCATTGAACAGAGTGGAGTTTTTTGGAATTATGGAGTTGTGTATTTGGTGTTGTCTGTGCAGTGGCTCAAGTAGTTAAGATGCTGAACTCGATGACTGGAAGGTTGGAGTTTGATTCCCGAGTGAGCTCCTGTCTCTGTTCCAGCTCCTGCCAACCTAACAGTTCAAAAGCAAGAAATTGCAAGTAGATAAATAGGTACCACTTTGGTGCAAAGGTAAGCAGTATTCCGTGTTGAGGCATGCCTGCTACATGTCCATGGAAATGTCTGTAAACGCAGACAGCACTGGCTCTTTGGATGTAAACAGAGATGAGCATTGAACCCTAGAGTCGGATATGACTGGGTTGCGAGCAAGGGCGACCTACAGCTCTACCTGTTCAAATAAAACAATGAAGTGGGAAGGGAGATTATTGAGCTGTATTTCATTATATGCTATAAATGGCTCAGTGGAAGTTTGAAACTTGGGAGGAGGAAAACAAAAAGCCATATTGTAACCCTTGCACAATAACTATGATCTTCCTAAATTCTCCCCAGAGCAGCTAAAAAAATGGCATCCGGCTTATGGATCCTTCCAAAAAATTCTCATCACTCACAGTTCTCTATGCAGAAATAATTTCCGAAACCTCTGCTACAGAAACAGGAAATGGCAGTTAAATTTACACAGGCTCCCTTTTCTCATATCATAGTGACCTCCAGTTTGAAAGCCTCCCTGCTTGAACTGCAATGTCTTCGCATGGGGGCAGCCCAAAGTTCTCCTGAAACTTGAGGACGAAAGAGCTGCCCATCAATATTGATGGTGGTATTTATTTCAGCAGGTAGCAAAGTCACCTGCCCTGGAATGCTCATCACCCACCCAACCCCAGTGGAGGCAGCAGCAACTCTGCAAAAACGTCTGTGCACTGCCACAGTTGTTAGGTATATCAGAAAACAAAGTGGATTTAATCCACTTGGGGACCATCATCCTTCCCAATGGATTTCACCAATGCTGCTTGCTATCAGAGGAGGAAAAGCCAACAGCAGCAACATCCTTTTTGCAGACCTCATAGGATGAACCTGTATACAATTGCTGATCTATTAACAAGAAACATGGGACTTGCTATTTAAAAATTGCCATTTCCATAGACAGAAAATAGCTAACCTAACACTGTTTTGTTAAGGGCTATAGGAAGTCCAGCTGGGCGAATATCTGCTCTGGATAAACTCGGGGAAGTCTCAAACCAACACCACACTAATCAAGAGGGTAAAACCCCAAAAGGATCGTATTGCTTACAGACCCTCTGCACAGCACCAGGCAGTGGCCTGACCCAGCACCTGAACCAGTGATGCTTCTCCTCAGGCATTTAGTAATACCACACACCGCTGACCAGAAAAATATCATTAAAATATCATCACCTATGCACCAAAGAGGAGCAAAGCCATCCCTAATTAGATGGCCATTCTACTTGCTTGTTCATGTCAGAGATTACACTGGTTTGAAAGGATTTTTAGGGGATGCCCAAATGAGGCTCCTTTCATGTCCCCAAGTGCAGCTCTCAGGTATCAAAACCCGACCTTCCGGTCTCCAGCTCAGTGTCTTAACCACTAAGCCACCGGAGGAGCTGTGGCCATTCTACTGCAAAATACCTCTAATTAGAAATATAAATTAAGTACAAGTAACAAGTTATTTACACCTGTCGAGAGACCCAGCACTTGGTCTGGCTTTCCCATGCATATGCTAGCTGCCTAATTTCCTTTCTCCTGAGATCAGAGGAATCCTCAATTTATAGGGGAGCGGCACATCTCTCTCCCCTCAATTGTACCTAGGTGAGATATTCTACATCACCTTGTCTTTCATATTTCCTTTGAGCATTTACACCAGTGTACATTTTCACCTGGCCAACATGTTAACCATTTAATTTCCTCACAGCAACTAATGTCCAAGCTCCGACCACTAAGTAGCAATGGCTTGGGAGCCTATGGGAAAAGGCTGTACTCTTCATGCAGTTTGCATTTGGCTTTCCATTAGGATTGCTGATTAGTCATTGAGAAAATAAGATGCGGGAGAAGAGAGACAACTGACCTGATCCAATAGGGCTCTCCTTAGTCTGAATATGATGTGTGGCACCTGCCTGACTCATGATATGCAATACATCATTGCAGGTCCGTCTCAACTGGACAAAATGCTTTGAATTCCATTGCTAATACTGACTTGGCAGTGTGTTTCGTTTTGTGCAACTCCAAGCAATCTCTTTGCTCATCAAATAACTAACCCTTATGGAACTCCAAATCCCTTCCAACACGTTGGAGGGGACTCTGGACTAACCTTTGACACACAAAGGCATGTTGGGAAGGCATGAAGGCTGTACTCACTGCTCCTTTCCCCTCCCCAGGGAGTAGCAAGTAAGAATCTCTCACCATTCCAAGTTACTCATATCATGCATACACCAGACAGGTGGTTGTCTCCAGGCAGAGACCGTGGTGCAACTCATGCTGCTCTACATAAGAACCTTATCTAGCACACCTTGAGATTGAGCTACGTGGACACCAGGTGCCAAAATGAAGCTCCTTGCAAACATGCTGGAAACCCTTGCTCAGCACTAACTACACTAAAATAGTGACCATATCTAGATAGAATAGGTGGCGAGACCAAAAGAATTAATCTCCTGTGGAAGTCTATCTAAATAAATAAACAATTTCATGTCAGAAATTATTCCGGGTTGAAAGGATTTTTTGCTGGAGAAACTCTCCTCAGGGGACGCCCGAATGAGTCTCCTTTCATGTCCTCAAGAGCTGGGACAGAGACAGACGTTCAATCCATCATGCAGTATTATTATTATTATTTCAATTTATACGCCGCCCTACTCGGTGCAACCGACTCAGGTCTCAGTCCCCAGGTCTCAGTACCTAGGTCTCAAACTGCTGACACTCCAACAACAAGGTGAGCTTCTTAACTACTGAGTCTCCACAACCTCCTGCTCTATCATGAAAAAAGGGTAGTGCGGTGGATCAGTGGTTAAGATGCTGAACTTGATGACTGGAAGGTCGGCTGGTCAGCAGTTCAAGCCCCGAGTGCTGCATGACAGAGTGAACTTCCATCTCTGTCCCAGCTCCTGCCAACCTAGCAATGTGAAAGCAAGAAATTGCAAGTAGTTAAATGTAGGTACCACTTCGGTGGGAAGGTAAACAGCGTTCCGGGCACTCCAGTGTCTAGCCATGCTTGGCACATGTCCATGGAAACGTTTGCAAATGCAGACACCGCTGGCTCTTTGGCTATAAACAGAGATGATCACGGAACCCTAGAGTTGGATACAACTGGCTTTTGAACAAGGGCGACTTTTACCTTTCCCTATCATGACAAAAGCTGAGTAGGTTCAGAGGGCTGATAGGCAACAAGCAGATAAACCAGGCATGTTTTGATAGAGAGCTGCAGTTCAGACAACTCCATCTTAGATAAATATATACAGTACTGTACAAGCTTTGTTGTCTTGGGCATGCCCCTGTATTGTAATGGGATCCAAAGAACACTAAACCAGCAAGAACAACTGCATTAGTACTTATATCCACTCTCTCTAGTCAGGCATTCTTCTCCAAAATCTCTGAGCCATTTTGATAAACTTGTAGCATGAATTGCTATAAACTAAGGAAATGCTTTATCAGATTCACAAAACCATTAATTATATGTGCCCATTGACTGAGGCATTCAATAGCATACTAAAGTAATCATAAGCTTTTTTATCCTGTCCTCCCTCCAAGAAGGGAAGGAACTGAACTAAAATATGAGGCAGCCATGAGTTTCTTCTAGCTTTCTCTCATGCTAGAAGAAGCGATACTCCGTAGGTGATACTTGGTAGGCCACATGTCTCTTGCCACAGTTGTTATTTCTCAGTTTAATAACAATAATTATATACTGTCAAGTTAATTCCAACTTATGCCTGTCTTTTCCAGTGTTGAAAAGCTTGTGACCTGGAAATCTTTCTCTTTTAAAAATCACAAAGGTTTGGCAAAACATTCAATACAGAAAATTATACAGTACAATACTTGGGATTTATTTGTACTATTTATATGCCTACAGTTTGGGCAGGTTATCTTGCTATGGTAATAGAGTAGACCATACTGCTAGCAACTCAACACTGAGTGTCAGGCGGCGGTCAACTAACCTGACAACCCTGAGGACTAATGGCCTTGGGTGCCTTGAAGTCCACAGAGAAGGATGATGGTCCCCGAGTGGGTTAAATCCCACTTGAATCTATCTTGATGTAGGGCAGTAATTTCATCAATACTAGGGCTCAGGACCAGAAAGTGACTTGTGGAACTGGATCAGTGGTATGAGTGTCATGCTGCGATACGGAAGGCAGATGGAAGGCCACTGCATTATATTCCCAGGACAGTCTTCATGGTTCATCACCATCATGATCACCAATATTTGGATTTGGATATGGCAGAAGAAGAATTTATATGCCACCTTTCTTGCCATAGGGAACCCAAGGCAGTTCACAACAATTAAACCTACACAGCAATCACCATTTTTAAAATACCAGAAAAAACTATTTAACAATTAAGCATTTCTACTTTCGGGGGGGGGGGGGGTTGTCACAAAACAAACAAGGATTATTTGTATTTGTATGCCCCTCTATTCGCCGAAGCGACTCAGAGTGGCTAACAACAAACAATACCCTCAAACAACATAATATAAATGTGGCATATGCAACCTAATACAATTATTCTGCTTTTAAGAAGAGTATGCAGGTTGCATTTTTAAAACACTCAAAACTCACCAAAGTGGAGAAGAGTTCGGAAAGCAATTACATAGAGAGATAGTTCAACTTGGAAGATTATACCTGTAACCTACTTGGAGCCCTCTAGATATCTTCGACAGTAATTCCTGTCACTCCCACCCAATTGATTTACTGGCTGGTAATGATGGAAGTTCTGATCCACAAATCTTTCAGGAAAGGCTGGTCTAAACCACCTGCCACGTTGTACCTTAATGTAACTATCAACAGCTGCAGACCAACACATGAATTCCTCCAAAGACACAGGCAGATGCCTTTGAGATGTGGTGTTGGAGGAGAGTTTTGAGAGTACCCTGGACAGTGAGGAGAACAAATAGGTCAATCTTAGAAGAAATTAACCCTGACTGCTCCCTAGAAGGTCAAATAGTAAAGATGAAGAGGAGTACAGTACTTTGGACATCAAATGAGAAGAGAGGATTCACTTGAGAAGGCCTTGATGTTGGGAAAGATGGAGGGCAAAACAAGAAGGGGGTAGCCAAAAATGAGATGGCTAGATGGTATTGTGAATATAGTGGGCACGGAGCTGGGTGAGCTGTGGAGGACAGAGGTGCCTGGAGGGCAATGGTCCATAGGGTCGCAAAGGGTCGGAATCGACTGTGCGAATGAAAAACAACAAAATTGTCTAACATGTTGTGAGCAAACATGGAACAAAAGTATACAACAGCTAAATTACAACTTCCTCCAAGCAAATTATCCTCTATTTTGCCTTATAATTACTTGAGAGTGTTGCAGAAATGTGCCTCAGCAGGTGGGTGGGCAAGAAATGAGGCTCAGGTTCAACTCCCCAATTGATGAAGCTCACCTGATGGCCTTAGTCAGAGCAGTACTTTCTTGTTATCCAGCTTTATCTCACAAGGGTTGAGGAAGGCTGAAAATATTTAAATTCTGAAAGAAGCCTACATGGTGCATAAAATAGCCATCCACTGCTAAGATAAGCCTCAAATACTGTGAGCAGCCCAGAGTACTGAATTTGCACTAATAGTGGCAGCACATAAATTCAATTAATTAATTAATCAATAAACAAACAATAATACAGAAAGAGTACCAAAAGCCTTTATCTTTTAAGACTTCCAAGTCAAGTTTGTGGTGCAGTTAAAACCTTCAACTCACAGAAAACTCCTTCAAGAAAAAGAGGGAACCTGGCAATTCATTGTGGTTGGTTGCTGTAAACAAGATACAGTCAAACCTCATATAACACTAAAACCTGGTTCCACAAGTCTTGATGTTATACGATTTTTAGTGTTATCCGATACATGTTAAAATCCTATGGGATCCATAGAGATACATTGTAACCACACAGCTTTAGCTGTTGTTATCTGATGCATCCCATAGGATCTTAATGTTATCCGATGCAATTCTTCCCCCCAGATTGCTTAATGTTATGCAATTTTAGTGTTATTCGATACTAATGTTATATGAGGTATTACTCTGTACATAAATCTCTCCTGTTAATTCTTCAATGTCTTTAGGGACTCTTTCTGGTTAGACTGCTGCTACCAAAACAACTAAGAATTTGGGAACAAACAGATTTTATTAGTTGGAATTTTTGAAATGGCAGCCATGTTAGTCTGTTTTGAGCATATCAGAGAGTAAACAAAACCAAAAGACAAAAAACATTGTGGCACTTTAAAGACTAACTGCTGCTTACACACACACACAAATTAATGTTGTGGCACTTTAAGGACTAACTGCTGTTTACAGCAGTTAGTCCTTAAAGAGCCACAACATTTTTTTTCTTTGGTAAACAGCAGTTAGTCTTTAAAGTGCCACAACGTTTTTTGTCTTTTTGTTCTGTTTACTCTCTGACAGGTTTTATTAGTTCATTAGTTATTAGCTTATTAATTAGTTACCAATAGTAGGTTCTACTACACCTTGTAGCTCAGCCTCATGAGATGAATCCATGCGCCCACTAAGTTTCTTTCTAGTTTACAGAATCTCTCAAGATCAAATAGCGATGGCGAACCTCGGCACTCCAGGTGGTTCTTGGACTTCAATTCCCAGAAGCCCCAGGCAGCACTCTTGCTGATCCAGGGCTTCTGGGAATTGAAGTCCAAGAACGACTGGAGTGCCATCACTTCAACTAACCGTTTTCGACTACACATTCAGAGCATGGGAAAAAAAAGTGGAACGGAAAGCCTATAGGAAAAGCCCGATGGGACTTGTCGTCGTCGTCCCCCCGCACCTGGATAGTGTTCCTCTTTCACAACACATCTGTAATAGCAATTACACTTATCTACTGCCCCGCTCGCAAGTTAATTATTTTGCCCCCCAACGTGCTGGGTATTCATTTTTTCAGAAGGCTGGGCGGCTGAGTCGACCTTGGTGCCCGTCAGGATCAAACTCGCAACGTTTGGGCTGCAAGCACAGCAGTTTTAACCACCAGAAGCTACTCACCAGGCACTCGCGGACCCTCTCGTGGAAGAGCTGCTCCCGAGCGGACCACCCGTCGTGTTCCCCGGGGTCCATCCTCTGGTCAGCATGGCTGAAGGCTAGGAAGGCCTCGGGCAGAGGAGCGGCCGCGGGAAGAAGGGGTGCCCAGGACCCCCGCTTAGTAGGAGCCACAATGGAGAGAGAGAGACCCGCCGCTTCCCCCTGTCTCTGCCCTGCCAGAATGCCTCGGCGCGACCCCCCGCCTCACATCGCCTCAGGCGGCCCCGAGGAAGCCCCTCGTCCCTTCCTTAAAGGGGCCGCCGCCGGCAGAGCCCATTAACCTACTTCTCCAGCCAAGGACTGGCGGAAAACTGGAAGGGGAGGCGGGCTGTCGCCTCCAGCGCACTTGGCATGGCGAGGCGCCGATTGGCTGACTTGACGCTCAAACCGGATAGGCTGACAGACACACGTCAATTATGACGTAAGTGACCACTCAGAGCTGCCCGTTTGGAGGCAGTGGGCGTCCGTGGCCCCGCCTTCCTTTCGTGTTCTTGGGCTTCTCTCCGCAGTGCAGAAGTGCGCGGCTCTCTCTGCGGAAGCGTGGCTGGAGGTTTCCATGGTTTCCTCCCCCCCCCCACTTCCTTTCCAGGCTTATCTTCCAGAGACACACAAAATGCCCAACAACTGCTAGGTTGGCAGAAGCTGGGGCAGGCAACGGGCACCCCCTCCTTCGTGTCGGACTTGGATCTCAAACTGCTGACCTTCCAGCCGTCAAGCTCAGCTTCTTAACCACTAAGCCACCACAACCCATTATATAGAGACAAAAAACGTTTAAAAATCTGTCTAGGTGATTTTTAAACGTTTTTTGTCTCTATATAATGGGTTGTGGTGGCTTAGTGGTTAAGAAGCTGAGCTTGACGGCTGGAAGGTCAGCAGTTTGAGATCCAAGTCCGACACGAAGGAGGGGGTGCCCGTTGTCTGCCCCAGCTTCTGCCAACCTAGCAGTTTGATTTGCAGTCATTTATTTATTTATTTGTTCAGATTTATATTGCCGCCCACTTGCCTAGGCGACTCAGGGCGGCTTACAGTCAAAACAGCAACTGTACAGTAAAAATCATAAAATACAACCTCACAAAACAACCAAAGCAGAACACAGACTAACTCCCCTCTGGCTGTTGTTGTGGGCCCAGAGGAGACGGCGATGTTCGTTAACTTGCTTATTCTCTGGTCCAAGATCCCAGGGGCACTACTTTTATGTGATAGGATGGATTGCTTGCGCCAATGAGGTGGAAGGCTATGATGGTAGGGCTACCCATGGCAGAAAGTTTTGTGCTGAGGAGCTTATTTATTTATTTATTTATTTATTTATTTACTCCAATTTTTATACCGCCCTACTCGGTTGGGCCGACTCAGGGCGGTTCACAAGCACAGAGTAAACAGCAAGTCTATAGACACATCATGTAAATACAAAAAGAGAGAGAGAGAAAATCAGTATCAACACCATAAACAGCTCAACATTGTTACATCATAAAAAGTTCAGTCAGTATCAGAAGAGTAGCGTGCCTTGGCGGGGCCCCGTATAAAAAATTTGTTTGGGGGCCCTTAGGAAGGGTAAAGATTTGTTTTGCTTACGCACGTTGGGGGCCCCCGTGGCCCGGGGGCCCCGTATAATTGATACGGCAGATACGGCGGTAGCTACGCCTCTGGTCAGTATCAATTTCAAACAATAATCAAAAAATTACAAAATTCAACTAAAAGTGCCCATACCCATAAAATATGGGAAAGTTTAAAAAGAAATCCATACTAGATTAGTTGTCCTCCAGGTCAACAAGGATCATGTTGTATGTTGGGGTTTCTGGTCATTTGATGTTAACTAGCCCACAGGACCCAGCAACTTCTGTTGAGCAACCAGCTCAAACTACTGAATAGTTCTGGAAGAACAAGTACAAAGGAAATGCTGGATGTATGAGTAATGAGTTATACAAGTTATATAATTATATAATTATAAGACTAGGATTGAAAGAGAGACAACAGAAATCAAATACATCCATCTGTTAGACACCCATCGCAGAGGATTGAATATTAGTGAAGGGTTTTTGGGGCATTATTAAATTAAATTTGATACACAGATTGCTATATGCTGCTAGATATTTTTTATATTATATTACTACCTTCAAAACAGGAAGTAACCAAGTACAGTGTTTTTGTTTGCAGGTCAAAGATTGATCAGAGACCAGAATACCCTTTGAGATTGAAAGGGAGACATTTAGAGCTAATCTGAATAATCTATTGTTGTGCTTGCTTCTTGTATGTCATTTTGCTTGAACATACCCTGCGCCCTTTGAGCCCCTGAATTTGGTGTATAAAAACCATGCCTGTAAGTTTCACTCCTTGTCTGAAGAAGGGGACTTGAGCCATGAAAGCTAACAATAAAAATATAGCAGTTAGTCTTTAAAGTGCTACAGTGTTTTTATTTTGTTTTGTTTTCTGATGTGAGTAATGAGTTACAATATAATATGTACAAAAGGTCTCCCTTGCTCGAAAGCCAGGCATGACCGACTCTAGGGTGCATTGCTCATCTCCATTTACAGCCAAAAAGCCAGCACTGCCTGCATCTGCAGACATTTCTGTAGTTATGTGGCAGGCATGACTAGATGCTGAAGCACATGGAATGTTGTTACCTTTCCTGTTTACCTATTTATCCGCTTGCAATTTCTTGCTTTTGAACTGCTGTTGAATCTACTGTACTTGCAATTTCTTGCTTTTGAACTGTCATAGCCAGGATAAACTCGCTTAACAAATAAATCGGGGTTCGCAATTCCCCCCCCCCCATTGGTCACTTACAATGGTGTTTCACTTAAAGAGCAAACTCACTTAAAGAGCAATCCTGTGGAACGCATTATGCTCTTTAAGCAAGGTACCACCCTGGTCACCCCCTGGCTTCGGCCCTGGTGGTCACTCCATTGTGCAGCACTCAGGTCTCAAACTGCTGACCTGACAACTTTCCAGTCATCAATTTCAGCGAATGAACCACTAAGCTACCGTGCCCCCAATAGAATATAATTTAATTTAATAACAGCCAATGTGATTGCTATTAATGCTTACCTACAGATTATAGAGTGAGGTCGTATGAAACATCTGCCAAGACTCACTTTGAAAAGTAGCATCCTGTTTTCCTTTTCTTCTGAGGAACAGTAGCTCCTGGGGACAGATCTCCGGAGTCGGACATTATTCTAGACCTGTTCTCCTTTCCCACTCCCACGCATAATCATATACATGTAGCGCCATCTTGTGGGCTCACACAAACTTCTGCAAAAATTGACAGAAGGGTCTTACACAAGACCAGCATGAGAAAGGTCATATTCTCACCAGGAGGGATGTGACAGGTTGGACTAGGACTTTGTGAAACAGCCAGTAGAAGCTCACAACAGTAAACCCACTCCTTCAGCATCTCTCATTCCTCAAAAACCCTATTAAGTTTACCTTAGGTAAGAAGTGACCACTTCCTTTAAAGATAAAGCTTACAGTTTAAAATTGAGACTAGATGCTGTCCTGAACTCTTCTCGAAAAATACCAATTTATTCTAATTTATTAGCTGAATGCTTCAATGCAAGCTTTTTTTTCCAAGCCTAGTAAAGCAAAGAAAACTCCAGGTGGTTTAATAATCACCTTATAATCTATACTGTATGGTCAATTCTTTTCAGAGTGGTAGGTTATATGAATGTCAACATTTGCACTTGATTGAAAGATGTATGCAGACAACATAAATACCTTTATTGCAGAAATCTCCATATTTGTTCTTGTCAGCTGGTAAACTGTAGTTTTACCTTGCTCATTTTTACTTCAGTTTTGTTCTTCAGTCAGCTATCTGCAGAGGATGAGATGGCTAGATGGTTTTGTTGATGCAATGGGCGTAGAGCTAAGTGGGTTACAGAGGATAATGGAGGATAGGGGTGCCTGGCGTGTGATAGTTCATGGGGTCGCAAATGGCTGGACTCGACTGTGCAACTGAACAACAACACAGCTATCTGCAGCATCCTAACTGCACTTCCCAGTACAGTCTGATAATTTTTCTCATTTACATCCAAACTTTCCTATGTCCATTCTGAAAATATGCTATTTAAAAGCCTAGGAAACTACCTTGTGGTTTCTGCTTTGGTTTTGTGGATTATTTCATTTATTTACTAAAAGGATGTGCTGATGCAAACATATCATGGACTCAGGATACAACACTGTGCTCACTAATCAAGGGGGAATGGAAGTAAACATAAACAGAAATGAACTAGGATACAAACAAAAGCTCATTTGAGGAAACGGCACCTGCTGTGGTATAATTCTTGTCTAAGAGCTTCACAGTTTATAGAAAATTACTATTACACCATGGGTTCTTGGTTAGTTTAATTAATTAATTGGTGTTAAGTATGTAAGGGAAAAATGGCATTCTAAAAATGGCAATACATAACATAAAATGGAATATCTTGTTGTCTAGCCTTAGTTTTTTTAGAAACCAGTGTTTAGAGCAGTATTACCACTTTGTCATATTAAAGCAGAAAAAGGAAACATTAGTGGTTGCATCCGTGGACAGATTTGTTGTGCTTCAGAACCTCCATTATTTTGTTCTCTACAGGGTATTAAAGTAGAAAGGTGTGTCGTTGTAGTAAGTACAGTCAAACCTCACATAAAGAGTGCCTCACTTAAAGAGTAACTTGCTTAAAGAGCAGAATTTTTTCTGAATGTTCACTTCGCTTAACAAATAAAACCAACCAAAAACTCGCTTAACAAGCCATGAAATAAAAAGGCGACTGATTCTTGGGAGGCAAGCGATGAAAAACCTGGGGAACATAGTGAAAAGTAGAGACATCACATTGCAAACAAAAATTTGTACAGTTGTACCTCGCTTAAAGAGCATAATGCATTCCACAGGATTGCTCTTTAAGCGAGTTTGCCCTTTAAGCGAAACACCATTGTAAATGACCAATTGTGGGGGGGATTGCGAACCCCGATGTATTTGTTAAGCGAGTTTTTGATTGGTTTTATTTGTTAAGCGAAGCGACCATTCAGAGAAAATTCTGCTCTTTAAGCGACTTGCTCTTTAAGCGAGGAGCTCTTTATGCGAGGTTTGACTGCATAGTCAAATCAATGGTATTCCTGGTGGCAAGGTATGGTTGTAAGAGCTGGACCATAAAGAAAGCTGAGCACAGAAGAATAGATGCCTTTGAAATGTGGTGTTGGAGGAGAGTTTTGAGAGTCCCCTGGACAGTGAGGAGAACAAATAGGTCAATCTTAGAAGAAATCAACCCTGACTGCTCCTTAGAAGGTCAAATAGTAAAGATGAAGCTAAAGTACTTTGGACATCAAATGAGAAGAGAGGATTCGCTTGAGAAAGCCTTGATGCTGGGAAGGGTGGAGGGCAAAAGAAGGGGGCAGCCAAAAATGAGATGGCTAGATGGTATTGTAGACACAATGTGCACAGAGCTGAGTGAGTTGAGGAGGATGGTGGAGGACAGAAGTGCCTGGCGGACAGCGGTCCATGGGGTCGCAAAGGGTTGGAATCGACTGTGCAACTGAACAACAACAAAAAATCCCCCCTGCCAGAAGTCACAATTGGTCACTTACAATGGTGTTTCACTTAAAGAGCAATCCTGTGGAACGCATTATGCTCTTTAGGCGAGGTACAACTGTACTTAGAACAAGCCAGTGAGCCTTTCTGTTTTGTTGTTCCGATTCCTATCCTCCTGGACCACTAGCCACTCTGACGGAGGACTGGAATTGCAGAGTTCCACCACATTTAGAAGGTCGTGTATTCCCTATACAGATATGTCATTCTCATCTTCCCTTGCACACGTTTATTAATGCCATCACTGTGTTTGTTGTTTTTTTTTTTTGTTGTTCAGTCGCACAGTCGATTCCGACCCTCTGCGACCCCATGGACCACTGTCCTCCAGGCACTCCTGTCCTCCACCATCCCCCTCAACTCGCTCAGCTCTGTGCCCATTATCTCCACAAGGAGAGCCCTATTTACATCCCTTGGGACTAACCGATTGCCTATTATTCTGGAACATTGTGGACAATAAAAACAGGGCACACATAACTTTCATTGAGATCCTTGTAATTGTTTCATAAGAGCGTATTTGAGTTCAAAGTATCTCTGATAGTAGCTACTACTGGAGGATGAAACTATCAAGTGATACCACCATAGTTGATCCAACCTCACCATGTATCATCTATTAGATACACAGAACTTAACTATTGCCAACAACATGCATTTGGTTTAATAATAATTTGTGTCAGAGATTACTCTGGATTGAAAGGATTTTAGGGGACGCCCGAATGAGGCCTTCATGTTCCCAAGTACAGCTCTCAGGTACTGAAATGATACACCGGTTATGTCTGGCCGGACATCCCACTACCACACAGCCAGAGACTCAATGCCAAGTGTTGCACGGCAGTAAATAACCTGACTCCCTAAAGGGGCCAATGGCTACGGGCAGATGAGCCTCTTTAGGTGGGGTGATGGTCCTCCTCAATGGAGGAAATGCCACTGGAAACCATCAGATTGGGCCCAACAGCAAAACGAATGGAGAAGGAACCATTTCACTATTCTGATTCCCAATGATCATGGAGGTGGAAGAGGCCATGCCAGATGGACTGGCTGTGAAGGCTCACCTTGTCAATATCATCAAGGCTGCAGCAGTCCAGGTGTCAAATTGTTTCATGCATGCCGCAGGAGATGGCTCCGTGATCACAGTGTGTGTCACTTCATGGCAAGCTGGGATCCACCTTAAACAAATTTATGCCAATGGCATTTTTTCTGGAACCTTCAAAGGGGCGGGGGGGAGGGTGTATACTTAGACACAGGCAGCGACCACCTAACACTGGTTACTATTATATCCTATAGTGTATCTGGATAGCCACCAACAGTAATAAGACATCTCCATGCATCACATGGTAGAAGATAATTTCAGAAGTGATTCCAAATAGAAGACTCTTAGTGCAGTACGTACTTTACACAAGGGCTGCAGTGGCTTTAGTGGTTAAGATGCTGAGCTTTGACCAGAAGGTCAGCAGTTTGAGATCCATTCTGCGCATCCGAGTGAACAAATCTAGATATCAATCAGAAGAAATAAACCGTGTAACTTTTAAAAGTGAACTATTTCACTTGATAATAGCATAACACTGAGTGATCGTTTCTTTCCTTGCAATTTCTTAAGACACCAGGAAAGCAAAGTAAGATTCACAGGGCATCTGTCAAGAATTTAGTGCTCTCAGTGATGCTGTTTTAAGCATGCTGCACAGAAATCCTGCATATTAAAATAATGATTTGAATGACACATCTTCTGCATGTTTCTAAAGCCTTTTATTTCACAGACATGATAAGTTTACAAAGACATGGAAAACTGACATGATCGCATAGCAGAATGGCAAGACATCCTACTGAAGACTGCTGCACTCCTTCATAGTAAGTTCCCCAGTTAACAAGCAAGCTAAGTGTGGTAAGCTCAAAAAACAATGGAGATGAGCCCATGCAATTGAGATGTAAGGGGGCAGGTTTAATATTCCTCTCCTTCCTCCTCCCCTTCTCCTTCAATAGAATCCACACCCACTTCCTCGTAATCCTTCTCCAGGGCAGCCATGTCTTCTCGAGCCTCAGAGAACTCACCTTCTTCCATCCCCTCCCCAACGTACCAGTGGACAAAGGCACGCTTGGCATACATCAGGTCGAACTTGTGGTCCAGGCGAGCCCAAGCCTCGGCAATGGCCGTGGTGTTGCTCAGCATACACACAGCACGCTGCACTTTGGCCAGGTCGCCCCCGGGGACCACGGTGGGGGGCTGGTAGTTGATGCCAACCTTGAAACCTGTGGGGCACCAGTCCACAAACTGGATGCTACGCTTGGTCTTGATGGTGGCAATAGCAGCATTGACATCTTTGGGAACGACATCCCCACGGTACAACAGGCAGCAGGCCATGTATTTACCGTGGCGAGGGTCACATTTTACCATCTGGTTGGCCGGCTCAAAGCAAGCGTTGGTGATCTCAGCTACAGAAAGCTGTTCGTGGTAAGCTTTCTCAGCAGAGATGACGGGGGCATAAGTGGCCAGAGGGAAATGGATACGGGGATAGGGCACCAAGTTGGTCTGGAACTCGGTGAGATCTACATTCAGGGCACCATCAAATCGTAGGGAGGCGGTGATGGAGGACACAATCTGGCTGATAAGGCGGTTGAGATTGGTGTAGGTGGGGCGCTCAATGTCAAGGTTCCTGCGGCAGATGTCATAGATGGCTTCATTGTCTACCATGAAGGCGCAGTCGGAGTGCTCCAGAGTGGTGTGGGTGGTCAGGATGGAGTTGTAGGGCTCGACTACAGCAGTGGAGACTTGTGGGGCTGGGTAGATGGAGAACTCCAGCTTGGACTTCTTGCCATAGTCAACGGAGAGGCGCTCCATCAGCAAGGAAGTAAAACCGGAGCCGGTGCCACCTCCAAAGCTGTGGAAGACCAGAAAGCCCTGGAGACCTGTGCACTGGTCGGCCTGTTGGAAAAAGCAAGAGGTACTTGGTGGTGTTTCTTTTTTCCTATCCACTCTAATTATAATTACCCAGAAAGATAAGCATTCATCAAAACAAAAAAACAAATCAGCCAACCATTAATTACGGCTGACCGAAGCACTTAATTGAAAGGAATTACAATTCTGCAGGAAATGGCCCCTGCAAAGACTATTGTTTTTATACAAATAGTTGTCTCTTCTATTCATCAAGCTGAGTAACCCAGAGTTAATAAGTTTTGACTGATATTGTGTTGCGATGAAAAGTTTGTTGCCACCAGTATCTTTTTCTCATACCCAAGAGGCATTGTGTCCCTAACTGCTTTTCTCCCACTGAAACACAGCACAAAGTCAGAGGGGCAAATTTGGTCTTTGTGGTTTGAAAGGAAGATTTATTGTAGTGGGGTGAAAGCATAAGACTGTGCCCCCATGAGTTGTCGATCAGATGACACTGGTGCGAAAGATTCTGAAGCAGAGAAGCAAGCCCAGGTGTTCTCTTATCCTTCATTTCAACACTGAAGTCAAAAGTGAAAACTTATTCCTGCTCACTTTCCTTACTCTTAGAGTTCATCATCTGATGCTCATTAGGTCACTATGTCAATTTTCACAAGCAATGTTTTACAAGCAATCCACCCACCCACCCCACAATCGTGCCTTAAGTCCTCTTTTCTAGTATGTGCTATTGTTTTGTACACACTATGTTATAGCATGTGACAAACCAGCAGGTTATTTTATTGTGGCTATGACAGAAGAGAGTAGAGAGATTATTGGTTAAGATTGACTTTCCTTGGGATCCTTGTGGGTGGCACAGTACAATAGCCATGATGGGTATGGCTATGAGATTTCTAGTCAACAAGACAGGAAAATACACTGATTGTCTATGAATCAGGTATTGCTATGGCATGCTGCAGATTTTTCTTTCTGCAACTATCTTCCTATACTATGATGTACTGCCTGGCAGGTTAAAAAAATGGAATGACAGATGTGAGAAGAGAAACGAGCAAGCAACAAAAGGTAAGTGACTCTGCAAAGGAACATTGGGCATAGCACATCTTTCACTGTGCATCTGAAATGTACATTTTTATTAACACTGCCATATGCTACGTACTTCCAACTTGCATGTGATTTTTGTATGTTGTCCTCCTTTACAGCCCCTCTAACTTCTATTTGTTTTACTTTATTTCCTTAATTTTCAGAAAATTGAACTCTGATTTGCCAGAAATACTCATTCTCTAACTCAGGTCACTTCAGATACTCATTCAAGACCCACAAATATATTTACCAGTTTCCTGATCCTGTCGAGGACTAAGTCGATGATCTCTTTGCCAATGGTGTAGTGGCCCCTGGCGTAGTTGTTAGCAGCATCTTCCTTGCCAGTGATGAGTTGCTCTGGATGGAAGAGCTGGCGGTAGGTTCCAGTCCGTACTTCATCTATCAATGAAATAGATTCAAAGCATCAGAGGCAACTCTGCCCCTAATGTGTAGCTACAGAAATAATTTAAAAATGATTTTGAAGGGGCTTGTTTGCTCACCAATGACTGTTGGCTCTAGATCCACAAATACAGCCCTGGGGACATGTTTGCCGGCTCCAGTCTCACTGAAGAATGTGTTGAAGGAGTCGTCGCCTCCCCCGATGGTCTTGTCACTGGGCATCTGCCCGTCTGGCTGGATGCCATGTTCAAGACAGTACAGCTCCCAGCAGGCATTGCCAATCTGGACACCGGCTTGGCCAACGTGGATGGAGATGCACTCACGCTGTATTAAGAGGAAAAGACAGAGAAAGTCAGCTATCCCTTCTTAAATGACATGTTACTATGAAACTGGAATAACAAAATGTATCAGAAGGCGATCGAAGGATGATTTCAGTTTAACAGCAAAGCGGGCAGATATTTGCCACCTTCTTAGGGCTCTTTCAAATATGTGACCTAAAATAGGCCACTTTTTGACACCCCCTCCCCTGTGACTTTCTGTTACCTTTGACCGCCCCCCCAATCATGGTTTGAAGATTGATCTATGGCAGGTTGGATGTGAAAAGCAATAATTTTGGAGTCACGTGACTTCACGCCGAACCCCCTCCCCTTAGAATGGTCATGTAGTATCTGAACGACCCCTTATTTATTCTTCCGACTTTATGCTATCAAATGATGAAACATCAGTGTCCATATGGAACATTCAGATTCAGTGGTAATGGGTCAATGAACACCAGTCACAGGGGAAAGGACTTCCAGCCCTAGTCTGGCCTTCCCACGGGTAATAGCGGGCAATCTGGAGATCAGCCGTAAGGTACCTTTGCTCTAATTCAATGTTGGGCAGTTACATTTCCTATTTGGAAATAAATTTCAAATATTTCAACGTATTGAAATTCCCACTAAATGTTCATAAAGTAAATACTGGGCCAAAAGAAACCCCAAACTATTAGCTTTCAATACAACCAGTGAAAATTTACAAGTGACAAAAAAAAGCTGTGCTCTAGCTTAAAATAACTAGTGACAGGGTAATTAGTGTTGTGCTTATGACTCTCTCTTGGCTGGAATAAAGAACGTTAACATTAGCTTTTATTTGCAAGCATTCATGAACTTCCAGTATGGTGAAAGACTTAATCACAGAGGGGAATTTTATGGCCTACCAAAAAAAAACACCATGAATAAGCTACTCAGGACAAAGCAACAAGCTTGCACCATGCAGTCACACCTGTTTCAAACACATCAGCAGAATCACGAGGCAAAGCAAAGCGGATGTTGGCTGTCCTCTACGCAGAGAAAAGGCGGGGGTGCTGTGAAAATGGCAGATCTGTTAGGAGCATGGATTCTTTCTCTGTCAGACATCTGTTTGCAGCCTGTTGAGAAGGCTATTGCAAAGCTTAGGTCTGGAGATTCCTCCGTCCTTCCCCCATCTAAGTCCTCAGCACTCCTAAACCACAAAGGCAGCACCTGCTTCAACACATCCCATTAAACATCTTCCCCTCAACAGATGACACTGTCACTGACTGCTGAGTTGTCCAGACATTCCGGGATCCAAGCCAAGAATATTCAGCAGTTGTCGACCACTCTGTAAGCGGCACTGACAGAAGTTACTTAGCACCTTCTAGGAGAGCCACAAAACCTGAGTTAGTGTCCCTAACCTCCTACCAACGTCTCATCCCACTGGCTGGGACTGGGAGAATTTTACAGGGATAGGCAAGTCTGGTTTTCTACAGCTCACTAGATACTCTGGGTGAGGAAAGACATGTGCTTTGGCTTTCCGATTCCTCTTTTCCAACTCACATCAACTGTGGAAAACATCATTTCCAACCAGATTCTTGTTGAGTTTGCTTGTTCTGTTCTGAGGCCAATGATGGGAAGAGATACATTATGCAGCAAGGGTGAGCTTTAGAGAGAGAGGAAGATTGTCCATTAAGGGAGCCCTGTCCTCCCACTTGGAGGGGGCAGAGGCCATGATTTTTGCCTGCAGGGGAATCAACCAGGACAGTGTAGAAGCCTACCAAATGAACAGACAGACTACTTACTCTGCAGTTCAGTAAGATGTATCCTGTGTTGTACTGTGGGCCTGGGAGCAAAGGAGCTGATATTGTGTTTGTTTGTGGGAATACAGTAAAACCTCATATAACACTAAAACCTGGTTCCACAAGTCTTGGTGTTATATGATTTTTAGTGTTATCTGATGCATGTTAAAATCCTATGGGATCCATAGAGATACATTGTAACCACACAGGCTTTAGCGGTTGTTATCTGAAGCATCCCATAGGATCTTAATGTTATCTGATGCAATTCTTCCCCCCAGATTCCTTAATGTTATGCGATTTTAGTGTTATTCGATACTAATGTTATATGAGGTATTACTTGTACAATCAAAGTTGTATTGCCCCTCCTCATTGCCATGGCCCCCCACCACTGGAGCAGGAACCAGAAGTGGCAACAGTGTGATTTCCAGCTAGACCAGTGGTGCCCAAACTATGGTCCACAGGCCAGATCCGGCCCCAATGCCAATTCATCCAGCCTGTGTTGCCCTTGTCGCTCCAGAAAGTGGAAGTAAAATGCACCCGCCTCTGGAAGCAACTGGGGGCAGCATGGGCCAGATGAATTGGTGTCAGGGCCAGATCTGGCCCGTGGGCCATAGTTTGGACACCCCTGGCTTAAGCTGAGAAAATGGTGCCTTAAAATCTATCTCCTCCTGTTGCAAAACAGATTGGTGGAAGGAAACGTGACTGGCCCGTGGCCCGAAAAGTCTGGGCACCCCTGAGCTACTCATGCAGCGTTTGCAGAAGCTTCGCGATAGTCCGGGCGTGTGTGTGTGCGTGTGTAAGAGCAAGCAAAGGCGATTAAGAGTTCTAACCCCGCATTCTTCTGCGATGCCCTCCATTCTTCCCTGCCCTCGCCATGAGAAAGAGCCCAAGACCCCGCCCCTCTCGCACCCAGACAGCAGCGGAACCCGGACTCCAGCCGTGCGCGCCACCGTTTCCCTCGCCCCCCAGTAAGAGGCGCAGGAAGGCCAAGGCAGCCCCGCCCCTCCCTTCACCACCCACCCTCTTGCGCGGGAAAAGTGTTAACAGCCGGCTGCGGGGGGGAAAGCTGGTCAGCCCGCGTGCACGCCCACCCACTCGCGGGCTGTAAAGCTCTTTCCCCGCACCTGGCTCCAATCCTGCCGGAGCCTAGGCGGTGCAGAGGTTCAAGGGCCGGATTAGAGCGGAGGAGACTCAGCAAGAAAATCCCCGCTGAGCCCCTGGGGGTGACCTTGGGCCATTCACGCCCGCTCCACCTACCTCGCGGGGGTGGTGGTTGGGAGGTGAAAAAAAGGGGGGGACGGGGCGAAGCACACTCCCAAAACAGCCGGGAGGGCATCGCCACTGCTTTATGACCCCCCCTGATCCCCCCCCCCCAAATGATCCCAAGATCTGCCTACTTTCCAGAAGCTTCTGGCCGAATTCCCGCCCCACCTTAGCTCGCCAAGATCTGCCAAAGAAGCCCTCCCGCCTCTCTCCTCCTGCCAAGGGAGGCTGCCCTAGTTCCCGCCATCCACGTTCAAGCCACCTCGAGCGAACTCTAGAATCAATGCCTCCTCCTCCCTCTGCTTGCCTACTCCGGTTCGGCTTGGCGCCCCTTCCCAACGGAGCCTCCCTGGGATTCCAGACCTCCCCCGCCCCAAAAGAAAGCCTGCATGCATCGCCTTTTACTACCCATACCTAGCCTAGGCACTACATCGGAGGCAGCTCCATCCTTATCACCTGCTCTTTCCAAGGACCTAAAGCTATTCCCCCCCCCCCCGGGAGCTTCTCCCTCTTGGAAAGCCCGCCATCTTCGCGGAGGCTTCTTTTTTTGCCTCCGAGGAATTCCATCCAAGTCTCCGCGTTCGATCCCCTTCTCCCCCCCCCCTTTCAATCGCAATCCATCCCTCGAATCCATAATTCCAGGAAAGGGGGGGGGGATGCCCGCACACCCCTCCCAGTCGCTCCTCCACTCGTTCCCCCCCCCCACCCCATATCCACACGTTGAGCTTCCCTTGCCTGCTCAGCCCCGCCAGCCTGGGGCGTGCATACATGCCTCCTGCTCCACCTTCCCACTCACCATGATGTAAACGAGGGAGGATTTGCAGGAAGCTGGAGAAAGAAGGGGAGGAAAGAATGAAAGAAGCTCGGACGTTACTTGTCCCGACAAGCTAAGAGTCGACGTAAGTAACAGAATGGGGAAGGAAGGGGCCGCCCCGCGGTTTTTATATCACATCTCCCTCTGCGGGGCTGGCTGGTGGAAAGCAGGCTGGACATGCCTTTGGGATAATGAACTTCTTGCGCGGTTGCCATTGGGCGTGCTGGCACGTCCATCTGTGAGCTCACAATCGGTGATTGGCTAAGGCCCATGACCCTCTTTTGGCGGCGTGAGGCTTCCTGGCGGGAGGGAGGAGTGATGGCCTCGGGAGGATGATGGTGCGCTAGGCGAGCTCAGCTTCCTCTCTGGCGAGGATGCAGAGGGAGAGATCCATGTTCAGTTAAAGAGCAAAGGCATCCAACGGAATTCGCTGCGCAAAAAAGAAAAGAAAGAGCCTGACATATTCCAGCTGACAATGTAGCATCATCATCATCATCATCATCATCATTTAAAAACTAAACATTTTTTCCTATAGGGAGACAAGTCGCCTTTATTTTTTTTAAATGGCAAAGTCTTAACTTCCCCGTCAAGACAGAGGTACACGTTGCTTTGGAAGAGGTGACACGGGTTTACAGAAACGTTCCCTGCAGACACGTGTACCCACACGCCTGTCACGTTTGTCCAGATCCCTCAGCCTGCTGCTATTGAAATTTGGTGCCCTTTTGGATACACTGTCTCTTTTTTGTCTACTCCTGGCTCAGAGGGGTGAGAGCAGATGGATAGTATAATTCTGATAACTTCAACAGAGCAGAGACACATAGTTTCAAAACAAATGTGCGGTGCCTTCTTTTTCAGTCAAAAATCAGAGCCAAGATGGCCTTGCATTCTACCCTGTCTTTTAAGGGAAACCTTCCCAAGGTTACCCAATTCCCGGTACTAGATGCTACTGCGCAAGTCTGGTATGCTTAAAAAACACACGCACCACTAGCTCATCGCCATGCTGGAATTGGGTGGGTGGGAGCTGAGGGCAGGTGGCCGACAGCTGCACAGTCTTTCTGCATGCTTTATGTTCAAATAATTCATGTGCTTTGTGGCTGGGACCCAGTCATCCAGCCACAGTTTGTGCCTTCCCCCCCATCAGCCATGCATCTGAATTTGGGGACTGGTTTAGGAGGTAAGCGCACAATCGAAAGGAAATGGTATTGGCTCTCCCAACAGCATGTGAAAGCGGGTCATGCTGTGATACAGAAGGCAGAACGAAGGGCCAAGGCATTATATTCATTGGTGGGCATCAGCAGGTTCGCACCGGTTCACCAGAACCGGCAGTAGAAATTCTGGTTGGTCCCACCCATCCAAGTTTTGAAATCTGTACTGTAGTCCTAATTCGGGTGCAACTCAGGGCTTTCCCCCTGGCTACGCCCACCATACCATGCCCACAGTGTGGTAGTAAAAAAATTTTTGAGCCTACCACTGATATTCTCAGTACAGTCTTCATGGTGTGGTTAATAGAAAGAGCCTCCTTGAAGACTGTGTTATTTTTGAACCACAATCGGGCATACCCTGGTAATGGTAACCATGTGTTGCTGGCTAATCTTTCTCATACTAAGTCGGGCCAAAAGGAAATGCAGAATGGACTCACCAAAAGGTGGCCTCATTTTGGCAGTTTCATGTCTGGCCTAGACACGGAAGAAGAACTGCATGTGAAAGCCTATGTTATCCTTTGTGGAACCTGCAGCAGCCTTGCAGGCCCATTAAGCCCCTTCTGGCTTAGTGGTTAGAACACTGAACTTCACAACCATCAGCAGGTGAGCAGTGAGATCTGAGTGTTGCATGATGGAGTGTGCTCCTGTCGCCTGTCCCAGCTCCTGCCAACCTAGCAGTTTGAAAGCAAGAAATTGCAACTAGATAAATAGGTACTACTTCAGTGGGAAAGGTAATGACATTCTGTGTGCTTTGTTGCCTAGTCATGCCTGTCACATGACCACAGAACTGGTTTCAGATGCGCAGACATCCTTTTGGTTGTATGAAGACGAGCATCGCCCCCTAGAGTTGGATATGACTGGCTTTTGAGCAAGGATGACTACCTAGGGGCAAATCAGATCCAGAGACATCCCAGACCCAGCCTTTCCTGTGTATATAGATGATTCATCACAGTCTGCGTAGCTCCAGGTGCAGACCCCAAGGATGGCTAGAAAGTCAGCAACTAGAAACAGAGCCTTCTCACTGGTGGCACCACTGCTGTGGAACACACTACCGGTGGAGCTGTGCAAGGCCCCATCCCTGGGTATCTTCAAAAAACAATTAAAAACTTTGCTATTCAAAGAAGCCTTTCAGAATTTTATGCCATTAGCAATAAATTAACCAGTCAGTTGTTCCACTGTGCCCTCAGACACCAGTTCTTTTCTTTTAGGATGTATTTATTTGGTTGGTTTATTTTTAATTTGTTGTGTGTTTTGTTATGTTATTTTTATATTTGTATGGACACCATCCAGAGTGGGAAATTTCCCAAATGGGCAGTATTAAAAATACAATCAATCAATCAATAAATTCTAACCAGAAGGAAGACTGCACAGTCATTGGGGGAGGGGGGAAGGGAGAAGAGAAATGATTCTAAAGGAGGAGTTCCCAACCTTTTAAAGAGAGGGGGCCAGGTCATGCTTCCTCAGACAGCTTCAGGGGCCAGATGGCCATTTTGCCCTTCCTCCACCACATGGCACTTCCTGCTGTGGTGGAGGTGGTGGGGAGTGTCGCATGAAATGGTGCCACAGGCCACATCTGGCCTGCAGGCCGCGGATTGAGAATCCCTGTTCTAAAGGCTGCAGTGAGGAAGAGAGAACCTGAAACCAACTCTGAGGAATGTCCTGGATGCCATATACATAATAGAAAGGACTGCAGTGTGTGTGTGTGTGTGTGGGGGGGGTGCGAGTGAGGCTGTGCGCGTGCGCGCTGCAGTTTCATCCTGCAGAGGAAAACTGCGGCAGCAGCTGGAGCGAGCCTGGCGCCTGAGAACCTGGTGCTGCAGTTTGTGGATCACTGGAAGCTGGCTTGTGGGGGGGGGGGGACTAGAAGGTGAAGAGGAATCGGATGCAAAGACATTGACACTGCAGTCTGACTCTATATAAGGCTGAAGGGGGTGGTGGTTGGGTGGAGTAGGTCGGTGGCACAGGATGGTAAGAAATGTGGTTGGACGCCAGGACGGCTCCATTGATAACAGCCGCAGGGCGGATTTTCGTTCCTCTGAATCAGGGGTGCCCAAACTACGGCCCGTGGGCCAGATCCATACGTGCACATTTTACTTCCGCTTCCAGGAGCGATGAGGGTTTTGTGGGCTGGATAAATTGGCATCGGGGCCTGGATCTGGCCCATGGGCCATAATGACCAGCCCCCTGAACCACGTGAGCAGCCTGTGGCCCAAAAAGTTTGGGCACCCCTGCTCTGAATGAAGCAGCAGTGGCGGGGAGGGAGGGAAGGAAGTCAGTCATCGCCCGCGCCTTTCTGGAACGCCATCTTTCACGGGCTCAGTTTCGAGTTAGGCACCACTGGGGGCGGGGGGGGGGCGGTAGCAGCATCCTCTCTAGCCTCCACGTGGCATGTCCCTCCGTCCTGCATGACGGTGTTCCCCATAACTGCACACAGGGGGCGCTTTTCTGCTTCCTGAACAGTTCCTCCTTTTCGCCTGCAGCCATGCCGCTGCATACAGAACTGGATGAAGATCTGCTTTTTAAGCCTCCTTTCTCTTGTCCTGGATCCCACGTGGCAGGCCCTGATATCCAGACTTGTTTGGGAATGAAATTTTCTCCCACTCTCTTCTCCCCTCGCTTTGGGTGGCCAATCAAGGAGGAAAATACTGCATCTGGTGTATATAAACCAGGGGTGACCAAACTTTTCAGGATGTGGCATGTAGTTCAGGGGGCCAGTCATTATGTCTCATGGGCTGGATCCGGCCCCCGATGCCAATTCATCCAGCTTGCGAAGAGCTCATTGCTCCCAGATGTGGACAGCAAATGTTCCCAGACGGGCGTGTTTTACTTCTGCTTCCGGGAGTGATGAGGGCTTTGTGGGCCGGATGAATTGGCATCAGGGGCTGTATCTGGCCTGCAGGCCATAGTTTGGGCACCCCTGATATAAATCATGTCTGGAAGTTTTACTCCTTTGTCTGAAGAAGTGGACTTGATCCACGAAAACTCACAGTAACTAGTCTTTAAAGTGCTATAGTGTTTTTTTCCTATATGCCTGAACCACATGGCTACTATTTTTTTTTTAAAAAAAAAATCAACTGATTTCAGGGGCTGCAGTGGCTCAGTGGTTAAGAAGCTCACCTTGTTATCTGGAAGGCTGGCAAGTCGGTAGTTTGAGACCTGGGCACTGCATTACGGATTGAACACCTGCCTCTGTCCCAGTTCTTGGGGACATGAAAGGAGTCTCACTTAGGCGTTCCCTGAGCAGAGTTTCTTCCACAATTTTTTTTTAACCCAGAATAATTTCTGACATGAAATTATTATTACTGACTTCAGATGCTGCTGGATTATGTGTCGTCTCTTATGCTCGCTCTGTGCTAAAGCTCTGCTCAAAGTGACAGCTGGGAGGAAGTCTTGTCCTGACTTCTCTTGGTTTATGTAAACCCCAGACAGAAAGCATGGGAGGGGCGCTATTTGTCCTTCCCATTCCTGCCCCAGTCTGCCCATTTCTCTCTAATTTGCTCCTGCTTCTTACACATTGCAACTCCTCTCTTGCCTTAAGGTTAGGTGGGTGAGGTGGATCTTAAGAAAGAGGAAAGTGCTATGTTTCCAAGAAAAGTTGATTCATTCAGTGAGTGGTGCACCATTCCTCTCAGGTCTAGGCTAGCTTTGTTCTGACCTATCTGGCCCTATCTGGCCCTTTCACACCCTGTAAAGAAACCACTGTGGGGTGAAGATGGATAGGACATCAGGTGAGGCCTCAAGAGACCTGGGTTCAAATCCTTGCTCAGACATGGACATTCCCCAGTGGTGGACAGCCAAAATTTGTACTACCACACTATGGGCCGAGCCAACTTCATGGGCGGAGCCAACATCATGACATCATGGGCAGAGCCAATGTCATTTTTTCATGGGCGGAGCCAATGATGTGGGCAGAGCCAATGTAAAAAACCCATAAAAATAAGTACACATAAAAATACAAATTAAATAGACATAAAAATACACATAAAACACATTAAATACGCATTAAAATAAATACACATTAAATAGACATAAAACCATATAAAAATACAAATTAAATACACATAAAACACATAAAATACACATTAAAAATAAATATACATTAAATAGACATAAAAACACATAAAAATACTAATTAAATACACATAAAACACATAAAATACACATTAAAAATAAATACACATTCAAATACACACCCACACCACATACCCAAAGGTGAGTCACTTACTCTGGGGAGCAGGCTATAGGGAGCTTCAGGCTAGCAGCTTCTCCTCCTCCTCCCCGCTTGGGAGGACAGCAAGGAGGCCGCGCATGCACGCCAAGCCCTGTAAGCGCGCATGCACACCAAGTGCTTGGCATGCATGTGCAGTGGGGGAACCAGCGAAAAGGTAAGCTCCCAAGGTGGTTCCCCCAAAAAGCTGCTACCGGTTCTCCAGGACACTGGAGAAATTACTACCAGTTCTGGTGACCTGGTGCGAACCTGTTGCTGCCCATCACTGACATTCCCTAGAGGGTAGTGCCAGTCTTCTTTCATATCTAGATCAAACTTTGGACCACCGAAATGAAGCCACCTTCTTGCCTTTGTCATTGGCCATTGTCATTAAACAACTGAAAGTGTCTCAAAGTGACAAATACATTTTTAAAAAGCTATTATATTTTTGGACTGGGGAAGAGTTTGCAAGCCAGAGAATAAATAGGAAGCTTCTTATAGCCAAGGAAACAAAACTAGAAATGTGTTAACTACTGTAGGTCTCTCTCTGCCACATTTCCCAAAACAAAGTTTTCTTGTCTGGGGAACTTTGAAGAAGAGTGCTTGTGTTATGCCAGTCAAGCACTTTTATCTGTACCCTGGTTAAATATGTTTATAGCTTTAGAGGAATAGACACTGAACAAACAATTCACATCAATTTACAATTAGGAAGTTATGAAGAAACATTCTGTCACCAGGTACTGAGAGAATCTATTCTATGTTGGCTACTCTGTATTGTATTCTTGTGTTTTGCTGATCTATCTTTTGGGTCCACTTTTTTCAATTTGCAAAGAAGGCTGTTTTTGTTACATTCTGTCAAGTTGCTCCTGGTTCATGGCAACCCTATTTATGAGTGATCTTCAAAACCCTCTGTCCTCAACAGCCTTGCTCAAGTCTTGTTAACTGAAAGTTTTTGGCTTCCTATATTGAGATTAGGAAGAAACTACATTATGGATTAACTGACAGTTGTGGATCTGAGCATCCCTGATACATTTAAATTCTATAGATACGGCATTTCTTTTGCGGATGGTTTATAAAACATAGGATAACATAGAGCAGGGGTTCCCAACCTAAGGCCAGTGGTGCCATTTCATGTGGTCCCTCACCCTCCAAGAGCATTTGAGAAACAAAATGGCCACCCCTTTGAAGCTGTTGGGACAAAATGGCCACCCATCATGCAGGCAGTGCAAAATGGCCATCTGGCCCTCGAACCGGACTAACAGAGCATGACCCGGGCCCCGGCTTGAAAAGGTTGGGAACCTCTGACATAGAGCATAGTCTCTTGATGTCAATTTTGTTAATCCCAGTCTAATGTTCAGAAAAGAACTACAGTTTCACTACTATTAACATTACTTCTGTTCTACTGTGGCAGGCTGGGAAAACATACTTCATGTTCTAGAAAAATGTTGCACTACAAAATAAAATTTAAATTAAAAAAAAGTTTTAACATAAGTGTACCTCCTTATAAAATGTCTTTTTATCCTTCAGTGTGCAGTATTTACATAGAATAAATGATTCTCTTTGGCCATTTGGGTTGCAAATGTGCACTTGTCCTTCAAAGGATGCCCCTGTCCCATCTTAAATTTCACCCAGCTTATTTTTTTTCATTATTTAAAATATTGAAACCCCCCCCCCATCTAAAATTCAAGAAAACCATAGGGGTTTTAGCAGTTGTGGGCAGCAACAGGTTTGCACACAGGCCCCCCCCCCCGGAAGGGGGTATCAAAATTGGGTGGCCTCTGGGCAGGGGGGTGGCAAAATTGGGTGTCCTCTGGGCAGAGGGCGTATCAAAATTGGGTGGCCACACCCACCTCCCTGCCCTGCTCCATCAGGTGGTTCAAGGTCTCCCTTGCTGAAAAGCCAGTCATATCTGACTTTAGGGCGCAGTGGTCATCTCCATTTAAATTCAAAGAGCCAGTGCTGCCTGTATTTGTATACATGGCCATATGGCAGGCATGACTAGATCGCCAACGATGTAGGCTCCGCCCATGATGTAGGCTCCACCCATGATGTAGGCTCCACCCTACAGTGTAGTAGCTAACTTTTTTACTGCCCACCACTGGGTTTTAGAGCAAATTCTGTAATATCTACTCAGAGTTAATTCATACTGCATTCAGTGGGGTTGGCACAAAAAGTAATTTTGTGTTTATATCTGTCAATGCTACCATGGCTAAATGCTAAAATAGACCCTGTACTCTTAATGTTGAGCAGAATAAAAAATATTTCAGAAGTTATAACTGGTCATACTGATTGTTATCCCCATATCCATGTTTCCAATGAAAAATAAATTCATAGCCTAGGCCACAAGTTAAGCTGTGAAATATCCACATTGTCTTATTCTAAATCCTCTCCTGGCCCTTGTATTGAGAGCCACAGAATTCCCCACTAGAAATGTGGGTTGCAGCCTTATAAGGAGTCTAATATCCTGGAAGAGGCAACAGTGACCACCTCCATCACAACAATTACTAGGTGTATTCAGAGAGCTGACCCACCTCCTCTCAGATCAGCCTAATGGGTGATTTACAAGCAGGGCTGCTATCATGGCTCCGTGTCCACCACAGACTTTACCAGGCTCAAACCCCAGATATTATTCTCTTTACTCTGAGTCTGAGTTAATCCCTTTCCCACCCCTCAGGATAGGAAAACAGCAGCTCAGCCTTCCTTCAGGTAAGGTAAAGGTAAAGGTTTCCCTTGTTCGAAAGCCAGGCGTATTCGACTCTAGGGTTCAGTGCTCATCTCTGTTTCAAAGCTGAAGCACCAGCACTGTCTGCTTCTGCAGACATTTCTGTGGTCATGTACTTGCTGGGAAATGTGGCTTCTTTTTACTCATTCTAAGAACTCATGATCCTGTCTGGCCAAATTACCCTGCTATGGTAATAGAGTAAGCCATACTGCCAGTGACTCAATGTTGAGCATCAGGTGGTGATTAACTAACCTCACAACCCTGAGGATTAACAGCTTTGGGTGATGGACCCCCAGTGGATTAAATCCCACTTGAATCTTGATGGTGGGCAGCAACTTCATCAATACTAGCCTGGGCTGATGAGGGCTCAGGACCAGAAAGTGACTCATGGAAGATCAGTGCTACAGGTGTTACACTGCAATGGAAGGCCACTGTTTTATACTGTTCCCAGGATGATCTTCATGATGATAACCAATATTCGCTATCAGATACAGCACTTGAAGAAGACGAGGAGCTTATTTTCTCTCCTCTCTTCTGGCTAACTCTGATTGGTGGCTGATCTGGACTCTTCACTAGCTGATTGGCTAGACGCTTGATAGTAGAATGGTGCCATGGCTTGAATCCAATACTGTATGTACAAACCTACAAAGTGATACAGAAGCATTGGAGAACTGAACATGATTCCAGTTCCATTTTTGGAAAACACATTGTCTCTGTATTTACTTAGCATATTTACTGTGCTCTGTAACAGCCCTCTTATGTGATCCCCTTTTCACGTGTCATTTTCACATATTTCTCATGCCAAAAAGCACCACTGAAGGCATCTCCTTTTTCCTGTTAGAATCTCTGCTGGCCACTTCCTTTCTGTCTTTTCATGGATTTCTCTTTTCCTGGCGATGAGTAAATTCTTATTAACAAACTGCTCCCCGTTTAAAAAACCTCACTCAGTTTTCTGTTGAGTCTCAAAATATTCCAAAAATGGAAAGTAGATAAAATAAAAGGGCTGGGGTTGTTCTTTGCTAAGCAAATCTTAGTCAGTTGAGCTGCAGGTCCCTTTGTGCATTTTGCATGCTGAGGATTGAAAAGCATTCAGATAAATCTGCTCAGGCAGGGCTTTCAGTGAAACAAAAAAACTGTTGAGAAAACAAAAGATTGCCAATAAATTCTGCCTTCCTCAAAATGTAGCAAAAAAAAAAAAGCCAAAAAGAGCAAAAAGCCTGACTGAAAAGCCTAAGAAGGGTTGACTTGCCTGTCAGGGCCTTAGCCAGGAGGTGGGCAGTTAGCTCAAACTGAGTTAACAGTTTGACACCCTCAAACTCCTGGCTGCTTATATATATGATATACTGTATATATATGACATTGCTGCCCATACTGAAAAAATATTTGCCCACCCACATCTAGAACCCTGACTACGACCTTGTTGCCTCTATGCCCTTGAAGAGTTTTCCTTCCTTGTTCTGCCAGCTTGTGTTTTCCTTTTCCTTTTTAAACATATTTCTTTAAAGTCTCAGTAGTAGGAGGCATGAAAGCTTTTGGTCTGGGGCAGCAGCGAAGAGGAGGGACTGGGTCCTACGTTTCTTCTGCTGAGGTACACTTTAGAAAAGACAGAAGTTTCCCTTCGTTCCAAAATTTAATAAAGCATCATCCGCTGAACACCTAGTTGTGTAGTGTTGTTTCCCACGCACAGAGCCTTCCCTCTTTATAAGCTGCCCTCTAGCATCCTGCCACAGCTATCTTTCAATGCATACATACATCTACTTGATTTTTCGGGTTGCTAGGTAGGTATTGCCCTGGTGGCACAGTGGTTAAACTGCTCTATTGCATCAAAAATGTTGTGAGTTCAATACAGACAGGACTCAAAGTTGACTCAGTCTTCCATCCTTCTGAGGTCAGTAAAATGAGTACTCAACATGTTGGGGGTGAAATGCTAACGAACTTGTGAACTGCCCAGACAGTGCACTATGGGGCAGTAAATAAGTGTAACTGCTAATTGCTTAATGACACAGTTGGCATTCAGCCTTAACCTTCTGGCAGAGCCTCATCCTTCATCTGCTTACAACCCTGCTACATGTACCTCCTGAGCATGCTACATATACCTCCTGGACTTCAGTGATTTTGGTATCTGGCTGCTGTCCTACACTTTGAGAGTTCGATTCCTCATTGTGCCTCGTGGTAGGACCTGTACCCTATAGCCCAAAGGAGTCCTTCCAGCGCTGTAGTTTTGAGATGACGATGATTTCATATCTATAGCTGTTCTGCTTGTTTCACCTCTACCTTGGTATCTGAATGCTTAGCTTGGACTATGACAGTGATGGTTAACCTTGGGACTCCAGGTGTTATTACACTTCAATTACCAAAAGCCCATCAGCACTCCTGCTGATCAGGGCTTCTGGGAAATGAAGTTCAAGAACACCCGGAGTGCCAAGATTCACCATCACTGGACTATGATGTCTCTCAGATCCTTGCTCAAAATGTGGTACCAATGCCTCTTTAGAGTATCGTAGGAGCTTGGAAGTATCGTGTCTCACGCATTCCCACTGAATTTTAGGTTGCTAACTGTATGCTGCTTGTGTGTGTGTCTTCCTGGGTGTGTGTGTGTTAAAACCAGGATCCAGTGTTTATTTATTCATGGAACTTTACAACTCCACTGAGTCTGTTTACTAATGAATATTGTTGACCAGGATAAAAAAATTACAAAGTCCTGCATGGATATGAATAACCAGTCTCCTGAGCATGTTTGTGCTTGCCTTGCAGAATTCACCATAATTGTTCCTTGCCCGTTTCTGTTGCCTAGTTTTATCTTTTGCTTCTGTTGAGAAGGTAGGTAAAACATCCTACACTTGTGAAGAGGATGTGAACAAGTGTCCTGCTATGCATCTCTCTAGTTGGTCTAGTGAGCAGCACCACAGGGTGTTCTTCCCGTCTTTTCTTTTCTTCCATATAGGCATGTGGGAGCATACAGTCAAACCTTGCATAAAGAGCACATCACTTAAAGAATAACTCACTTAAAGAGCAGAATTTTCTCTGAATGTTCACTTCACTTAACAAATAAAACCAACCAAAAACTCGCTTAACAAATAAATTGGGGTTCACAATCCCCCCACCAGAAGTCACAATTGGTCACTTACAATGGTGTTTCACTTAAAGAGTAATCCTGTGGAACACATTATGCTCTTTAACCGAGGTACAACTGTACTTTCTTCTGGGTTGGCTCCCTCTGGAGCTGTGTAGACACCAGCACCATCCCTGACTTGGGGGAGGGGCATGTTTACTGGGGTATGATGAGAGATGTCCATTATTTTCCCATAATTTCTGTAATTTGGTTTTCCAGTGTTCTTCCCCACTCCAGGCCTGAGAGTTTATTATTATTATTATTATTATTATTATTATTATTATTATTATTATTATTATTATTATTATTATTATTATTATTATTATTATTATTATTATTATTATTATTATTATTATTATTATTATTATTATCATCATCATCATCATCATCATCATCATCATCATCATCATCATCATCATCATCATCATCATCATCATCATCATCATCATCATCATCGCTGTTGTTGTTGTTATAGGTTAATTACAGTAACTAGATGGCTCTCTACCCTGTCTTTCCTTCAGTAAAAAATACTGGGAGGTGGGTCAGGCTAGAAGACTATTGGTGAGCCAACTTTCTTGGCTTATTGAGGACCTGACACCAAGGCTTCAAGGTCACAGTTCAATACTCCAGCACCATTATACAATGCTAGGTCAATCATTAGATTCAAGACCATAATTCTATCAATGTACTGGGGGTGTATCAATTGTCCCTCAGAGTATGTGGATGAATGTTCTAAAAGCTTAGAATGAAAACACAAGACAACAATTGTCTAGGACAGGGAATACCTTTTATTCACAAACCCATAACATTTTTGGACGGCTTGGGCCTGTGAAATGTTTTGAAGCTCAGATCAGTTACTGTAGGGCAAACAATGCATCTGAATTGGCACTGCTACATTGATCAACTGATCACATAAGAACATGAAAGTTGTTAAATAGTTTAAATTCCCTGTAAGAGCAGCACCATTGTGACATTTTTCTTTAGTATTCCTCTCCTTCCTCCTCCCCTTCTCCTTCAACCGAATCCACACCCACTTCCTCATAATCCTTCTCCAGGGCAGCCATGTCTTCTCGAGCCTCAGAGAACTCACCTTCTTCCATCCCCTCCCCAACGTACCAGTGGACAAAGGCACGCTTGGCATACATCAGGTCGAACTTGTGGTCCAGGCGAGCCCAAGCCTCGGCAATGGCTGTGGTGTTGCTCAGCATACACACAGCACGCTGCACTTTGGCCAGGTCACCTCCGGGGACCACGGTGGGGGGTTGGTAATTGATGCCAACCTTGAAACCTGTGGGGCACCAGTCCACAAACTGGATAGTACGCTTGGTCTTGATGGTGGCAATAGCAGCATTGACATCTTTGGGAACGACATCCCCACGGTACAACAGGCAGCAGGCCATGTATTTACCGTGGCGAGGGTCACATTTCACCATCTGGTTGGCCGGCTCAAAGCAAGCGTTGGTGATCTCAGCTACAGAAAGCTGTTCGTGGTAAGCTTTCTCAGCAGAGATGACAGGGGCATAAGTGGCCAGAGGGAAATGGATACGGGGATAGGGCACCAAGTTGGTCTGGAACTCGGTGAGATCTACATTCAGGGCACCATCAAACCGCAGGGAGGCGGTGATGGAGGACACAATCTGACCTATCAACCTGTTCAAGTTGGTATAGGTGGGGCGCTCGATGTCAAGGTTCCTACGGCAGATGTCATAGATGGCCTCATTGTCTACCATGAAGGCGCAGTCGGAGTGCTCCAGAGTGGTGTGGGTGGTCAGGATGGAGTTGTAGGGCTCGACTACAGCAGTGGAGACTTGCGGGGCTGGGTAGATGGAGAACTCCAGCTTGGACTTCTTGCCATAGTCAACGGAGAGGCGCTCCATCAGCAAGGAAGTAAAACCGGAGCCGGTGCCACCTCCAAAGCTGTGGAAGACCAGAAAGCCCTGGAGACCTGTGCACTGGTCGGCCTGTTGGAATGAATTTGTATTATTTTGTATCATTCAGTTCACAACCCATTGAAACCAAGGTAAGGCAACGTATTATCTCCCAGCTACCATTGGATTGGAAGTCCCATCAAGTTTACCCATATTTGAGTGATTATGGGAGATGTAACTCAATAATATTTGAAAGGCCAGAAGTCCTCGCCTGATCTAACCATTATCTATTCAATTTCAAGGTTAGTATCTGCCCCCTTTAAAAGAAAAATACAGTGTAAGTACCAATCAGTAGTTATATGGGACTTTGCAGTAAATCTACTAATGAATGTATACTTTCATTATTCCTAAAAATATAGTACTTTATAATGACAATTTTATTTTATTATAGATTTTCCCAATCAAGTTATGTTCAGTACAGGAACAGAAATTACTGCACTGTACTCTTTTTTCTATTCTGCCAATAGTTCTTCAGAAAAATATATTTACCAGTTTCCTGATCCTGTCGAGGACCAAGTCAATGATCTCTTTGCCAATGGTGTAGTGGCCCCTGGCGTAATTGTTAGCAGCATCTTCCTTGCCGGTGATGAGTTGCTCTGGATGGAAGAGCTGGCGGTAGGTTCCAGTTCGCACTTCGTCTATCAGTGAGTTAAATAATTGGAATTAGGTCATTATATTTAAAAAACCAATTCCCTTTGTCCTTTATTTGAGAACTAAATACAGTAACTGTCATTTATCAGCTGGGATGTGTCTAACCAAGGTACCAGCAATTCTGTTTAATACTTATGTTTGATTTTTTTGGTTTGAGCTTATGCAATGCAAAGATTTTAATTAAACTTCACCTTTAAGGTTCTACTATGAGATTTACTATACAAGATTGTCAAAGTATTTTCTGAGTATAAACTGAGGTGGAAGAACAACATACATGTTGCTTTGAGCTCATCAGAAGAAAGGTGGGATCTATTGAACTATTGATAACAAAATTAATCCTTGGAGTCCTGTGATCTTTAGTCTACTCTCCTTAACCTTGTTGCCCTTCATGTGTACTAAACTACAACATCATGATCTGAAGCTGTAGTCTGATATGTCAAGAGTATATAAAGTAAGAGAAGGCTCCTTCTGTCCATTGGAGAAAGCCCACACTGAACAATCTAGCGTTTACACTTACCAATGACTGTTGGCTCTAGATCCACAAAGACAGCCCTGGGGACATGCTTGCCGGCTCCAGTCTCACTGAAGAATGTGTTGAAAGAGTCGTCGCCTCCCCCGATGGTCTTGTCACTGGGCATCTGCCCGTCCGGCTGGATGCCATGTTCAAGACAGTACAGCTCCCAGCAGGCATTGCCAATCTGGACACCGGCTTGGCCAACGTGGATGGAGATGCACTCACGCTAAAGATTTGGGGGAGGGGGGGAGAGACGTACAGATGCATTTTATTAATCAGATTTCAGTTTTGGTATACTATTTTAAATGCCTTGCTATTTTTGGTGAAAGAAAAAAAAATCAAAGCTGCATGTGTAATATACTACTCCTATATCCCTTTTATTTGGTTAGGATGTGAGAATTCAGATTTTTTTAGGTTGGTGATGGATTTATACAGGGTGAAAAACACAATAGGACCAATTTTTTAAATGCAAGTAACAGCTACTAGTTCATTGTTAAAAAACAAAGAATTGTTCAAATTGATATTAAATGTTGTGTGTGTGTGTGTGTGTGTGTGAACCCACAAATGAAGAGTGAGGTATGTGTAACTAATATACTGTACTATAATGGTAACAGCACACCTTTGAAAGAGTGCCAGGATGCCACACCCACCTATTCTTCCTGAACACTGGACATTTGCTGCTAAATATTTCGGTTTGGTGCTAAAGCAATTACAAGATGTTGTCCACCAACACCCAACCTCACAACAAACAATGCAGGTCAGATATTCTGGGGATTCAACCCCTGTGAACCCTTACCCTCAAGGTTATCCTTTGTCTCCTACTTTTACAGACTGAATGTACAGTACTCAGCCATAATAAGGAACATATATGTCAAGTGGTGAGAAAGAGCTAAGTCAAAGCATAGGAAAGAGACGCACCCAGCTCAGGATCTGTACAGTATACTCTACTGTAGGAACCACACCCAGGTTCCTTATTCTTTTCCTGATGATTACATTGCCGGGGATTGCAATTTGCAGTGGATTAACAGAGCTCAGAGCTGAGTCTATTTCCAGCATGATCTCATTATGTTGTTTTGCCAAGTTTCCCTCCTCTGACCTCAGCCCAGCTACAATCATGCTTGGGAATGAAATAAATAAGTGGGGAGGATGGACAAGAGGGCAGATCTTCCCTATCATGTGCCAAGAAACAATGGTGTGTGGTGTTGGGAGAGATGGCATGCCCGGGTTCTTTTGCACAACGTTGACAAGTGTGTTATAGAAAACAAGAGAGTAAAAAATAAGGAAGTCCCCTCCCCATCCCTTTAAAATTGTATTAGAAATGCGGACATTTTAAAAAACAAACCAGAAGGCTTTCTGCATCTAGGGTGCATGAATGAAAATCAAGGGTCTGGAAAGGCGCTTGTGGAGAAGAGAAACCAATCTACAGTCGAACGACCACATTGTCTGAACCCATAACTATTCCGGTCACATCTGCTTGAGGAGCCTCCTCCTTTGTCTGCTGGGTCAGCCGCCGCCTTCTGCCTCCCATTCATAGACAGACCAATCTGCTGCCTGCAGGGCATGTCGGTTAGAAACCGGGTGTGAGGGATGGGGGGGGGGGGCTGCTATGACAGCTCTCCCCAGATCCCCACCCCCTCCGTCTCATCTCTCCGGAGACTTCCTTTCACAAAGCCGTCCTTTATGCCCAGGCGAGGGCGGGCGCGGCTTTTCCGGGGCGGCCAAAGATGCTCCCAGCCCCCCGACCCCACCCCGTCTCACAAGGCATTGGCGGGGCGGAGAGTTCCTGGGACCCGAGAGGGTGGTTTGGAAGGCGCAGCCCGCTTCCGCCAAGGGCCTTGCCAGGAGTCTAGATGGGGTGGGGGTGGGGGTGTATTTTTTTCAGGAGGGGCAACAATCTCTCTCTCTCTCTCTCACACACACACACACAGAGGAACTTTGCCCCGGGTGGGGGACAGCGCTAGCTCAAGGGGGGGCTGATCCCCCCCCTGGCCACCCCCGGGCTACGACCCTTCCAAGGGCAAGCAAGAGGCTCTCGGTTTCCAAAGGTCAAGTGGGGGGGGGGGCAGCCCTGCGCCTCCCTTGATCAGCCGAGAGACAAATCCCTTCCCCGTGGGCTTAAAAGAGTTAGGCGGAGAATTGCAGATGGCGTTCCCCGGGATTAAAGCACAGTTGTGAACTGGAGCTGAGGCTTCCCGGGGCGGGTGGATGGGCTCGCCTTCCTCTCCCCCCGCCCCCCCCCCGCAGCTGGAGAGGCTCCGGGGACAGAAAAAGCGAGGGCAGGCAGCCAGACGCGCCCGTCCCATCCACAAGCACGCTGGACGGGTGCCCCGCTTGCCATGCCTACTCCGAGCTCGGGGGCGGGCGGGGGGACCGGCCAGGGCGGCAAGACGACCGAGACTAGAGCTGGGAGGGGCAGCAGCCGGTGGCTCGGGGACCACGCAGGGTCGCCTGTGCCTCGCCTTCCCCACTGAAACACAGGCAGAGGCACGCAGAAAGAGATCTTCATGCATGGACTGCATTCAAAAGAGCACAGTGGTATATACAGTATATACACGCTCTTTATGCGAGGCTTGACTGTGTAGGTATAGGAATACCAGGTATACACATTGGAGAGGACACACACACACACACCGCGCGCTCGAGGCGCGCCCGGGCTTACCATGGTTGCTGTGGCTGCAGGTGGTGCTCCTCGAGCGTGGAGGGACGGGACGGGCGCGAGCGGACGGTGCTTTCTTACAGCGCGACTCTTAGGCGGTCGATGTAAGAGGACCTGTAGCCCATCCGACAAGGCGGCTCCCCTATATACAAGCCTGTCACCATGGGGACGGAGCAAAGGCTTGGCGCGGTTGGCCGAAACAAACTCCCCCCCCCCCCCCAGCTCGCCGATCTGCACTGGAGAAGCCGCGAGAGGAATAACATGATTGGCTCGGGGTGCGGAGGATGAGGTAATCCCCCCCTCTCTCCCCCTCCTCCTCCTCCTCCTCCTCGCCTCAGCATCCCCAGCCTGTTGGCATCCTCCAGACAAAGGGACCAAAGAGAGCCCCCGCCCCCCTCCGCAGCATCTTCGAAGGGTGTGTGTGTGTGTGTGTGCAAAGGAGAGAAGAAATTAATCTGGCCAAGGAGTAAAGCACCGTTTTAACATCACCCCCCTTTTCCCGCGTGGGGCAGATCCTCAAAAATCTGTCAGCCCCATCCCGACCCCCACCCCACCCCACCCCGCCCCGCCTAAATTCTTCCTCTTCTTCCGTGTCTTGGCCAGGCGTGAATTCGTTTGCGCAGTTCCATTCGCCTGGTCAAGTGTGAGAAAGATTAGCCGGCACAAGGTGGGCGTTGCCCGGATTACGCAAAAACCGAAAACCTTGTCTTGGAGGAGGCTCTTTCTGTGTCTCCTGCCCGCCTGAGTTAAGATGCGCAGATCCTTCAGCGGCGCTAAAGACAAGAGACGAAGCCGGGCAGTTGGGATTCTGCAATATTTCCAAAAACACCTCCCCGCCCCCCACTAATGATGATGATGATGATGATGATGATGATGATGATGATGATGATGATGATGAGATGATGATGATGATGATGATGCTGATGCTGATAATAATAATAATAATAATAATAATAATAATAATAATAATAATAATAATAATAATAATAATAATAATGTGAGTGGGGAAAGGTCTGAGCAATCGGGGCTGGGTTTCAGTTGACAAACAGGCAAACGGGCGGTTCAGAGCAGATGTTTCCCAGGGATCCTATTATTTACCCCCCGCAGGGGATAAGGGGTCGGCGGGGGGGGGAGGATGTGGGTTGATGACTGCGCCACCGGTTTCTACCCGCGCCACCGGTTTCTACCCATCGCCGGAATCGTGGGAGAGTTCGTGAAAGAGACGCCGTTGCCTCAACCGGACCCGCTGCTGCGCGGTCATTTTGTCTGGCTGAGCAGCGAGCGAGTCAAGGGCGTCTCTTTGCCGCATCCGACACGCCCCGGGCCAACGGAATCCGTCTGAGCCCCGGACGGGGTGCCTGCCTCCACCCTAAACCCCCGCGAGGGGGGGAAGTGTGTGTGTGTGTGTGAGTGAGAGAGAGAGAGAGAGACAGAATGAATGAATGAATGAATGAATGAATATTGGTGGTCTCTGTGAAGAGGAAGGTCTGAGGGGAAAGGCTTTGAAGGGAAGGGGGCTGGTCTGGAAGTGGCCGGAGGCGAAAGCGAATGGGGCAGGCTGGGGGGGGGGGAGCTTGGCTTTGGTGATGGGGAAGGGGGAGAGAGGAGAGAGGGCTCCGGCTGGAACCAGACAGAGGAGGCTGACATGGGGCTGCCCTTGGTGACCATTCGGAGGCTTCAGCTGGTCCAGAATGCAGCTGCATGAGTAGTGTTGGGATGCGGGCATTATGCCCGTGCCTCACCGCTGCTGAGGGAGCTGCACTGGCTCCCAGTTTGCCTCCGGGTGCAATTCAAGGTGCTGGTTATTACGTTTAAAGCCCTTTATAGTAGTGGTCCAGGTTACTTGAGAGACCGCATCATCCCAAGGACATCTATGCGGCCCACCAGAGCGGACCGGAGAGGCTCTCTGGTCATGCCATCAGCCAGAGAGGCACATCTCTCTGGCACTAGAAGGAGGGCCTTTTCGGTGTCTGCTCCAGCCCTGTGGAACCTCCTCCCGACAGAGCTACGCCTGCAGACGGAGTTGCTGTCCTTTAGGAAAGGAGTGAAAACCTGGCTGGCAGGTCTGGTCTGGGGAATGGAAGTTCAATTTCCCCAGCCAGTTGGATGGTTTGACCCCCACTATGTCCAAGTTATAACACCTAGCTTTTAATTAAGTTTTTAAGCTTTTTTAAAGTTTTTAATTTGTAAAGTGTTTTTAAAATTGTTGGAAATCGCCCTGGGTCCCTTCGGGGAGGAGGGCGATAAACAAATATAAATAAATAAATAAATAAATAAATAAATAAATAAATAAATACTTCCTGAAAAGTGTTGGCAGCTTCCTTTCCCTAGCAGGGAAACAAAAACTGTGACGAAAGGGGAAAAGGAAAAACTCACTCTCTCTCTCACTCTGTTTGTGTGTGTGTAAAGTGGGATAGTTCAGTGGTTTAGGTATGTACTAGGTGTGTATGAAGCAATAGCTTGGGAGTTCGATTCCTTGTGAAGACTCCAGGAGGAAAAGGCAGCCTGTGTGTCTTTGGACAAACTGCCCCAACCCTAGGAGGCCCACCCCTGAAGAAGGCAATGGTTGACCCCTAAGGGTCACCCCTTCTGTGTAGTCTGTACCCAGAAAACCCTGGGAAGGGTTGCCATAAGTAAGAATTGACAGCTCACAGGTATTGTGATTAAGATAGGTCTTTTACTCAAATAAGAGTAAGAGTAAGAGTAAGAGTAAGAGTAAGAGTAAGAGTAAGAGTAAGAGTAAGAGTAAGAGTAAGAGTAAGAGTAAGAGTAAGAGTAAGAGTAAGAGTAAGAGTAAGAGTAAGAGTGGTACCCTGGAACTGTTCAGGCTGCCTTTGCCCATAGGAGATGCAGTGGCAGATAATACAGGAATGCCCAGAGCAAATGCTCTCTAGAGACCTTTCGTTGCCACCTGAAGGGTCAAAAACACCCACTTTTTAGTAAATTACCTAAGTCCTGTCTCTCAAAAAAGAAATCTTGCAGACTTCTGTCTAATTCCAAAGGATCTCTGCAAGTGACCAGTTTAGCAGTCTTGATACTAGAGCAATCAACCTGTTTTCCCCCTGGCAGCCCATTGGGTAGGGAGAGAAAACCAAGGATAAAAGAATGGCAGAAATGGTGAGATAAATACCCTGATCCAACCTATTGGAAGATAGGCCCAGAAGGGAAAACAATCAAAGACCGCTGGTAGTCACTTTCAGCCCACAACTAAAGCCTCTGACATGCATAACCTTTTTTGGACAAGAATACTTCACTTTCCAAAGTGCTTGGTGGGAGACCTTTACTTGCTCACACACAACCCCTCAATCTCAAGCAACTACCATATTGACATATAACAGACTCTGTGAGACTACCCAACAGTGAAACAGAGATGGGAACTAAACCAAGGATTGGGAATGATCTACCAGAGGCTGCATGAAAGTTAGCAGTGTGTGGAGCAGAAACCTGTGGGGGTAAAGGGGAAGAGCCAAAGGTGGGGAACAGAGACCACCTTTTCTCTTTCTATCACAGAAGTTACCCACCCTAACGACTAATTAGCGGATTCCTGGGACGTTTTGCATTCTCCTGGAGGTGCTTAATTCCATTAATTACTGAGCCGCTCTTCCGTTCATATTGGAAGGTATTTTCAAAGATTTGCCGGATGTGACTCTAGGTCTCTACCTAACCCATGAAGAATAGGAAATACTACAGTGATGAGTCCATTTTACAAAACAATCATAAACCAACATGGATTAGAAAGCATAATACTCTGATAAAATAGGGATGGAGAATAACTGACGTTCTTCTATGGACTTGTGGTGTCACCTACCATTAAACACAATACTTCCGTCATTCTTTCAACTTTCCTTGTTGGTTCTTCAAAGAAGAGGAAGCAGTAGGTCTCTTGTGTAGAAAGAATAGGTAAGTGATAGCTGGAGACAGAGCAAAGATCAAATGGCTGAATACCTAACTTACACTAGCATGCATGCCTCATATTTTAGCATTACATTGAATGTGTGGATGCGGAGAACAAACTATCTCACATATGATGCAATGCAGACATGCCTCTCAATGTGCACTGAGGAAGACCTTATGTTGGCAAGAGGAAATGCTGTTGATATGTCCCAATATTGGGTGGACGTCATCTAGCCCTTTTAATTCAGAAGGACGCTGAGGTGGCAGGACCTCCCCACCTCCGTCCCAAACTCTTTGCTAGCCGGGAGAGAAACATCTGTGGTGGGCGCCCGGGCCACTCCAACGCCGGCACCCCACTGTGCCCGGCCAGCTCAAAAGGACGGAGGCGGCAGGACCTCCCCACCTCTGTCCCAAACTCTTCGCCAGCAGGGAGAGAAACGCTTGAGGTGGGTGCCCGGGCCACTCCAACACCGGCGGCTCCTCCCCTCCTGCTGAACTTAAAAAGGACTCTATGGCAGTGGACAGCAGGATCTTGCCACCCTGTCCTCTGGACTTACTCTTGGCCAGGGTGTAGAGGCTACGGCAGTATTACATTGCTGCGTTATAGGGTTGTATATTATTAGTATTGCTATGGGCCGTCTATGTAAGATATGTATGGTATGATTTTTTGTGCTTATTGTTATTATATACAGGTATTGGATATAGGTTGTGCATTATTATTTTTGTTACATGCTGCTTGTGTAGCACAGGTATTGTATTTTTTTAAATTGATGTTAACGTTATGTGATATTGATATTATTTATTGACATGTTGTGTTTGTGAACTTGTAATTTTGTATATGTTGTGAACTGCTCTGAGTCGGTCCTACCGAGTAGGGCGGTATAGAAATTGAAATATAATAATAATAATAATAATAATAATAATAATAATAATAATAATAATAATAATAATAATAATAATAATAATAATAATAATAATAATAATAATAATAATAATAATAATAATAATAACCCTCTTCCTCTTCCTCTGCTTCTGTTCTTCTTTTATCTTTCTCCCTCCCCACCCAGTGGGCTGTCTGGGGAGGAACATTGACTGCTGTCCTGCTGGACTTACAAACTGATCCTTTGCACAAAGGATTTGTGCTAGCCGCCCTGGGTCATTCATCAGGAGGGTGGCATACAAATACTGTATGATTAAATAAATAAATAATTTGGAATTAGGCTGAGGTCTGCAAGGTGCCTATCCCTCCTGTAAAAGATTTTTTAAAATTACATCTTATATCCAGTGCTGCTGAGTTACTTCTTCTCTTAACCCAGCAATTTCCTGCACTGCTCTGTGATTTAATGATAGTCAGCAATAAGATAAGCTTCTATACAGAGAGGTTTCATTGATGGTTCTCCTCTGTCAATTGACGCCCACTGAATATCAATATTTTACTATAGCTAACCTGCCCCAGCAAAGACATTGCAACTGATACATGAGATAGGCTAGTTAAACTAGATGATCACGAGGTTTGTGTACAACTGCTTCAGATCAGTTGTCAGATTTAGAGACTAGAGAGAAACCATGCAATAGGTACATTTCAGCTCTACTGGGAAATAAGTAAAATGAGGGAGCAAATAAATTCTGTGCTGCAGCAAGGAAGATTCCTGGTTTAGTTACAGGGTACTGCAAATGTTGCATTTGCTTTCCCTGAAAGACAGCTGACATAAATACTGCTGCCTGGCTCTAGCATTTATACGTGTTCTTGGATGATGATCTGTACTTTCTAAGCAGGGTGATTACATGCCTCTTTCCCAGCAAGAAACTGATGGAAAATGCAGGGAACACAATTATCCACAGACTGGTCTAGTTCTCAGGCATTTTTACTCTGACCTAGGGGTACATAGAAAGAGCCTCCTTGAAGACTGGTATTTTTGAACCACAATCAGGCGTACCCTGGTAATGGCAACCTTGTGTTGCCAGCTACTCTTTCTCACACTGGGTCAGGCAAAATGAACTGCAGAATGAACTCACCAAAAGGTGGCTTCATTTTGGCAGTTTCACGCCTGGGCTAGGCAAAAAAAGGGAAAAAAAGAAAAACAGACTGGTTTACATCTTGACTTCTCAACATATATATATATGATATAAGCAGTGGTGGGCAGCAACAGGTTTGCACACACACCCTCCGGGGGTGGGGTTAACAAAATTGTGTGGCCTCTGGGCAGGGAGGTGGTGAAATTAGGTGGCCTTCGGGCAGGCAGGGTAGTGAAATTGGGTGGCCACGCCCACCTCCCTGCCCTGCCCCATCAGGTTTTGTCCCTGAAAGTAGTTCAAGGTCTCCCTTGCTCAAAAGCCAGTCATATCCGATTCTGGGGTGCAGTGCTCATCTCCATTTACAGCCAGAGAGATTGCTGCCTGTGTTTGCAGATGTATAAATGGCCATATGGCAGGCATGACTAGATCGCTCACAACATAGGCTCTGCCCATGATGTAGGCTCCGTCCATTATGTAGGCTCCGCCCATGGTGTGGTGGTGAAAATATTTGCTGCCCACCACTGGATACAAGTACCGCTCAATGGGGGCTGAGTGATTGCAAGAAGCATTTGTGATTCTTAAGAACCAAGTTGTGACTTGAAGAATTGAAATTAGTTACAGTTGAATATTAGCCCCACCAAAATAATTGAAAGTGTTGTGGGGAGATGGAATACAAGAAACATTTTTTGCTTTTAATTTTTGTTACTGCATTTTTATCTCCGTATAATGTTTTTAATCTTTTGTGGAGCCTTACAATATACCTTAGATTTTATCCCTGGTCGCAGGAATTGATGCAACTGTATCCTCAAGGTAGAAGGAGTACTTATAGGTTGTGCTGAGTTAAGGCCTCCCCATAGCAGCCTTACTCGCCATCATGAAACAGTTAGAAGCCACCACTACTTTTGTGGAGCGGCCTCAAATGCATACAAATTTTAATGTGTGAACATGACAAGGTTGCAGACTTTTTTTTAATAAAAGTTCTCCTGAAGGCCTTTAGGAAGTGCAATTCTCCTCTAAAAACAAGAGACCGACCCACAGTCTGCCATGTTTTAGTACAATTTTTTTTTGCTTCCAAACACCAAAATTGTCCCCCCCTCCACGCACTCCAGTTATTGCCAGATTGCTGCCTTTGTGCAACATAGATCCTCATGGCAGGATCTGGTGGATTAAATTGGCTCCTGGGCCTCCAAACATCTACTAATGTTTTATCATTCTATATTTAAAAGCATATATATTCAAAAGCATGACTGTTTAGTGGTCATACTTCCTCATCTGAATAGGAAACTCTATCCCTGATCAGAGGCGTAGCTACCGCCGTATCAATTATACGGGAGCCCCGGGGGCCCCCAACGTGCATAAGCAAAACAAATCTTTACCCTTCCTAAGGGCCCCCAAACAAATTTTTATACGGGGCCCCGCCAAGGCACGCTACTCTTCTGTCCCTGATATCAAGAGAATAACACCTTCTGGACACAAAGCCCATTTAGGTCATCATTTATGTTCCAACGCCCTTCTAGGTGCACCAGTGAGATGCTCCTGAGCAGGCTATGAGTGCAAGAAGATCCTCCCTCTTGTGCTCCCAGAAATTGGTATAAAGAGATATACTCTATGAAATACTTCCTTGGTTACTTGGTTGATCTGTGTTATACTCATCAGGTTGATGTGGTGGATCAAAGCATCCCCTTCCACTGTTTTTGATCCCATGCCGGTCTCATCCAGGGCCTTAGGAACTTTGCCCTGGGCTGGTCTTCCCATATGGTTGCTGGCCTTCTTAGTGGTTGCTTTATGTCAAGCAGTATCCATTCTGTGATAGTTTTCGTCCACCTGCTATCTTTGAAGTGGCACACATGCCCGGCCCACCGATGCCTTGCAGACTCAATATTGATGCTTGTTTTGCACCCGATCTTATATGTAGTTCTTCTTTTGATATTTGAACAATGCATATGCTTGCACATATGTATGTCGAGGAAATATATTTCACATGCTAGCAGAGTACAGAAGGCTACTGTTGATTTTATGATTATTAAACAAGAGTCACTATTTTGGAAACAAGTAATTAGGTCAAAACAGAACACATGTTTATTGCTTTAGGAAATCCACTCAAGGATAGTGTAGGAGGACTGAGATCGACATCTGCCTTCCATCTGGTTTGTATGGGCACAGTCCCCTTGGCTGTAATGGAGAAATCTGCCCCTCTGTAATGAAAAAGAAGCAGCAGCAGAAAGTGACATCAGAGATAGAAGGAAAAAGATAACCTAAAAGTATCCAACTACATGTAGATTTGGAAAGGATAAGAGGAGGAGAGGAATCATACCTAGACTATCTGGCTACCTGTTCCCACCACTGTTCAGATCATTTCTTGATTATTCTTCTGTGTGTTGTGGGATTGAATTGTAGCACTGACTAATTTCTGATACATTTCTATGTACATGAAAATAAAGTATAGATGGATAACATAAGTGTGCAAGGAAGACCGGGGAAATGGTGCCATCATCCTCTATCCCAGAACCCAAACAGCCCACCCTATTGTAGGGTCTCCCATGCTATGAGTAGAGCAAGGTTTTGCAATCACATGTTACTCCTAGGAAAGCAGGATACAAGCAGGAGACCTGTGTAGTTATGTTAGCCCTGGGGATTGGAGAGGGACAAGTCACATTACACTTGGCACATGGCAGGTATAAAAGCTGCCTTGCCATCAACAGAAGGGGTAGAGAGGAAGGCGTCCAGGAAGGAGGAAGTGGGTGTCAGACAGGGCCATAGCCAGGATTCCAGATTGGGAAGGGGCAAAAAAATTTCCAGGAGGGGCAAACATTTTCAGGAGGTGCAGCAATGTCACAGGAAACGTGTGTACAGGAAACTTTTTGACCACTAAGCTACTACAGTCCCTAGTTCAACAAACCCTTTTTTGTTTCAACTCATTGGTTTACTTTAGACAATACATATCAAAAGTTGAAGGAGTGATGCTCCACTGATCAAGCTGGCTGTGGCGGTGCTCACGAGATGATGATACTTTAAAGGGTGACTACTTTATGGGATAGCACACACTATGCATGCAAAATATACGTTATGTGTCTAGTCCCATCCAAAAACCCAGAAAGCCACAAGGTCAACTTGCATCAAAGGAAGATATGTTTGGTCCTATCCTCACATACCTTGGAAGGAGTTACCCTGTGGTAACAGACATCCAGATGCACTGGTAATCTTAGCCAGGTGGCATGGCTAGCTCTTATATTCTACATTGGTCGGCTAATGATTCTTCTCTACTCCTTTTATGGATTGATTTAAGGGCTTCACTTCTATTAAGACCCTAAACATTTTGCTGCCCCCGCCCCTCTGTGCTAAAATCCAAATATCTCCACCATCTGGTTGAACATGAGCTTGAACAGCTCATCCCTTCTTAGGAGTAACAAAGGTCAGAACAATATTACTGGAAAGAAAAGCCAAAAAAGGGTCAGTCTTTGCTTCTGCGCCAAGGCTTTTATCCAAATTCATGGTCTAGAGCCGTGATGGCAAACCTTGGGACTCCAGGTGTTTTTGGACTTCAATGACCAGAAACCCAAGTCAGCACTTCTGCTGGTCAGGGCTTCTGGGAATTGAAGTTCCAGAACACCTGGATTGCCAAGGTTCACCATCACTGATCTAGAGCAACCCTGTCCAACCCCCATTGTGAATGGATCTGCAATTGACTTCAGTTCCTTTTAAAATCCAATTGCCCAATTGCTGGCTTATAATTTGCATGTGTGTTGTCAGTGGTGGGCTGGCCCATTGGGCTACCAGGACTCAGCCCAGGGTACCACCGAGGGCCCCAGTACCATGGGTGCCAATCCAAAAAGCCAAGCTGAGCTGCGATGCCCAGAACGATCAAGCAAAGGAGTGGGGCTCTATGTTCCTTTGCCTCTATTCCTCCTCCTGTGCTGCCAAATGTAAGATCACAAAAGCAGCTCCATTGACAGCAGAGCTGCCTTGGCTTAGAGGTTGCAATTTTGCCTTATAAGCAGGAGGTTGTTGGTTTGAATCCCCAGAGGGGAGTTGAAATTAGAAGGTGAGTGGGAATGTATATATTTTGTTAGGATTAGACGCCCTCATCATTCCCTGTCCAGAGCCAGCATGCACCTGTGTGTTGTGGATTTGCCTCCATGGTTGTGCTGAATGTTGGTCATGTAGCAGCTTTGCATTTACAATTGATAATGTTGCATTCCAAATTTAAATGTGGCAACATTCAGGGAAAACACCAGAGAGTCACTGTAGCACTTGTTCTAGATACAGTATACAATGGTACCTTGCTTAAAGAGCATAATGCATTCCATGGGATTGCTCTTTAAGCGAGTTTGCTCTTTAAGTGAAACACCATTGTAAGTAACCAATTGTGTCTTCTGGTGAGAGGGGGGATTGCAAACCCCGATTTATTTGTTAAGTGAGTTTTTGGTTGGTTTTATTTGTTAAGCTAAGCGAACATTCAGAGAAAATTCTGCTCTTTAAGCGAGTTGCTCTCTAAGCAAAGCACTCTTTATGAAAGGTTTTACTGTACTTCCTTTGCACTATCTCTTTCACAGAATTTTATAAATGGTGACTTTCAGTTGTAACCTTTAATTATTTTCCCACCACATCTTAAATAGGGTTCTTCTTATTAGAAGAAAATAAATAAATAAATAAATAAATAAATGAAAGGTTGTTACACACAACACACAATACTTGTGGCAACAAATGCAAATGACTTTTTCACCTGGAGGTATGCTGAACAGACACATTAGAAAAAGAGTATTTCAGTGCAATAGGCAACCTGGTTGTTGAGCATGCAAATTTGCATTTCTTGTTTGGTCTCTAACCCCCCCTTTCTTATTTTAATGTTATCATCAGCTTAGGACAGGCATTCTCAACCCGCGGCCCGCGGCCCAGCCCCTGAAGCCACTTCATCAGGCCAATGACGCCTTCGACAAACCAGGAAGTGGAAAAAAACTGTGTGCTATGTGCTGTGCAGAACGCCACTAAATGTGTTCTCCGCATGCACAACATGTGTTTAACTTCCTCTTCTGGGTGGGCAGAACCACACGACCAGCCGGATCAGCTGCCCAGGAGACGTGATCAGAGCCGCAACCTGAAAACCTTGGAAAGCCTCGCTTAGGATCTCTTTGACCTTTGCATGGAGCGTGGTGTCTTTATTTGCCAACCTTGGTCATTTTAAACTATTTTTTAAAACAACAACAACACATATTCATTGTCCTGGTGGCCAGCGATGGGATGTAACAGGTTCTCACCAATTCGCCAGAATTGGTAGTAACTTTTCTCAGTGTCCCGGAGAACCAGTAGCAGCTTTTGGGGGGAACCACCTTCAGGGATTACCTTTTCACTTGATGTGCATGCATGCCTACAGTGTTTGGCACGTATGCATGGCCTCCTTGCTGTCCTCCTTGCTGTCCTTGTGTTGTGGGTGGGTGGGTTGAGGTGTGTGTGTGTGTGTGTGTGTGTGTGTGTGTGTGTGTGTGTGTGTGTGTGTGTGTGTGTGTGTGTGTGTGTGTGTGTGCTTATTTTTATTTCCTTTTATTATTTTTAATTTTTTTTCTTTGGCACCGCCCATGTCATGACATCATGACGTTGGCTCCGCCCACACTGTGATGACATCACAGTGGGGTAGTAAAAATTTTGACATCCCACTTCTGCTGGTGGCACAGTGGTTAAACTGCTGTTCTGCAACCAAAAGGTTGTGAGTTCATTACTCAGGATTGACTCAGCATACTCAGCATGTACCCACCAAGTTGGGGGCAAAATGCTAATTAACTTGTGACCCACCCAGAGAGTGTAATAAGTGCCATGGGGTGATATATAAGTGTGATTGCTTTGCTTTGTTCATCAGAGTAGATGGAGAAGTTCATAATCTAAGAAAGAGTGGTACCTTCATTATTTGAAATGCTTATTTGATGATGATGATGATGCCGATGATGATGATGCCGCCGCCGCCGCCGCCGCCGCCAATAATAATAATAATAATAATAATAATAATAATAATAATAATAATAATAATAATAATAATAATAATAATAATAATAATAATAATAATAATAATAATAATAATAATAATAATAATAGTCCTTCTCACCACTCAGTACAACAGCAGCTAAAGGATGGAGGATGTGTATGAAGGCTTCTTGCTATTTTATTCACTTGTAAGAAAAAAAGGTGTGCACACATGCATGTGCATGCACGCATGCACGTGCACACACACAAGGTCTATACTTTCTGCTTATCAAGTCTATACTTTCTGCCATCAAGTCTATACTTTCTGCTTATTGTTATGCCTCTACTGTTCACTGTTTCCATCTTCCACGTGTGCATATATGGTTGTAACACAACATCATTTCTTGCATCTGATTATGTGGAATGCAGGCTGGGAAAGCTTATGACAGGATTAATTTATTAGACTGTAAGGTTGCCACAACACTAATTGTTTCAGCTGCTGTTTCTCTGCTGTATTAGATTCATGCAGGCATCAATATTAAAATAAATGTAAATTATAATGAATCCAGAACATCTCTATCCAGATTTTTCTTAATCCTTACTTCCATTGTTAGCAGCCAGGGAAGGCAAATCGCTTGAAGGGAATGGATGTGTGGCAGGAATGAGGAACCTCAAGCCAGGACACCCTATGAGCTGGGGGGGGGGGTTTCAGGGCCATTGCCAGGGTTCTAGATGTGGGTGGGCAAATATTTTTCTGGGTGGGCAACAAAGCCTCTTTTCAATGCATTCCTATGGGAAACCATGTCTTGCCAGGGCGGGCAAACTACTAACTCAAGCCCACCCTGGCCCCCCTCTGGCTATGGCTCTGGTTTCTACCAGCCCTTAATCTTCTTTAAATGCTCCATTGATTGAAGATAGGAGGGATATAAGCTTTAATCACCCTACATAGAACACATACAGTTCACAAGGAAGCAAAATGTTGAATGTGAAGCCGGGAGGGGGGGTTTAAGTGCAGGAAAGCTGTCACTTCAGTGCTTACTCTTGAGTTGACAGGCATGGAACTGACCCGTGCTTTCAAGGCTAGCCAGGCAAAATTACTAAACCGGTAAGCATTATCTCTGCCTCCAACTATTTTAATTTGGCACCCTCTGCTTGGCCCTTGGATCTGTAATTCACCACACTGGGTAGGTTGGGGATGGACTGGCACCACCCATTCCTAACTAACTTAAATCTTTAAGCAGCAATTAACACATACCGTATATACTCAAGTATAAGCTGAGTTTTTTAGCCCCAAAAATGATCCCCAAAAAGGGGACACAGCTTATACTCAGGTCAGTGAACACGAGGGTCCCAAAGCCATGCTGGATTGAGATGCGCCAACAATTTAATTAATTTTACCATATTTTCATTAACATTTTGATTATTGAAACTCACTAGCAGTGGCTGCATTTCCAACCCTTGACTTGTACGCAGGTCAATCTATTTTCCTGGGTTTTCAGGTCAAAATTAGGTACCTCAGCTTATATTTGGGTTGGCTTATACTTGAGTATATACAGTAGGCACTTGGCGACTCCCAGGAACTGGCCTTGCCTGTTGTAGAATCAAATCAATGCCTTTGCATCCCCAGGCAGGGAAGGCTTGGAGACACTAGTTAAGTATATGAGAGGCCTATATGCTGCTAGGCAACGAGCTGTTCGGTTGCTAAGAGATGAAAAGGGAACCCTGTGGCGCTTGGTATTCCTCTTTCACCTTCCAAGCCAGAGAGCTGGTTTTTCTGAATAAATGTGCTGTATGGAATGCCTGCGACATTGGTGACTGGGAGTCAATATAGATTGTCTCACCTACTTTCTGCTTGTCAGTCATCTCCTTCTCCCATCCAGTTCCAGCAGCCAGACTGCGTGTATGTACTCCACGTTAATTTTAGGCCTTGCCTAGCCTAGACTCAGAGACAGATCCTTTTCCTCTTCATTCTTGAGACATCCCCGTTCCTCCCTCTTGGAAAAAGGAAGAGGAGGAGGTAGGGTGGAGATGGAGAGGTCGCAGATATGCTGGAGATGCATTTCCTTATTCAGCCTGACATTTCAAGTGCAAAACAGGAAGAAAAAGGAGGAGGAGGAGGAGGAGGAGGAGAGGATAAAAAGGAATGAGATTTGCAACATTCATACTCTACCATAGTGAAAATCATATTTTGCAAGGATTGTTCTCATGGTAGTAAAAGCGTGAGAGCTAGCAGAAATATTGAAAATTTAGATTAGGGTGATACCATCAATTCATATTTAGCTTATTTTGGCAAAAGCAACCATTTAACAAAATGTGGATTTCAAACACACCATTATAGAAACATCAAAGGTGGGAATAAAAAAAATGGAGAGAGTACAAAGGGGGCGGCAGAAAATGAGATGGCTAGCCTAGATGGCATTGTTGATGCAATGGGCACAAAGCTGGGCAGGCTGAGGAGGATGGTGGAGGATAGGGGTGCCTGGCCTGCGGTGGTCCATGGGTTCGGCAAGGGTCATAATCGACTGTGTGACTCAAGAACAACTCCCAATGTAATGTCACTCTTGAAAACCACTGGAAGATGTAGCCTATTGTGCATATGTTTTTCAGTTCTTTTCATGAATTCAGTACATCCATGAGCAAGATTGCACCTGAGCTCTTCAGGAATGGCCCTGCTCTATATCTTCATCCCATCAGCAGGGAGTATGGTTGGCATGGAACACTGGACTAGAACTTGGAAGTAAGTTACCCTGTAACTCTTATACAAAACTGCAGTGGCTTAGTGGTTAAGATGCTGAACATGATGGGAGGTCAGCAGTTCGAGATCCAAGTGCTGCATGACAGAGTGAGCTCCCATCTCTGTCCCAGCACCTGCCAACCTAGCAGTTTGAAAGCAAGAAATTGCAAGTAGATAAATAGGTACCACTTCAGTGGGAAGGTAAACAGCGTTCCAGGCACTAGTCATGCCTGCCACGTGTTCACAGAAATATCTTTAGATGCAGACAGCACTGCCTCTTTGGCTATAAACAGAGATGAGCACTGAACCCTAGAGTTGGATATGACTAGCTTTTGAGCAAGGGTGACCTTTACCTTTACCTAACTTTTATCCATTTCAGTCATTTCCAAAAAGCAGTTGAGGCAGGTTGAGTAGAATTTTTTATGTTTATGGCACTCTCTAATCAATTTTATTTTTTTTTCTAAAATAGCAAAGCACATAATTATTCATCTTCTTCCATGTCTAGCCCAGATGTTAAACTACCAAAATGAAGTCATCTTTTGATTAATTCATTCTGTAGTTTCAGTCGCATGGCCTAGTGAGAGAAAGATTAGCTGGCACAAGTTTGCCATTGCCTGGGATACACCCAATTGTGGTTCAAAAATGGCACAATCTTCAAGGAGGCACTTTCTGTGTACCCCAAGCACATAATTCAAACCACAGTGAAGTGGTAAAATATATTTGCAACATTTAATGAGAATGAATCATTTTCTCCAGGCTTTATAACAAAGTACACAATTGCTCCCCCTGTTTTTCAAATAATGAAAGACTGCTAGGGATTTCCAGGTAGAGACAATCGATTCCTGCCTAAACCCAGAAAAACTATTGATAGAGTGGACAAAAGTAGACTAGAAGGAACAATAGTCTGATTCTGTGTAAGATTACTTTCTAAGTTTTCGGGAGCCAATTTGTGACCATGGTCAGTGCAGTCAACATGAATGGATAGTTTCATGCCAGAACAACACACACACACACACACACACACACACACACACACACACACACACACACACACACACACACACTAACAGCCTTGGAGAACAATTATTTGTTGACTCCTTGATTCTTTGTGCAAAGGGACATAAAGTCACAAATGTATACTATTAGTGAACAAGTGTAGTTTTTATAATCCATTGTGAAAAATAATCACATCAGGTATTAAAATGAGCTGATATACAAAGATGCATTACATGTAGTGTAAAGACAAAAATCAGTCACTTTGAGTACATTTAGGTTGCTCTCATCTTTTGTTTCCAAACAATAAATAATGACAGCAAGTTCTGGGGCTCAAATATCAATTGCAATGTGAAAGTTTACCTGCAGTCTGTTTAGCACTGGCTTTAAAATGAAATTTGATCCACACACTCCCTTAGTATAAATGAATGGATGAGTTGTTAAATTGGAAAAAAAATGAATTGGAGTGGGATGCATGCAGTTTGACTCAAAATTAGAGTTTGCCATTCCGATCCAAAGCGTGTATGTGTGAGGCTAACTCAAATCTGGCTACATTTGACAAAGGTATTTTAAATATGGTTAATTTCAAACACGATGGCATTCAGCTAGCTTAAACTATATTGCACAAATTAAAACACCTGCTTCCAAAAATGTGTGCAAACTGACTGTTGAAGTACAATGCTTTCATCTTCTGTTGAGAAGCTGATCAGATTTCACAAATGGCATTTCATGCTGTGCAGAATCACAGCATGAAATGCCAGTGGTTATTTGTCCTTTATTTGAACTTGGTTTTCTACCATTATTCACTGCAGTCCCGGCAATTGTACATGCAGTGAACATTGTGAATGTGGTAATGAAGCAAACAAATCTAGAGACAAGCACTGCTTCTTGCTAATATTGACCAAACATTAAAATTCAGTAGGCAATAGTAAAAAGAAAAGAAAAAGAAAGAAAAAAAGTTTATAATATGTTTGATGAAAACATTTAAATGGAAATTGGGATCCTGAGGTAGAGATTAAAATACAGTAATACCTCGATAACGCTAAGACTTGGTTCCACAAATCTTGGTGTTATCCGATTTTTAGTGTTATCAGATGCATGTTAAAATCCTATGGGATGGAACGGATAACGTTAAAGCTCCATAGAGATACATTGTAACCGCACAGGCTTTAGCAGTTGTTATCCAATCCATCCCATAGGACCTTAACGTTATTCGATCCAATTCTCCTCCTCAGATTACTCAACGTTATGCGATTTTAGCGTTATCTGAGGTAAATGTTATCTGAGGTATTACTGTACAAACAGAAAAAGCAAGATCCATCTTCATAAGAATGAAACATGTGTTATGCAGTAGAGATCTGATTCTTGGTACAAAGATCTGAATAGTGAGATGCTACGCGTTCCCACTGTTGCTATATGGAGTCAAAGCTTGGACATTGACTAAAATATCTGAAAAGAAAATTGAAGCTTCTGAAATGTGGATCCACAGATGGCTGCTAAGGATATAATGAGTTGACCATGTGACTAATGTAGACGTGTTGTGCCGGATGGATAAAGAACAAGAACTGTTTAATACCATTAAACAAAGAAAGCTCCAAAACCCTGGGTATATAATGAGGAATGACATAAAGTATAGAATACTCCAATTCGTAATGATCCTTGGAAGAGAGGTCCTGGACATAGATGGACTTCATGGCTAAAGAACTTCAGAGACTGGTGTGATATGTCATCAGAAGAACTGTTTCGAAGAGTGAAGAACAGGAAGACTATCGCTATGATGATAGCCAATATCTGGAAAGGATATTGAAGAAGCAGCAATGAACACTTGAAGAAGAAGAAGATATGTTTGATAGTCTTCTCACAGAAAGAGTAGTTTATACAGTTCAAGGAAAGTGAGAAGTGGCTGGATGAGTGGTTTTTTAAAAAATCAGTGCACACACTGTTACTGTTGATGGAACGGATTCCTCACTGCCTTACAAAATGAGGACTTTCTACGTATTCTTTGCTGCTGCTTTGGACATGTAGATAAATCATTTGCAAACACAGCTGAATCTTCTGAAGAATGTTATAATTATGGTATTCTTACTTCTTCCTTTCTTAGTGTTATAACTTGCCTCTTTCCTTCCAAATGCCAAAGACTGTCTTTCTTCGAAAACATAGGTCTCACAATGCTTGTGTGTGAGTGAGACATGATTTTGCTTCTCATTCAGCTAACCTTATTATTCAGTGGGCTAAGGCAACTACCAGATGGGCTAGGTCCTAAAGTGGACAACCATGCTATCTTCCCAGCAGTTCCTCCTGAACTCCTTCCCATTCTCATCTTCTTGGAAGACTCCAGTTGTTTTTTGCTTTTGCCTCCTCAGCTAATATTGAGATTCCTTTCTGCTTCTTTAAGTGGAAAGCACAGACATTTTTTTCTAAAGGGTATGATTTCAGCTGGTTGCTTTTATAACATAAAGGAAGATCTTCTAATGAAGAGGTAAGCTGGCGTTTGATGGACTCAAAATCTTCCTCTGGGGCTGATAAGGCAAGATCATCAGCACAGATGATACCTCTGGAATATGGGGACATCTGTTGATCATTTGTGTAAATGTTAACAAGTAATGGTACCAGATGCTACCCTGTGGGAGATCTTTCCTGTGAATTTCTACAGCAAGTGGGTCCCTCTTGAATTTCAACAAAAATCTTTTGTTTTGAAGTAGAACCAGCAAACTCATCTGTTAGTGAAGCACCACCAACACCAGGGGTTCTCAATGTTTTCCCTTCATGGTCTGGACCAAGCCCCCTCAGACAGCTGAGCAGGCCGGACACGTGGTTCACCCTGCTGTAAACACTGCCATCAAATGTGTCTGTGGCTGTCATAAAAGCATTTTTGTCTGTTTTCACCATGTCCTGTGGCGGGAACAAGAGAGGCGCATTTTTGCTGGTTTTGCCGTGTCTACCACTTCCACTGCTTCTGACAGTGGCAGCGATGGCAAGGGTGGTGGGACACATGGAATGGTGCCATAGGCTGAGGCTGGCTCGTGGGCTGCATGTTGCTAATCCCTGGTCAACACCATAAACCAGGGGTGGCCAAGCTTTACCCATTATCCCCAGACAGCTGAGCAGGCTGGGTCATGCCCCCCTGGTAAGCAGAAGTGGGCACATTTACAGCTGTCATAAAATGTGCCCACTTCTGTGTTTAAAACAGCCATGGACACATTTGTGCATGCATGGGTGTGTTTCACAGCTGATGTAAACATGCTCACTTCCACTTCTAGGTGTGGCAGAGGTGGTGATGGGCTGGATGGAATGGCATCTGGGGCCCAGGCAAGATCACAGGCCATAGGTTGGGAACCCCTGCCATAAACCAATAGCCATCTAATCTTCCAGCAAAAGCAATAAAAAAATTCTTGCCACCTTAAAGACTAGCATGAGTTTTGTGGACTAAGGTTCCCTTTGTCTGCTGCCTAAAGACTAGTTCAGAATGCCAACTTTACCATATGTGTCATGAAGAGGACAGGAATTTTAGACAGTGAGGTCAGATAGAAATTAAATGCCATGTTAATCTTTCAGTATGTTCTTGTTTCTCCTCATGTCATTCTCCTTTCTTAAAGTGAAAAATTCTTTTCTGGTGCTATTTATCAGCAATACTTGGCATGAGACCTCTTTGAAACCCAGAGGCTGAAGAATAACAGGTGTTTTCTAATTGAGGACACAAACATACATGCCCTGTGCTCCAGCTGCTGCTGAAAAATTGTTGGTGTCCTCATTGATGGGATACCTCAGTTCCAGGAGGTTGACATGGAAATGAAATATAGTTATTTCCTGGTTGCATGTGGACAAGTTCAACTTCAGAGCAAGGAAAAACATGTTTCAGTTGTACACAATAGTAAAGGTTTCCCTTGCTTGAAAGCCAGTCATATCCGACTCTAGGGGTCAGTGCTCATCTCTGTTTCTAAGCCGAAGAGCCAGTGCTGTCTGCTTCTGCAGACATTTCCATGGTCATGTGGCAGGCATGACTAGACACCGGAGCACATGGAACACTGTTATCTTCCCACTGAAGTGGTCCCTATTTATCTACTTGCAATGTCTTGCTTTTGAACTGCTAGGTTGGCAGGAGCTGGGTCAGAGACAGGAGCTCATTCTGTCCTACAGTACTCAGGAATCGAACTGCTGACCTTCTGCCTCCCAGTCAGCGTCTTAGTGACTTGAGCCACTGCACAATAGCAACTAGTTTAGCTGACACAGGAAGAAAACCAAACAGGCAAAATGGGTTGACAAAAAAACCTCACGGCATGTTGATGGTCTCTGTTTATATACTTGTGGCCTGTTTATATAGTTGTTTCTTGTCTCTCCTCCATGGAAATCAAGGCAGCACTCCATCTACCCTCTTCCCAGTGCTCAATAATAGCAATTGGCCTGAGGCAATCTAGAGATGGTAGTCTTAAATATCCCTCTCATTGTCTTTCATCTGCTGAACCCCCTCCTTTCACATTAGACACAGACTACTATGCCATGGCCTGCTGGTATATCTCCTCATGCAGTTCACTTCTGGTAGGATGGCAATGAAGACTCCACCTCCCTTTCCAATGCAACTACCGGTATAGGTGGGCCTGTTGTCACCATGGGCTATTGTGCTGGTTAGGTGGGATCCTGAGGTCTATGTCACACACTGTTCACTTAGGTTTCACCATCAGGTTTCTACATCTTGTAAACTTTGATGAGAGTACTGGTGTGATCCATATGTTTTCAAATACATTTGATGTCACACTTTACATTTTAATATAATAATGGTACAACTTCAAACAACCTAATGGCATATCTCAAAAATGCTAAATTCATAGCAAAGCCCTATTTTTATTAGGGCCCCCTCAAAAGTCTCAGAGAAAAGTGTGTGCAAGCCTTTGAATTCTCCAGGACTCTTCCTTGTTCTAAGATTTAAAAAAGAAAAATCCCAGCATGCAGATCTTGTAGCCATCAAAATCTGGACTAATTTGTGGACTTTCCTACTTTTCTCTCATTTCTTACTCTTGTACTACTTTGCTTGATGAAGAGTTCTGGAGAACTTGAAGGCTTGCCACATATTTGTGGCATTTCAATTGGTCCTAATCAAAATATTGCCTATCTATGGATCTCCCCCACCTCCTTCTCATGGATAAGAGCAGCTTTACCATGAAGCAGAGCAACGCAGACACCTCAGAGAACAGATGCAAAGAAATATGGAACTTTATTTGCTTTGTTAACTGATTTGTGGTCCCTGTGCTACTTCATTGTCTTGGGGAAGTCACTCTCCATCACCAGTATTCAACCACTAGCCTGCAGGGGAAGTAACTGGCATCTTCCCCTTTCCCTCAGGAAGTAAAATATTTAATTTGCTTCTGCTTTTGGACCACAATGGTTATCTTTATCCCCTTTCCCAAAGCAAGCAAGCAAGCAAGAAAAGAAAGAAAGAAAAGAAAGAAAGATTAAATGACAAGAAAGGAATCTGAGGATGCATCTAGTCTGATTCTGTGAGATTGTGATCAGAGTTTGGGTAAACTATTATTTTGGACAACAACTCTTAGACCATTCAGTTTACCCCAAAGGGCCAGTGTCTGTGATTTCCTGGAAGTTCTCATCCAAAAAAGTAACTTTTCTAAGCTATGATCATAGTCGCTCGAAGACAAGAAATTCCATGGACAAGTTAACCTGAGTTTCCCCCACATCTCTAAGGATACACAACTTTCTCCTGCCTGTCTTTTGTTTACTGTTGATAGCAACTATGCAGCTCCCTAGCAACTGTTGTCATGGTCCTCCCTGAATGCTGTTAAAAGCAGCCAAGACAAATGTGAAAAACACAAAGAGATTTTAAAAATCACTTCTGGAAAGCATGCAAGACCGTTAGGAGCTCCTTATTCCCCAAAGGCTAAACAATAAACAAACAAGGTAGGGTGAACCCAGGTTGCTCTTGAGTTTGCATAGGAAATGAACACTGCAACGGTTTGGGCAGCAGACCTTGATGAAGAGTGAGAGTGGTATTTCTAGATAGACTTGACCACAACATTACAGTTTAATTGTCATTCTTTGCTCTCAAAAATGGAACTGCCGTTTACACAATTGTTGACGCCTTTCTTTGTACGATTTTCCCCATAGAGATTTACGTTGTACGATGCACCCATTCGTTCCAAAAATCTCATCACTGCACAATTTTTTCGTTGTATCATTCCTTATACAAGGTTCTACAGTATGATTTATTTACTATGTTTGTACTCCACTAGTCCTCCAATGCAGTCAAAATGGCATGCATGATTCTGCCCTTTCCCACTTTATTCCTCGAAATAAGTCAATATGGGTAGGTCAGACTGAGAGAATGAGTGTGTGACCATTCACTGAATGGCAGGAATTTGAACCAAGGTCTACAGAGTCCAAGTCCAACACCCAAACCACTATAATACATTATTACCTGGTTAGTGCCAGGGTTAGGGTTATGGCTATGGCTGGGTTAGGGTTGGGGTTAGGGTTAAGGCTGGCCTAGGGTTAGGGTTAGATTTTGGGTTAGTAGGTTTATGATCATGGTCAGGGTTATAGTCATGGTTAGGCTCTTAGGATTAGGGTTAGGGTTGTGGTTAGGGTTCACACTCTGATTAAGGTTAGGGTTAGGGTCCTGGTTTTCCTCATTTCTGAAGGTCCAGATCCAGTCAGTATGGTTGGAGAGCGAGGGGTACAGCCTAGACCCCTGTAATATGTGGTGCCATAGGGCTTGGTGCTCTCACATCTCCTTTTTAATATCTACATTAAGCTTGTGGGTGAGATCATCCATTCCCATGGGGTGAGGTACCATCAATACTCAGGTGATACCCAGTTATACATTCAGCCCATGGTGATCCAAGCAATGCAGTTGAACTCCTATCCAGGTGCGTGGAGGCTGTGAGATCTGGATGGGGGACAACAGGCTTCAGCTGAATCCTGGCAAGACTGAATGGCTATGGGTTAGGGGCCCTTTGTTATCCCAGGAATTACCATCTTTGGTTCTGGATGGGACTATTTCACCCTAGACAGACCCATTGTGTAACCTGGGGGTCCTCCTGGACTCATGACTCCTGCTCAAAAAGCAGGTGGCAGTCATGGCCAAGAGGGCTTTTGTTCAACTTCAAGTGATACGCCAGTTACCCTTCCTCCTAAACCAAGACTCCTTGCTCATGATCACATATGCTTTGGTCACCTCCAGACTTGATTATTGTAATGTGCTCTACATGGGGCTGCCCTTGGTGACCATTCAGAGGCTGCAATTGGTCAAGAATGTGGCTGCTATGGTGGTGATGGGATGCGGGCATTATGCATGTGTCTCACCACTGCTCCGGGAGCTGCACTGGTTGCCAGTGCACTTCCAGGTGCAATTCAAGGTGCTGGTAATTACCTTTAAAGCCCTACATGGTAGTGGGCCAGGATAGTTAAGAGACCGTGTCACCCAAGGAAAACATCTGTCCATCCCACCAGAGTGGACCAGAGAGAGTCTCTAATTGTTCCATTGACTAGAGAGACACATCTCTCTAGCACCAGAAGGAGGGCCTTCTCAGTGTCTGCTCCGGCCCTATGGAACCTCCTGCCAATTGAGTTGTGTCTCCAGACAGAACTGCTGCCCGTCAGAAAAGGCTTAAAGACCTGGTTGGCAGGGCAGGTATGGGGTACCTCTAATCCAGTAACCCTGGCCTGCTGGCTGATCCTGTGACTCTCCTCTTTCTTTCAGCTTTGTAATTTTTTAATATTTTTAAAAATATTTTAATCATGATCTTTTAATCTTTTAATTCTTAATTTTTATCTTAAATGTCTTATCTTTGTAACTGTATAAGCTTTTATATTTTGATGTGAATTCTATGAACGTCTTACATTTTGGTTGGGTGTCTGGCAGCTTTTGCAATGTAATGAAAATCATGTACTTTTGCCAAGATGCAACACTAAAACTAAGGCACCCATGAAAATAAGGCTTATTATGTCATTTGAAAGATTGTCTCACCAACTTTAGGAATTGGTAGAAACCAAAAGCCAAAAATGCAAAGCGATGATGTCATCGCTTTCAGAAGTAGCATCAGAAAAGTGACAGTTTTGCTGGGGAGTTCAGCTGTCTGGGGGGGGGGGGGGGGCGGCGGCAAAAAAACTACCCAAACCAATTCAGATGATCCAAAGTGTGATTGAAATAGGAAATATTACCCTTTGTGGGGACACTTTCAGATTTGGAATTGGACTTTGGAAAAATAATCTATGAAGTGTTTTACAAAAAACCACTCAAAGAAGATCACAAAAACCCAATAGAAGGAGCGGAAACCAAACTAGACACTGAATATGACAACTTCCCAAGGTGGATACAGTTTGCATACAACATGTGGAGAAAAATGTTGCCAAACCAGGAATCCACAAAAAAGATATTGAGGAAAAACATCACTTGTTAAAATGCATTTCCGCGGGGGGGGGGAGGTGTTTGGCAGTGATCCAGAAAAATCCAATTGACAGATTGAAGTGATCCAAAGTGTGCTTGAAAGAGGACATAATAAACTTTATTTTGACACTGATACAATTTGGATCGGACTTCAGAAACATTTTCTATGAAGGTTTAAAACAAAACAAAACACACACACACACTTTCTTTCTAACCTTTCCTTTTTAAAAAAAGTACAGTATCTCTCCATACCATAATAAATAGTTTGGTGTGAGAATGGATACACTGTAGCAAGTTTCTCCTTTGAAGTCATAACCACTTTCCCTTTTGGCTTTCCCTCTTATTGAAGGGCTGCTTTCAAGGAATTGTAAAGGAAAAACTCTTTTTCTTTGCGGTTTGACTATTGAAATATTTATTAAAAATAGATCCTTTGCAGTTATTCACCTGTGGTAAATTGTTGTTTGTACAGTGGTCTGCTTATGGACAAATGTGCATAGTGGGTGAAGTTGGGGAGAATGGAAAATAAAGGTTAAAAGCATCTTTATTGAAAAATAAAATATAACAAATAGTAAACACAAATGAAATTGGGATTTCTGGTTTTGGGTTAACACAACGTAGCAGTTCAAAATCAAGAAATTGCAAGAAGATAAATAGGGACTACTTTGGTAGGAAGGTAAACAGTGTTCCATGCCTGCCACATGTACTTGGAAATGTCTGCAGACCCAGACAGCACTGGCTCTTTGACTATGAACAGAGAGGAGCACTGAAACCTAGAGTCAGATATGACTGGCCTTCAATCAAGGGTGACTTTTACCTTAGCTCAGAAAACCTTAGATTTTATGAACATTTTATGAAAACCTTAATTTTATGAACATAATGTCTTTATTTTCCCCCATTTGAAACATCACCCTTAACTCATGAATGAAATGAAATAAATAAATGAACTAATGAGCATAATTCAACACATCGAATTCACGCACTAAATCCCTGATGTTAGTGTCCTTAGACTCTACCTGCCACTTTTTTGATCTGTTGTGAGCCGCCTAGAGTCCTTGAAATAAATAAATAAATACCCACATTATTAATTGGGGGGGGGGGAGTGGCTATGGGGGAGTGAATGCTTAACTAGCAAGCTCACCATTGGGGCAGGACCTGAACAGGGAATGTCCTGATTTGTAGCTCAGCCATTTGGTCAATATGCTACATTAGCTCCAGAAATTTTCCAGCTTAATTTAGTAAGGCTTGTTAGGTTCATGCTGGCTAACAATATCACTTTACATACAATGTCTTCCCACCACTACTGCCTGGCTAATGTACAGTCAAACCTCGCATAAAGAGTGCCTTGCTTAGAGAGTGACTCGCTTAAAGAGCAGAATTTTCTCTGAATGTTCACTTCACTTAACAAATAAATCAGGGTTTGCAATCCCCCCACCACCACAATTGGTCATTTACAATGGTGTTTCGCTTAAATAGCAAACTCGCTTAAAACAATCCTGTGGAACGCATTATGCTCTTTAAGTGAGGTACAGCTGTATATGAATGGCCCTCTGAGGGTTATATGCAGATTAGACACAGCAGCTGGGCTGATTTGCATATTTTAAAATACCAAACCCTCTTTATACAACTACAAAGAGAAGCTGTGGCTTCTTTTTCAGGGAGGGACAAACTCTTACAGACCTGCACCTGCTCTTACACTGACCACCATTTACATTTTTTACCCTATTACCATTCATGACTATTTGGGAGAGAGGAAAAATAGATCACTAAACTGGTGCCTCAGTGAAATCCAGCTACAGCAAGTGCTTCAAAGTGCTTTGCTCAGTTGCTTCTCTTTCTTTGTCTTCAGGGAAACTGCTTGCATGGCGACTCTCCTTGCCTCTGTAAGACTCTGCCTGGGTGTGACAGTGCTCCCCCCCCCATGACTTGCATGCTGAGATTTGACTGGGTGTGAACAGTTACAGCCAAAGTCCCTTGTTTCCTCCTGACCTGGGGGTTGGGGCTGTGCCTGGCTAAGCAAACTGGCTGTGTGTCTAAGACAGCATGAAAGGGTTTAGGTAAAGGTAAAGGTTTCCCTTGCTCGAAAGCCAGTCATATCCGACTCTAGGGTTCAGTGTTTATCTCTGTTTCAAAGCCGAAGAGCCAGCACTGTCTGCCTCTGCAGACGTTTCTGTGGTCATGTGGCAGGCATGACTAGACAACAGAGCACAAGGAACGCTGTTTACTTTCCCACCAAAGTGGTACCTATTTATCTACTTGCAATTTCTTGCTTTTGAACTGCTAGGTTGGCAGGAGCTGGGACAAAGACAGGACCTCATTCCATCCTGCAGTACTCGGGAATCGAACTGCTGACCTTCCGCCTCCCAGTCAGCATCGTAGCCACTTGAGCCACTGCAGGTTTACATTTATGGATATTTTAAGAAGAATTCTCACACCTTTACATGTTATGGAGCCAATATTTCCAAACAATATCAGCCCAGACCCCCAGGCCAGGAGCAAACAAGGGACTTTGGCTGTAACTGTTCACACCCTGGCAAATCTCACCATGCGTGTCCCCATCCGGGGGCGGGGGGGGGGATAGCACTGGTATTATGGCAGTGGCTAAGTTCCACTGGGGACTGAGTATGGGCGGTATAACCCTGACAGCTGAGTATGGGCAGTATAACCCTAACAGTCCTGAGGAAGCAACAGTCTTTGTCTCAGGGAGTATGGAGCATGGAGATCAGTGCACCTGAAGCAGCGGTAGCTCCTGCACGGAGGTGCTAGGAAGGCAGCCCCTTCACCATGCTAGGGTACTGAGGGCTAATCACCCGCACACCCGAATTTAACTGGTTAAAAGAACACACAAAGAAGAACTGGAAGGAGAGATCCCAAAGTAGATTCTTTTTGGAACTCTCTACGCCGTAAGGTATAAGAGGAGGCGATTAAGTAATCAATATCAGCCCTGAACAATTCCACAGTATCAAGAACATATAGACACCCTTTCTACCCTTTGCAATGAACAACACAATAGATTGTATCTCTACTTCTGGTTCCCATTTGGGGCTGGAGCTCTTGCTTCAGAGTAACTATTAAACAAACAACTCCCATCTTCACGGAAAATAAGGATGTTTATTAAATATTCAGTTTTTTTTACAGGCCACTCCACTACAACAGGATGGGCCACATGCTGGTTTTGTGCTTTTATTTATTTATTTATTTATTAGTTCAAATTTATATTGCTGCCCACTCGCCTTGGCGACTCAGGGCAGCTGACAAACAATACATTACATTACAATTTTTCCCCTGGTGGCCAATGGTTCTCAATCTTTCCAACTGTTACTGTGGGCCTGACCATGCCCCCTCAGACAGCTCACACATGTTAAGGGCTCTGCCACTGTAACAGCACAGGTGTAGCTTATTGGTTAGGTAATTCCAAGACTTCCGCCAGGCAAGACATTCATAGAATTAATGTCAATAATAATTATTTCATATCAGAAATTATTCTGGGTTGGTTTTTGCAGAAGAATCTGTGCTCAGGGAACGCCCAAATGAGGCTCCTTTGATCTCCCCAAGAGCTGGAACAGAAACACATGCTCAGTCCGTCATGCAGTACCCGGGTTTTGAACTGCCGACATGCCAGCCCTCCAGCTAACAAGGCTTTTTAAGGCATCTCAGAAAATAAAACAAAACAAAATAAACAAAATAAAGTAAAATAAAAAACACAGTAGCACTTTAAAGACTAACTGCTATATTTTCACTGTTAGCTTTCGTGGATCAAGTCCACTTCATCAGACAAGGAATGAAACTTACAGGCATGTTCTTTATACAGTATACCAAATTCAGGTGGTCGACGGGAGAAGGGTTGGTGTCAAGCAAGATGAGAGGCAAGCAAGCACAAGAATGCAGTATCACCCAGCCATGAGCAACAATAGATTATTCAGATAAACTCTAAAAGACTCCCTTTCAATCTCAAGGTTGCTGAGTAAGCCCACTATGGTATCTGATCAACTTGTGACCTGCACATCAGGGGGGAAAAAACAAACAAACTCCTGCACCTGGTTTCTTTCTGTTTTACTAAAGAGAATTGGCAGGAAAGTTTGTAATCCACGAAAGCTAACAGTGATAATATAGCACTTAGTCTTTAAAGTGCTACTGTGTTTTTTATTTTACTTTATTTTGTTTTATTTTCTGAGATGCCTGAACCACAGACTAACGGGGCTACTATTCCAAAAAAATTCAAGGCTTTTTAAGGTATCAGAAACATCTTTGGTTTTACAGCTAGAGACTAGTAGGCTGCCAGGGACTGAGCCCCTCTGCAAAATTGCACCTCAAAGTGGTGTGTGTGTGTGTGTGTGTGTTTGTGTGTTCCGCCACAGGTTGAGCGCCCCCTTCCTGCCGCGGCCAGGCCTCACAGGGGCGTTGGCGCGCCGTCGACAGCAAGACAGCAAGAGCGTGGCCGCGCATGAAGAGAGAGGGTGTGGCGCCGCGCTTCCCGCCTCCCGAGAGCGCGCGCGCGCGGGTGCGGAGGCGCGCGCGCGCGCGCTGTTTGCGTGCGTCCCCTCCCCATTGCCTTTGTTTCCCTTGTAATGTTGCAGACTTCTGCATGGAGTCGTGTGAAGCGGCGTGGGTGGGTGGGTAGGTGGAGGGGAAGCGCGCGGAGACTGCATTGCGGCAAAGGCTGTCTGGGATTTCTCTCTCTCTCGACAACCACGGGGTGGGGAATGGAGGGCACGCCGAGGTCAGGGATGTTGTTGTAGACAGAGGGCCACACCCTGCGCCATTTCTTTCCCCTCCTGTTCGCTCTGCGGGTCTCCATTCGCAGGCCTTGCACGGAGACTCGCCTGAGCCTCTGGTATCAAAGCAGGGCGCGCCCTGGTTCTCGGGCAGCCCCTTTATTTTGGGTACCTGTTCTTTCGCTCAAGGTACCAAAGATGAGAGCGGCTTCTTTTTCTTCTTTAAATTTTAGTTTTGAAACATTCATATACACATATACAGAAAATATTTAACAATAAAATAATAATAATTTCGTGTCAGAAATTAATCTGGGTCGAATTTTTTTCCCCCCCTGGAGAAACCCCTCATGGTACATCTGAATGACGCTCCTTTCATTTCCCCAGATCTCTCCCCACCAAAGTGGTCCCTATTATTTATCTACAGTACAGTACTGTAGTTGCAATTTCTTGTGTGTGTGTGTGTGTGTGTGTGCGTGTGCGCGCACACCTCTCACTATACTCCACGGAGACACAATGGCTCTTTGTCTCGGACACCGTCCAAGGTCAAACAGGACTTGTCTGCAGAGAGACTCTCTGGGGCAACTGGACATTTCTGTCTGTGATGGATCAGCAAATTCCAGCGCCTTTTCTCATTGGGAGAACATGGGCCAGTTGTTGCTGCCTCAGCCGATTTTGCCTCACAAGGCGTTTCTCTTCCATTTCTGGCACGGCCATAGCCAGAGCAGGGCCAGGGTGGGCTCAGCCCACCCAAAGTTAGCAATTTGCCCACCCTGGCAAAGAGTGGTTTCCCATAGGAATGCATTGAAAGGAGACCCTGAAAAAATATTCGCCCACCCGCATCTAGAATCCTGGCTAAGGCCCCGGGTTGTCAGGAGCTGGAGCAGAGACGGGTGCTCAAACCATCATGCAATATCCAAGTCTCGAACTGCCGACTTGACGGCCTTCCAGCTTCACAAGGCAAACTTCTTAACCACTGAGCGACCGCAGCCCATTTTAGTATACAGTATAGCTAAAGTAACCCCATTAATTAACCTTAATCAACATATATAAAACATATACTGTACTGTCCACTTCCATGAAAACTAACATCAAATTACAGTACATCAGTTAGTCTTTAAGATGCCACAATGTTTTTGTCTTTTTGTTTGGTTTATGCTTGCACAGACTTGCATGGTTACCACTTCAAAGATTTCTATTAATTCTGTTCATCTTGTGTTAGGTTTTCCTCTTTGCCTTCCACCTTTCCTAGCAACATCATCTTGGGCCTGTCTTTTTGTGATATGTACTCTGTACAGCTGACATCAGCTCAGCCATTTTAGCGCGTTTCCTCCAAAGTTAGGTACGATTCCCTGCTCAGGATTATAAACTAAGTGACTGCAACTTGTGTGTGTTGAAATGTTGGGATGCATTCCCCCCCCCCGGGTTTACCTCGCAAACTATCGCTCAAGTGGCCGCTTGTCCACCAGCGTAATGCATGTTCACTTCACCGGACAGTATACCAGGGTCGTAGCCAGGGGGTGACAGGGGGGAATCAGTCCCCCCCCCCCAGCTAACAGCCACCGACCCACCCAGGGCAAAGTTCTAATGGTGTGTGTGTCTGTGTCATTGTTGCCCCTTCTGAAAAATATCCACCCCTCCCATCTAGAATCCTGGCTCATCTAGAATCCCAGGAAAGATGTAGGGTCACCCATGCCTCACCTTCCCCATTGAAACAGAGACACACACACAGACACAGATCTTAATGCAATAACTACATGGATTCATACAAAAGAGCACAGTGGTATATATAGGTACAAGTTGTACCTCGCTTAAAGAGCATTATGTGTTCCACAGGATTGCTCTTTAAGCGAGTTTGCTCTTTAAGCGAAACACCATTGTAAGTGACCAATTGTGACTTCTGGAGGGGGCATTGCAAACCACGATTTATTTGTTAAGCAAGTTTTTTGTTTGGTTTTATTTGTTAAGCGAAGTGAACATTCCGAGAAAAATCTGCTCTTTAAGGTCCTGAGATCTGTTAATATAGGCAGGGTAACTTAGAAATAATAAATACATAAATGCATATTTGTTAAATGAGAGAAAAGCCAAACATAATCTCCATCCAAGTTACTCTCTAATTGAGGTGCTCTTTATGAGAGGTTTGACTGTATGTGAATACCATGCATACACATTGGGACACAATGGCTCTTTGTCTCGGACACCAAGGTCAAACAGGACTTGTCTGCAGAGAGACTCGCTGGGGCAACTGGACATTTCTGTCTGTGATGGATCAGCAAATTCCAGCGCCTTTTCTCATTGGGAGAACATGGGCCAGTTGCTGCCTCAGCTGATTTTGCCTCACAAGGCATTTCTCTTCCATTTCTGGAGGAAAAGCAGAATATAAATTGATTGGAGTGGGATTGATAAAGAGCAGTGTAAAAAAATATTTTGCTTCCCCTCAGGATTGGCCCATGGTTCCAGAAGGGGGCGGCATTTCACCCAAAGTGAAGGTGAGACGTCCCTGCTCATTAACAGCGCTTGGTAGACCTTCACATTGTATTACTGTACTTCTTCTTTCTTCTGAATCTGAATACGGTATTGGCGATCCTTATGGTGATCAGTCATGACACCCGTACCATTACAGTGTGACACCCGTACCAGTGATGCAGCTACCACACCGCTACACCACTTTCGCTACGTTGTGGGTGGAGCCTACATCATGGGCGGAGGTTACATCATGCCTGCCATATGGCCATGTATACATCTGCAAACACAGGCAGCACTGGCTCTTTGGGTGTAAATGGAGATGAGCACTGGACCCTAGAGTCGGATATGACTGGCTTTTGAGCAAGGGAGTCCTTGAACCACCTGCAGGGACAAAACTTGACATTAAATTTGAATACCAATCAGGAATCTTCTGTTATTAGGTAAAGGTTGCCCTTGCTCGAAGGCCAGTCGTTACCAACTCTAGGCTTCAGTGCTCATCTCTGTTTATAGTCAAAGAGCCAGTGGACTTAATCCACAAAAGCTCACATTAAAATACAGGAGTTAGTCTTTAAGGTGCCACAAAGTTTTTGTCTTTTTGTTTTGTTTACTCTCTGATAGGCTTGCACAGAATAAAACTTTTTAAATGGTAGCTGTGTTAGTCTGGGCAGGGCAGGGAGGTGGGCATGGCCACCCAATTTTGCTTTTTTTTCCCCGCCTGAAGGCCACCCAATTTACCACCCCCCTGCCGGTGTGTGTGCAAGAACTTGTTACTGCCCACCACTGGTCTATACAGTGCCAACAAACCTTGGCACATCGAGCTGTTCTTGAACTTCAATTCCCAGAAGCCCTGATCAGCAGGAGTGCTGACTTGGGCTTCTGGGAATTGAAGTCCAGGAACAGCTAGAATGCCAATGTTGGCCATCACAGGATACCATCTGGAAGGGCAAGGATTTTCCATCCTGTGATATGTAGTTGATGGGGCAATAAAACTTGAGGAACTGAGGGAGAAGAACTTTTCTTTAGAAAAAGCACAATCTTCTTTTCCACTTTCAGGACTAGGACCACACTGGTGAATTGAAGGTAACTTTTAAAATGTGCTTAAGGTAGCTTTTATTAATCATACAGTCCTGAGATCTGTTAATATAGGCAGGGTAACATAGAAATAATAAATACATAAATGCATATTTGTTAAATGAGAGAAAAGCCAAACATAATCTCCATCCATTGTGCAGCCTTGCCTCTAATCTTCCCTGTCATTAGCTTTTTGACCCATTCAGTTCAGATATGCATATATGTCTAGATAATGCAAATTGTAAGGAGAATTCACTTTCATCATGCTTCCGCTGCCCGCCGCCGCCCCCCATTCTGTCATCATGCCATTCGATAAATATTGTACAGTATTAATATGCTATAGCATGGGATGCTAGCAGTGATGGCATATAACAGGTTCTCACCAGTTCGCTAGAACTGGTACTAACTTTTTCCAGTGTCCCGGAGAACTGGTAGCAGCCTTTGGGGGGGGGGGAAAACCACCTTTGTGGATTACCTTTTCACTGGTTCCCCCACTGCTCATGCGCGCCAAGCACTTGGTGTGCATGCATGCCTACAGTGCTTGGCGCGTATGCACGGCCTCCTTGCTGTCCTTGAGTTGTGGATGGGTTGAGGTGTGTGTGTGTGTGCTTATTTTTATTTTTTATTTTTATTTTATTTTTTTCCTTTGGCTCTGCCCACAATGGCATGATGTCATGATGTTAGCTCAGCCCACACTGTGATGACATAATGGTGGGGTAGTAAAATCTTTGACATCCCACCACTGGATGCAAGACAACTGCAGTTCTTGTTTATGAAGAATGCATAGCAACTATTCCCTGATGTTAGTTCCTTCTTCACATCATATAACATAGCTACTCATTTTTTATTATTTTACAGGAAGAAACTACCTTGTCTTCTCTTTAAGAATATATCTGCTTAAAACTCCCAGAATTCTGAACAGCCAGATCATAACATCAATTCCAATACCTGTTATTTAGGTTTCTGACTGTTGAGCCAGAAGTCTGGAGTTTGATTCCCCACTGTATCACCCAGGAGAACAGCCAGGATGCCCCCAGAAAAATGGAATGGTAAACCACTTCTATATATTCTCTACTTAGAAAATCCTGGGAAGGTTTGGAATAAATCTGAATTGACTTCATAGAAATTATAATTTTAAGAGGAAGCTTCCACAGTTATAGGAATCAGATATGTAACATGTACTTCAACAAAAAGGCTGGCTGACTACTAACTTAACTTGTCTTTATGGCTTCAGTTTAGCTTCAAGAAAATTTGAGAAAATACTCGTTTTTGTTTTTAATGTTTCCACATTAAAATATAACAAACACTCACAATGAAAATAGAACCTGCTGGTGTTAAAATATAATTTTATTGGGGTGCCACCTTCTGGAAACAAATTGAACAAACAGCAACAAGAGTTTTCATTGAGCTTAGTTGGAAGTACAGTTGTACCTCGCTTAAAGAGCATAATGCGTTCCACAGGATTGCTCTTTGAGCGAGTTTGCTCTTTAAGCGAAACACCATTGTAAGTGACCAATGGGGGGGGGGATTTTGAACCTTGATTTATTTGTTATGTGAGTTTTAGGTTGGCTAAGTGAACATTAAGAGAAAATTCTGCTCTTTAAGAGAGTTACTGTTTAAGCGAGGCGCTCTTTATGCGATGTTTGACTGTATAGCCTCCTCAAATATTGTGGTACAGTACTGTATTTTTTTAATCACAATCAAGCGTGCCCTGGAAAATGGCAACCTCATTGTGCTGGCTAATCTTTCTCACACTATGTAGGGTGAAAGGAGCTATGGAGTGAATTCACCAAAGTTGGCTTCATTTTGGCAGTTTAACATCTGACCTATACATGGTGGTGGTGGTGGTGGTGGTGGTGGTGGTAGGTGTTATATTTTCAGTCTGCAGTTTTGAATTTAGATTCTGTCCCCCTGAAACCAAGCAAGCAAGCAAGAAACAAACAAACACAGATGGTATAATAGTCTGTACAGATATCTGTCATTCAATTTATAGAAGATTGTAGCCTAATGGTTAATTCCTAATAACACACGAGAGTTGTGTTGTAGTCAAAGGGCCAGATTACCATTCAAATCCCACTTAACCATGGAAACTGTTCCCTTAACATCTCACGTAGCTTTGAAAACCCTGTTAGGTTTGTCATAAATTGGGTGTGACCTGATGGTATGTAACATAACAGTCATAGTTTTCCTTGGAAGGAAGTATGCCTGGGGTTTCAGCTTTTGGATTACCATGGGATAGCTCACAGCGATGAAGGTCATTTTGTTTTCTTTTATTTATTCAACAGATTCTCCTCTCTTTATGCTGTTTGAATACAACTGCTATGTTCTGGGAACCGAGATCTTCTGGACCAGCCTTTGTCAATCCAGGATCTTATAGGTATGGTGGACGACCACCCACATTATGTGCATTAGGAAATATCAGAGTTGTAAGCTAAATAAATAGCCTGAAGGGCAGCCAAATGGGGGATGCTTTTCTAAAGTATGAAACAGATCTTAGTTATTGATCAGAAAATACTAGGAATTAATAAACAGTATTAGAGTTAGTCTGGTTTTAAAAAAGCATACAGTATTTTGTTTAATAGTATAATTTGTGTGGGGTGCCATAATGGGAGCTCCCCCCCCTTTTGCTGGCTTATATAGGTTGCTTAAAGTTGTTTTAATTGTGTTCTATTTTATATGACTGTGAGACACCCTGAGTCGCTGTGACAAGCAGGCAGCGATATAATAATAATAATAATAATAATAATAATAATAATAATAATAATAATAATAATAATAATAATAATAATAATAATAATAATAATAATAATAATAATAATGATGATGATGATGATGATGATGATGATGATGATGATGATGATGATGATGATGATGATGATGATGATGATGATGATGATGATGTATTTGGCCAAGATATTAATTGAGGAGTGACTTCTCAAATACAGGGATCCCTGGAAGAAATGGATTAGTTGAATGCATTTCAATCAGGCTTCAGGACTGGTTATGGGACAGAGATGGCTTTGGTCACCTTTGATGGATGACTCGGTGTCCCTTTTAGTTCTGCTGGACTGCTGAGCAGCTTTCAATACCGATGACCATTGTAACTCTCTGGGATGGGACTTGGAGTGGGCTCTGGTCCTTCTTGGAAGAATAAACTCTTACGATGGTGCTTGGGGGGTACCTGTTTGATACCTTGGTCTGTTCCTGTTCCTTGAACTGTTCGATCTGGCTACTGTGACACATGCCTTAGTAGTTATACCCTGTTTGTATTACTGCAACATGCTCTGTGTAGAGCTGCCTTTGAAGACAGTTCAGAAACTTCAGCTACTACAAAGTGCTACAGCCAGACTGTTGATTGAGGCTGGATACAGGGAGCATATAATTTCTCTCTTGTAACAACTTTGCTGGATGCTAGTCAACATCCAAGCCCAATTCAAAGTGTTGTTTCATGACCAATAGTCTTGCATGTCTTGGGTCCAGGTTATCTGATGGACCATATCTCCCGATACATTTTCATGGTCCAGGTATGTTTGACTGGGATTAGAGCAGGGGTTCCCAAAAGTTCCACACCATGGACCTGAACACACACCCTGGAGAGCTGAGTGGCATGGTCACGTGGTTCCTCCCTCCATAAATGCTGCTGTAAAACACAGCTGCAGCTGTCATAAATGCATTTATGACAGCCGTGGGTGCATTTATGGCAGCATTTACAGGAGGCACGGCCGTGTTTACGCATGCGCATGCACATTTTACAGCTGTTGTAAATGTGTCCGCTTCCACTTCCAGTAGCAGCAAGGGTGGTGGTGCTGTGGTGGGCCACATGAAATGGTGCTGCAGGCCAGGTCTGGCCCATGGGCTGTAGTTTGGCCACCCCTGGATTAGAGAGTAGGCCTTCTTGATGGTTGTCCCCAGGTTTTCCCCTTAAAGCTAGGCTGGTCCTATTTTCTCCCCTTTCAGTGGCAACTGAAAACATTTTTATTTCAATAAAATTTGGTTGTTTAATCTTTGATTTTAACATAACTAGTTGCCCTCTTTTTGCTGCCAATCCTTTATAATGTGCTTTTAAATGCTTTTATAGTTCTTGATTAGTTTTTCTGTGATGATTTTAATGATACAGTACTTTATTTAATAAATTTTAATTTGTGTTTATGTATTGTTCTTAATTCTTTTTCTTTTTTAAAATAATTTCTGAACTGCTTTGAGTTCTACTGCTGAGAAAAAGGCAGCATAAATACTATAAATAAATAAAAATGTTATATTCTCAAGCCTCTTCCTCCTTCCCAAGGTCTTCTTTTTCTCTACCTTTTCCATGCCTTGATACTTGCTTTTTTCTCTGTTGCTTTGGATACCAGAGCCAATGATCTTTCAGTTTCCCTCTCAGATATTGAGGCAATCTATTGAGTAACTGCTGGAGGGTTCATTCCACTAAAAGCCTTTATGGCATGCATGGGTAATTCAATCCCCACCCATTGTTGTTTGACTGCAAATCTTCTCACTCCTACCTGGTCAGCCATTACTGAAGGAAGGGTCAGGGGAAATGCAGGCCAACAACAGCTGGTGGCCACAGGCTGCTCACTCATGTTTATGGAATAACAGATGGAGAAGTGAACAAATGTAAACCCAGTCCACCATTGTGTATGGCATGTGCATAACCCATATAGGTTTTTTAAAAAGGATCATGTTCCAGTCTTTCCCACAGTGAAACATTGTCTTCTGACACTGGGAGTCAAAAATACCATTTTATACCTCTTTAAATTACTGTTGCCTCCCAGGGAAAAGGTAACAAAGAGACAATTCAAGAAGGATCAGAAGCTCATTGGAGAAGCAAAAGGACATACAGTACAGTACAGCACTTCATATATTGGGCATTTTGGCCCAAACAACCTGCATTATAAATCAATGTGGTCCCAGAGGACAGTGCTGGATCCTTGCCCAGGCTCCACATCGTGGGCACACTGTCAAGTCTCTGTCCTCATACCATTTCAGCTTGCCTTGGGGTTTGGGAAAAACAACAGTGGGCTATTCACACACATTAGTTCACCATTATCTCTTACTTAGCTGGTTGGAAAATGCCATTAAATCCAAGGAATAAAATATGCAGACATACATACTCATGCAGAGAATGTTAACATGATTGGTCTATTTTTAGATTTTCCCAGCATGACAAATGACCCAGTTCAGAATAGAACATGAGATTTTCAGTGAGAAAGTACCTGGGGAAATTACCATTACTCCTTTCCTTTGCCACCTCCCAAACCCCAGGGATTTCTGTTTTCCATGCATCTTGTCACTAGAGTCAATTCCTGTTTTGCACCAAAATTTATTTTTATTCCAATGTTCCTCCTGTGCCCAATGGACTTCCCTATTTATAAACCAGTGGCATCAAACTGTTGTTTCTTAAAAAGAAAGGGAACTACCAGTTAGAATTCAATGGTATGATGATGAAAGTGGAACAATTTGCACAAAATCCATATATGTTGCATTTCATAACAGATTGCCTTGTTTTAATAAAGTACACTGGAAATATATTTCTTGAAACACATCAATTCATCCCTTTCATGGTACACAAAGAGAGCCTCCTCGAAGATTGTGGTGTTTTTGAACCACAATTGCGCGTTTCCTGGTAATGGTCACCTTGTGTTTCTGGCTAATCTTTCTCACACTAGGTCAGGCAAAAGGAACTGCAAAATGAACTCACCAAAAGGTGGTTTCATTTTGGCAATTTCGGGTTGGGCCTAGACACAAGAAGAAGGAGGAGGAGGAGGAGAGGAAGAAGAAGAAGAAAAAGAAGAAAAATCCCCTTCTTACTAAAAGCATCTTTCTTAAATTGCTCCCTGATGACACCACTTTATTTCTAGTAGTAAAAAAGACCAACATCCTATTGCCTTATTTTACTCAGACCACACCTTGCAAAATGTGAACAGCACTCACTGTTGAAAACAAAGGGACTTGTTTCTAGTTTATGGGACAACAAGTTGGAGATCACAGTGAATTCTGTGGACATTTGATAAAAATGATTTTGGCTATTGCCTTCTAAATCTCACTACATAAGAAATCTGCACCACTACCCAATTTTTGTTTATTTAATGACCATGATCTGAAGCCAGCATTTCCCAAACTATGTTCTGTGGAACACTGGTGGACTTCAATTCCCAGAAGCCTAAGTCACTACATTAGCTGATCAGTGCTCTGGGGAATTGACTTAGGGGATCAGTTCTTTGGAGAATTGCCCAGCACACCCCTGAATTGAACAGCTCCAAATACCCACAGCAATGTTATCAAAAGAAGTTCAACACCTAACAACCTCTTATTTTATTACTGACAAAAAGATCTGTGACCTGAGGATGCAAACAGGGCCTTTTCATTGTTTGTAACAATGTTGGGCTGCCTGAGTAGTGTATAGGGCCAATGAATTGTTCAATGATTAAAGCCATGTGCAAAGAAGAGGGGAAGGAATGTTTCTGGTGTCAATGCAGTTTGGGAGGGACAAGGCACATATTTTCCATGCAGAAGGTCTAAGGTTCAATCACTGGCATCTCCACTTTTTGTTTTTTTGTAAGGATCATGTAGCAGCTAATGGGAAGGAACCAAGATCATAAAGGCTTATAATAGTCAAAGAATGGTCAAGGGAGGTGGAAACTGCCCAGAGAGTACACTAACCGCACTCTCATGGCTGTCTCATGGTAGACAGCATTAATTTAATATATATATCCCCTACCTCCCAGTAAACCCCTGTGGCCAAGCAGGGATTTGAATCCTGGTCACTTAGTTTACTGTGTTTCCCCGAAAATAAGACACTGTCTTATATTTTTAAAAACTCCAAAATATGCACAAGGTCTTATTTTCAGGGGATGTCTTATTTTTCCATGACGAATAATACAGTACACATTTATTGCTGATACAGCAGATTGCCAGGGCAAGATTTAGGTGAGTGCCTTATTTTTTTTGGGGGGGGGGGCATTATATTTCCGAGGTGGGGAAAATAGGGGGGGGGTTGCCTTACTATATGAGGAGGTCCTATTTTCAGGGAAACAGGGTATCTACTATACCAAACTCTGTACCCTCGCTTCAGGATGACTCCCTGGCTGATTTAAGTATGGATTTCTTACTTTATCGGATGGTTGGGTTCGATGACCTCTGGCCTACTCTCCCTTCCAGCCTTCTAGTTCTGTTATTTTATGACTAGAAGATTGTGGTATTGTTGAACCACAATTGGGCATACCCTGGTAATGGCAACCTTGTGTTGCCAGCTAATCTTTCTCACACTAGGTCAGGTGAAAGGAACTGCAGAATGAACTCACCAAAAGGTGTCTTCATTTTGGCAGGTCACATCTGTCCTAGACACAGAAGAAGATTAAGAATGCTAACTTGGTCTGGTATAGGGTAGCTTCTCTGTTGAATAGCCTCTGCCTGATTTGAAAGCATTATGATCTGTCAGAAAACAGCAAGGAACAAATTTATATAGAGATGCAGGTAGAAGAATCTGCAATGGCCCATCTACAGAGTGCCAGCTCTAGCATAAACCTGGTAGTTCTTTTGCATCCGAAATATTTCCATGGGGAAAAAGAACTCGGAAAAGTTAATTGTTTTTGGTAGTAACTCCTATATTCCCCCAGCAGGATCTTTTATCATGCCTATTTGTGGGGTTGTGGGAATTTTCGTCCAAAGAAGTAACTTTCCCAAGAAGTAACTTTTTCAAGTTACCTCATCAGAAAAGCAGGCCACTGGGAACAAGGGAGTCTGATGATGGCGCCTTTTCATGGTACAGTTGAAACACTGATCAAAGAATGAGGACCAGCTGAACAAAGAACACTGTATCCAAGGCAGCAGTTACTAGCTTCTGAGGGCTGATCCAAGGTCAGATGCATAATTGGAGAAACCTGTAACAAATCATATGGGCCGTAGAAACTGCCCTTAAGACTACCAGCTCCTCGGTTTATCCAGTCCTTTAATATGGATGAGTGTGTGAAATGGGAGAATTTCAATCTTGGCCAGAGGCCATCTGGGCATAACAGTTTTGCCAAACAGAGTCCTTTGTTCATTACAGAATATGCTCCCCGCATTCACCATCCATAATCAATCTCTATCTTTGTGTGTACCTTGTGAACTGAAAAGACCTCTTGCTTTGGCTCAGACAGAAGAGAATACAGGCACCAATGGAGAGGGGTTTTTCATCATCCTTGTATGCTATATGCAGTCTCCAGCTGGCCAAGACAACCATGGCCCTGTTCTCTGGGAATTGTGAGGGTGGCAGAGGGCAGGCCAAATGGGCAGCCACTGCTGCGTGCGATTCTAGAGCATCAGTCACACCAGGTGTGAGACCTGGGGAAACCTTGGTGGAGGCCAGAATAGTAGCGTGCCTTGGCGGGGCCCCGTATAAAAATTTGTTTGGGGGCCCTTAGGAAGGGTAAAGATTTGTTTTGCTTACGCACGTTGGGGGCCCCCATGGCCCGGGCCCCCCGTATAATTGATATGGCAGATACGGCGGTAGCTACACCTCTGGTGGAGGCATAGAATCTGGCTGTTCAGTTCAAAGGTGGGTTGAGATCTGGACTCTTTCCATGCTCAGTGTTTGGGCTGGCGTTTTCTTTTGCTGTGAGGCAGACATTTTGGTAGGAGCTGCATGATAAGAGTGAGCCCTGCTGGGTCAGGCCAGGCACCTGTCTGGTACGGTGGCCCTTGTGTTTGCTGCTGACACCAAACAGTCTGGAAAGGCAGCGAGCAGAGGATGAAGGCAACGGATGTTGCTTCTACACAGCATGAAGGTATTCAACAACATGCTGTCTGTGGGGAGGGGCTCCTACTTAGCTTTCATTAACAGGTAAGAAGTCTTTGGTCCACCAAATTCTGCAATTACATCCCCTTATCACTGACCAGGCTAGCCAGGCCTTCTAAGAGGTGACATCTAAAACCTCCAGAAGACTAAAGCTTCACCAACTCTACTACCAGGGTGGCTAAACATGAGTAAGGAGTATATCCTCCTATCTTACTCCCCCAAACTAAGGCAGCATAGATCATGGTCTTCCTTTCCACTGTAATAAAACAGCAACCCTGTGAAGTAGGTCACTTTGAGAAAGTGTGACTCACCCAAGGTCACCTAATGAGTTGCCTAAAGCCATACCACCCTGAACATGCCCAATCTCGTCTGATCTTGGAAGCTAATCAGGGTTAGACTTGGTTAGTACTTGGATCAAAGACCTCATGAGTTTTGTGGCTCAGAACCTTCATTTTGCAAGTCTTAGCCCAATATTCCAACCACTCTACCACAAGGCTTCTAAGAAAAGTTATACTCACTCTTTGTTTGGGTTTAAAATGCACCGTAAAATTACAACACCATGTTTGTTCTTTTCATCTCCTGGCATCAAACAGGTATGATAGTCAGAGGAGGAACAACACATTTCAGGTACACTCACTCCCCTGCCTCATATTAAATGTTAATTGTTCCACATGGCAGTGGGAAGGTAGATTAGAAATTATAGGGCACCAGCATCTAGGTTACATTGTGCCATAGTCTCTACATTATGTTGCAAGCAGTTGCCTCTATGTTTCCATTTAGTTCGTGCAAAAGTCTCCTGTTAGCAACCAGTCCCAGGAATTCCCAAGGTCTTAAAAACAAGACAGAAAACCAATTGTTTGATTATTTTCATCCAGTAACAAACCGAGACCCAAAGGGTGCCAATTAAGTGGTTGAATGTAAAAAATGGAAATACAGAAGCAACCTATAATTAACAGTGGGGAACACTACCTCAAGAATAAGCAGATTAATCTGGATCTACTGGTGCCTTGCTGGATGGTTTTCAACAGGTCAGCATGATTTTCTGATTCTAACAAGACTCACAACAAAGTGACCTCTTCCCAGTCCCCATATAAATTATATAGTTCAAACGAAGAATGCTTGCAGCAAACACATTTTATATGGAAGGACTGTGAATTTCTTTCATTTCTCTAGTGCTAAAAATAAATTTCAGGGCTCAGTATTTTTTTTTTAATTTATAGGCACATGGTTTTTACAAGAGACACTGGTTGACAGATAGATCTCTGTTGTAGCAAGGCACAAAATTTCAGTAAGCCAAGTGTTCACCTGTTTTTGAACTACTTAGCATTACACAAGAGGCAAGGCTCTTTGTGTGGGATATCATACTTTCACTGTTAATAATACATATACAGGTAAAGGCTCATAGAAGAACCAGAAACATTCCTTGCCTGTTACTTTCTTTGTTCATGTCAGAACACAGCACAATTAGATTATTTTGCACCAAAAGCAGGTTACCTCGGCCATTTAGCTATTATTAGATCATTAGATCTTCTTGCCTACGGTCTTTGAAAAGTGCATTTGGTTATGATTTAAGTCTAGGTCTGATCATAGAAAATGACTGATAATTTTCCTTTCCTACAGCTCTTATCCTTGTATGATCAGATACAGCCACACAGGAAGTCTTCCAAAATGAGTTTTTGTCATCTAAGGCTTCCAAACCTGCTTTAGGCTAACTTAATGTTGATGGCAGTTCTCTTGCTTCCAGAGTAATTAGCTTGGCTGTGATTAAGCCAAACTGTCTGCATTCATTTCCCCAAAGGACTCCTGAACAGTCTTGCCCACAGAAGATCTGCCTGCTTCCTTGCAGTGCAGTTGTCCAAATCTTTGTACTGTGGATGTTCATAAATAAATAACCACTGTTCCCTGGGCAACAGGGCCTTTTTACCTGAGCTATTTCCAGAGGGAACATTTGCTCAGGGCAAGGTTTCTCAAGTTCCACAAGAAATGCAATCAAGTCTGTTCATAGGTGAGCGTCAGAAACAAGGTTGCAGTCCTGTGCATGCTTTCACACATTTGATTGTATTATGTATGTCTGTATAACTGTCTTAATTATACAAACCTATAACTGTCCTAGTCCACAAGGGTAAATACCAAGGGAATAGCCCTGGTCCTCAACAGTAATGGCTGAGTAGACTGAAGTCTGAATCAGTTCCTGGTAGCCATCTGCCTAGGAACTCTGCATATTGTTGTAGCAAAAAGATGAGATGGGACAACAATTCCAGGTCGTACAGATTTCAGGGTCTTTTATTGGGCAATTGTTCACAGATAGTATCGCTACTCAAATCTGAGAACCCCGAAGGGCTCAAAAAACAGAATTTATATACACAGTAGTAAACAGGAAATGCATGGCCCTTCCACCATGTGGTGGGCTTAGAATTTTAACACCTTGGTATTGGTTCAAGGGACAAAGGAATTCAAATAAAACACTTGTATTGGCTAATGGCCAAAATTCACACTTACCTATCCTCTACTATTAGGTAACTTTATAAGACCTCTATTCTAATGAGGAAGGGTCTATTGCATCAGCCTGGACAATAGGCAGGCAAGTTTTGGCTGAATCACTGTCACTCCACTTTGTAGGTTATTGAGAGGGCAAAGATGGAGTCTCTTTGGTTTTATATTTTTCTATATTCCAGCATAATATCCTGCCCAGAACTCCTTGGAGGAAAGGCAGAACATTAACTGTATGTCAATAGTTAAGGCTAAGCAACTATGTGCACAGCACTGGGATGCCACAGTCCTATGAAACCACTGGATATACCTATGTATGAAAGAGAGGCTTGGTGGTAGGTGGCCCAGTAGAGTCCAGTTCACCCTCATCTTTCACTGTATTTTCTAATTTTTTAAAACAACAATTGAGGATATATACTGAAAGAGTCAGAGTTTATATGATGATAATATAAGCTGATAAGATAAGACAAGCTGTGAGAAACTTGGGGAACATAGTTAAATTAAAATTTTTTTTAAAAAAGTCAAAACTGGCACTTTGAATTGTGCCTGGAAACAGACTGGCAGCCAGTGGAATTGTTGTGTCAAGGGAGCTTTGTGATCCCCTCTAACCAGTCCCAATTAACAATCTGCATGAAGGAATTAACTTCTTCCTTGCAGGTGGAACTTTGAGGACATGGATAGACTTTTGGGTATTAACAGCTCTGGCTTGGAATGGAAAGCAGGTATTTTAAGTGCATAACTCGACTCTACTGGGCAAACTTCTCACTTAGTGATTGGTTCATTTCAGCCACTGGAAACTACCCACTGCTAGAGGTAAGAAGATGGGAGGCAAGGGTTAATCAGCACTCACTCCATCCAGTTCTTCATGGCTGCCTCTCTGCAAGCTTCACAAACATGTTCCTGCTGACGTGATATTGTGTCGTGGTGCCAAGATGTGATATGCTCCTCTTCCTGGGAGAGAAAGGGTGGAGTGATGCGGTTAATTAATTCCACTGTGAGCAGATACCGTTCACTGAAGGAAAACAAAAAGACCCAGATCTGTTGGAGGAGAGAATGCTGTGTAGCCAGGGGCACATGAGGAATAAAGCATGTGTTTCTTGTTTAGAGAATCTTGCATCCTTGGGTTCCGATACATGAAAACAAAACCTGAAATTGTGTGCAGTCAAGCTGATTTTGACTCACGATGACCTTTTGCAAGATGTTCTGTGTATTAAGTATTCAGAAGTTTAGTCATCCTTCCTTCTGGTGCTACTCTGGGACTGTTCAGCTTGCTCAATGCCACACACTTGCCAGGGCACATAACTTCATCAGCCACACATGTTACATGTGATCTTGCTTGGAATACCAAACCCAGTTCCTGACCCCTGGCTAAGCAGTCACAAACAAGGGCCCTATTCACATCTCCACCAAAGAATCGGAGATGCTTCTTTGGGGCGAGCTCTATCTGGGTGGTGCCACACAAATAAACACTGGAAACACAAGGACAGGTGAATCATGTGGTCTCTCCTGCCCATCCAAACATTGCACTGCTGGGAGGGGAAGTAATACTCAAATTACAAAGGACTCTCTAGAATAAATTGCGTTCAATAGCATTGAGTATGTGTGATTGTGATATACAATACTGTAATTTCTTTGATTAGTTTGAATGCCTTGTTAAGGGTCACCACAAGACAGATTCCCACTTGATGGCACATATCACAGTCATCTGTAAAATTTCCCAGGCAATATTGTAAACCTCAGGAGAAAAGCTCTCCTCATTGTATTCAGTGAAAAGCCAGTTGTATCCAACTCTAGGCTGCAATGCTCATCCCCATTTACAACCAAAGAGCGATATAATGTAAGATCATCTTATGAGTAGGTTAGAAGACTGATAGATATTGAATTAAGCATTAATCATTTTGTGTTTTTGTCCTGTTGTTTCCAATGGAGGGCAGATGGCACATTTTTTTGGGGGGGGGGCAGGGACTCTCTGAAGTTTGTTGAGAGGAATTCAAAGGGGCCTGGTGTTGTGTCACAGCCATAAAAATGGTACCCTCTTTCCTGCATCCAGCAGGAATAGATGGGGAAGATTGCTGTCAATAGGACATCTGGAATGGCTCACCCTCTGCCACTCCTTGACCCCTCCTCATAGCATCCTCCTCAAAGCCCTTAAAGGCCACTGGTCAGTTAAACTTTAAAATAGCGAATCAAATTCAGTTAGTTGTGGTCTAAGTTAGAAAGGACCTATAGAAGAACTGAACTTAGAGTACCCAATAGCATTGTACCTGGCGGACAGTGGTCCATGGGATCACAAAGGGTTGGAATCAACTGTGCAACTGAACAACAAACATCCAATCCTCTCATTTGACCTCCAGATGACCAAATGGTGGGAATGTAACTAAATGCTCAGGAATCACAATTTGGGATCAAAATTGCTGGGAGAAACATCAATAATTTGAGATATGTAGATGATACCACCCTAATGGCAGAAAGTGAGGAGGACCTAAAGAAGCTCCTGATTAGGTTGAAAGAAGAACATGAAAAAGCTGGCTTGAGACTCAATATAAAGAAAACCAAGATAATGGCCACAGGCCCTATCAGTCACTGGAAAATAGATGGGGAAGAAGTAGAAGCAGTGACAGATTTTACTTTCTTAGGATCAAAGCTCACTGCAGATGGTGATTGCAGCCATGAAATAAAAAGGCGACTGCTTCTTGGGAGGCAAGCGATGAGAAACCTGGGGAGCATAGTGAAAAGTAGAGACATCACATTGCAAACAAAGATTCGTATAGTCAAAGCAATGGTATTCCCTGTGGCAATGTATGGTTGTGAGAGCTGGACCATTAGGAAAGGAATGGGGTCGCAAAGGGTCGGAATCGCGACTGAACAACAAACTCATCTATTTTGCTACAACAGTCTTAGTGTAATCAATGAAACAGAAGTAGACTTGTTTCTGATATTCCTTTGTTTTTCCCATGATCCAACCTATGTTGGCAATGTGGTCTCTAGTTCCCCTGGCTCTTCTGAACCCCACCAGCACTTCTGGTAATTCTCTCTCCACATGCTGTTGCAGTCTGTCCTGTATTATCTTGAGCATCACCTTGCTAGCGTGTGGTATGAGCGCAATTGTTCGATAATTTGAGCATTCTTTGGCATTACCCTTTTTGGGGATTGGAACGTATATAAACACAGAGAGAGAGACACAGACAAAAACTGTTGTGGGACAAACGTGGGGGTGGAAGGGAGACACGAGAGCGAGTAATATAAGCCAGGCTGAGTCCACAGAAGGCTGGCCTTCAAAAACAAAAGATCGCACACAAAGGAAGAAATCCTTGCGGACCAGGGGTGGGGGAGGGAGAGACGACTCTTCGAGGCCGAAGGGTTTTGTGGTCGCTGCGTTCATTGGTGGGTCTACGAACCACGTCCAGGTCGTGTTCCAAATGGCATCGCAATCCTCTTTCGCTACTTCGGGTGGGTGCGACGACAGGGGCTCCTATGCAGTACCTGAGAATAGCAGGGCCCCATAGGTGGGAGGGTGCGACTGGCAACTTCCCTCCCCACCCCACCCATCTCTCCCACCTCCTCTCCCCAAGCCCCGATCGCCTCCTCCGCCCGCCCCTCCCCGCGTGGGCCCCAGCAGCAGAAGCCCAGACAAAGACGGGAGGGGGCGCTCAAAGCCCCCTTCGGGGACGGGGCGTGGAAGCCACGAGTTCTCGCCCGGCGGGTTAATGGCTGACAGAGGCATGGCCAGGCCTGGGGGCATGAAGACTCGCGCTCGCCTGGGACCATGCCCACGTCAATCCTGTGGGGCTTGGAGGGAATCCGTGCTAAAACTAGACCCCCACCTTTCCTTGCACTTTTATTTCAATGCCAGGGGGCAGGACGCCCCCCCCCAAAAAAAAAGTATCCTCCGGACCTCCTGGGACCTGATCTCCGTGCTAACCCTTCCCTCCGCCGAGGCCGGCCATAGGCTCCCCCCCCGCCCCCCCCATCTCTTCTCCATCACTCACGGCCTCCAGAGTTTGGACAATTTGAACCCACCAATTAGGGGGCGGTGGAAGGACGGAGGGACCCGCCCCCTTCTACTCCAGCCACAGAGACCCGCCCCTTGTCAAGCCACGCCCCCACATTATAAAAAGCACCGCCCAGGTCCGAAACTCGGTCAGAAAGTTTTCTCTTGTCCACTGGAGGCTCCCTTAACGAGTCGACTAGTGGCGAAGACTTCGGCTGCCAGCCTATTACTCACTCCCCAAGCATGGTAAGTGGGCCGAAGGGGCTCCCAGCGGGATGGCGAAGTTTTCACCCACTTTTAAAATGTGTGTACACATATAACACTAAAACCTGGTTCCACAAGTCTTGGTGTTATATGATTTTTAGTGTTATCTGATCCTCTATGGGATCCATAGAGATACATTGTAACCACACAGGCTTTCGCGGTTGTTATCTGAAGCATCCCATAGGATCTTAATGTTATGTGATGCAATTCTTCCCCCCAGATTCCTTAATGTTATGCGATTTTAGTGTTATTCGATACTAATGTTATATGAGGTATTACTTTGTATTTATTTTCGCTGCTCTGGTTTTTCTGCTTGATTGGAAAACTGGAAAGAAGGAAAGGACTCTTGCGTAGGTTTTGAGCAAGTTATGCCAGAATTCTCCAGGCAGCATCAGAGGGGGGGGGGAATCGAGTGCGACAAAGAAACTTTTTGCATGCTCCGATCTCCCTTAGGGATGCAGTTGTCTCCAGTAGACGTTTGCCTGGCTCTTTCTCCTGGCACACGGGCGGGAGGAAGTGAAGCGGCCAGGCCGGGGCTTAGTGGGCGGTGGGGAAGGGAACGCGTGAAATCGGGGGAGGGGGAGGGTTGGGGGGAGAGATAAAGTCTTTTTCCTGCCCCCGGAATCGGAGGCCTCGCGGTGGGAGCCTCATCCGGCGCTCAACTTTTCCGATGGTTGCAAAGAAAGCCTTTCCGACCGTAGGGGAGGAGATGGGGCGACGCCCGCGTGTAGCCCTCAATAGGTCACGTGTCCGGCTGGGCGTACAAAGGATGGGGGAGCAACTCTCCCGGGTGTTTCGCTCCTCGAGGTTGGGCTGGCCAAGAGGCCGCCTGAAAGGGACCAGGATGCCCGGAGCAGCCTTCGCGCTCCAGAGCACCAGCAACTGCCTTTGGAAACTCTGCTGTGTCCACGTTTTCGCTACACGCCTTAGCGGTGCAACGTGTGTAGGCAGGCAGGCACGGCTGCTTGGTCCTGATCATCTTTCTTGAGTGAAGGGGGATGATTGATCATCAGCTATTCAAAAGTTGATAGAAAGGACCTCAGAGGGTGGGGTCTGGAGTGACTCAGGCTGAGTTTGCTGGCTGAGTTTGCTGGGGGTGGGTGGGTGGCTGCTGCCCAAGACACTTTGCTGCCTGAGGCGGAAAATAATATCCTCAATCATCTTCTTTGTGAGAAGGGACAATATCCAAAGTGGTTAAGCTACTTCCTAATTCAATAATAGTTAAATTATTAAATTAGATTTATATGCCACTCTACTCACCTTGCCCAGGCGACTCAGAGTGGCTCACATAACATAGGCAACATACAGTAAAACCTCATATAACACTAAAGCCTGGTTCCACAAGTCTTGGTGTTATATGATTTTTAGTGTTATCTGATCCTATTGGATCCATAGAGATACATTGTAACCACACAGGCTTTTGCGGTTGTTATCTGAAGCATCCCATAGGATCTTAATGTTATTTGATGCAATTCTTTCCCCCAGATTCCTTAATGTTATGCGATTTTAGTGTTATTCGATACTAATGTTATATGAGGTATTACTTGTATACAGTATCACAGTCTAGTTCTGATGAAGTGGACTTGGTCCACAAAAGCTCACAGTTAAATACAAGAGTTAGTCTTTAAGGTGACACAATTTTATTTTTTATTTTTTTTGCTGTTCTGTTTCATTTACCCTCAGATGTGCTTGCGCAGACTAACATTTCAATCATGGTTCTATTAGTCTTTTAATGTGCCACAATTTATATATTTAATCTGTGCTGAAAGAGTAACAACTGTATTGCCACAAATTTCAACAAGTGTATCTCCTGTTCCCTGACAGTAAAAAGATGTAACCGCAGCAAATAAAATAGTAATTCCTTTCCCCATGACGCCCACAATCTGCAGCCTGAGGCAACTGCCTCACTGGCCTCATGTCTCCTTTTCTAGAAAATGGGTTTATAAATTTTGTATGTGTCTGGCCCACATCATTTGGGCAGCCTTGTGGAGTAACAAGACAGGGGGAAAAGGTAGGCCACAAGAACACTAAACTCTGGGTCACTTTATCTTGCTTCGAGTAGCAAGATATTCCCAGAGAGGTAGCCTGATGGCATCACCTTCCTAGCCTCTTCCTGTCTCCCCCCCCCTCTGGCCCCCTCTATACTATCTGCTTAGTCACTTTTCAGGGAAGTGGGGGAGGTGCTCCAGAGAGAGCTTAAAAGGGTATGTGAGTGAGAGAGAGAGAGAGATATGCTTGGGAACACAAAGGGGAAGTTTTTTGAAGAACTCTCTGGTCACATCATTCCTGAGATCTCACAGGCTTTGAGGGCAAAGTGTTGTGCATCTTTCCTGGGGAACATCCCTGTAAGCTGGAACTTTGAATGAAGAAAAATGCAGCTCTTGTTCCAAATACTCAATGCAAAATGTGGTTGCATAAGCAGCTTTGGTTACACATTCCCCCTCTTTTTTTAATAAGGCTTCTTGAAACCCCATAATCTTCTTGGATTGGGGGGGGGGGATATATTGAAAATGCAAGTGTCCCAAGTCCAGACTTGCCAGCCACCTGACTTTGCTCCTGTAAAGGTGCTTTATGAGACATGGCATAATGCCAGCTACAGATGGCAGGACAAAATTGCTAAAAGATTTTAGAAATGGTGTGTCCAGCCCAACTCAATGAAGGGCTGCTAAACCAGACAGGGTACAGTTGCTCTGTTGCATAACACAAGAGGGTGGGGTGGGGGACACCAAACATGCAGTTTGAACATCAATAAAGCAACAGATTGCTTAACAGTTTCGATTGAATGACAGAGTTTTTTAAGTGTTCGAAGTTTTTATGAGGTATGCACAAGTTAGTCTGCAAGGGCTAGGGTTGTAAATTCGGCATGAAGCCATGAAGGAGACAAGAAACTTGATGTAGAAAGGTGGAGGCAGGGTGAGGCGAGTGAAGCCCCAACATATGGGGTGTTCTGGACATTTTAGCCAAGATTTTCTGTGCCTCAGAAGAACTTCTCAGTGGCCATGCTTTAAAAATGATGAAATATGTTATCTGCATCTGGTCTTCCAAATGCTACTTTTGTTCTTCGATCTTGTGTTTCATCAAAGTTCCATTCTCGTAATAGGGCCAGCTCTAGCATTAAGTAGAGTGGGAGAACCAACTTTGGTGGTAGTTGCTATGACACAGTTCAGGCATTGATCTCTCTCTGTAAGTTAGAGTTGTGTCCTTATGGCTTGTCTGGCTGCCCCAGGGCTAGGATGGGGAATCCTTCATCTCCTCTTGAAGTGATCTATTCTTATGTGGGATGTAATACTTTGTCTTTTTGGGGACTCTCCTATGAACCTGGAATTCTGTCCTGTGGTTTCCAAATAGGTCTCTTTAGTTTTAGTACATGATTGAAACAAGGCTACAAGACCTTGCAGGTATGCTGTGCTCCAGTTCTTTTCAACTACGGTAGTTAATTTCATCCACTGGCAAAGTATGGAGACCGTGGTCTGAAGAACATTGTCTGGAGGACTACATGTTTCCTACCCACCTCCTGGAGATAAATATTAGTTTGGTTGACTGTAGAATGAGAGGACTTGTAGCTCAATGGGTTGAGACACTTGATTGTCAACTAGAGGCTGTGAGTTATAATCTTCCACACTGCCTCCTAGGAGAATGCTCCATAGAGACTGCCTGAGATACAGGTGGCTGGTAAGATTGCGTGCTTTGCCACCTATGTAGCCTTGGGCAAGGTGCATAGTCCCCAAGTGCCACCTAAAGGAGGAGCTGATAAACCACATCTGAATATTTTACACCTAGAAAACCTTGGTAGGTGGTTAGAATTCACTTGATGCCATGTAACAATTATTAGTAAATAACGGTAGAATGAACCTATATATGAGAATAGGTTCAGTTCTCCGAGGTCAAGTGTGGGTGTCTCTAATCCTCTGTAGATTGCTCACCTTGCTTTGTTATAACCTTTTCTGCTCTTACAGGAATAGCATTTTGAGTCCTAGAAGTGAAGATAAGAGTGTCCAGAGCTTTAACTGTGTTGGCCAAATGAATGTTCTCTTACCATTGCCCTTTGTGCTACACAAAGGAAAGCAGTGCTTTAGTGCCTGCAACAAATAATCTATTCAGAGTAACTTTCCTCTTCTACACAGCCAACTATTCTCCTGGCTGCATATTGCTGGTTAAAACAAGCCAAATCCTGTTAGGACTTCAAAATATCTGTCTGTGAAACATTGTACTCATGAATATGTAGATGGGTATTTCTGAAGTAGAAGAGGGGAAATGTACAACAAGGTGGAAAGTTAGATGCTATAGTTACAAAAATGCTTAACTGCGGCCCCACAGTTTTTATGTACCAGCCTTGCGAAACATGCTCCCCAACCCCCGCATGCAAGAGCGGTCATTCTCAGTAAATGTGCTTGTGAGGTGGTCAGAACTGCAATTCAGAATATGGAGGAAGGCCAGAAGCATAGCATGCCTTGGCAGGGCCCTGTATAAAAATTTGTTTGGGGGCCCTTAGGAAGGGTAAAGATTTCTCACAAAAGAAAAAAATGCATAAAATTAAAAGAAATATCTATTCATCATAATTATCTATCTGTCACTTTTTCCAAAATTTTTACAAACACATCAATAAACACTGCTTTCCATCCGTGGTTTATCATCGTATCATCGTATTGTATGTACATCGATTATTGTGGGAATCCCCCGTTGAAGTAAATGACTTAAACGGGGAAATCCCGCAGCCCACGATAACTGATGTAGGGTGTTGCCAACTTTTGAACGCACGCTTTATGCGGGAAAAAAAGAAATTGCTTTTTTTTTTGACTTTTGTCATTTGTGAAATAAAAATTTTTTTGGGAAGTTTTTATTAATTTTTGCTTATGCACGTTGGGGGGCCCCGTGCCCCCCCCGTATAATTGATAAGGCAGATACGGTGGTAGCTACGCCCCTGCGGAAGGCGTCCCATTGGAAAAGATGGCTAGAGAAGGTACTTATGGAAGTAGGTCATTGAGTGCTCTCCTTTGGCCATTCTGGGTTGCAGAGTTTCCCTTTCCAACTCTTCATTATAACTAATTGCAGACAACCACATATTCCTAGGCTATTTATGGGTTATGTTTGACCCTTTGCTATTCTCCTCCTTTCTCTGTGATATCTGCCTGTGCATTAGATAAGCAGTTTTTCCTGTCATATAGTTGAAGGTGTTGACTGTGTGTGTGTGTATTGGGGATAAGCTGGATCTGCACGTTGCCATTTTGATATAGTCAACTTTGGTTAAAATTTCCAGAACATCCCATAGTATGCCTAACGACCTTTGCTTATTTATTTGTTACATTTGTACCCCACCTATCTAACATAAACCAATTTGGGCAACTTGTGAACATAATGCAAATACAAATAGGAAATAAAAAATCCAACCCACCTATGAAAAAAAGCCCTAAATCCTGACAGGTCGCCCTTGTTCGAAAGCCATTCGTATCCGACTCTAGGGTTCAGTACTCATCTCTGTTTATAGCCAAAGAGCCAGCACTATCTGCAGATGCAGATGTTTCCATGGACATGTGGCAGGCATGGCTCAACTTACCTTCCCACTGAAGTGGTCCCTATTTATCTACTTGCAATTTCTTGCTTTTGAAGTGCTAGGTTGGCAGGAGGTGGAACAGACGAGAAACGCTCTGTCATGCAGTACCTGGGAATCAAACCCTGACCTTCCAGTGAGCGAGTTCAGTGTCTTAATCACTCTAGCCATCACAATAAAACAAACACACACAGTATCACTAAAAAGCTTTAAAATACATGCAAGCAAAATTTTATGCAGGCAACAAGATATCTCTGCAGGTCTCCCTGAAGAATCCCACCTACGCCAGTTCCTGACTCTTGGAAGGCTGGTAGTCATAGAATACCTTCAGGTGATGATTCCCAGGGTTGTAGCCAGGGGAGGGGGGTGGCGGCCGGGGGTGGGTGGGTGACACCCACCCTTAAACTCCTGGCTGCTTATATATATGACACACACACACATATATAGCATTGTTGTCCATCCTGAAAAAATATTTTCCCAACCACATCTAGAATCCTGGCTACGGCCCTGATATTCCTCGACCTCCCTGTTTTTCCCTTAGGGAGCCCTTTGTTGCTGCAGGCCCAGTGACTCAAGACAGGCACCAGTTGTTGGGTCTGAGTCACTCCCAAGCCCTCTAGTACTGATTAGCGAGAATGAGTCTGTATCTGGGAAAGAATCAGGGCTGGGTTGCTCTGACATCAGACCCTCGGGAAGTTTGCGCTGTTGCATTTTGGCAGGATCAAGGCCCTCTAGTGCAGAGGCTGGAATTGTTTTTGGCTTGCCAGATGTTCAGCTTTGCAACTCTGCTCAACTTCACTCACATGACTACATGAGGATTTCCTCCAAGAAAATCAGTCCAGCTGTTTTAGCCTCTGAAAGCTGATGCTGATGTTCAAACCAACCGAAAATCTCATGAAACTTATTTCTGCGGTGGGTGGGTGGGTGGGTAGGTGGGTGAATAAGCAAAGCATTGTTTAACTCTGCAGAGTGTTTTTTCGACTGGAGCAGAATTGAATCTCCTCAGCAGTTTCACTCTTGAGAACCACATTCTGAGTCAAAAGGGGGTGGGGGACCTATAGTTTCCTGTAACAATGCTCACACAGTATTTCTACCACAATCAAATTCATGGTAGGCCCCTCGGTCTTGTCTCACACAATAGCCACTTCTAATTGCCCAATTCATGTTTACTTGAGTAAGGCCCACCACATTCTTCTGGACTTAATCCCAAGGGAAAACATGACTAAAACTGCAGTTCAAGCCGGGCAGAATACCAGTATGAGCTTGGTATGGCTTTGGAATTTCTGTATTCAACAGAAAGTGCCAAATGCTTTTGCAAAGATCTTTTCTGTAAACGTCTGCAGGAAATTTTTCCGTTGGTCTCATTAGAGGAAGCATTTCCCTCTTAAATAGATACCCTAGCACTGCTAGATTTATACACAGTAAGTGGAGTATGAAGCAAGAACAGGCAAATTTTGTGCGTGTGTTACGGCCTGGTTTATTTTTTTGCTAGGCTTTCAAGATCTACCAGCTGGACCCAACTGTGAGATAAAAATAGTATTTAAGAAGCATGTTCATATATTCTCTCACGAACCCATTCCTTTACCTCAACAACCTAGTTTGGGATAGACATGACTTTTTTCATATTCTCATTGTTTAAAAGAATTAAGGCTCTGGAACTTTTGCCATAAATTGGCCACCTTGCTAGCCATAGGCCCTGGTTTACCTCCTACTCATTGCCACTGGTCTAAACAATGGGAGTTCATGGGAATTCATTTGTCTGTAGAGTTGGCTATACAATATAATTGCTTTGCTGCTTTCACTTGGATTGGCCATTTGAAGGGCTAATAAGAGTCAAATTTCTGCCTTCAAACTGCAAACCTCTCTGTTGTTCATCTACCTAACATTTCATGGTGTGGGTCAAACTTCTTAGCAGTTTTATGGGAATGAGGAGAGATAAGAAACCAGTAGATGGGGAGGTCGAAAGCATAATCAGCTCAGCTAGTGTTACACAATTACTAGATTAGTATTTAGGCACCAAAAATGGGAATAAGGAAGAGGAAAACTGGAGCTGAAAAAGACTGAATTCTTCTAAGAACGAAAACCTTAGTGGTCTCGAGATAAAAGCAGAGGTTTTGTCTTGCTGGTGTTTTTCTCTTTGTACATTATCAACTTCAAAAGCTTCGTACAAACTACCTACCATATTCTGTTAGCAACACACCCAAATCCTTGTGAAAGTGTTAAGTTCAGAACTGGATGAAACATAAACACATTTCTTTGTTCTAGCAGTAACTACTTAGAAACAGTTTAGAATTTTTAAACAAGAATGTCATGCATTTCAGTCTCTGGGGAAAGATAAATCCTGTGGCAAAAATGGGTAGACCTCAGGCTTCTGCAATCCTGCTGCTTGGAAGGAGGACTCGGTTTAAACAAAAAAAACCCTACAATTGTAAAATCTGTAAACTAGAGACTGCTGTCTGTGACTTAGAATTTGAACCGTCTAAGTCCAAGAATTTGTTCTGAGTCTGAATATAAAGCTCTTCCATATAAAAATCCACAGATGGTTACCTAAACTTTCAGAGGGGGGGGGGTTGGATGTGAATTTATATGTTTAGAACTAGTGCCGTGGATATTTGTGAAAACTGCTCTAATAGTTTCTCTTTTGCTCCCAATTGCAATACAGGATGCAGGCCTTAAGCTGCCACTTCAGACTCAGTGGTAGGAACTAGAGCAAGGGTTCCCAGACTATGGCCTGTGGGCTAGATTTAGCCCTAGGGCCGAATTGCTGCCGACACTGGAAGTTCCCCCGAAATTGCCGTGTTTTCGCATTGAAACCCCTAAATAAGTGATGGGAAAAAAAAATTCAAAAATGGCACAGAAATGTTCCTCCCTCGCTCCCTCCTCCAAGGGAAGTGGCAGAGGTGGGGGGAATGCCCAGAAATGTAGTGCAAATGAGTGCGCTGCTGGGAAGAACCACATGACAGGCCCCTCAACTGCCTGAGGGGGTGTGGTCAGGCCCATGGCAGGAAATGGTTGGAACCCCTGAACTAGAAAAGGTGTAATTACTGGCCCTATGCCCTGTCCCTAATGGACTGGGAGATGAACAATTACAGTCGGTGTGGACCAGTGGTTCCCAGTGTGAGGCCCATCCCCCACAGGGGGACTCCAATTCCCAGAAGCCTAAGCCAATTCCCCAAAGCACTGATTAGCCAATGTACTGACTTAGGCTTCTGGGAATTGAAGTCACCCTAAGTCAATATATTGGCGAATCAGAGCTTTGGGGAATTGACTTAGGCTTCTGGGAATTGAAGTCCAAAAACTAAAGATTGAGAAACACTGGTCTGGACCAAAAGTCTAGCTTAATTTCTCACTCAGATTGAGACTAATCTCCAGGCCACCTGTGCTCTAATAGCTCCCACTTCCCTTTACATTCAAATATACAACCAAGTGCTGCCATGCCGGTGATCTTCTGGGACTGGCAGCTTCTGTGCTCTGGTACAAACTTTACTTTATCCATATGCTTCTTTTCCTAGCGTGAGTGCATCTCCATCCACGTTGGCCAAGCCGGTGTCCAGATTGGCAATGCCTGCTGGGAGCTGTACTGTCTTGAACATGGCATCCAGCCGGACGGGCAGATGCCCAGTGACAAGACCATCGGGGGAGGCGATGACTCCTTCAACACATTCTTCAGTGAGACTGGAGCCGGCAAGCACGTCCCCAGGGCTGTGTTCATAGACTTGGAGCCAACTGTAATTGGTGAGCATGTAAACCAGGAGTTTTCAACCTTTTAAAGCTGGAGGCCGGGTCACGCTCCCTCAGACAGTTTCAGGGGCCAGATGGCTATTTTGCCCTTCCTCCACCACATGGCACTTCCTGGTTTGGTGGAGACGGGGGGGGGGCACATGAAATGGTGCCATAGGCCACATCCGGCCCATGGGCCACAGATTGAGAATCCATGATGTAAACTCTTCCATTGAGTTGGGTGAAAAGGGAGGATATAAAATAACTACATGTTTTTACAAGTAGAACTATAGGCTAGTGGTGAAGCACATGTTCTGCTTGCTGAAAATCATTCTTAAATCCATGACATTTCTTGTTAGAAAACAGTAGGTAAAAATAGTAGGAATCACTTCACATTGAGATCTTGGAGAAACACTGCAGTGAAGGAGAAAAGAAAAGGGTGTGAATTAAACAAGTCAGCAGCACGTGTTTTGAAAAAAAGCAGCTTTCCTGTTGTGGTATCACAGCTTTGGAAAGTTACCTTTTTTGGTCTCCAACTCCTGATAATCTGGATGTCTGGGTTGCTGGAAAATTCCAGGGAGATGAAATCCAAAAAAGTAACCCTGCTAAGCTTTGTGTGGTGGTTTAGGTCTATATAAGGTTTTGGTCTCACAGTGTGTAAAATGCCAAGGGTGGAAAAGAGAAGAGAGAAGGGTGATAGGTTAGCCATCTTCTGACATTTGAAATGGAGCATGTTTGCCTTGTGCGATGCCAAATGGAATGAGCTGAAGTAGTGGATTCAAATGACAAGAAGGGTCTTGATTAAATATTACAAAGAGTGATCTATCCACTTTCACCCTTTAAATACTGTACTGTGTATACATTTCCCAGCTTCCCTGTTGCCCATTAAGCAGAGGCACTTTAATAAGAACAAAATATGAGATTTTTATATAAAAGATGTTCATGTCTTGTTCCTTATTGTTTATCCAGAACTGCTATCCTGGAAACTCTTTAAATAGTAATTTATTTCTCTTGCTATGCTCTCACATTTAGTCCTCCCCAAAATTCAAAACTCTTTGAATGTTTTACAAATTATAGCAATAGCAATTACACTTATATACTGCCCCATAACACTTCACAGACTCTCTGGGTAGTTCACAAGATAATCAGTATTTTTGTTCTCAACATGCTGGGGTTTTGTTCAACCAACCCTGGGAGGATGAAGGCTGAGTCAACCTGGATCTCATCAGGATTGAACTCACAACATCAGCACTTTTGACTGCAGTACTGCAATTTAACTACTTACCATGAGGGCCTCAGTCTTGTGTAGAGCTGCAGTTAGCAACGTTGGTACCCAGGACTGCACTGCCCTCTGGAGTAAGTTTGGGTCATCTGATGGAAGAATGGAGAGGAACTTTTGAGTCTCGGTGTATGACACAGTTGATTCTGTGCTGAGCCTTCCTGCTTTGTGTTTGATTCTGCCCAAAGAGGAACAGCAGTATATAAACTTGGAGTGGACGGTTCATGCCTCAATTGCCCCACTCAAGTTATAGCTCCAGTCTTGAATAGCTGATAATTTCTGATGACAACGTGTCTGATCTGGGTTACACATTTGCACAATGCACAGTAATCTAATATTCTCACTTGCTTGATTCTTTCTAGATGAAGTGCGGACTGGAACCTACCGCCAGCTCTTCCATCCAGAGCAACTCATCACTGGCAAGGAAGATGCTGCTAACAACTATGCCAGGGGCCACTACACCATTGGCAAAGAGATCATCGACTTGGTCCTCGACAGGATCAGGAAACTGGTGAGAGATTTGTGCTCCCTATACAGTCAAACCTCACATAAAGAGCGACTCGCTTAAAGAGTAACTTGCTTAAAGAGCAGAATTTTCTCTGAATGCTCGCTTCGCTTAACAAATAAAACCAACCCAAAATTTGCTTAACAAATAAATCGGGGTTCACAATCCCCCCCCAATTAATCATTTACAATGGTGTTTCACTTAAAGAGCAAACTCGCTTAAAGAGCAATCATGTGGAATGAATTATGCTCTTTAAGCGAGGTACAACTGTACTCTGAGACAGACTGTGGCATGGCTTTTCCAGCCTGAAAAAAAGAACACACAGTATTTGGGGTGTAAAGCTTTTATATTGACTCCAGTTTTAATAGGGAAACATAACATTCTATATTAAAAGTGTTCAGAATTGTGTAATGATCCTTAGATTAGTAGGCATTTGTCTGCAACTGCCACATAGACCACTACATGCTTTCTCTTCCCTCTTTACCTTGCCAGTACACCCTTTAATACTCATCCTGCCCATCCCATTGCTTGCATGACTTGTGTGAACTTTCCCTTTACTGCTTGAAAGCTTGTTCTATGCTCTCAGACAGAGATGAGGGACTTCTGGTTTGGACAGCAAAGTCCTGTAACTCCTTATCATTAGTCATGTTGGCTTAAGGCCAAGGAGAAATGAAGGGTCAAATATCTGAGGAGAAGGTTGCTAGTCCATGTCTTCTTTAAGAAATGGTGAAGTTGCTGACCTAAAGTGCCACACATGATCTATGCTAATAAGTTTGTATCCAGGAAGGATGTAGATAGGCAATCCAGACGTAGATTGGCCAACAGGAGATAGGTTGAATAAGTTTGCTTAGTGAACATGAAAAAATAGATCCTCAATCTAGACAGCTCAGGGTTCTTTTAGAAAAGCAAACACCACCAAGTACCTCTTGCTTTTTCCAACAGGCCGACCAGTGCACAGGTCTCCAGGGCTTTCTGGTCTTCCACAGCTTTGGAGGTGGCACCGGCTCCGGTTTTACTTCCTTGCTGATGGAGCGCCTCTCCGTTGACTATGGCAAGAAGTCCAAGCTGGAGTTCTCCATCTACCCAGCCCCGCAAGTCTCCACTGCTGTAGTCGAGCCCTACAACTCCATCCTGACCACCCACACCACTCTGGAGCACTCCGATTGTGCCTTCATGGTAGATAACGAGGCCATCTATGACATCTGCCGCAGGAACCTTGACATCGAGCGCCCCACCTACACCAATCTCAACCGCCTTATCAGCCAGATTGTGTCTTCCATCACCGCCTCCCTGCGGTTTGATGGTGCCCTGAATGTAGATCTCACTGAGTTCCAGACCAACTTGGTGCCCTATCCCCGTATCCATTTCCCTCTGGCCACTTATGCCCCTGTCATCTCTGCTGAGAAAGCTTACCACGAGCAACTGACTGTAGCTGAGATCACCAACGCTTGCTTTGAGCCGGCCAACCAGATGGTGAAATGTGACCCTCGCCACGGTAAATACATGGCCTGCTGCCTGTTGTACCGTGGGGATGTCGTTCCCAAAGATGTCAATGCTGCTATTGCCACCATCAAGACCAAGCGTAGCATCCAGTTTGTGGACTGGTGCCCCACAGGTTTCAAGGTTGGCATCAACTACCAGCCCCCCACCGTGGTCCCCGGGGGCGACCTGGCCAAAGTGCAGCGTGCTGTGTGTATGCTGAGCAACACCACAGCCATTGCCGAAGCTTGGGCTCGCCTGGACCACAAGTTCGACCTGATGTATGCCAAGCGTGCCTTTGTCCACTGGTACGTTGGGGAGGGGATGGAAGAAGGCGAGTTCTCCGAGGCTCGAGAAGACATGGCTGCCCTGGAGAAGGATTACGAGGAGGTTGGAGCAGACAGCGCAGATGGGGAGGATGAAGGGGAAGAATACTAATGTGTACTGAGTTTGTTTTCTGTGCTTTACACTCTGCCTGGATTCCAGTTGCCGTTCATTGTGTCAGTGCTCATTAAAAGTCATCTTCCTCTGAAAGCAGTCTTGTTCTTTTCTTTGCAGAACAAGCTCAGCCCTGTCTCTCTGTGCTGTGTAAAGAGGCTGCAGGCCACAGACCTGCTGTAGTCTGGTGTCAGATGAAAACATCTTTGCTGGATGATTGAATGGGACTGGGTGGGCTGTTTATTTGGCAGAACTTGAATAGTTGTGTACCAGGCAGCCACACAAGAATTGCAAACTGGTGACCCACATGAGGGAGGGGGCTATGACTTAGAAATTTGCAGCATTTTCATAATTTGGTAGTGAGAAGGGAGGGTTATCTCCTCATCTGACACATGATTTTGCTGGTCCAGAATTTTTTATCTGGGTATTGCTTACTACAGATTTGCTTTTCTTTTCACATTGGTGTTGGAGAAGATTTACAACTAACCAGGTTCTCTGAATCTGGGGTGAGCTTACTCTCCCCACTGTCACGTGTATTCTATAACTTCCACCATTCCCCACCCAGCCAACACTGTATTGATCAAGTTCTATGATGGCTGTGAATTATGGGAAGTGTAGTTTAACAGATTTAGGGTTGCTAGTCTTGGAAGGTCACCCTAAGTGACTGTGAAAACAAGATTCCCAAGAATCACAACATCTTTAAAATAAGATCAAATTTACAAACACTCCTTTGACAATAAGGTACGTTTTCAAAGAAAGACATTCTGGCAGTTGTTCATTCTTTAACTCTCTGGGCTTAGGCTGCAAAAATCTCCTCATTTTGTTTTAGCACACACACCCCGATTGAAATTGCTCCACTGATAAATGGTAGTCAATAATGTCACATTTTCTTCAAGAACATGGAACTCTGTTCTTAACAAAAAACATGCCTTTTCCAGCTATTTCTCTGTTATTTCATTTTTTAAAAATTGTTACAAGACTGAAGTCATCTTAGGTGGCAGTAGATGGTGGCCCTTGACGAGGTGAAGTTGACCATCTCTATAGAAATGTCACCACAATCTTCGTAGTGAAAGGAGGCACAGACAGATCGGACATGTTCCTTGATCTTCCCTGCAAGATTTGTAAAATACAATTGGATGGCAGGTAATCGGTCTTTTTCAGAGGAAGGGGGTGTATGGAACTCCTTTGGGAAGAGGAGCATACCTAGAAATCAGCACTTCCTAACATTGAATGAATGAAGTTTGTAAGGTTTCCCTTGCTCGAAAGCCAGTCGTATCTGACTCTAGGGTTCAGTGCTCTTCTCTGTTTCAAAGCTTTTGCAGATGTTTCCGTGGTCATGTGGCAAGCATAACTAGACAACAGAGCCCACAGAATGCTATTTACCTTCCCACTGAAGTGGTCCCTATTTATCTACTTGCAATTTCTTGCTTTTGAACTGCTAGGTTGGCAGGAGCTAGGACAGGGACGGGAGCTCATTCTGTCTTGCAGTACTCGGGAATCGAACTGCTGACCTGCCACCTTCCAGTCATCATCTTAGCCACTTGAGCCACTGCAGTCCCATTACACAGAGTTACCCCTGTCTGAGGTAAGGTGGGCAGCTCATATGCGGCATGAGGGTGTGGCAGGGACAGCAGTTTGGACACTCGGTCTCTAAATGGTTCACTATCACTGGCCTAGACAGACCATTCACATTACTGTATTTCCAACCATCAGGTGTCCAGGTGTGAAAGCTGGACTAGAAAGAAAGCTGGCATTTTAAATATGCTGCTGGGGGAGAGCTTTGTGGGTATCCTAGGCTGCCAGAAAACAAGTGGGTGCTAAAACAAACCAAGCCTGAATTATGTCTGGAGGCAAAAATGATGACATTGAAACTACCCTACTTTGGTCACATCATGAGAAACAAGACTGGCTGGGAAAGGTGGAAGGCATCAGGAAGCAAGGAAGTCCAAACGCAAGATGGATCAATTCCCTAAAGGAAGCTGCAGACTATTATTTGCAGGGGTTGAGCTGGGCTATTGAGGACAAGACATTTTGGAGCCCTCTCATTCATAGGATTATCATAAATCAGATATGACTTGACAGAATGTAACAACAACTGTCTTTAAGAACGGTACTTCAGCTGTGTTAGAAAAACCAATATGTTTATTTGCGGTGCTGAAAGGAGACATTACTCTAACAAAATGGGAAGCTGGAATAAAGATTAACTGAGGTCAGTGCCAAAGACTGTTGGAAAAACTGAAGAATCAGAAAATGTGGTGAATTGACAGATGGAGGAAATAGCAAGGCTATTATATACAGTGACGGAGATTATTATTGTAACACACTGCTGTTCCTTCAACCCTCTTGAGTCTTTTCAGCAAGTGGCTGCAATTGCAATCTTTTGTGTGCTGGTTGTGAAAACAACACCACTTAGTTTATAGGTAACATGAATAAGCACTTTAGGAAATTCATATGACTACAACCCTGCTTGCTAGCACATGCGTGTTTGTCATCCTTGTGCTTTGTAGCAGATTTCTCCTCTGTTCTTACAGTGTTTGATACTAGGCCAGCAAGCAGCCGTGCCAATGGTTGGTTGCACACTGCTAAGTCTGCAACTTTGAAATTCAACCCCCTGATGCATGAGAAAAAACTCGTTTCCTCAATCATTTTCTGGGTAGCAGCATAATTAAAAGGAAGACGAATCTGGATTGTGCTTTCACTCTTCCACAGCCATATCCGCATAAATATGAACCCAATGTTCGACAACCATTAGGAATAGCCTTTTCCTTCTCTTTACAGTGGCTGGCTGAGGTTTAAAATAGCCAATAATGACTTGGTCAGATCTACCTCTTCCACATTTTAGGACTGTTGAGCCCTGGCTATTAGGAATAATGTCTGCAATCTAAATTCAAATACTGTATCACTTTCATATTTGGCTGAATTTTTTTTTACTACAACTATGCAGAGTCTCTCAGACCATGTTGTTAAAGGTCACATCACCTGAGGCTCCTGGGTTATCTGCACAGAAAACAAACTTTTCTAAGGTCTACTTGCTTACAGGTGTATGTATTGCTCTCTGGAAGGGTTCTTAAACCACATCATGTACAGCTTTAAGGGATGAGAAGGAAGGAGGATTTTGGCTCTTTAGGTCTCCCTTGCTCAAAAGCCAGTTGTATCCAATTCTTCAGTCTGGTGCTCATCTCCGTTTACAATGAAAGAACCAGCACTGTCTGTGTCTGCAGATATTTCCTCGGATATGTGGTAGGCATGACTAGACACCAGAGTGCATGGAATGCTGTTTACCTTCCCACCTAAGCAGCACCTATTTATCTACTTGCAATTTCTTGCTTTCAAACTGCTAGGTTGGCAGAAGATGGGACAGAGATGGGAGCTCACTCCTATAAAAATTCCGTTATTCCCCAATCGTGCACTTCCAAAGGTTAGTTGGAATTTGCCTGAAATGATGTCCTCAGAAGAAGCATTCCAGGGTTTTAGATAGCCTGCCACAGCTCAAGGCCTTAACCGTGTCTGTTAAAAGGGTAGTGAAATAAACAGAAAAAGCTCCAGTCAGTTTCATTTATTTACTTGCAAGTTGTGAAAAAGCAGTTACAGATCAAAATTACAGCAAAAGAAGAATGAGATGGCTAGATGGTATTGTAGATGCAATGGGCACAGAGCTGGGCAGGTTGAGGAGGATGGTGGAGGAAGGACTGGCATGCAATGGTCCATGGGGTCGCAAATGGTTGGACTCGGCTATGCAACTGAACAACAACAACAAATAGGCAGATAAAACAGTTTCAGTCAGAGGCACATTGAAAGCAATCAAATCTATCTAGTTGGGAAGCCATAAAGGGCTTCTCAGCCTCTGTCTAACCCACGGCTACATGATTAATAATCCACACAGCGAACTTCCTTCCTTCACCTCCTTCAGGATTGGAGTGGGAGCTGCAGAAGCCCTCGCCTTGTTATGGAGAACAGGTACCTGGATTGATAAGAGCTTTCAAGGTCGTTCTCCAGGGAAAACATGTTTTCTCCCTTGTAAAGACACAATGAAAACCCAGGGCCCCCTTCCTTTCTCAGCTCCACAGAGGAACCAGGCCAAATCCATTTTACTGGACTCACTCTGGACCATGCAACTCCATTGTGCAGCATTCAGGTCTTGAACTGCTGACCTGACAACCTTCCAGTTGTCAAGTTCAGCATCTTAACCACTAAGTCACCACAGTCCCTTTTAGCCTTCTTTATTTGGTCTTTACAACTGGGTGAATTTGTTTAAAGTATATCGCAGCTTGTCAAGAAGTGACCCACACACTATGGTCACGGAGCCATCTCCTGTGGCACGTGTGAAATGAGACATGCAGGATTTGACACTGGGACTGCAATGGACTGCCACAGCCTTGAGGATATTGACAAGGTGCACCTTCACAGCCAGTCCATCTGGCATATTCTCTTCTGCCCCCATGATTGTTGGGAATCAGAATACTGTGATGGTTCCTCCTCCACTCATTTTGCCATTCGGCCCAATGTGATGGGGGCCATCACTCCACCCAAAGGTGCTGTTACCTCAATGTTATTGTATGGCTTGAAACATGGACCCTATCAGCAAGACATCAAAAAAGCTTGAGCTCTTTCACCAACAGAAGCTAAGGTCCATCTTGAACATCAAGTGGGATGACTATGTCACCAACATCGCAGTTCTCAAGAAGGCACATGTAAATAGCATTGTAGCTTCCATCATCTTAGATGGATAGGGCATGTCCATCGTATGGATGGTTCCAGGTTTTCTCGTCAAATTCTTAATGGGGAACTTAGCTCCTGTACTTAGCTCCTTAGAGCCTGTGGACCTCCTTTGAAGCATTATAAGGACCAGCTCAGTGGTGGGCATCAGCAGGTTTGCACCAGTTCACCAGAACCAGTAGCAGAAATTCTGATTGGCCCCTCTGCCCATCCAAGTTTTGAAATAAAGTAGTCCTTAATTTGGGTGCAATGCAGGGCTTTCCTCCTGGCCACGCCCACCATACCATGCCCACAGTGTGGTAGTAAATTTTTTGGGAGCCCACCACTGGACCAGCTGAAACAAACCATGAACGTGTCAAGTATAAACCCACAAACCTGGGGGGCAGTGGCTGTAGATTGCCCACTTTGGTGCCAAACCATCTCTGCTGCTACCGATCACTTCGAAGAAGAATGCCGCAGACATGCAATGACAAGCACAGAAGCTTCATCAAACTCAACTACGCCCCCCATCATCTATTCAATGTAATGTATGTGGTCGCATCTTTCAGGCCAGGATTGGTTTATTAAGTCATCAGAGACACATCCGTCAACTGTGAAAACGACTTCCAGGAAAAATGTATTCTTGGATGAGAGTAGCAGCTGATGATTTGATCTTTACCATAAAATGGGTACAGGTTCAGTACATTAATGAAAACAGCTTAGGCCCTGTGCTACATCTTTATTTAAAAAACCCAGCTAATATTCTCTTGGGTGCAGATCAAAAGGATCTGAGTCACTGTCTGCTCCAGACCAATGCCAGTAGCAAGAGAGAAGCAGAATCCAAGATATACAGCGAATGCTAATACAGTAGTCTAGTACAGTACTGTACTTTAACGTAAACATTTTGTTGTGTTATGTCACACCCAGTCCCTTAGGTGGCAGTCAATGTCCTCCAGGCTTTTCCTGCCACTGTCTGCCTTTTTAAAGGACAGATTTTTTACAACTGAGGGAAAAGCTGTTCAAACTGCAGATGACCCAAAAGGCAACCAAAATTATATTGGTAGATGAAGAAGAAAACTCCAAAAACGCTTCTCTTGCTCCCTGGTGGCAAAAATGCCACAGCAACAAATTCTGTAACTAATAATTTCCAGCCCTCCATATAGCTAAGTGGGCCGGAAATGTCTGTTTAACTCTGTGTAATGGGATTGCAGTGGCTCAAGTAGCTAAGACGATGACTGGAAGGCGGCAGGTCAGCAGTTCAATACCCAAGTACTGCAGGACAGAATGAGCTTCTGTCTTTGTCCCAGTTCCTGTCAACCTAGCAGTTCAAAAGCAAGAAATTGCAAGCAGATAAATAGGGGCCACTTCGGTGGGAAGGTAAACAGCGTTCCGTACTCTCTGGTGTTTAGTCATGCCTGTCACATGACCATGGAAACATCTGCAGAAGCAGATAGCACTGTTTCTTTGGCTATGAAACAGAGATGAGCACTGAAACCTAGAGTCAGATATGACTGGCTTTTGAATAAGGGTGACCTTTACTTAATGGTATACTCAGCCCAAACCCAAGAGAGTCTTCCCATATTTTCCCTTTTCTGTTTTGCATAAGAAATTCAGCCCCCTTTCCCTAAATACTCTTTGGATAATTACATAATTGGCACTTGTAGGGCAGTATTTCTTTGCCAGCTAAACTATAGTTTGGGATTCGGATCAAGAGGGTCCCATTATTTTCCGGGACACCACCTTTCTGAGGCCTTCACTTTCAAAGGGATGGAGCCATCAGAACAAGAAAATTAGACCGTCTTTCCTCTATGGGCTTGTGCACAGGATGAAAGTACCTTCACAAAGTTATCCAACTTCTCATAGATTTTAGAACAAAAAAATGTAATCTATATGAATTGAACTGGCATTTTAACATGCAAATGTAAATCTGATAGAACTTGAAGACAGAAAAACCAATTTGGTATGCATTTTAGTGGACTCTAGACAGGGCCGGATTTTCCTATAGGCTAACTAGGCTTCAGGGTAGGGCCTCAAGATCAAGAGGGGCCTATATTCAAATAAGTGTTCTCGACTTTTTATTTATTTATTATCCGTGCCACATTTTTTTATAAAGGTTAGTACCAATCACAACATGTTTCATTCAACATATTGATATATATCACAGTAATTATGTATTTTATTATCTCTCATGTAATTTACAAACTTAAAAATGGGAGGTGAAAGGGCCACATAAGTGGAATAGCCTAGGGCCTCTTTTCATGTAAATCCGGCCCTGACTCTAGACCACTTCATGGTTGATCTGATCAAGCAAGCAGTAGAGAAGGAAAGCTAAATTAAACTGGCTTGTCTTTAAATTGACTAAAGGATCTGGAAAGAGAATAAAAGCTTTTGAAATCAATCAATGTAATTAATGTGCTCTCTGGGACATTTCTTATAGCAAAAATTACTTTAAACGAATTTCCCATAGGAATGCACTGAATGCAATTTCCAATAGGAATGCATTGAAAACCAAAATACATTAACCAAAATGCAGTTCCCCATAGGAATGCATTGAAAACCAATTAATCCATTCTAAAAAAAACCAATCATAAACCAAGCCACTATTTTCTATGGATTGCCTTTTGTTATGCAATGTTTATGTTAACCAAGCCATTTGTTAACCAAGGTTCCACTGTAGTTAGACCCTTGAAATTTCAGCAGATGCAAGTTAAGGATTGATTCCCACTATGCTTGTAGCAGAAAAAGACAGGGCTGTGTCATCCTGTCCAAGCGGTATCTGGGATCTTTCTGTAGTAGTGGATCCTTTCCATCCATTCCTGTGCTGAGGGACCATGTTGCAAGAAGTTCTTTGTTTGGGACTGCTGCTCTCTTCTTACATTATCTATTCTTTTTAATGGAGAAATGTGTGTGGATTCTGGATGTTTGAACCTTTACCTACTCCACATTTTCACATCTGTGGAAAAATATGAGAACCATGATGTCATTGAGAGTGATGGGGCCAACATCGACTGCGGAAGTAGACGAGTGAGATTGTGCCCCTCAACATCGGGCTTTTAATTTAATGATTTCATCATCCTTTCCTGCCACAGTAGCAGCAGTGGGGTTCACGGCACAGGAGATGCATGGGAGAAAGGATTTATGAAACTCTTAGGTCAGTCAATTACCCTCGCAGCCAGACCTATCTTAGCAGAAAAAGCTATTGAAATAGTCTAAGGCCATGATGGCGAACCTTGGCACTCCAGGTGTTCTTGGACTTCAGTTACCAGAAGCCCAAATTAACCCTCCTGCTGATCCAGGGCTTCTGGGAATTGAAGTTCTGGAACTGCTGGAGTGTCAAGGTTGGCCATCACTGGTCTAGAGGCTCGATCACATGGGTGTTTGTCCTGCTGTTTGTGGCACTGAGGGGAGGGGTTACTTCACTTTTATTTATGGCAATCAGATGACACAATCACTAGAGCAAACCAATCTGTCCCTGGCGCATCCCTGCCTCACTGGGAAAAGATCAGAATTGAGTCTTGCAGCTGTCAAAACTTCCAAGGCTCTTTCAAGTGACAACTTCCAGTGTTGTGAAGTGGCTTAATAATCAAGCCTCTTCAGAATATTAGCAAATTGGACACTTCCTCTGCACCTCTGTGGAGAAGCAGAAGTGAAATCATTATTATATTTTGCATCTGCTAGAGCAGTGATGGGATGTAACAGGTTCTCACCAGTCCGCCAGAACCGGCAGTAACTTTTCATAGTGTCCCGGAGAACCGGTAGCAGCTTTTTTTTTTTTTGGGGGGGGGACCCCTTACCTTTCCACTGTTTCCCCACTGCACATGCGTACCAAGCACTTGGTGTGCATGCACGCCTACAGTGCTTGGCGCGTATGCATGGCCTTCTTGCTGTCCTCCCAAGCGGGGAGGAGGAAGAGAAGCTGCTATCCTGAAGCTCCCTATAGCCTGCTCCCCAGGGTAAGTGACTCACCTTTGGATGTGGTGTGTCTGTGTGTATTTTAATGTGTATTTAATACCTTTACCTATATTGACGTACTACCACAGTTCCTAAAAAGGCCTGGTGGCCGGCTGGCCTGGAGGCCTGGCTTGGGGTTTTTAAGCAAAGTCTTGGAGTTACCTCATCAATAAGCTACACCTGTGCTGTTCCAATTGCTGTTCCAATTGGAGAACCCTTAAGGAGGTACAGCTGTTTTACATTTACATTAAGGCCTATTATCCTAGAGAACTGGTTAGGCAAAGACTTAGTACTGTACCTAACTTCTTTAACTGCTGAAAAGTTGAAAAGTGCCAAAATGAAGCCATCTTGTGGTGAGTTCATTCTGTAGTTCCTTCCATCTGACCTAGTGTGAGAAAGATTAGCCAGAATAAGCTTTAAGCTCTGGTTTAAAAGCTCTGGCTGATTTGTGTTTGGGGTGGGTGTTTGGCTGGCTGGCTGTATTTTAATGTATTTTTTATTTATTTTATTTATTTACAGGTTTGTGTTGTGGGTATGGGTTGAGGGGTGTGTCTGTGTGCTTATTTTTATTTTTTTATTTTTCCTTTGGCCCCACCCATGACATCATGATGTCATGATGTTAGCTCCACCCACACTGTGATGACGTCACGGTGGGGTAGTAAAATTTTTGACATCCCACCACTGTGCTAGAGTGTAGAAACCATCACTGATGTGCTGCATCGCTTAGATTTAAACATTCTCTGCCTTGTGTATAGTGCTGTTAGAGAAGTTCCTGGCATCTGCAGTTTCAATCGGCACTTAACACAAAGGCAAAGAAAAATAATTCTAAAAATTAATCTAATTGATTCAGTGCATTAGTGATGATTTAGCAAAGTAAAAAATAATAATTTCCCTTGCCCCTCTGCCAAGGAATAGAAAAAGTGTCCAATCTGCCAGTGCCCTGAAGTTGCCACTTATTAAGTCATTTCACAGTGCAAAAATTGACAGTGGAAAGATCCAGACGAAACAGAGTCACTTGAGGTTTAATGCTTTGGGTTTGACAATTGCGCCATTCGATCTCAAGTGATCCTTTTTAGACCACACCCACCCATGCTAAAAGGGCCACCATAGATATGCCCTTTACACACGTTTTTGGTATACAGTATTGATGTAGGCTTTTGGGGACTCAACTGTGCTTTTTACAGTAATCTCCAGCCATTCAACTCAGTGCTTCAAGCCCTGCCCATCCCTCTGGAGTTATTGCTATATATTATGGTTGATTTTATTATGATTGACTGATCAACTGTTCAGATACGATGGATGGCTAGCTCAATTGTGATTAGGTGTGAGCTGCAATATATAGGATTTGCACCAAACTTTTTGCCAAAGATTTGTGGCTTTTCACAGCACTAACCCAGCACTATCCAAAACTGTACCACTTACAGGTCACCTTGGGGTTCCTCATGAACACTCTAAAGAATCCAACTTTGTCTTTAAAAAGATTCTATGCCAAAATTTACTGTAGAGAGGTTTGCAGTGCAAATCCCACCTGCCTGCCTGTCTAGAAGTTGCACTGCAAACTCTCTACTGTAATTTTTGGCATAGATTCTATTTTATATATAACATTGCCAGTGTTGGAGACCTATCGAAACCAACATTATCCTTTTCTCTCAAAGTCTATTCCCCCGCCCCAATTGTTCAGGCCCCACCTCCAGGGGAAGCCAATGTCCAGGTAAACTGCCTTAGCCGTAATGCCTAAGTTTGTGCCAAAGCAAGTAGGGCACCTTCAGAAGTGGGAGCCACTGGTTTGGCTGCTCAGCCCTTTAATCCAGTGGTTCCACTTCACACAGATTGAGAGGAACAAGTGATGAAGAGGTTATGTTCAATTTGAGGAAGTCTCACTTTCAGCAATGAAATGACATGCATTTTTGGAAGTGATGCTGTATGTCCAAGAGACAAAAAGATAATGTGTAAGAATGTCTCCGTTGGATTAAAAAAATGCTGAAATATGCCAAGATTTAACTTCTTCCTCTCCAAAGAGTCAGCATTTAAAAATATAAAAGTAAGAATAGCAAATGATTCAGCATCCAACCTTTAGCAAAGGGCTTTTCTCCGTCTGGTCTGGCTGCAGACAATCTATTAAGGCTGAAAATTCAATAGGGCTGACAAGTTACTTATGTTTCATTTGCTCTCTGTTCCTCTCTCTCGCTCTCACCCCACCTTCCTTTGCAGTGCTTTGGGCACATTTCAAATCCCTCAGCCAATATATCCAATTGTCTGGCTTTCCCGTAAAGAGATGGCATGATTTTCAGACGGACAGAGGGGAGTGGCAAGGCTGCGGTGGCATCAGGACAGAGTAGAAGGGAAGGTGGGTCAGGACTGCAGAGCATGGATCGCTCCAAGAAATGCTTTTCACTGAATGTCTGCTGTCTTTCTTCATGCTCTGAATGATATATTTGTTGGTGCATCTGCATTTCCAGTTCTTTGCATCCTCATGATGATTTCATTAGCTTAACTGGGCTCAAACCAGCTTTAACTCTCAACAGAATTAGGATAGGTAAATTCATATTACTGTGCGCTGAAGGGAGTCTAGGACAGAGGTTTTTGCACCCTCATCTTGACTATTTTGTGTCCAAAAATCCTGCAGAGGTTAAGAAGGGTTTGTTTGTTTTATTAAATAATAAGTAGTGTGGGGAGGATGTAGAAATAGCATCAGGTGAGAGACACAGGCCACTTCCTGTTTAATCCATAGTACAAATTGTCTCCCATTCCAGGACGGCTGTGGTTTTGCCTCAAGATACACCCTTGGGCACAAGAACTCTGACTGAGTTCCCCCTTTTCCTCAAGCTGTGTGTAAAACAGACCCTGGCACACAGGGAAACAGCACACTGGCTAGAGAGGCCCAGGCATGGGCTGGGACACCAGGACGGGGGGATTCATCCCGGTGCACCCTTGCCTCTAGCGCCCTGGGGCGCAAATAATAATTTTATTATTATTTTATTCACCCGGCATGCTGCACTTTAGATTAAGCCATTGCTCAAAGCTCCCTCCTTCAACTCCGCGCAATGGCTTATTCTAAAGTGCTGCCCGCTAGGCGGACCAAGCAAGGGGCGGAAACCAAGCAGTTCCCGGAGGCAGCCTTCTCTCCTGTCCCTTGGTTGGCGCCCCTCATCCCTGTCCAGCGCCCTCCCATGGTGCCCAGCTCACCCCTGGAGAGGCCTCCATCTTAACTCCCCTGCAATGCCCTTGAGCACCAGACATGTCACTGTGCAGGGTTAGACAAAGGCCCATAGGCACCATGCAGCAATTGAGGGAGTGACCACTCCAGGGAGACCAAGCCAAGGCCCCCTCTTCTCAGTGGCAGGTGGCATGGAAAGAAGGTTAAGAAGCTCTTGGGTGCCTGAGTTGGATCTCCTTTCGCACATCAGTAAGCCTCTGCTTTCCATAGCCACCTATAGGCTGCTCTGAGGGGAGGTGTTGAAGCAAAGAGCACTTGCCTCAGGGCTTCCTCAGTCTTGCCTCTACCTTTACCTCAGTCTCCTCCTTCCCTTGTCTTTGAACCTTGCCATCTTCAGCTGCACTGAAGATATCTTTCTTGCTTAAAGTAGTACCATCTTCCAAACCTACCCTGTTCCTTTGGACTAAACTACTACCCCACCCCCCACCTTACCGAAGTTAATTCTACTTAAACGTTTCTTGGTATCTATTTTTTCTCTGCTGCATTTGTCTGTTTTTCTCTTCACTTTCTTTCATTCTCAGAATGTTGAATGTAAGTGCCTTAGGGCAGGGGCTTGTGTTTGTTAGTCTGCAAAACACTACTGATGCTAAATTGAAATGAAAAGCAACACACCGTTGCCAAATAAATACTATAAAAGGGAAGAGTGTTTCCTGCCAGGACAAGAGCATCTGGAGTCAACCCAATAGATTTCCCAATAAAGTAGGAAGAGGAAAGAATCATCAAGTTAAATGGAGCTACTGTACTTGGATGCAGGAGGAATTTTCTGTGAACTTGGGGGGGGGGATCCAATCAAGGCAGCATTTATGTGCATGCAATGTATGCACCACCCCTATTAAAGTACCTGCTTCTGGTCAAAAACAGTCTAATTATTTCAAAAATTTAATTTGTTATGAATTTTACCTATATTTAACATGCATCCATAATTTTAAATTTGTGCAATGCTGTGATATGAAGAGAGAAAAGACTGTTTGCCTAATCAGGGACCTAGGACCGAATTTCAGTCCACTTTCTCTGACAAGGGTGGAGGATGAGGGCTAGTGGCCAAGCTCTGAGAACTCTGGGTTAGAACTATTTCTTTTCATTTGTCCGTAGCACTTTCTGAGGCGCCAGGAGCTTTACAGTAATTGCCTCCCCGATCATCACATTTCACCACGTCCTCTTCAGAGCAGAAGAACGGAGGCTGAGTGAGAAAAGAGGAACAACTTGTCCAAAGAATGGACAGCATCGCCATTGCTGGGCAGGAATGTGAGCCCAGTTCTTCCCAGTTGCTGCAGCCCCCATGAGGGTTTCCTTTTGTTCGTGTTCCTAAACCATCCCCCTCCACCCCACCCTTGCCCCACTTCTTATGCACGCACACACAGAATCCAGGCTTCCTGAGGCCAGCTCTCACCGCTCATGAATACCACTATATTCTGGCTTCACTGGGCAAAATAAACAGTTTTAATATGACAGTTTAATTAGATTACACTTCAAACAACCTGTTCCTATTTTGTCACACAGCCATTTCGGATGCACCACCTGCTGGTGACTGCCACCATAACATGTCCAGCTGTCCGTGTGGAACCATTATCCTTAGGACATCTAACTGAGGCAAGGAGTAATTTTCTTCTTCATAACAGGGCAGACTTTTTTTTAAAGGGGAGCTTTACAGGCATGGAGCAAACAAACCTCTCCAGGGTGCAGTCCTATAGTAGAGTGTAGGATAGGGGTAGACTGTTGGGTAAAACTCTGGAAACCTGGATCCAGTTAAATCTCCACTTGGCTATAAAGCTCATTGACTAGTCATGGGATGGTTACACTTTTCCCACCTGACTTGCTTGGGGGGGGGGGGACACAGATACAGCCTCCCCAAAGAATGTGAGGGCTGTGAGCATATTTTGGTGTCCCCTGGTGAATGTCAGCACTATACTGGCTGAGACTTTCACTCCAGAATCACTGCTCTTTTACTTCTGACATGAATGTACAACAACCTTGCAAGGGTGTCAATAATGTCTGAAGAGTGATCTAGGAACAGAGAGTCTGTGGGCCTACAGATGCTCGACTGCAACTCCCATTTGCCTTCTCCATTGTCGGTGCTGGCTAGGGCTGATGGGAGCTGAAGTACAGAAACACCTTGAGGTTGTAGCTTGTTGCCTGCAGTAGAAAGCAAAATATATTCTCTTTCCTTTCACAATGTAGTAATCCAAGCACCTGCCGTGGATTAAAGGACTTCCAGCTCATTCTGTTTGGAGTTACCTTGCATGCATGTCTGCGAAGCTCTGGTCTGATAGCAATGGCTAACCTTAATCTCATGGGTAAAAATCACGAGCCCCCCCTTCACTTAAAAGAAGCCCCCACTAACAGTCCTGTTAGCAGTGTATTTCCATCTCAGTTTGATTGCATAAACTGTTATTATTATTATTTTCCTCAACCAGCTGGGAAATTAGAACAATCATAATGCCAAAGGTAGCATTTTATTTTATTTTATGCTAGTTTTTTTTTAATCTTGGACTTCCTGGCTGCTGGTCTTGCTCTTTGTTTGTTAAGCTCCATTAGTTGCTAAAAGCCACAGTGGTCTGTAGGCAGGATTTGCAATCTGATTATCCTGCTTTTTCTTTGTGTGCCTTGATCGCTCATCATATGCCCATCCCTCAGTCCTGGGAATATTGTCAAGACATGTTTATACTTTTATTGTGCAAAAAGCCCCTTACCGTGCTTTGTCTTCTTTATCCTCACAAAACCATTGCTGGAGAAGTGATTCCAACACTATAATAACTTCGTGTCAGAGATTACTCTGGGTCAAAAGGATTTCTGTTGGAGAAACTCTGCTCAGGGGATGACCGAATTAGGCTCCTTTCATGTCCCTAAGTGCAGCCCTTGGGTATCGAAACCCGACCTTCCAGTCTCCAAGCTCAGCATCGTAACCACTAAGCCATAGTCATTGGTGAAAGCGAAGAAGAAACCACCGGCCTGGAAAATCAATGCTATTAGGTTTGCAGTGCTGTCATTCACTGGCTTCAGAACTTGAGCAAAGTCCTTTTTGGAGCGGGAGAAAAAGGGGGGGGGGTTGTTGCTGAACTTTCTGAAGCTGTGATTGGTTGGTCAGTAGGAGACAGGACTCCATTGCCTTTCGTAAGCAGATGGGGAATGTGTGGTTCTCCAGATGTTCCTGACTGCAATGCACATCACTCTGAACCACTGATTATGCTAGGTAGGGCTAATGGGAACTGTAGTCCAACATCAGGCAGGCCACATATTCCCCTGCCTTGCATTAGCCAATGTGGAATATAAGGAGTAATTGCTAACCTGCATTAGTTGCTAAAAGCCATGGTGGTTTGTAGGCACTCAGGTTCAAATTGGGATTGTGGTGGCTTAGTGATTAAGATGCTGATCTTGAGAACTGGAAGGTCGGCAGGTCAGCAGTTGGAGACCTGAGTTTTGTTTCCTTTGGAAAGGTCAGAGTTCGATTCCCATGTACTGCATGATAGAGTGAGCTTCTGTCTATGTCCCAGCTCCTGCCAACCTAGCAGTTTGAAATGAAGAACTTGCAAGTAGATAAATAGGTACCACTTCAGTGGGAAAGGTAACAGTGTTCTGTGCACTCAGAATCATGCCTGCCGCATAACTATGGAAGCATCTGCAGACAGCTTTTTGGCTATAAACAGAGATGAGCATCGAACCCTAGAGCCAGATACGACTGTCTTTTGAGCAAGGAGAACCTTTACCTTTACCTAGGTTCAAATTAGTACTGAATTAATATAAAGATACCCAGGTTCAAATCTCTCCTCAGCCACAGAGTGACCTCCAGGTGATCCCCATTTCTTCCACTCTAACAAAAGGTTATTGTAAGGGTAACATAGAGTGGGGGAACCATGTAATTGTTATCTCTTTTCTGATTAAAAATTAGGATAGTGATAAACAGTGTGGAACTCCTTTTTTCTTTCTTTTCATATATAATATCAAAGTCACATGGAGAGTTGTATTCTTCCCCTCCTCTCCCAGAGGTTAGGCACAGCTCAAGCCTAAGCAAGCCTTAGCTTTGATTATAATAGCAATAGCAATTACACCCATACACCGCCCCATAGCACTTAGTGCTCTCTGTTCACAGGGTAATAATCATTTTGCCCCAAACATGCTAGGTACTCATTTTACTGACCTTGGAGGATTGGAAGGTTGAGTCAACCTTGCTCCCTGTCATGATCGAACTCACAAAGATTTAGCTGCAGTACAGACGTTTAACCACTATGCCATCAGCCCTCTTTGATGGTTTCCCCCCTGAGAAGGATAGAGTCCAAACGGACATCTGTGTAGGATCCCTCAGTTTACCGCCTATTTTATTTTCCAAACCTTTTTCTCTTTGTAATGGGACTCCGCAGCAAATTTCCAGGGCCGTAGACAGGATTCTAGATGAGGGTGGGCGAATATTTTTTCAGGATGGGCAACAATGCCATATATATGTGTGTGTGTCATATATATAAGCAGCCAGCAGTTTGAGGGTGGGCAAACGGCTAGTGACTCTGGCTACAGCCCTGGCAGCAACCTAGGTTGAAAAGAAGTACTGTAACTTTCCCTAGTGGCCACACAGGCAGGCTTCTGATCAAGACTGTGTGCTTTATACAACTCTAGGGACAGCATTTGGTACCAGATGGAGAATTCAATAGTCTGAGAATCTCCACGTTCATTTTCCTTTTGGTTTTGAAAAGCAGGGTTTTTTTTGCCCTTATAGTTGGGAAATATGTTTAGAAGTGTGCAGGCATCTGCTAAAATAGTCAGAACACTCCAAAAGGATCTGAGAATGGTTTCCCAAGGGCCATAAGAAAGTTTAGTACTGTACAGTCAAACCTCGCATAAAGAGCACATCGCTTAGAGAGTAACTCGCTCAAAGAGCAGAATTTTCTCTGAATGGTCACGTCACTTAACAACTAAAACCAACAAAAAACTCACTTAACAACTAAGTCAGGGTTCGCAATCCCCCCACCCCCACCAGAAGTCACAATTGGTCACTTACAATGGTGTTTTGCTTAAAGAGCAAACTCGCTTAAAGAGCAATCCCATGGAACGCATTATGCTCTTTAAGCAAGGTACCACTGTTCTATATTTTGCTTTACTTTCTGGATTTTCTATTATCACCAGTGGAAAGATTACATTAAACCAGAAACGTAAACACTTGATTCACATTTAAATGTAGACACATCACACAGTTCATCTTTCTACAGCACAGAACTTGGAACTTTCTAATACCAAGAAAACAACCATCTTGCAAATCCATCCTAATTCATAAAATTAAATTGTAAAGGTCGCTCTTGCTCGAAAGCCAGTCGTATCTGACTCAAGGGTTCAGTGCTCATCTCTGTTTATAGCCAAAGAGCCAGTGCTGTCTACATTTGCAGACGTTTCCATGGACATGTGGCAGGCATGCCTTGACACCTGAGTGCATGGAGCACTGTTTACCTTCCCACCAAAGTGGTCCCTATTTATCTACTTGCAATTTCTTGCTTTTGAAGGTGGGAGCTGGGACAGAGACAGGAGCTCACTCCCTTGTACAGTACTCGGGAATCAAACTCTGATTTTCCAGTCATCGAGTTCAGTGTCTTAACCACATGAGCCACTGCAGTGCCTGTGATTAAATTGTACTAGATGGCAAATATATATATTTAAAATCACAAGCCATATCATTGTTCTGCTCTAAGGCTGCATGGGCTTATTAAAGTTAGAGACTTAGAGATACATTCATCTATGCATTCTGAATCTATTATCTGTGTAGCTGACATTAATTAACCTAGATATTGCCTGCCCCAGCAGGTGGCCAAAGGACTGGACATACCCTTCAGGCAGCTTTCTCCCTGCTGAGAGCGTCCCTTTGGCAAGCTGGTGAGCTGCAGGTCAGGAGACTTATGTCTGTACACAACAGGGTAGAGAGGAGGGTTTTTTTTTTTTGGGGGGGGAGGGCATATTTTAGGCTATGGTTTTCATCATTTTTAGTAGTGCCCATGCCAAGTGGGAATTAACAGCCAAAACCACTGAAAGGCTGACAAGATATTACCCTGCATACATTTCCGTGTGTGTGTGTGTGTGTGTGTGTGTGTGTGTGGGAAAAACTCCAGATCTTTGAAAAAGGACTGCGACAAAACTCTGTGAGATGAATGTTGATTTCCATGCTGGCTCTTGAGCCTAGCCACACCCATGAGTTCAACTTCTTAAAGATCATTTGAGGCATACCAGTAATAGTTTTCTATATGGATGCATGAAATGTATGGGTCAATTGTCATAATGTATGTATACCTGTACGACTTGCCACACATGACAGTTTTAATATAGCTCCCCAGTGGCTCAGTGGGTAAAAGCACTGTGCTTGGAAACCGGAAGAACAGGGTTTGATTTCCCGAGAGCTGCATGATAGGGGACATCTTCATATGTTTGGTACACCTTTCCTACACTGAACTGCCTTTACTGCAAGAAAAACTTAATGGCCAATATCCTATTGGAGTGCTATTGAGTGGAAAGTCCAGTGGCATACTTATATTAGCTCACCCTGCTTGTGAGATGGCTGCCATTGCATAAGTACTGGTCTCTGGGGAAGAAGAAATGCTCTCAGCTTGATTGATGGCAAGGCTTGCAAAGACAGTGGTATCATCCTACGTTTACTACATGTTTTCTCTCTTGACAGAAGTTTAATAAAATATTGGCCAATGTGTGGCAATGCACCAAAGTAGGTGACCTGGAAGGCAGCAGTGGGGCTGTGCATGTTTGGGGAAAAGCAATGCTCCAAGAAAGAAAAAGAAAGAAAGAAAGGAAGGAAGGAAGGAAGGAAGAAAGAAGAGAAATTGAGCCAATGATAAGCAGCCAAATGATGCAGCACATTAATCCCCCTTAAACTTTGGCTCTCCAGATGTTTGGCATGATAACTCCTCTAAGCTCCAGCTAGTGTGTTTAAATGGGTGATAAGAGCAATTTGTTGTTTTATGTCATCAAGTTGGAACTGACCTACAGTGACCCTAAGAGGGCTTTCAAGGTAAGTGAGATACTTAAGGAGCAACTTTACCAGATTCACTCCACAGTGAATTCCCATGGCAGGGTGGGGATTTGAACCCAGGTCTCCTGAGTCCTAGTCCATCACTTTATCCATGTCACCACGCTGGGCATCAATAAGAGCAGTGGTCTAGAATATTTGCAGGCTGGCCTGTGGGGCCAGATAATTGTATGCTTGTACGTGTCATGAATAATCAATGTGTTTATATTCCATCCAGCTTTTTGCATTGCTTTGTCATCTAGCCTCACTTTTTATGGCAAAATACATTTAAGGTGGACAAGACTTTTCACTGTTTTTTGCTTGTCATGATTACATAATTGTTTGTATGTTTGAAAATTATAAATATTAAATGTTTAAAAAATGATTACATAATTATCAGGTGTTGTGCCTGAGTAACATGTGAATGGGGACTGAAGAGGCAAGTCAAGATAGACTCTCTTTTTTCCCTCTCCACCCACAAGAAAAGAAGGTGGAAAAGAGGGATAGACCAGAAGCAGTGGCAACTGAGCAGCCTGGTCTAAACAATTCAAAGGAACAGCAGCCTAATTAGACTGACAAACATCACTTGGAGATGGGGAGGAACAAACGGGAGAAGAAAGAATAAGGATGGCCACGAACTGAAGGATGGAAACAAGCAGCATTTGCAGTGGTGAAGCAAGTGCTTCTTGGTGAACAAAGACGGTTGGTATGGAAAGAGAAGTAGCAGCAAAACTCTCAGTCCGAGCAAGACTGTTTCTTTCTGCAACTCCAAAATTCTGGCTTTCAATGATGGCTTATAGCCAGAGCTAGAAAAAAACCAGTTATCAGGGAAGGGCATGCTAGTTTGTTTTCATACTACTGATGTGCTGCAATAGAATTCTGGAAACTGTACTCCAAAAATAATGTTTCTGAGCTCTGCATAAGGTAGCAGTACAGGACTGAGTATGCTCTGATGTGGCTATGAAAGGGAGATAGGGAAAAGCATCTTAGCAGGTTGGGCGCCAACATCAACATCCTTCTGACTTTCATTGCTGAGTAGCCAGAAAGATTAGTGGGTGGAATGAGGTGCCAGGACAGCTTTTTTTGAGTTGGTATGAGTCAGCACATGTGGGTTTCTCTTTCATTCTGTGCATGTGCAGCTGGAGGTTTTATTGAATGCATCCCCCATGACCTTGCATATTTTGTCTGCATACAGGTGCAACCATTGTTTCATGGTGGCTGGACATGCAAGTACTGTACAGTCAAACCTCACATAAAGAGCGTTTTGCTTAAAGAGTAACTTGCTTAAAGAGCAGAATTTTCTCTGAATGTTTGCTTCGCTTAACAAATAAAACCAACCAAAAACTCGGTTAACAAATAAATTGGGGTTTGCAGTACCCCCCACAATTGGTCACTTACAATGGTGTTTCGCTTAAAGAGCAAACTCGCTTAAAGAGCAATCCTGTGGAACGCATTATGCTCTTTAAGCGAGGTACCACTGTAGTCCTAAATAGGATGGGACACTTGGTTCTGATGCTACCAAGAACATTTCCCCTCTCCCTGTTTCTTATAGGGAAACATGTCAATGCACAAAGGTTCCAGATACCTGCAGGATTTGCTCAGCAAACACAAAGGTTTTCGCCTTCTCTGGCTCTGAAAGGCCAACTGCCAAGAAGCAGGAGCTTCTGCATTGATTTTGCCCCTCAGCCTCCCTTCTTGAAATGCAGTAAATCAGGAGAAGCAATTTGCTCAGAAGAAAAATGACCATAGAGGAAACACTTTCTGACTAATGGAAGTTATTAAATTAAACAACATCTGCTGCTTCCTTGTAAAAAAAAAAAATTGCATGGGATTAACGTCTCAGGTTTAACAATTAAGGAATTATCTCTTCAGGGACCAGGAGAAAACTGTCCTCCTTATCATCATGTTGGGTCTGCAGTGGCTCGGTGGTTAAGAAGCTCGCCTTGTTAGCTGGAAGGTCGGCAAGTTGGCAGTTCAAGACCAGAGGACTGCATGATGGAGTGAGCTCCTGTCTCTGTCCCAGCTCCAGCCAACCTAGCAGTTTGAAAGCAGGAAATTGCAAGGAGATCAACAGGGACCATTTCGGTGGGGGGAAAAGATCTTGGGGACATGAAAGGAGCCTCATTCGGGCATCCCCTGAGCGGAGTTCCTCCAGCAAAAATCCTTTCAACCCAGAAAGCACCTTTGTGTGATTCTGACACGATTTTAAAAAAATGATGTTTTGTGCTTGCTTTCTTCAAATCAAGCTGTGCCTAGCAGACCTGTCCAAATGTTTAAAGGGCCAAATTTCCACTTCCCCATCGCGCCACTTGTCTTTCGGGGACCAAAGCTGTGGAGGGAGTCCAGTCGACTCTCCATCTTCACAGAGGCCCCCCTCTTAGAGGCACAGAGCGCTCCCTCCCCCCAGCACACCCTTCCCTTCGCGGGTTATGTAACTCCTCTCATTCCTTCCCAGACAAGCTCGCCTCTACCTGACCCCCGTGAGTGGGCATCCTCTCTGGGAGGGAACTCTCCCGTGGGGGTTTAAGTGAGGGGACCGACGTTCGGGGCTGCTTTTCGCCACCCGGAGAGGGTGGTCGTCTGGCTGGGCAAGGCAGGGCAGGGCCGGGCTGGGCTCCTTCCTTGCCAGAGCCCAGCATCTCTGGAGGGCGCGTCAGGGCGGGGTGGCTGCTCTCTCTGCTCACGTCGGAGCTGCAATGCGGGGCGCTGGGGCGCTTCCAAGAGGGGAGGAGCCAGGCGTCCCCCTCCCCTTCCATCCCTTGGCCGCTTATAAAGCAGCATCCTTGAGAACAGAGTCTTCTTCTTCCTCCTCCTCGGCCCCACTTCTCTCGCTCGCTCGCTCTCCTCGCCGCCCCACCATGAGCCACGTCCGCGCCACCTCGTACCGCCGCACCTTCGGGCCCACGCTGTCGCCGGTGTCGTACTCGTCGTCCCGCTTCTCCTCCTCCTCGTCGTCGGCGGGGGCCACGCGGCTCCTGGGCGCCCCCTCCTCGCTGCGGTCCTACCGGGGCAGCAGCCTGAGCCACGGCCCGGGCGCCCCGCCGCCCTCCTTCGTGCGCTCGACGGGCGCGCCCTCCCCGCGCTACGCCTCCGTCTCGGCGGGCGGCGAGCGGCTGGACTTCTCGGTGGCCGAGGCGCTGAACCAGGAGTTCCTGGCCACGCGCAGCAACGAGAAGCAGGAGCTGCAGGAGCTCAACGACCGCTTCGCCAGCTTCATCGAGAAGGTCCGCTACCTGGAGACGCAGAACGCCGCCCTCCTGGCCGAGCTGGGCCAGGCCCGGGCCAAGGAGCCCGCCCGCGCCGGAGACCTCTTCCAGGAGGAGCTCCGCGAGCTACGCCGCCAGGTGGACGCCCTGGGCAAGGACCGCGACCGGCTCCAGGTCGAGAGGGACAACCTGGCCGAGGACCTGGCCGCCCTCAAGCAAAGGTGGGCCCGACGGGGGTGGGGTGGGGGTGGGGGAGCGGGCGAGGAGCGAGCAGAAGCAATCTCATCAGCGATGCCTCTGATTCTGCTGCTTTGGGTAGGGTTGAAACCAGGGATTCCCAACCTGTGGGCCGTATGTGGCCCATGGTGCCATTTCATGTGGGTGCCCCAGAGCCTCCACCACACCAATGCCATGTGGCGGAGGAAGGGCAAAATGGCCATCCGGCCTCCGAAGCTGTCTGAGGGAGCGTGGCCCGCCCGCCCCTGCTTTAAAAGGTTGAGAACTCCTGGTTGAAACCATCGTTTCCCCGTGTCCATTTCCCGTTGCTCCCTTTTGATGCTGGACTGAGGATGGTGCTAAAGATGGGGAAGGGTGTGGAAAGGCTGGGAAATCGTGAAGAGAAATTAACAGAGGGGAGGTGAGCCACATGATGTAGGGGGGTGGTGGTGGTTGCCATTTCCATCCTCTGTGTGGCCAGAGGAACCACAAGGAACAAGACTGAAAGATACAGTAATACCTCATATAACATTAGTATCGAATAACACTAAAATCGCATAACATTAAGGAATCTGGGGGGAAGAATTGCATCAGATAACATTAAGATCCTATGGGATGCTTCAGATAACAACCGCTAAAGCCTGTGTGGTTACAATGTATCTCTATGGATCCCATAGGATTTTAACATGCATCAGATAACACTAAAAATCATATAACACCAAGACTTGTGGAACCAGGTTTTAGTGTTATATGAGGTTTTACTGTACATTAATCACACTTATATACCACCCCGTAGCGCTAATTACCACCCCATATTTTGCCCCTAACATGCTGGGTACTAATTTTGCCAACCTCGGAAGGATCGAAGGCTGAGTCAACCTTGATCCCCTGTCAAGGATCGAACTCACAACCTGCCGTACAGCAGTTTTAATCACTGTGCCTGAGCAGAGGCAGAGTGGTGCCTCTGCACCTGAGCTGCAAAACTGACAGGTCACGTCAATTCTGGAAGCCTGGAGAGTGCAGTCTGTAGTAGCTGCTTAGGTTTAATTTAGTTGGGCTTCTCCTGGCAACCCAAGGGCTTTCCAATGCAGCAAGTGAATAGATGCCTCTGTATATAGACAGAGAGCCTTTCCCTGGAACATCCTACAGGATGCCTGAGGCAGCCCTCTTGGTTTGGCACTTTGCTTTTTCCCAAGAAGTCCTGGTCCAAACACCAGACACTGAAGGGTGAATTTAGTTGGGGACTGAGAATCGGGATACCCGGGACTTTGTGCAGGCAGTTAGTTGTTACAGCCTCTGCTGCCAATGAATGAATCTCTTGCCCATTCTCTGTTATATCCTCTGTTTATAAGCAGCCTACCTCCTCTCCTTGGGTGGGGTGAGGGTAGACCTCTTCCACCACTGGTTAGATGACATGAGTTGTACCACCTTCTGGCTCTTGTTTTGGTTTCCTTAATTTCTAAGTTCCCTGACAAACAAAATGTGCAGATACTACACTGGGTAAAAAGATCAGTAAAAGAAGTCAGGAACAAACTACAGTAATTCCTTCCCTAACTTCCTTGGTGTATAGAACAAATATTTCAACTCAGTACGATACATTAACAAGCTCTTCTCCAAAACTTTGAAAATGTTCCCCTCCCTCACACACCCTCCCCCCCCTTTATTTTGTATTCTAGTCTTTGAATTTGGATGCTGCATTGGTCTGGAAGCCAAGGTTTATTCCTCGTGCTGCAAAAGGGTTTAGTAGTACCGTAATAGCATCACAAGAACTTTCCAGTCACAAATTAATTTTAATTTTAATTTCTCTTATGAACTTTTTATGGTTTTAAACCTAACTATTATATTAGTTTATCTTGTGTTTTTAATCCATACTGTAAGCCGCCCAGAGTCGGGTTTACCCGATTGGGGCGGGATAGTAAATACGATTAATAAATAATAAATAAAATAAATAAACCTAATGCTGATTTCTTGCGCATGTTGCTGTGTATCTAACCCTGGATCCAGGTGGGTTGTACACTCAATGCAGAGGAAGGGTCTTTAGTGGAATACTTTCAGTGTGTGCTGCAGGAGTAAGCCCCACTGAATATAGTGGATCTTCTTCATCAGTAAACAATCATAGTGTTGCATTAGATAGGCACATGTACTAGGACTCAAAAAACGCTAACTTGAAATCTGGGCAGAGATAGTCTGAGTATAGCCATTGGCAGGCTGATGCCAAAATGATGGGGAGAAGCGACTTCTCTGCTTTGACTATGATGATACCTCATTGGGAGTGGGAGTAGGGAGCCAACTCTCTAGACTGGAGATTAGAATTTCCTCAAGTTCTGCCGCCAGCCTGTGTGGATGAGGTAGATCAGGAGTTAGAAGGAACATGTAGAAAACTGTGCTCCATCCCAATACTCTGGGGAGAGTTACGGTCTTAAAAATATATAAAGATAATAGAAGAGATATTGTGATTCAAGAGGGGATCTCTGCAGGAATCCATAGGATGAGAAAACCATATCAGTGGTGGCAAACCTCGGCACTCCAGGTATTCTTGGACTTCAGTTCCCAGAAGCCCTGATCAGCAGGAGTGCTGACTTGGGCTTCTGGGAATTGAAGTCCAAGAACACCTAGATTTGCCAAGGTTCGTCAGCACTGAAATAGGTTATGGATCTTGAGGGACCCCAAGGAAGTGGAAAGGGTGTGGTGGTTAGGGTGAAGGGTATAGTAAATAGCAAAGCCTCAGAGACTCAACCATATCAGTGACACAGGGTGTGGCCACTTGGGGCACCCAGGAGGGCAAGATTCAACCGTAGGGTTTTCCGCTTCTGTTTTCTTCTGATTTTGACCCTCCTCCTCGTGCTTTGTGGCAGCTGTAGGATGATGTCTGGGTAGGGCGGTGGCGACGGTGGGAGGGGGGAGCTTGTTGGTGTTGGTGGTTGGTAAGGGGTGGGCTTTATGAATCTGCAGAAGAGTTCTGGAAAGGAGATATGACGAGACATGGGAGTGACCTGGTGAGGTGGATGTGCATCAGCAGAGCATCCCATGCAGTCAATGCTGGGGTGGGGTGGGGTGAGGTGCCTGCAGCTGCTTCTTAAAGATACTGGATTGTTGGTCTGCTCTGAGGTTGTTGTGCAGATCTCACAGCCAGATTGCCACTGTAGATTATGGAGACGGATAGAGGAAATAAGGCAGCAGGACAGCCACAAGACAGAAGAACCATAAGGGCATTCCCTGAGGCACACTGGGGTGGGGCTCATTGCTTGTGGCAGATGGAGGAGCAGGAGGGGGCTGAGAAGCCTAGGAACCAAAAGCTTGGAAGAGAGATGGGGGTGGGGGGGAATGAGACAACCATGAACACCAAGCAGTGACCCTGACAGACGTCCTTTTCTGAGGGGTTTTCATATTCTGAGGCAGATTTAGGAGTTGGGGAGAGGCCTATAAGGAGAGAAAGGTGTGGTCAGGAGTCAGCTTTCATTGACACTTTGGGTTGCCCGGAGGGGAGGGCTTCTATTTTCTGGTTTATATTAACCCTTTTGAAAAGACAGGAGAGAGAAAAGGTTTTTCATGCTATTCAAGTCTATGAAATGTTTCAGGATATATTTTAATTGATCTACATATTTTTCTCTATGTCTTTGGTACTTAACCCTGTCCTTCATAATTACCTCTCCCTAGAACCCCTTACCACAGGGATGGAGGGGGGCTTGTGTTTCCTCAGTAACATTTAACTGAAAAAATTGTCGTAGTTGGACAATATTTGTTTCTCTTCATTGGGGAAAGGCAGCTTAGAGATAGAAATAAAATAAATTGGGGGTGGGGGCATGTACATTGATCTTCAGAGTAAAGAAACATCCTACAGGAACAACAGGTAAATATTTCAATTCAATCTTTAGTTTTAAGGGCTCAGTGTCAGAAATATATAAAATACTGTATTTCATGTCAGAAATTATTCTGGGCTGAAATGATTTTTGTGGAAGAAACTCCACTCAGGGAACACCCAAATGAGGCTCCTTTCATGTCTCCAAGAGCTGGGACAGAGACAGGCGCTCAATCCGTCATGCAGTAAGAAATAACAGGATGCCATGATACATGAAGGCATTACTTACGTTTATTTCCCCATTTTTCTGGCATTATAGAAAATGTAACAACTTATCAAATGAAGAAAACTTTCAGTTATTTTTAGTGCAGATATGTAGTCTTGTTATTTCTGGCATAACTGGATTATTAATTTTATTACTGATTTCATTTTGTAGCACATTTTTTAAAATTAGTGTTTCTCTCCTTATCTGGCACAAGAAAGCTCAGTGACTAGGTTACTATTCCCTTATTTATAGATATAAATTGCCTTGCACACTGTAAATCAATGCTAGGTAAGTGTGAGATATCTAATGGATTTTTAAAATTACTATTTAGGTTTACAACTCTCAGACTCCCTCATCTTACAGGGCTGGAAGAAATGCCGGGTTGGGGGATTTCTGGAGTTGTGATGATAAAAAGTAACTTTTCCAAACTATATATGAGTGATGGCAGCAAGGAAAGATGGAAGCAGGAGCATGTATGGATAGCAAAATTTGACTACCTGTTATTGCTGGCTTGGCCCCCTGAAAGCAGAGTCCAAAGGACAGGAATGGAAAGTGTGTGTTGTTGTTTCTGAAACAAAAAGAGACAGTTGGAGTGTGTGAGGTAGAGCAGTGTGTTATCAGAGTATGAGTCTGAAGCCAGACAATATAAAGGTAAAGGTATCCCATGCTTGAAAGCCTGTTGTATCCAACTCTAGGGTTCAGTGCTCATCTCTGTTTATATATAAAAAAAAACCACTGTCTGCATCTGCAGACATTTCCATGAACATGTGGCAGGCATGACTGGACACTGGAGTGCTGTTACCTTCCCACCAAAGTTGTACCTATTTATCTACTTGCAATTTCTTGCTTTCAAACTGCTAGGTTGGCAGGAGCTGAGTCAGAGATGGGAGCCCACTCTGCCATGCAGTACTCAGGTCTCAAACTGCTGACCTGCCAACGCTTCCAGTCATCAAGTTCAGCATCTTAATCACTAAGCCACTGCAGTGCAGTTGATGGCAAATGTTGTACCCTTTAAAGTACCACCAGACTTTTCCTTGGCAAACACAGGTGCAGCCTTAAATCTTGCGAATAGCCCTTTGCTGCTTTCTGTCCTCTGCAGGCTGAATGAGGAAATGCACAAGCGTGAAGATGCCGAGAACAACCTGGTTCTTTTCCGCAAGGTGAGCAAGCTGTAGATGAGGCAGAGGCCAAGGAGACACAGCTTCTTCAAAGCCCACTGGCACATTCAGGTGTGCTTGTATTCAGGCAGACTCCTAGGTAAAAGGTAAAGGTTTCCCTTGCTCGAAAGCCAGTCGTATCGGACTCTAGGGTTCAGTGCTCATCTCTATTTCAAAGCCAAAGAGCCAGCGCTGTCTGCTTCTGCAGACGTTTCCATGATCATGTGGCAGGCATGACTAGACCCCAGAGCAAACTCCTAGGAAGGCTTATTTGGTATTTTTTCCTCCATAAGGATGAGTGCTACCCATTTTTACATTTGCTTTTATGGGTAATTTCTGTCCCATCACTCAAGCTTCTTTCTTAAATGCCTTTTTTTTTTGGGGGGGGGGGAGAGGATCACGTAGGCTGGTCTCTTCTGCTGAGCCCAGGAATCTTGTTCTGTCCTTATCACCCACCACTTGACTGATCAGGCTGGGAGCATCTTGTTTGCTTACCTCCGTTTGGCCCTTAATTCTTCATCCTAAATTAATACGAGAAAGGCTGTCAAATGTCTGTGGCTCTGATTGTTTTTTGTTACTTTTCTCCAATATGGCAGGATGTAGATGATGCCACCCTTTCACGGCTGGAACTGGAACGCAAGATCGAGTCCCTCGTGGATGAAATTGACTTCCTCAAGAAACTGCACGATGAGGTTGGGGAAGGAGCTGGCCTTTTAGGCAACAACACCTTCCTTCCTTCCTTCCTTCCTTCACAAAGTAGCTAATAAAAATACAACCAAAAGAAACTAAACAACAAAAACATTAAAATAGTCACAATAATTAATTAGCATCGCAATGGTTCAGGAGCCTAGATTGAAGACATGTGTATTCACATTCTTCTCATAAGCAGTGAGAATAGAAAGGAATATTAACCTGATAAATAAGTGTATTCCACAGCCTGAAAGTGCCACAGCAGGAAGACCACTCCCGCAAGCACATCTAATGGAACTATGAGTCATGTTGGTATTCTTAAGATGGCCTCTTCTGAAGATCGGGACTTGGAGAACTTCAAAATAGGGTGGAAAGCTCTCCCTGTTTGGGGGTATAGAAATCCCTTTGGGTTAGCTTTCAGAGTTTTTTCTTCAAAGGTGGAATGCTCATCTTGGTTGTTTTTGCTGTTCTTGGTTTTGTAAAGACATTAGAATGGCATTTGTGTCCCAGTGGTTAAGAAGCTCGCCTTGTTAGCTGGAAGGCTGACAAGTTGGCAGTTCAAGACTTGCATGATGGATTGAGTGCTCGTCTCTGCCCCAGCTCTTGGGGACATGAAAGGATCCACATTTGGGTGTTCCCTGAGCGGAGTTTCTTCTGCAAAAAATCCTTTCAACCCAGAATAATTTCTGACACAAAATTATTATTATTATATTAATATGTTCCCCTTCAACTGAATCGTTTGCCATTAGCAATAACATGTTTTCAAGGAATGGCGGTGGTGGCAACCTTTTGGGAGAGCAGTGAAGAAGAAGCAATAGGACTAAATGGGCCTACTAGGGAAGAGAGTACAGTATGTCCATATGTACCGTATATCCCACATAGGTACTTCCAACCCTTGCAATGTTTTGAGAATTCTACATAACCCATGTTACTTGTTTGCCATCTAGTGGTAGAGAAGAAAACCACACTAGCATCCTTTCCCCGGGGGAGGGGGGAGAATGTTTGATAAGGTACCTTGAATGTAGGTTTGCTGTGTTGATCCAGCTAAGAAAACATCACAGACAGTAATTGGACTTGGATGATTGCCATCACATATGCCCATTTCATTTTTTGCCTGACTGGTACATTCTTGTATGTATCTGACACTTTCCCCTTATGTGCCTGATGCCTTCAGGAGATGAATGACATGCAGGTGAGCATACACAGCCAGCAGCAGATGCAGGTGGAGGTGGAGCAAGCCAAGCCAGACTTGACAGCTGCCCTGCGAGAGATCCGTACCCAGTATGAGAGCATCGCTGTCAAGAACCTGCAGGAGGCCGAAGAGTGGCACAAATCCAAGGTGTGTAAAGGGTAGGCCAGGAGGGGCAAGTTATATATTCACTGGTGGGCTGTGCCAAGCCATGGATAAACCTACAGGCAAGTCTCTGCTCAAATGGCTTTGTAGAGAGATTGGTTAAAAACCCATCCACATTGCCCTGAGCTCCTTGAATGGGAAAAACGTGAAAGGTAAATTGGCAGGTATCTGGTACAACCTCGAGGATGGAGTGAAGTTTGTTGGTAGAGCATGAGCATTGTATTTAGAAAATCCCAAGTTAAGTCCTCAGCCTCTTTGGTTGAAAAAGACCAGGCTGTCCATGATAGGAATAACTCCTGGCTGAGACCCTAGAGAGCCACCAGCTATTACACAGATAGTACCAGGCTGGGTAGACAATAGCTGGCTAATCTATTCAAGTATCAGGCTGCTTTCTGTGCACCTTTGCCAGGGTCCATCATTTTGGGCTGGCCTTGCTACTGAAAGCCAAAGCTGGTGGTTTCCACCATTGCCTTTCTCCCCCAATTGGGTGGAGAGCAATGCTCCTGACCAAGAGCAGCAGCATGGCCACTTTTTCCTGCTTTGCTTTTGGAGTGCCTTTTCCTTCCTTCTCCTGAGACCTTCTAATATCTTGCAGTTTGCCGACCTGTCTGATGCAGCCAATCGGAACCACGAGGCTCTTCGCCATGCCAAGCAGGAGATGAACGAGTCTCGGCGCCAGATCCAGGTTCTCACCTGTGAGGTGGATGGACTCAAAGGCACTGTGAGTATGACTCTCACCCTATGTTCAGCCTCCATCCCACTTCCATGGAGATCTTAGCTAGGAGTCCTGAGATGCTGGGAGCTCATGGGCGGGTGAGCATGGGCCCTGGTAGCCAGCTTCTAGCTAAGGTGCTGTCAGTACTTTCGACCATTTGAAGAGTGTTTCCTATTCCTTCCCTATTCCCGTTTCCATACCCTTTCTCTCCTCTTCCCTAGTTTTCCTTTTTCTCTCTGGAGCTGAAGACGGATGGGATAGATAACATGGAAGCTTTTTGCATATCCATATTTCTGGGGGGTGGGGGGTGGGTGGGAGTCAAATTGTTGGAAGGGCTGTGTGGTACAGTGGTTAGATTAGGGCTGGAGAACATTTGCTTTCAGAACCCTTTCCAGGTGCTACTGAGGTCTAGAAGTCTGCAGCCCTCCCCTCTTCTCTGCCTGCCCCTTGAGAGCAAGGATTGGGGGCTGATTCCATTAGATGAGGCCACTCTGTTTTCTACATGTGTTTAATCCCTGGCATTGTTTTGTCTTGTCAGAATGAAGCCTTGCTGAGGCAGATGAAGGAGCTGGAGGATCAATATGGGGTTGAGGTAAACTCCTACCAGGATACCGTGGGACGGCTGGAGCAAGAGATCCACCACTTGAAGGAGGAGATGGCGCGGCACTTGAGGGAATACCAGGACCTGTTGAATGTCAAGATGGCTTTGGACATTGAGATTGCCACTTACCGCAAACTGCTGGAGGGGGAGGAGAGCAGGTAGGTCACCAATGGACTGGAGCTGATGTAATTCTTTTCTACATTCATAATTTATTACACATTTGGGACTGTGGTGGCTCAGTGGTTAAGAAGTTCACCTTGTTAGCTGGAAGGTTGGCAAGTCGGCAGTTCAACATCCGAGTACTGTACGATGGAGTGAGTTCCTGTCTCTGTCCCAGCTCCTGCCAACCCAGCAGTTCGAAAGCAAGAAATTGCCAGTAGATAAATAGGGACCACTTTCACTAGGGAACATGAAAGGAGCCTCATCTGGGCATCCCGTGAGCGGAGTTCCTCCAGCAAAAATCCTTTCAACCCAGAAAGTACCTTTGTGTGCTTCTGACACAATTTTTTTAAAAAATATTACACTTGTCTCCCTTCACCTCCAAAAAGATAATAAATCCTGTTCTGGCCTTTTCTATTTCACTAACATATAAGCCAAAAATTATTCTCATATATATTTACATTCACTTTCTTTCACTAATCTCTTTTTTTACTTTAATTTTCCATGTTAATTTATCATTAGTTATATTTCTTATCTCTTTAAACCAATCATCAAGTTCAAAATCAAAATCTAATTTCCATTTTTAGCTATAATTAATCTTATTGCTGTAACAAATATTGCAATCATTTCTTTTTCTCTCTCTCTTTTCTTTTACCATCCTAATTGTATAGTCCAAAACTAGACAATGCTATTCTAGGAGATGATTCCGAGTTAACTGACAATATTTCATTGATTTCTGTGCAAACCCTTTCCCATGTTTTCTTCGCAGTCTTACACTATGAAAATATGTTGCAACCTTGTTTTGACCCCAAATGTTTTGCCCTAACAAAATGCCCACTACCTGTCAGTAGCGTAGCATGGAGAGCCTCATGGGGACAGCCTGCCCTGGGCGAGACTTTTTGGGCATATGGGTGTTCTTGGACTACAATTCCCAGAAGCCCTAGCAGGAGCGGGTGCCAGCATCCTAGGCCCCCGCCAGGGAACGGCAAATTTGGCTTATGTCCTGGGCGGCTGAATCCCATGCTATGCTACTGGTACCGGTACATTTTACACAATGCAATACTGTACGTCTCTTTTCAATCCAGGCACCCTTCCAGATCTTTCTGTGATCTGGGTAATTCCACAAGTATCCACATGCACACATAAATGTATGCACTTTCATCTCCTAGAATTGATTATTCCCCTCCATTCTCTGCTGGGATCATTTGTCAATCCCTTCTCTCAAAAATTCACACCTTCTGAACTCTCTCTCACATGCAGCTCACTTACCCGATTTCTCTCCCTTTCTCACACCCACCCACCTGCACAAATAGTGTGCAATAGTGGAACTTTCTGTCTGCTTAATTTCTTAAATATTTCTCAGATCCCTCATGAGACCAAGGAGTATCCTGTGGAAATGGGAGGGTGGGAGGAAATCACTGTATTTTTAGGATAGAAGAGGAATTTTAAGAGGGAAGTTTAGGGCTTGGCTGTGGAAAACATATCCTACTGCTCACTCCCATGTTCCTTGCAGGATTTCAGTGCCCGTCCAATCCATGGGATCTTACAGCATCAAAACAGCAGGTAAGCTTATAGTGTCACCTGTGAGATGTAAGAGCTTCTGCTTATGAAAGTGGGTTTCTGGAAGACCTAATGCAAAGACCTTCTTGTAGCATTGGTATGCATATGTGAGGATATGTATATTCTGTACCCCTGATCATGTATGTTACTGCCATGCTGACCTCTTGCTCCCAGTTGTCTGGTACCACCTCAGCCACTAGTGAAAGGCTAAGCTCTCCTGGGTCCCCTCCCCATCCTTGTTAAATGCTTGTTTAGCTTTTGTTGTGTTCACTCTCCCTTGGGAATGGGCACAAAGACCCACTTGTGGCCTCTGCCTCCACTTGGCTCCTCCTTTCTGTTTTGTCCTGCTCCACCTGGAGATTCTTTTTGTAAGTGGTGGAGGGGGTTTGCAGGGAGAAACTCTGTCGGCTCCTAAAATCCTATTATATGTAGTTTCAGAGCCGGAACCCACCGTAGAAACTCATACTAGGAAGACAGTCCTGATAAAAACCATTGAGACTCGTGATGGAGAGGTGAGTCTGTTCCTTAGGCGATATTGAGATAGCTATGGGGTGGGATGAAGTAAAGTGGAGAAAGGGGTTGAGCAGGCTCTGCACCTTAGTGTGCTCTGAAGTTATGGGCATTGCTACATATCCATGTCACTCACAAGAGTGAGGAACCTTTGGCTCCAAGAAGCTCTACCTAGAATAGCCAATGCCAATGAATGTTGGTGATGGTGGTGGTGTTAGGCCAAAAGATTTAGAAGGATAGGCATTTGCTTTTGTGTAGAACAAAATGGAAGGTTAGAACTAGCATCTGTCATTGTTATTGTCTGGATCTAGCTTTAGTCATATTTGAAGGGGGACATAATGAAATCAGATGGACTCCAGTTAGGTATGACTAACTTGATGTAGTACCAAGTTACAGTGGGTCTGTCCAAAGAATGCCTAGACATGGATATAGCTGTTTCATGCAGAACTCAGTATTGCAGTTATCATTTTTGGTGGGGGCTCAAGGCACATGCGAGTTTAATAGGGCTCAGGGTTGCAAAAACACCCTTGGGAGCAGGAATCTGCATGCGGTCCTACTTTGCCCAGCCCTGCATATTGGTCCTCCTATAAATAATTTTAGATGGCACTTTTAATAAACAGATGCTTGCTTTTCTAATGAAATTTTTTTTTGTTCTCAATACCAACTCTTGTGCTTGTACATGGCACTTATACAGAATACCAGAAAGCCCATGTGCCCCTGCCATTGATTATACCAATGGACTTATCCTGTTCATTAGACCTTTTTACAGTGAGGGTGAGGACTCCAATATATTTCCCATGGCCCCTCACCATTGGTTATGCTCTTTGAAGTTTGAGGGGTGACGGAGGCCAAAAATCTGGTGGCCGATTCCTTCTCTACACCGTAGCTGCCTTATCACATCTCCTGTTGGCTGGCTTGCTTTGGCCCTGATCATGTGGTCTGTTGTGTTGTTTGTTTAATCTCCTGCAGGTGGTGACTGAATCCAGGAAAGAACAAAGGGCTGAGATAGAGAAGTGAGGTGGGGCCCCCACCCCACCTCCTCGGGGCCTCCCAAAGCCTGGCACTTTGCTAACCATTGTACAGAAGAAGTCCTAGCAGCAGATTCTCCTTTTCCTCACAAAGCCGCACTGGCCTTACGTGTAACAATGGTGATGATGATGATGATACCTCTTACAGCTTTCCTGCACTATATGGGAGGGTTCCCAAGCGAATTTTACCCTTTAGTCTGCACTTCTAGCCTTCTTGGGGGGCAGCCTGGTTGTGAACCCAGCAATAACCCCACACATGGTCTAGGGGAGATGGGGATACCTTCTTCAACCCACTCTCCTTCCTTGTTCTACTACATCTCCTCTCACCTTGCTCAGTCAGACCTGCTTCCATTCTGCGCTCCTACTATCTTGAAAGGCAGCCTTCCTTGAGCTGTGTCAATCCATACCTGGCACAAACCTTTGCCAGTATGTTGGGATTTAAACTGGGGTGATGATGATCAAGTCCATAGATTTTCAGGGCCAGAACAGGCTGGTAGACTGGCAAGTCTGTTAGGCAACACCTAACCTAGAAACACCAAAGACGACCAGAAACTTGGATCACAGTTGTATTCTCTGTGCTCATCACTGCAAACAGTTATCACTTATAGTGAACCCCAACACATCTCATTATGAGAAATTGTTTCACCACAATTACAACTGTGAGTTATATATCAGCAAGTTCTCAGTTCAGATCCTGCCTCTGCTGTCAACCACTCGGTGGCCTTAGCCAACTCACTGCCTAGGGAAAGTAATACTAATTTTCTCTGTGGTTTTTTGCCTTTTAGGCTAAGAGGGTAGTCACTGAACATTTTCAGAATCTGATGAAAGTTATACATTTCCTTCCCAGAAAAATGCACATACATGTACTTTTCATAATCTGTATACAATTCCACCCCATCCAAATTTGTTTGTTCTTAGTTCAGACCCCTGAAACCCGTCCCTGGACTCCTATAACCCCATCTTATAGGGTTGCTGTAAGGATAGGTCTGTCAGTCTGAACACTTGAAAAGGTTAAAGCAATGCTAAGCATGATCAATTTCCACAAGTTTTCCCAGATATATCCAAGATTGATAATTAATTACATTTTAGAAAAATTTAAAGCTTGCAGGAAAATCTTTTTTAAAACAGTTAAATGAGAGAGTCTGCCTAGTAAGTATTTTGGGGTGTCATGGATTCTTTACACTACACGATCCCAAGTGATAATGATACATCTTGAACCTATCTATGTTCACTCAGAATTAAATCGTGCTAATCTTTATTCACTTCACTTTTAGATGCAAATGTCCCCTTCTTATAGCAGCCTTTAAGTGATTGCTTTGCCTTTAAAGGGAACTCTGTAAAAAAAAGAGAGAGACAGTGATACAGCCTGTAAATTGGCAGCTTGGTTTCTGAAAAGTATATTTGCTGTGTCAGAATTAATTCTGAGGATTATTGTTATTATTTTGCTAGTTGGTACTAGTGCTAGTTACGGGACTGTGGTGGCTTAGTGGTTAAGATGCTGAATTTGATGACTGGAAGGTTGGCAGGTCAGTAGTTAGAGACCAGAGTGCCGCTAGACAGAGTCAGCTTCCATCTCTGTCCCAGCTTCTGCTAACCTAGCAGTTGAAAAGCAAGAAATTGTAAGTAGATAAATAGGTACCACTTCAGTGGGAAGGTAACAGTGCTCCATGGGCACTGGTGTCTAGTTATGCCAGCCACATGTCCACAGAAATGTCTGTAGATAGCACTGGCTCTTCGGCTATAAACGGAGATGAACACCAAACCCTAGAGTTGGATATGACTGGCTTTTGAGCAAGGACAACCTTTACCTTACTAGTACAGTAATCTCATTTTGCTAGTTGGAGTTGACAGCTTTTTGTGAGTTTTGCTTCTGTCTTTTCGAAGCAATGTGGCATAGCAGAAATGAACCCTTTCCACATCTCAGAATAAAAGCTTTTTGTGTGTGAATAGCAGGTAGTTATTAGTGCCCAGGAGCAGAGATGTGGCAAACAGATTAACTTAATAGCAGAGACTCAAAATGAATTGGAAAGTTGTTGCTAACATAGGGATAAAAGCTGTAATCCATTTGATTCACTTGATTGTGCTTAATGAACTAGGAAATCTCCATTATAAATCTATTTTATTAGATAAAATTGATTTGAAACATTCTCCTGTTCCGCAGCCTGTTTTGGGATTCATGACACTGGCCTTTCTTAGAGGTGTGTGACTATCCAAGCTGCAGTAGTTGAAACTGCATCTGTAGAGTTCTCTGAAGCTACAGCACTATAAAATTCTACAGTGGTACCTCACTTAAAGAGCATAGTACGTTCCAAGAGATTGCTCTTTAAGCGAGTTTGCTCTTTTAAGTGAAACACCATTGAAAGTGACCAATTGTAAATTCAGGCGGCGGGGGGGGGGACTGCGAACCCTGATTTATTTGTTAAGCTAGTTCTTGATTGGTTTTATTTGTTAAGTGAAGTGAACATTCAGAGAAAATGCTGCTCTTTAAGTGAGTTACTCTCTAAGCGTGGCACTCTTTATGCAAGGTTTCACTGTATCTTTAAAACCTTGGTTTTGGCAGCTGATAATGAAGGGCAGGGACAGAGCATAAATCCTAAATGTCTGTGGGTTTTAATTTACTGTAAGAATGTGCTTAACTATCCCACTGCAGGGCTGCCATTTCTCACTTTCAGGAACTTTCCTATCCTTGTTAAACATATTGGACATAATGAATTGCAGTAGCGATCCTATGCGACAGGTAGGCTGCCATAGATATTTTTTCCTTTTCCATTTGATTTGTTCTCCCCTGTGTTGCAGGCAAATTCCCAAGCTTTCTTCTGAACTTCTACAAATGTGAACTGATGATGTCTGAAAACCTCTCAGCAAGACCATTTTGATGTCTTACTTCCTATTTTTATCCCAAGACCTCCCCCACCTGGCCCCAATTTCTCAACATTCTTTGTCATTTTCCTCTTTTCTTGCCCTCCTGCTGCTATTAAAACCAAATTTTGACTGGACACCTGAATTTTAAACCATTGCTTCAGCCCAGTGGCCTGTAGAAATCCCCCCCTTTGGTTGCAGAGTGTCCAGATTCTGATTCAGGGAAACAACCCGGATATTAATCGTGCAACAGGAAAAGCTGTTGCTATACCTCCTGGCTGCTCCTTCTTCTAGCATGCCTCCTCCATTTGCTGTGGGACAATTTTAAAGTGCCTCTTCTAATAACAGGAGGGGGAACAGGGAAGCGTCTCCTGTTGCACTGTTAACTTGCCCTGTCCAGATTGAGATTTTCAAACTTTAGCTAATCAATTGTCATGTTATTTAAAGAGGTTTTAGCCCCAGGGGAGGGAACTCCCTCAGGACATGTCACCTCTCCCCTCTCCTGTACCCAATTTCCTCCCCTCCAAAGCCCCACCCCCATGGGGCACACTAGCTCTGGAGTTTAAACCCCCTCCTAAGATAAAACAGAAAGTGGCCAAAAGAAGTTGTATGGTTTTGTTCTGAATCTCATTTTAGGGCAACAGCACCATCCCTGGAGGCTTCCAGGAGCAGACGCTGGCTTTTAAAGTCCCAAATGTTCCCCTGGCCCTGGGGATATAAACTGAATTAGGGGCTGAAAGAACAGCAGGGAGCACCAATAGCAACCCCCATTCATCTTCTAGTACTTAAACGTATCTAACTTTTCCCTTTCTCCATGGGGAAAAATGTTGGGCAAAGGATGCTTTAGGATGGAGATGTTTAGTCTTTGGAGAGCACCTGAGCAACAGGAAGCTTTATTATTGACTCATTCCAGATGCTGAACATTCATTTTAGACCAACATTCAAGGAAAAGAGAAGATTTTCCCCCTCCCTGCCATATTCATACTGCTCACCCCCTTTTTTTGGGACGTTCAGCTGAGATATTTCTTACCTGCTACCTGATTTTCTTAATCTAGAACCACAGACATAAACCAACACTTCCAATTTCCCCATAGTTATACTGTTTTCTATTGGGGAAAAGCAGCAGTATTTCCTAGCCTCAAAAGTGCAAATCCATGTAGCATTCTGGAGTCTCAACTTTGCTTAGTACAGCGGTGCTCAAACTTTTCAGGCTGCAGGCTGGTCACATGGTTCAGTGGGCCGGTCACATGGTTCAGTGGGCCGGTCACATGGTTCAGTGGGCCGGTCACATGGTTCCTCCCACCAGAAGCGGAAGTAAAACGCACATTGCAATCTGTTGTGCAACAGGATGAGATAGATTTTAAGCTGCCATTTTCTCTGCTTAAACCGGCGGTGCCCAAACTACAGTCCGTGGGCCAGATCCAGCCCCTGACACCAATTCATCAGGCCTGCGCCACCCTAATCACTCCTGGAAGTGGAAGTAAAATATGCTACCTTGGATGATGGCATTGGCACATTACACATTTCTTTCTGCTGGGTATCTGATGCCTAGTTCAACCTTTTAATCTCTTTTTTGATAATAGGTTTTGAGAAACAGGGCTCCTCTCTTATGGGTTCTTGGTGCTGACTTCCTTCCCACTCATCCTCACTACCACTATGCCATGCTAAGCATACACCCATGTCCTGGTTCTCCAGAATATTTTTCCTTACAGCCTGGTTTGCCTCACTAATGCCTTGCTTGAAGAAGGATGTATTTCGCCTAGGTAACAAACCCTTTCTTTCATTCCTGTGAAGATGAAACACTAAATGGTGACTAGGAGTAGTTGCAATAAGGCTGTTTCTGGTGCTTCTTGATCCCTCCCTTAATAGTGATTGTCGTCTGATACCACTTGGCCATTAAATGTCACTTATTGCTTCTAACCAACCAATAAATATAAATAACAGTAATTCCGTTTCTGTTCCATTTTTTTGTTTGTACAATGTCCCTCTGTTCTAACCAATGCACCACACAAGATAACAAATGCGAGGACATCTGCAATTCAAGGGATTGCGGTGGCTCAGTGGTTAAGAAGCTCGCCTTGTTAACTGGAAAGTCGGTAAGTCAGCAGTTCAAGACCCGAGTACTGCATGACAGAATGAGCACCTGTTTCTGTCCCACCTCCTGCCAACCTAGCAGATCAAAAGCAAGGAATTGCAAGTAGGACCACTTTGGTGCGAAAAGATCTTGAGAACATGAAAGGAGCCTTATTCAGGTGTCCCCTGAGCAGAGTTCCTTCAGCAAAAAAACTTTCAACCCAGAAAGCACCTTTCTGTGCTTCTGACATGGAAAACAAATATAAGCAATGCTCATTCCAAAATCATCCCAACACCAAGTATATATCCCAATGTCAAAATATAGATTGGGATGGGTAACATTCAGAGGTCTAGAGCAGGGGTGCCCAAACTATGGCCCGAGGGCCAGATTTAGCCCCTGATGCCAATTCACCTGGCCCACGAAGCCCTTGTTCCAGGAGCGACAAGGGTTTTGCGGGCTGGATCAATTTGCATCAGGGGCTACATCTAGCTCCCTGACCTATGTGACCAGCCCTCAGCCTGGAATGTTTGGGCACCCCTGGTCTAGAGGAAGAACCTGCCTGCCCCAGGGTGTTGGGGAACTGCCTGTCATCCTCACCCACCCACATCCCCCCCCCCAATTATTTTTTTAACTGAATGGATCATTTTGTGCCCTCTAGTGGGAGATTAAATCATGGCAGAAGTACACCTGTATTCACTAGTACTAGGGGACCTTCTAGTACAGGGGTTCACAATCTACGGCCCATGGGCCAGCCCTGGCCCCCAATGCCATTCCACCCGGTCTGTGACAATGACCATTGAAACGGATGTGCCTGCGCATGAGCATACGCGCCCATGCCCACCTATGTGCAAATGTGCCCATCACCATTGCAGGCGCGGTCTGAGAGGGAGTTGTCTGGCCCTTGGTTGAGAACCCCGGTTGTAGTAGATCAAACTTTCTTAGAGGTAGAGTGTGTGTCTATCTTGGTGTGTGGGTGCGTAACATTTGGGCCCCCAGGGAACATATACCGCCCACTATTCACCATATCCCATTGTAATTCTAGTGCACATTTTATTGGAAGCCTTTTAAAGTCAGGGGACAATATCACAGATCCATTCCATGCATTAAAGCAACAATTTGGATGAGCAATGGTGGCTTCGTTTGGCTTCCTATGAATAGACTCTAAAGTTTCTGAGGCTTCACCCCTAGTTGCCACCCAGCAGCTTGCTATTCTACCAGACTGAGAAATCCTGTAATGATGCTTGGGTTTTCTCATTTTTCTTTTCCCTCCTTATCCGATTTCTCCATCCTTTTTCTAAATTAAGCTACAAGTTACATTGAGAGCCTTCTCCTTTTTGAATGTCTCTAACAAGATACTTTATTCCAATCAGCACCACCAGATAGAATCTGAAACACAAACGTGAAGACTGGAAGGTCGGCAGGTCAGCAGTTCGAGACCTGAGTGCTGCATGATGGATTGAGCACCTGTCTCTGTTCCAGCTCCTGCACAGCTAGCAGTTCGAAAGCAAAAACTTACAAGTAGATAAATAGGTACCGCTTCAGTGGGAAAGTAAACAGCGTCCCGTGTCTAGTTATGCCTGCCACATGTCCACAGAAATGTCTGCAGACACAGCGTCAGATAGAACTGGCTTTCAAGCAATGGTGAACTTTACCTTTACCCTAATAAAAGTTTTGCCTACCCTTCCCTTAAGATTATAAAGATGGGGTGAATACATACAAATCAAAATGCAAAAAAAATATGTAAATAAAATACAATATGCAAACTATCAAACTGTAACAAGCAAAACTGAAGCTGTACTCTTGTATTCCAAGCTGTTTGAAGTATAGCGATGGTCATTCAACAGAAAAAATAGATGCTCAGGTATTTTTGTACTCCATTATAGTACAGTAAAACCTCACATAAAGAGCACCTTGCTTAGAGACTAACTCGCTTAAAGAGCAGAATTTTCTCTGAATGGTCACCTTGCTTAACAACTAAAACCAACCAAAAACTCATTTAACAAATAAATTGGGGGTCGCAATCCTCCCCACCAGAAGTTACAATTGGTCACTTACAATGGTGTTTCGCTTCAAGAGCAAACTCGCTTCAAGAGCAATCCTGTGGAACACATTATGCTCTTTAAGCGAGGTACTGCTGTACCACTGTTTCCCCAGAACTATTTGTATTAGGTTCATGTGAAAAGAAAGAGGTTGATGGGAAATACTGTATGGAGAACTCTTAAGGATACAGCAATGCGTGCGGCTGCTAGAATTGTTTATGCAAAACATTGGAAAGTTCATGATAAACCCAACATTGCAGAATGGACTAAAAAATTAATGGATGGGGGAGGTGGTGGAGAGAAAAACTGTTAACAGACCTGGGGGGCCACTGGAAGTTTTCCGGAAGGGTGATGGCCAACCTTTGCACTGCAGCTGTTTTGATCAGCAGGAGTGCTGACTTGGGCTTTGGTAATTGAAGTCCAAAAACAGCTGGAATGCCAAGGTTAGTCACCAGGGGGTCACTGGAAAAATGCATATGGAGCAGGGCCATAGCCAGGATTCTAGATATGGGTGGTCGAATATTTTTTCAGGGTGGGCAACAAAGCCTCTTTCCAATGCATTCGGATGGGAAACCATGCCTTGCCAGGGTGGGCAAACGGCTAACTCAGGGTGGGCCAAACCCACCCTGGCCCCCTCTGGCTATGGCCCTGGTATGGAGACAATATAAAGGTAAAGGTACCCCTTGCTTGAAAGCCAGTCGTATCCAACTCTAGGGTTCAGTGCTCATCTCTGTTTCAAAGCTGAAGAGCCAGCGCTGTCTGCTTCTGCAGACGTTTCCGTGGTCATGTGGTAGGCATGACTATACACTGGATCACTGTTTACCTTCCCACCGAAGTGGTACCTATTTACCTACTTGCAATTTCTTGTTTTCAAATTGCTAAATTGGCAAGAGCTGGGACAAAGACGGGAGCTCATTCCTTCCTGCAGTACTGTACTCGGGAAGCGAACTGCTGATCTCCCACCTTCCAGTCAGCGTCTTAGCCACTTGAGCTGCTGCAATGCTATACAAGGGTTGGTTTTGGACATTCAAACGATACAATAACAAATGTAACTATTAGGATTCATGTAGTAAAAGCTTGAGATTAAAATGGAAGTTATTTGGAGGAAGTCCCTTTAAGGTAGTTAAGGTTTTATTTGTTTATTATTTCTCTCTCTCTCTTTCTTTCTTCAATAAATTAGATATTTTGACATGAATTCTATGAACGTCTTACGTTTTGGTTGGGAGGTCTGGCAGCTTTTGCAATGTAACGAAAATCATATACTTTTGACAAGCTGCAACACCAAAACTAAGGCACCCATGAAAATAAGGGTTATGTCATTTGAAAGATCGCCTCAGTGACTTTAAGAATTGGTAGAACCCAAAAGCCAAAAATGCAAAGCGATGACATCATCGCTTTCAGAAATCTTCAGAAAAGTGACAGTTCTGCTGGGGGCGGTCCGTTGTCGGGGGTGGCGGCGGCGAAAAAACAACCCAACCAATTCAGATGATCCAAAGTGTGTTTGAAAGAGGAAAGATTAATCTTTGTGGAGACACTTTCAGATTTGGAATTGGACTTCAGAAAAATAATCTATGAAGTGTTTTACAAAAAACCACTCAAACGAGGTCACAAAAATGCAAAAAAGGAGGGAAAACCAATTAAAACCGATTGACCGATCAAAGTGATCTAAAGTGCTCTTGAAAGAGGACATAATAACCTTTTTGTGACACTTATACAATTTGGATCGGACTTCAGAAACATTTTCTATGAAGGTTTAAAACAAAAAACCACTTTCTTTCTAACCTTCTTTCCTTCAAAAAAATAAATAAATTATCTCTCCACACCAGAATACATTGAGAATGGATACATTGTAGCAAGTTTCTCCTTTGAAATCATAACCACTTTCCCTTTTGGCTTTCTCTCTTATTGAAAAAACTGCTTTCAAGGAATCATGAAGGAAAAACTCTTTTACTTTGCTGTTTGACTATTGAAATATTTATTAAAAATAGATACTTTGCAGTTATTCACCTGTGGTGAATTGTTGTGTGTACAGTGGGCTGCTTATGGACACGTGTGCATAGTGGGTAGAGTCAGGGAGAATGGAAAATAAAGGTTAAAAGCATCTTTATTGAAAAATAAAATATAAAAAAATAATAAACACAAATGAAATTGGGATTTCTGGTTTTGGGTTAACACATTCCTGTGAAGATGAAACACTAAATGGTGACTAGGAGTAGTTGCAATAAGGCTGTTTCTGGTGCTTCTTGATCCCTCCCTTAATAGTGATTGTTGTCTGATACCACTTGGCCATTAAATGTCACTTATTGCTTCTAACCAACCAAGAAATTGCAAGAAGATAAATAGGGACCACTTTAGTGGGAAGGTAAACAGTGTTCCATGCCTGCCACATGTCCACAGAAATGTCTGCAGACCCAGACAGTGCTAGCTCTTTGGTTATAAACAGAGATGAGCACTGAAACCTAGAGTCGGATATGACTGGCTTTCGATCAAGGGTGACCTTTACCTTAGCTCAGAAAACCTTAGATTTTATGAACATTTTATGAAAACCTTAATTTTATGAACATAATGTCTTTATTTTCCCCCATTTGAAACATCACCCTGCCTTAACTAATGAATGAAATGAAATAAATGAACTAATGAGCATAATTCAACACATCGAATTCACGCATGCAACCGAGTCCCCTCTATTCCCTTGCCCATCCATCCATCCTTCTTAGTAAAAGGTAAAGCTTGCCCTTGCTGGAAAGCCAGTCGTATCCGACTCTAGGGTTCAGTGCTCATCTCTGTTTCACAGCCGAAGAGCCAGCGCTGTCCGCCTTACCCATGGCTGATTCCCTGGCCGCCTCCCTTGGCCTCCTTTGAACTGCCTTTGCCGACCCTTCTCCATCCAACCAGGGCTCCTCAGCGTTCTGTCCCCGCCCCTTTAACTGAACACGTGTCGTCCTGGGGCAGCCAATCCGTGCTTTCGGCTATTTTATGAACTGGTTCGGAAGGCTGGTTCGGGTCGAAGGGGAGCAACTGTCTCGGCAGGGGGAAAATGACCGTGACCAGGTGGGTGTTTGGGACTGTCAGGCAGGGGCGCGGAGGGGTGGAGGAGGCGCGGGGTGTGTGTGCGCGCACACACACACACACACACACACACACACACACACACACACACACACACTCACACTCACACTCACACTCACACACACACACACACACACACACACACACACACACTGTCAGGCAGGGGCGCGGAGGGGTGGAGGAGGCGCGGGGTGTGCACACACACACACTCACACACTCACACTCACACTCACACAATCACACACACACACGGTCAGGCAGGGTGGCTGAGGGGTGGAGGAGGCGCGGGGTATACACACACACACACACACACACACACTCACACAATCACACACACACACACACACACGGTCAGGCAGGGTGGCTGAGGGGTGGAGGAGGCGCGGGGTGTACACACACAATCACACAATCACACACACACACACGGTCAGGCAGGGTGGCTGAGGGGTGGAGGAGGCGCGGGGTATACACACACACACACACACACACTCACACAATCACACACACACACGGTCAGGCAGGGTGGCTGAGGGGTGGAGGAGGCGCGGGGTATACACACACACACACACACACACACACACTCACACAATCACACACACACACACGGTCAGGCAGGGTGGCTGAGGGGTGGAGGAGGCGCGGGGTGTACACACACACACTCACACAATCACACACACACGGTCAGGTAGGGTGGCTGAGGGGTGGAGGAGGCGCGGGGTGTACACACACACAATCACACAATCACACACACACACACACGGTCAGGCATGGTGGCTGAGGGGTGGAGGAGGCGCGGGGTACACACACACACACACACACGGTCAGGCAGGGTGGCTGAGGGGTGGAGGAGGCGCGGGGTGTACACACACACACACACACACACACACACACACGGTCAGGCAGGGTGGCTGAGGGGTGGAGGAGGCGTGGGGTGTACACACACACAATCACACACACACACACACACACGGTCAGGCAGGGTGGCTGAGGGGTGGAGGAGGCGCGGGGTGTACACACACACACACACACACACACACACACACACACACACACACACACACACACACACACACACACACACACACACACACGATGGTCCTTTGCACCTTGGCTCTTAATGGAGGAAGCAACAGTCTGGATGGTGGGAGTAGGATTTGTAAAAAAAAAAAAAAAAGGGCTTGGGAAATTGGTCCAGGAAAAGCTGGGAAGGCAACTGGGGTGGATTAATTTTTTCTCCCTTACTATTTATCTGGGAGGGTTGCAGGAGAGTTAATGGAGAAATTTCATTTACCAAATAAGAGAGTAAACAAAACAGACAAGACTGACTGCTGTATTTTAATGTGAGCTTTCGTGGATCCACGTCCACTTCGTCAGACCTCGAGGGAGACTTCCTAGCAGTGATGGCATGTAACAGGTTCTCACCAGTTCGCCAGAACCGGTAGTAACTTTCCCCAGTGTCCTGGAGAACTGATAGCAGCTTTTGGGGGGAACCACCTTCGGGGCTTACCTTTTCACTGGTTCCCCCACTGCGCATGCACGCCAAGCACTTGGTGTGCACGCACGCCTGCAGTGCTTGGCGCGTATGCACAGCCTCCTTGCTGTCCTCCCAAGCGGGGAGGAGGAAGAGAAGCTGCTAGCCTGAAGCTCCCGATAGCCTGCTCCCCAAAGTGACTCACCTTTGGATGTGGTGTGTCTGTGTATTTTAATGTGTATTTAATACCTTTACCTATATTGACCTAATACCACACTTCCTAAAAAGGTCTGGTGGCCGGCAGGCCTAGCGGCCTGGCTTGGGGTTTTTAAGCAAAGTCTTGGAGTTACCTCATCAATAAGCTACACCTGTGCTGTTCCAATTGCTGTTCCAATTGGAGAACCCTTAAGGAGGCACAGCTGTTTTACATTTACGTTAAGGCCTATTATCCTTGAGAACCGGTACGATGACCATATCCATCTTGCAACATGGTGCTGCCCAGGCACTTATACCTACAGGTAAGTGATGGGTTTGTGTTTGGGGTGGGTGGATGTATTTTAATGTAATTTTTATTTTTATTTATTTATTTAATTAATTAATTTATGGGTTTGTGTGTGTGTGTGCTTATTTTATTTTATTTTATTATTTTATTATTTTTTCTTTGGCCCTGCCCATGACATCATGACATCATGATGTTAGCTCCGCCCACACTGATGACATCACGGTGGGGTAGTAAAATTTTTGACATCCCACCACTGCTTCCTAGCATCAATTTATACACACCAGGTACAGAGGCTGGTTAGCATAACAGGTATGTTTATCAGAGAATAAACAAAACTAAAAGCTAAGTTTATAAACCCGTGTGGCTTTTTACAACTGGTAATAACAGAAGATCCCTGGTTGGGGTTCATATTTATTTCCGTGAAGTTTGGTTGCCGTGAAGTCTCACTCTTATGTCTGATGAAGTGAACTTGATCCACATAAAGCTAACATTGTAGTACAGCAGTTAGTCTTTAAGGTGCCACAAGGTCTTTTTGTTTTGTTTACTCTCTGACATGCTTGCACAGACTTAACATGGCTACCGCTTCAAAAATCTCATTTACCAAGAACGTCTTTCTCCCTCTTTTGTAACTGATTTATATAAAACAGTTATAAAGTTTATAAGTGCTACAGTGTTTTTTATTTTTATTTTGTTTATTTTATTTTGTTTTCTGATATGCCTGAACCACAGACTAACACGGCTACTATTCCAAAAAATTCAAGTTGTAAGTTTGCTTGTTTTTTCTGAGGGAAAGGGAAACTTAAGCAGAAGCCAAATAACTTAAGTCTTCACAAGGTAGAAAACTGGGGAACTCTAAACAGGGGTGGAGAAAATTAGTTTTCTAGATGGTTTAGACCAGGGTTTCTCACTCTTGAGGCCCCCAGCTGCTCTTGAACTTCAGTTCCTAGAAGCCTTGACCAATAGGTCTGCTGACTTGGCCTCTGGAAATTAAAGTCCAAGAACATCTGGAGGTCCAAGGTTGAGAAACCCTGGTTTAGACTGTAGTTTCTATTAGCTGTGTCTAGTATGGCCAGTATCAGAGTGTGCGAAAATTATTCACTTTAAACAACATTTTACAAATTGAGTCTTTAAAAAAAAATCTTTATCGTTAAAACATGTTTAAGTGAAAACAAAGTGTGAGGGTAGTTCTAATGTCAAAAGTTTTATAGCTCAAACATTTCATGGTAGAACTTGAGATAATGAATGCTTATTCTGTTTATAAGATGTAGGCCTGTTTATGCTTATGTGCAAAGGTGATGATGATGTTATCCTAGCCATTGGCTGCAGTAGCAACATGTCTGCCTCTCATGAGCCTCTTAAGCATGCTTGAAAGCCAGTTACATCTGACTCTAGGGTATGGCACTCATCTCCATTTACAGTCAAAGAGCCAGCACTGTCTGAGTCTACAGACCTTTCTGTGGTCATGTGGCAGGCACGACTAGATGCCAAAGTGCATGGAACATGGTTACCTTTCCTGCCAAAGCTGTACCTATTTATCTACTTGCAATTTCTTGCTTTTGAGTGTTAGATTTGCAGGAGTGGGACAGAGACGGGAGCTTACTCCGTCGTGCAGCACTGGGGTCTTGAACTGCTGACCCTCCAGTCATCAAGTTCAGCGTCCTAACCACTAAGCCACCGCAGTCTCTGTATTTTTTTCTTATTACATAGGTACAAATTGTAACAGAAGATTGGGAATGTGATTCTAAATGGCTCAATCAGAGAAGGAAAACTGTCCAGAAACCTTGCCCCATCATCAGACACCTGGGGACCTGAGACGCAAGGAGAGGACCCCCTCCCTGGTTGCAAGTGCTTTGAGCAGCAGCAGGATTCCTGTGCCGATCAAAAGTCAAGTCCCAGCAGAACTTAAGCAAGCTCAGCAGAAAAGTCGGCTTCAACATGTGAGTGTGCCCTGAGCATTGTGATCGGTTTGGTTTTTGGAATGTGTTTTCTCTTGTGTTGCACCCTATCTTTGGTAGCATCTGCTTTCCTCTGCTTCAGTATTCACCTTTTAAAGCAGGTGGAGGAGCAGATCTTGTTGGCTTCCCAAGTGTTTTTTGCAGTGCAACTCCCATGGACCCTCCTTCACTGTGTTAGAGTAGAAGTTTGAAACCAAATGGAAGTGGAATTCCCTCAAGCATGGGATTTACTCTCTATTCCTGTGATACCAACTCCTAGTACAGAGATGCCTTCTTTGTTGCTCCTAATAGTATTTAGGCGGCCTGAACTGTATTTCAGTTTATGGATTGAAGATTAACTTCCTATGGTGAAGTAGATTTTTTTTCACCTAACAGGATAGTAAGCAGTCAGGATCCGTGCACCATCTATGGGACTTTGTTGGGTAGGGGGTCTCCCTTTTATTGGGGTGGGGGGATGACTAAAGTTAGTGTCTACAAAGACTTGTTGAAACTTCATTAATAATGAGAGAATAATCATATGCCATCAAGTAATTTCTGACTTATGGTAACCCTTTCCAGGGTTTCTTAAGACTACTAAGAAAAGGTATGCCATTCCCTTTGGGGAACACCTTGAGGCTGTGAAGCTTGCCCAAGGCAGGGCCCTGGTGATGGCAGCCAAAATGTTGTGAGTTCAATCCTGACAGGATTCATGGTTAATTCAGCCTTCCATTCTGCCGAGGTCTGTACAAAGTATTCAGCACGTTGGGGGGGAAATGCTAATCTTCTCTAAACCTCCCAGAGAGTGCACTAAGCACTATGGGGTGGTGTGCATAAGTGTAATTGCTATTGCTACATAAGCTGGCTCTCTTCCAGGGAGGCACATTGGGGAACTCCCATCCCTGGTTTTGCAGTCAGTTGTTCCAACTCACTTTGCTGCCCAGCCGGATTGCACCTCAATACACTTCTTTAAACTGGAAGAGGGACAAACCATGACCCACAATGTCATTTGGTGGATCAGCTGATTAAATGCCTTTGGGAGATGGGCAATACTAATGAAAGTTCTTGAAGTTGCTGCCTGAGAATGACCTTGGGCTTTGTTTTGTGGGATTTGTGCCTTCACCTTATTATTACAATGGGATTCTAGCATTCTAGTTCTATTGGTGAAAGCAATTGGTTTTGGAGTTGTACTCGCTTCTCTTCTCTTTACTACAGTTTCTACAGTTCCACAACCATCCTTGCTGGCTAGAATATTTCTGGGATCTACAGTGGTACTTTGGTTTACACAATTAATGCATTCTCCAGGATGTTTCCTGTTGCAAAAAAATTTGTAAACCGAAACGTGGTTTCCCATAGGAGGCATTGAAAAACTTTTTATTTTACTTTTTTCTGACCTCTCAAATGGATTAATTGGTTTTCAATGCACGCCTATGGGAAACTGCATTTTGATTTACAAATTTTTTTGCAATACAAATTCATAAACCGAGGCATTTTCAATGGATTTTCATTCGTAAACTGAAAATTACGTTAACAAAGGCATTCGTAAGCCGAGGTACCACTGCATATGGAATCTAGAACAGAATTTGCTTTGCCATTGGAAATTGGAGGCTGATTGGTTACCAAACTTAGCCAGACTCATCATCCTTTCTAATGTGATTGCCTTATTTTTTAACTTGATTTTGTTGCTAGGATGTATAACTGGGCAGATTCAAATCCTCTTGTGTCTTTTCACAGGCATGCCCACCCAGCCCAAAATCCAAAGGAGTCAAGAATTCCAGGATGCCTCCAATGGTTTCAGCTCCTGGTGTTGCAGTTTTGGAACCAGCTGCTGGTTTATTGCCCAAGAGCCTTTTCAGAGAACCCCTGGGGGAAATGCAACTGGGCACATCTGGCCATAGGAACAATGACACTTTGTCTGTCTGCAAAGGTAGGTATTACATAGGTGCAAGAGTTATTTGTTTTTTACTGATATAAATGAATGAATGTGAACCATCTTGTATAACTAGTTTTAACACGAAGGGATGAGTTATAAGAACTAGTAAGTGTAGGTTACTGGCTGGCTGGGGGGCAATGCTGGAAGATGTCGTCCAGAAAAATAAACTTTTTCTCTGTTTGTTTCCGATGTCGTACTTAACCAAGGAGAGAAACCTATGTCCCTCTAGATCGGTGGTTCCCAACATTTTTTGGCCACGCCCCACCTAACCATCTCTAAAATCCAGGCCCCACTCCCGTGACATATAATTCTTATTATTCAAAAAGTGAACTCCTATTCACATGGAGGAAGCCTAAAAGACAATTAACGGTTAATAACTCATTTCTTGAATTGCCCTCCCCTTAAAAGTCAAATTGACCCCCTGTAGGGCATGTGCCCCACGTTGGTAACCATGGCTCTAGACACTGTTGGACTATCAATCCTCTCCGCCCAAACCCGCATGGCCACAGAGTCTCATTTCTTGCTAAACCATAGATTGGCATAATGAGAATCCCTTGTCCTTGTCATAGGCTTCAGTAGTTCCCCTTCTCTTCTCAGCCATGATCACAAGGAATTGTCCAGCAGCAATGGAGGTCCATTGTTCATTAGGTACTGCTTTTTATCCCACATGGAGAAGCTTAGATGTTTAATGAAAACAAGCTGGTTTAAACCATCCCTTGTGAAGCTGGCTCATTTGCTTTAACCCATAAAATGGGTCATTTACAATGGAAGGAGAAGCCGTGTCCAAAGTGAAAGCTAGGCATGGTTTCATGATGGTAAACCATGGTTTAGGAAATTTGCACACAGTCACTGATTAATCCCAGTCTGGAGTAACAGTGGGCCACGGTGGACAAAACCATCTTCTAACATGCACCCAATGCTATCATCATTATTAGATGATTGTAAGCAGGCCTGCCTGCCTGCCTCTCACTCGAGTCTGACTTTCAGGAAACTGTGCTCACCTAAGAGTTTATAAATCTAGCAAAAAGAAATATCTCAAGCTATTTATTTATTTATTTAGTGAATTTCTAGTCAGCCCTACTCGCCAGGGCGACTCAGAGCGGATTACAACATGTCATATAAAAAATATAAAATCACAAATTCAAAGTACAATTTAAAAATCTAAAAACAGTTTAAAACATCTTCTCATTGTGCATACGTGTGTAATAAGCACCTTCCTGCTTGTTTACTTGTCTTGTTATACTATATCTTGTGCTCCAGCTCAGTCATTTACAGAGATTACTCCAAAAGTAGAAGAAAAGAAAACATTTCAAAATCAAAAGGATGTTTCTTTAACCCTGCAGTAAGCTAGGACTTAAGTATCATGCCTTTATTTTTGATAGAAACGAGCACGGTGGAATTTGTGCCAGATGTCACAGCTCTTGCCAGCATATTGTCCAACACGGGGCTGACAAACCGCATGGTGAGCGCAGCTCACAAGCCCAGCCTGGCTGGCCGAGTCCCTCTAAGAGGAAGCAGAGCCTGCTCAACCAGCATCGGGGTAAGTCTCCCATCACCCGCAGCGTGTCATTTTGTAAGTGTGTGTTGAGTTTGGTATGTATAGTTCTTCGCAGCCACAGGCTTGAAATGCAGGTATCAAGGCACATATACCTTTGGGAAGTAGCTCAGACTGGAGGGAAGTTCTTGGGGCTCAAGAAATAGAGTGTTCAGTAAAGGAGATGTGCTTTAGCTTGTGTAGTTTCCCACCCCAATTGGTTTTCATTTTGCCTGCTGAAATTTCAGCTCAGCTTTAGGGCTTGGGTGCATTTGTAGGAGTTCTTGTCTGTACATGATGAGGTGTGGCACATAAGTGCAACATCTTTGGGTTTATTGGGAGAAGGTTCTCTCCTGATTTTGATGACCCTTTGAAAGTCAAATTTGACCCTAGTCTCATGCTGTCATGGGACATTGCATGCCCATCAGATTGACTGTGTAATTTGCATTGTGAGTGTGCAGTCTTATTTGCCGTGTTCCCCAAACTAGTTCCTGGTGACTGGAACGGTGGAGAAGTAGACCAAACCAGGGACCTCTTGTCTTTATTTCTTTCTCCACACAGATTTCATTTTTGTATTAAACACGGGAATTCCATATAACAGTGATGGCCAGCCTTGGCACTCCAGATATTCTTGAACTTCCAATTCCCAGAAGCCCTGATCAGCAGGAGTGCTGACTTTGGCTTCTGGGAATTTAAGTCCAAGAACACATGGAGTGCCAGGGTTGGGCATCAGTGCCATATAACATGTTCTTTTTTTCTGTAGATGGCCCGACCTTCTGTATGCACAGGTGCTCCAACAGCACATCCTCCTCCTATAGTGCATGTCTCCAGATCACCATTGAAAGGTATGGCGATATTTGGATTCCTTCTTGGCATTAAAGAAGAGAAAACAAATCAGCATTTGAGGCTGTGTTGCAGTTTGGTGCAGCTCTGAACTATTTGAACCCATGGCTTCAGGTCATAGGCAAATCACCTTGAAACCTCTCACGCTTCCTCCACCTCTCCCTTCTTGGTCCACAGCAGATACGGATCAGCCCCAGTCCTGTAGCCTCCCCTTGACTACTCACCAGCTTAAGGCACTATCCACAACGTTCAAGACCTTTGACTCTCAGGTGAGTAGCAGGTTATCAAAATGTAATCCTTTTGCCTAAGGCTTTTAACGGCACCTATTGAAATGCCAGGACTGTGGTGTCTTAGTGGTTAAGACGCTGAACTTGATGACGGAAGGTTAGCAGTTCAAGACCTGAGTACTACACGACGGAGTGAGCTCCTGTCTCTGTCCCAGCTCCTGCAAACCTAGTAGCTCAAAAGCAAAACATTGCAAGTAGATAAATAGGTACCACTTCAGTGGCTCCCCCCCACCCTACACCACTGTAGTAGCTTCTGATTAAGCAGGCTGCGGCCTGCAAACACCTGTACTGTGCTAATCTTTGAGGTACCATAAAGTCAGTTGGCTTTTTTCCCTCTTACATGATTTTCTAGCTTGCATTTATAGAAAAGCTGTGGATAATAAGCTCTGTAGCTATGTTCCTCTGTTCAAAGTTTGCATACTGTACAGTAATACCTCAGATAACGCTAAGACTTGGTTCCACAAGTCTTGGTGTTATCCGATTTTTAGTGTTATCCGATCCATGTTAAAATCCTATGGGATGGATCGGATAATGTTAAAGCTCCATAGAGATACATTGTAACTGCACAGGCTTTAGCGGTTGTTATCCAATCCGTCCCATAGGACCTTAACGTTATTCGATCAAATTCTCCTCCCCAGATTACTTAACGTTATGTGATTTTAGCATTATCCGAGGTAAACGTTATCCGAGGTATTACTGTACTTCCATTTCCTCCTGGCAGTATGCGCCTGTCTGTATCTGTCTTACTGGGGGAGGAAGACCAGTGTTTTCCCCTCTACTTCTGGGGCTTCTTTCACCAGACGAGGGTTTAGGGCAGTGTTTCCCAACATGGGGCCCACGCCCCACAGGGGGCCTTCAATTCCCAAAAGCCTGAGTACTCATTGGGGCATTGACTTAGACTTCTGGGAACTGGAAGTCCAAAAACCAAAGGTTGGGAAACACTGATTTAGGGGGATGTTTTCCTGGTATCCCTAATGGCCTGACTCTTCCTCAGATGGAGACAGCAAAGCCCAGCCAGTCAACGGAGAACCAGGGAGAGAGCGAGTGTCACGATTCAGGAACCAGGCCCAATCCAGAGCATCTGAGCAGTGTTCTAAAGAGTGGCTTTCCAACTCAAAGGTGAGGGAAAGAACTGAGTGCCTCAGCAGGGGTGGGAGTGATGGCCGCTTGTGCTGTTTGTGGATGCTAGGCAGGCCACCGTTCCCGATGTGTAGAACCGATCTGTCCTGCTGTTTGTCTGGGTTTCTTAACATCCCCCTGGCTTGTCTCGGAAACATAGCAGACTCTCCATCTGACATCTAGCTTCATGCTGCATCTTTTCACCTTGCCTTGCTCCCCTGGGCTTCACCCTCTCCTGCTTGGGGTGTCCTGCCCAACATATTGTATTGTAATGTAATGTATTTTTTGTAAGCTGCCCTGAGTCGTCACGGCGAGTGGGCAGCAATATAAATTTGAACTAATAATAAATAAATAAATCTCCTGTTAGGCTGCCTATCTTGGGCTGCCACGCATGAAGGGTCGGTGATGTGTTTGCCCCATGGCCTCTGCTCGGGAGAGCCTTGCTGGTCAATCTCCGGCTGCAGAGAATGCCAGACTTGAGAAGCAGCCAGTTCCGCTCTCCAAAACAGAGTACGACCAGCTCCGGAGAACCATATTAGCTCCACCCACCTACCCCGTGGGAGCAATGTGATAGCAGGGAATTGGCTAGTGCATGGGTTCTCAGGGTCAGGCATTGTGGGCCGAGTGCCCTAAGAGATGTGTGTGTGCTACTCTGGTGTAGAAGACTAGTGTTTCCCAAACTTTGGTTTTGGGCTTCAATTCCCAGAAGCCTAAGTCAATTTCCCAAAGCACTGATCAGCCAATGTACTCACTTAGGCTTCTGGGAATTGAAGTCGCCCTGTGGGGTGTGGGCCCCACTTTGGGAACCACTGGTGTAGACACTCATCCAGGCACCCCCATCCCCAGTGCCTGGTACTGGGGAAGGGCTCCTTTGAGTTGGGCTCTGGAGGGCTTGGCTGGTTCCGGCACTGGCGCCTTAGCATAATTGGTGTGGGTGTTCCTAGAGAGGGTGAAACCGCAGTGGATGCAGTGCCTGAACTTGCCCCACTAGGCAGCAGGAGAGCGTGAACCATTTACTGCTGATTCCTTGGCTGGCATCCTTAAGGTGGATCTGTCTGTTGGGGGTGGAAACTGCTCAAGAAGGCACTCATTAATGCCCACCTTTTATTTATTTATTTATTTTACTTAGATTTGTATCCCGCTCTCCTTGGTAGCAACCGACTCAGAGCGGCTCACAAAGTCCCCTAATATCACTATTAAAGTGCAGACAAAATACAATAGCATACAACATAACAAAACAGTATAGTACAGTAAATATCATATAGTAGGTCAGTACACATTACACATCAATACATATTATAGTACAATCAAAATACCATGGCATGTAGTGCAACAGAGCAATAAGGTTCAATAAATATCATACAATAGAGCAGCACACATCATAGTAAAAAACATTATAATGCAAAAATGTCCACCTGCGACTATAGTCCAATTCCTCTTCCTGGCCAAAGGACGTAGGTCGGGAGTCCCAGCTGCGTCTCCTCTCCCCGGGCTACTGGGGACTGCAGTGGCTTTGTGGTTAAGACAATGAACTTGATGGCTGGAAGGTCGGCAGGTCAGCAGTTCGAGACCCAAGTGCTGCACAACAGAGTGAGCCCCTGTCGTCTATCCCAGCTCCTGCCAACCTCGCAGTTCGAAAGCAAGAGATTGCAAGTAGATAAATAGGTGCTACCTCTGCAGGAAAGGTAACAGCATTCCATGTGCTCTGGCATCTAGTCATGCCTGCCACTTGACCACAGAAATGTGTCCAGATGCAGACAGCACTGGCTCTTTGGCTGTACCCTAGAGTTGGATACGACTGGCTTTTGAGCAAGGGGGACCTATTAATTGCAGAAGTAGCCCTAGAATACTACATTCCAGTATAAATTCCCAGTGAAAGCTAGGAAAGAGAACTTTGTTGCATATAACAGCAGTTCTGAAGCTTTCAACTGTCTGTTACTCTCTGCTGTCTTCAACAGTGACTTGATCGAGAAGGAGGCCACAGAATCGTCATCTTCGAAAGGTGAGCGAGAACATTTTCATGTCCTGTTCAGTGGGCAACTGTGAAGGTGGATGCCCCCAGGTTTGTCAAGGTGTAACAGAAGGGACCTGCCTTGCAGGTAGGCCCCAACGGTCTTCTGGATTGCACTTCTCTGGCTGGACAACCCAGGCCCCGGATATGTGTAGAAAAGGTAGCATTAGGTCAAATAACCACTCCAAGTTTCTTCAAGAAATATATTGAAAGCATTGTAACATACAGGATACAGTTCATCAAAAGATCAGCAAGCATTTCAAAGCAGAAATTAACCATTAAAGGTTCCAGGGAAAGCACTCCGGCTCTCCTCCTTCCACAAGTCTCACATTTTGCAGAATGGCTACACAGCACTCCATAGAGAGCAAAAGCTCTGTGTGTGGGTGTCTGAATCACTGGGCTACACCTCTGGCCCTCCTCCTTAGGGATTCCAGCCCATGATCTTACAGCAAAGGATGTCAATCACATTTTGACTGTCACTTTTGCAATTCCATGTGGTTCAATGGTTTTGAATTCTTCTTTCTCCCCCAGATCCAGAATCACCATTTTAAGTGTACTGAAACTCAATTAAGTGGGTAACAAGGCTAATGGAAAAGCACCTTTTAAAAAGGGGCTATTCTGTGACACAGGGAGACCCTCTTTGGCTGACTCGAGTGCTGCTCTCAGTCCCCTGGTCTAGCATCAGGTGGCTATAGCTCTCCAGCCAAGGGGAAAGTGCAGTCTCCCTCCCTCCCGCTTTTTCTGCTTCCGTATTGAAGTGCTGTGAAAGCCAGGCAAAATCTGACAGACTTAGTCTTCAGTAGCTATTTCGAGTGATGACTCTCCAAATGAGAAAGAGCATTAGGCCACTGGATAAAGCGCCCCAGAATAGCCAGTAAATACTCTGGGATTCTGCTTTGGCTTGCAAACAGGAAACTTTGTTAAAGAAAAAACAAAACAACTGTAAAGCAAGGCTCAGCGGTTGACACACTTCTTCTTCAGGTGCCGTATCCATTCCGGATGTTGGCTACCATCACGGCGATAGTCTTCCTGTTCTTAACTCCTCGGAACAGTTCTTCCGAGGACATGCCACAGCAGTCTCTCGGGTTCTTCTGCCATGAAGTCCTTCTACGTCCAGGGCCTCCTCTCTTCCCAGGGGTCTTTCCTTGCAGAGGTTGACAAACATGCACACCAAAAGAAGCAGGACGTGTGCCCAAACAAGGACGCCAGCGTGGGAAACACACAACTGCCCCAATTGGGCAAGACAACATTAAAAGATGGCACAACCTGTAGGTGTACAAAAGACTTCTGCCCTTCTTGAAAGGGGACATGGCAAAAGCCCTGTGAGTGTGTGACAAGGCTAGCACACCAATCTTTCCCTTAAGTAAGGGGTAACTAAAACTCCTGATGCTCCATAGGAGTTTCATCTCCCTGCTGCTTTGATCAGATGGTCATCCTGACCCACCTGGTGCTTCAATGTCCAAAGGCTAAGCCTTAACTATACCTATGCTCTTCAAAAGGTGGAAATTATACCCTCTGGTCCCATCTTCTAATGACCCTCATTACAAATAGAATTGGGGGCGCAGGGCCACGAGGCTATCCAACGGGTGAGCTCGTTCCTTTGCAGGTGTTCCCTATAAGTCTGTCCTCAGCTTTACAGTTACAGCCAAGGTGAGAGTTGGGACCAAGGGGAGAGAAGGAGGTGGCCAACCAGTGCTCCTAGCCACCTGCCATGTTTCACTTTCAAGGCCATCCGGCTGACCTTTTTCAAACCCCTTTTATATGTGCTCTAGGTCCTTTGGTACTACAGTGGTACTTCACTTAAAGAGCATAATGCGTTCCACAGGATTGCTCTTTAAGTGAGTTTGCTCTTTAAGCGAAACACCATTGTAAGTGACCAATTGTGACTTCTGGTGGGGGGGATTGCAAACCCCGATTTATTTGTTAAGCAGGTTTTGGTTGGTTTTATTTGTTAAGCGTAGAGAACATTCAGATAAAGTTTTGCTCTTTAAGCGAGTTACTCTCTAAGCAAGGTGCTCTTTATGCGAGGTTTGACTATTTCTTCACAGCAAGCATGTCTGTAGAGCCTTCCTTCCTTCATTCTCCCCCCACCCCAGTGTCCTAGATATCAGCTTGATAATATCCATTTGGAAAAGAGTCTAAGGGCAAGTGGTACAGCATGAGTTCCCAATCTAAGGCCTACAGGCCGGATCTGGCCCACAATGCCATTTCATGTGCCCCACCCCATCCCTCCAAGGGCATTCGAGAAACAAAATGCCCCCCTTTGAAGCTGTTGGGGCAAAATGACCACCCCCATCATGCAGACAGGGCAAAATGGCTTCTCGGACTTCGAAGCTGACTGAGAGAGCGTGACCCAGCCTCCGGCTTGGAAAGGTTGGGAACCCCTGTGGTAGAGCATGAGTGTGTTTCAACCACAGCAGGCTGAACCTTTCCCCGTCGGCCTTCTATTTCTTCTTTTTCACACTACCTTTCTAAGAAGCTCATGGTGTTCACAAGAGGGGTTGCGAACAGAGTACTGTTCAGATCAGGCGAAGAGACTGTGCCGTGTGCTCTTGAGTGGAGTTCTTGATTTTACTCAGCATGGAGCACGGAAGGCTCGTCTCAAGCTCGTTCCTTCGTAACATGGTTATCCCCTATATTTGCAGAGGAAGAGGAGTTTGTACCAGATCCAGCGGCCAAAGCGAGCATTCTTTCTAATGTAGGCCTCTGCCGTTTTGCCCTCGGAGCCAATGGCAAACTGAGCTTGGCCCAGCGGGTGCCACTAAAAGATGCTCGGAAGAATTCTTCTGCTAGTGGCAGCTCAAAGAAGGTGAGCAAAGAAGGGCAGGGGTGGGTTTCTGGGAAAGTCTGGGTATCTCTATCCCCCATGGATGTGGGTGTTTGGGGCATAACTGTCCCATCAATATCCTGGAGGGCAGGGAACGGGGAAGTCAGTGGTTTTTCTGAAGAGCTTCTTTTATGTTTGCAAGTTAAGCCAAGTAATACCTTCCTTTTATACAGGCCTTCCTTTTAATTGATATTACCTCCTTTTAAGGCCATCTGGCTTTGTTTCCTGTGTTTTTTCTTGTGTTTTTATTGGGATGATTTTATCTATTTATCATGTATACAGTAATACCTCGGGTAAGACTAAAATCGGATGTCAGGGAATTTGAGGCAAACATTTGCATCGTACAATGTTAAGATAACGTTGTGCAATGCAATTGTTTGCCTCAAATTCCCCGACGTTGATCTCTGCTTGAAAGCCTGCAGGGCTGGAGAACAGCCCTGCAGGCTTTGGGGCAGAGATCTACCGAGGCTTAGACCCGCTGGAGTGGTTGGGGGGAGATCGGGCAATCTGGTCCCCCCCCCCCAGCCAAACCGGCGCTACAGGCTGCCTGCTTTGGAATCGGGGTGGCTGGAGGTGCCATCCACCCCCCAGCCAACCGGATCCCAAAGCAGGCAGCCCACCCAGATTCTCTGCTTTGGGATCGGACTGGCTGGAGGTGACTCCCCAAGCAAACTGGATCCCCAAGCAAACTGGATCGCACAACGTTAAAAACCGGATAATGTTATGACTTGTGGAACCAAGTCATAACGTTATCCAAGGTATTAGTGTATATACATTGTCAGCCACCCTGAGTGGTACTTGCACCAAAAGGGTGGGGTATAAATGTGAATGATCGAACAAACAAACAAACAAACATGGGTGATGCCATTTTTATCTGTATAAGAATTCATGCTTGGAGAATCAGTTAACTTTCAGTGTAAAGGATTAAAGCAATGGTTCCCAACCTAAAGCCTGTAGGCTGGATCTGGCCCACAGCACCATTTCATGTGCCCCCCACTTGTCCAAGAGCACTTGGGAAACAAAATGGCCTCCCTTTTGAAGCTCTTGGGATAAAATGGCCACCCCCATCGTGCAGGCAGGGCAAAATGGCCATCTGGCCCTTGAAGCTGACTGAGAGAGTGTGACCCAGCCCCTGGCTTGAAAAGGTTGGGAACCCCTGGATTAAAGAGTTCCTACCGGACTGTTTGTGCATTGGTTCAAATCTTTGCATGACCCCTGTTTTTAAAAGTGATACATGTATGAGGGGAGAGGTATTTTTTTTAAATAAAGTATGGCCATAGGGCACTTAGGGGCCATGACAACAAGTGTGGTTCCCTCAGCATGCCCAGCTGTGTGGCACAGTGGAAAGCAATGTTTCCGTCCCCAAAAAAGGCAGAGGCCATGAAATGTTTGACTGCTTTGTGGACTCCTCATTGGAAAGCACTTGAAGAATTTGGCACCAGTTGTGGACCACAAAAAAAGAGAGAGCAGTGTAAAGCATTCTACTTGACGGGAAGCCCTATAGGAGTGACGTACAGGCTGAAGACAGGGAAGAAGCACTAAGCTTGGGAAACCTGGCAGCCATTTACTACCCATCAAAGTGCTTTCTTAGATCACCATTTGCAGTCTGGTGCAGGACTGGCCCTGGGGAACAGCTGGTTGGGATGCTGAGGTGGCTCTTTGTGGGATAGGCCTTGGCCATGATGACCATGGGGCACGAATTCATTCTCTGCTTCTAGGGTGAAGAGGTCTTTCCACGTGGGCCGTGTGTGAGAGAGTCTTCACTAGGAAAATTTGGTCGTGTATCCTGTCATTCCACACAGGGCTTAAAAGGTAACTTTTGGAAAGGGGCTGTCCATGAACCTTTGGGGTTTCTAGACTCATTTGCTCTTGGAACTGCCTGGAGTTTCCAGTCCCCAGGACCAAGGAATCTGGCTTCCAATTGGCATCTTGTTGCTATAGCAGCAGCAAATAACAACAACAATACCAGTCACATGCATTGTCCAAAACAGAGTTAATTGAATTAGATATTTGTAGAAAATAATTAGGAGGCAAGCTGTAAGTGATTCATATAGCACCTGTGATGCTAATCCAAAGAAAGTGTTCCTCATATGGTAGCTGGGTGCTTGAAGTTAACTTTAATGGATTCTATATGGAGGCATAATCAAGCTGCAAAGATAATTTTTCAGCAGTGGGCTATATCTTAGAGATTACTCACATTTTATAGATTCCATTCTTATAGATTACTCACAATGACCAGCAGTTATAAAAAAATTAAACCAGAATACAGTAAAACCCCGAGTTACATAAAAAGTCAGGTCTGTAGCTTTTTGCGCAAGACGGATTTTTTAAATGTAAAAACACGGGATTCCCATAGGGATGTATTGAAAAAATAAAAAAATGGTCCAGACCAGAAATAATGCAAAAAAAATAAAAATAATCAGCACAAAGGGAATGTAAATGGAGTGATCTCCCTACCCTTTTCCATTCTGGTATTGCTTCCTCTCAAGTGGTTTGTCTGGCCATCGTGGGCCAGCGCTGTCCCCACTGCTTCTATCGGGACTGGGAGAGTGCGGAGGGGGGCATATCTGCTCAGTTCGGCTCTTTGTCCGAGGTCCCCTTGCAGCACACTAGTTGGGAACGCGCGTCGGATGAAGTCCACTCCATTCTGTCCGACGCGAGTTCCAAGCTAAAGCATACTGCAGGGGGACTTCAGATGAAGAGCAAAACTGAGCGGATATGCTCCCTGCACTCTCCCAGTCCTAGTAGAAGCAGCGGAGACTACGGAAAATGCAGCAAAACTGCTGCAATTATCGCTGCTGCTGCCGCCTCCATCGCCGCTACAGTAAGTGATGTCTTGCGACTTCTGGCCATGGTAATTGATGTCTTGTCACTTCTGGTGGTGGGGGTGGGTGGCGCAGGGTGGAATTTTTAAGTCTAAAATGGCACAGGCCTGCCATTTTAGAATTTAAAATGGCGGCACCACCATTATAGACTTACAAGATGCAAGGAAACCCATTATGTAAAATGATTTATTTGCATAAAACAGGACGCATTTTCCTCAAAATGTCGTTACGTAAAACTTTTTATGTAAATTGATGTGTACATTAATCGGGGTTTTACTGTACTGTATCAGAATGAGCATTTTATCCTGGGTAAAATAGTTAGTTTTAATAATCTGGATACATTATACTTCTGGATAAGCAGCAAATTAAAACATGCCTTAGAGAAATTGGAGTACAATCAGTATGCAAAATCAAAAGTATGAAAATTGTGAAGTAAGAAACAGTAAGGCAAGAAGTTAAAAGACAACAGATACAAGATAAGGTATTCCTGAAGTCTTTCTAAAACCTTTGGTTGCCAATTTAAACAATTGCCAGTGGGGAATCAATCTTCCAACCTCTGGCTTTACATTCAGATGCCCAGTTCACTGAGTTTCCCAGCCAATTGATGTTTTTCAGCCTCTCATTTGTCTCTCTCTTCCATTTTACAGGTTTGGGAAAGTCAGAGGCTTCCGAAACTGAGATCAGAAACACACCTGGCCGCAGACCTTTGGTTGTCGACTCTTCACCCTTTGGATTGGCTGGGAGGGTTCCTCTGACCTGTCCACCATCCTCGGTTTGTGCTTCAAGCAGGGTAGAACAGGGGTTCGCAACCTACACCCCGCGGTGCCATTTCATGTGGCCTACTGCCCTGGTTCCCGTCGCTGCTGCCAGAAGCAGCGAAAACAGCCAAAAACGCACAGTAAATGCACCCACAGTTGTCGTAAACGCATTTGCAACAGCCATGGATGTGGTTTATGGCGGCATTTATGGCATTTATGTGTCCAGCCTGGTCAGCTATCTGGGGGGACATGGTCTGACCCACGGCAGGAAAACATTGAGAACCCCTGGAGTAGAACTTGGAATCGTTTCTGTTTTGGACTACAGTTCCCAGAGAGTTACCAGCCCAAAAGGGAACTATTGTATTCTTAAGTTCTGGAAAGAGGAAGAAGAAAACCAGCTGGCTCCAAGCAGGCAACCTTTTCACAACTGGCTGAGGGCAAGTCTTGGAAAACATCAGAGCATGTCAATAGCACTGGGGTTTGTGGCTTACATGAACCGGGAAAGCAAAACTCCTTGGCCTAGCCTTTATTCATTGGGGCCTTCTAGGTCTGTAAGTGATGGCCATAAAGCCCTGCTAGAAGGCACGTGTCCTGCTCTTGCAATAAGCCTCTTTCCTGGCTTTCCTGTGTGTTTTCATACTAAATAGAAAAAGGACTGGCTTATGATTGATAAACATCTTTGTTAGGAACAGTGAATATGTGACACCCCATCAGAGTTTGGAAATGTGGGGTTTTTTTTAAACTAGAACTCCCAGAACCCCCTGTTCAGCTTAGCTAGGAGGAGTTGCAGTCCCAAAATGTGCCTTTCCATGCTCCTGATGTTGTTGAGTTGCAGTTCCCAGGAGCCTTAACTAATATACATGGTTGTGGAGAATGATAGGAACTGTAGTCCAGTTGTATCCAGAGGGCCACATGTTTCTAATTTCTGCTGCATATCTTGGAACCTGCCATGTCCACCGCCTTCCATACAAATTTCTCTGGCTATTAAAATCACCTTTCAAGGTATTTTCTACTTACGTTCCCACCTTCACAGATTACCCAGGGGACAATTGGGCTGTGACAGATGTTCCCCAGAGAGGTTTGACTGACACCTAGGCTAGTGAGTTCAAAACTGTACACACGCATGTACGCACACACACACACCCTCTCTCTCCTTTCTGCCCTTTTTTGTTTGTTACATGTTGTAACATTGGATAGGGCAGTATATAAATCTATTAAATTAAATTTGAATGAACAACTGTTGTGTTTTTTAAAAGCTGTGCTTTAATTTGCAGCTTTGGTTTGTTTAAAATTGCTGTTGAAAGCCACCTTGGCTATTCTTAAAGAGATCGAAACTTTCCTTTAAAAAAAAGTACCAACTGATGAAGCTTATATAAAGAGAAATCATTTGCACTTTGTACCCGTGAGACCACAGGTACCTCTGTGGTGCTCCATGGATTTAGGGCAGAGATCTTTCTCAATGTTTAACTGGACCCTCTGTTTGGCAGCTGTCTGCTCTGCCACTGAGTTACCCAAGTCCTCTTTTAAGGTCCTAGTTGGGGTACACAGAAAGAGCCTCCTAGAAGATTGTGGTATTTTTGAACCACAATTGAGTGTGCCCTGATAATGGCAACCTTGTGTTGCCAGTTAATCTTTCTCCTATCGGGTCAGGTGAAAGGAACTCAAGAATGAACTCGCCAAAAGGTGCCTCCATTTTGGCAGTTTCACGCCTGGCCTAGACACGGAAGAAGAAGAAGAAGAAATGGCTAGTTTGTTAAGTTTTTTTGTCTTGTGCTTTATGGTCACTCATTCAGCTCATGCTCTGAATGTTTCCTCTTGCAGCGGCGCCCTCCCTGGACATTCAGCCATGCAACTCCTTCTTCCCGCCCAAAGTCACGAAGGGGAGCAGCTCAGCCTGTAATAGAAAAGCAGCAGGTAGGTGGAATTTAATCTTCTGACTGACTCTATGAAGGGACTACCAGCATGGCTGAGGGTAATTTGCCCCTAAACATTTCAGTTGCCTCAGTCCTTCTGGGATATTCTGTCTTTGGAAAGACTAGCTATTGAGATTTTGACTGACCTATAGCTAATTTGATATTAGATACCTATCACTGATTCTCCTACGTTCTAGATAAATACAGTATGATTCTGAATAATTGTTATGATGGTTCAGGTATCCTATTTATCCACATTGATAGGACTGAGCAGGTTCCTCAAGGATTTTTTTTTTGCAAGCACTGGCAATTTCTGATCTATCACTTTTAACATCTGGCCCTTGTCCTACAATGACAGGTGGCTTGTGCTGCAGTAGGTTAAATTATTTAAAAAACATTTTCAAATGAAAAAAAAATACATAATATAAGGTTACGGTAAAGGTTGCCCTTGCTCAAAAGCCAGTCATATCTGACTCTAGGGTTCAGTGCTCATCTCCATTTATAGCCAAAGAGCCAGTGCTGTCTGCGTCTGCAGACGTTTCCATGGACACGTGGCAGCATGCCTAGATACCAGAATGCACGGAACGCTGTTTACCTTCCCACTGAAGTGGTACCTATTTATCTACTTGCAATTTCTTGCTTTCAGACTGCTAGGTTGGCATGACCTGAGACAGAGATGGGAGCTCACTTCATCGTGCAGTTCTCAGGTCCCAAACGGCTGACTTGCCTACCTTTCAGTCATCAAGTTTGTCTCTTAATCACTTGAGCCACCACAGTCCCTTACATAATATAAACATACCCAGTAATCATAAGATGTAACAACAATAAGACTAACCATAACATCAATTATAATAAAAAGACATATAAAGAAAGAATAAAAAAACAAGCAATGAAACAACAAATATATGTATATAAGGACCTATGGGACATTAAATACTTTTAATCTATTATCCAAACATAACATTTTGTATCCTGCCAACCTAGCAATTCGAAAACAAGAAATTGCAAGTAGATAAATAGGGACCACTTCAATGGGAAGATAAACAGAGTTCCATGTCTAGTCATGCCTGCCACGTGATCACAGAAACATCTGCAAAAGCAGACAGCACTGGCTCTTCATCTTTGAAACTGAGATGAGCACTGGACCCTAGAGTCAGATACGACTGGCTTTCGAGTAAAGGAAACCTTTACCTTTAACATTCAATTTGTATAGTTATCCCCTATTTCCCAAAAGTTGCATATTCTTGTCTAGCTTCTTTAGACTTAACTAAAACAAGGTTAACAAATTCTCCCCAAGTCTCTTTAAAATCATTTTTAATCAATCCCCTTTTAAACTTTAATTCACAAGTCAATTTATCATTAATTGCTAAGTTCCACAATTCTTTATACCAATCCCCCAACAAGAATTCAGAGTATACTTTTTATTTTCTAACAATAGGTTGCGTAAATGGAGGATAAAGCTTTATCTTCACAGAATTGCCAACGATGAATGTTTCTCTCATTAAGTGTTTATTGCTTTCAAGAACATGTGCGTGTAACACAGACATGGTACTTTCTACAGAACTTTATGTTGCAGAATTTTTTTGAAGGGGGAGGGAACTATAGCCTAATCAGTAAATAAATTAAAACTCCGAGTTATGAAAAAAAATCGGTTCCATGGCCTCTTTCATAACTTGATTTATTTTTTGTAACTTGACATCCCCATAGGGATGCATAGAAAAATAAAATACTGTAAAATATTTTAAACGGAGAGATCTCCCTAGTGTTTGGCTGCTGCTTCCTTCCTTCCTCCTGTTACTCTGAAGAGTGGGAACCACCACCACCACTGTCCCCGCTGGTGCTACGGTCTGGTAGAGCATTGGGGGGGGGGAGTCCCAGAAACTTTGTTGCAACTTCAAGGGGGGGGGGGCTTTTGCTGTCACAGTGAAGTCTCTGGGCTTCAAAGAATGGCGGGGACTAAGGGGAACGCTTTCCCAAATCCTTCCGGAGGCAGTGGAGTGGTGGACACGCTGGACACAGCGGCAGAAACAGCAACAGGGACATCGTAAAAATACCCCCGTTAGCTGTTTCTTCCACTGTTGCTGTCCCGTCCGCCAGGCCCGCAGGCTCTGCAAAGGTCAGGAGGAAAGATTCCTTCGGTCTCTCCCATTCTGCATAGCCCAGTGCCCTTGCTGTGAACAAAAAAGTAGGAGGGACTTTTTTGATTGCAGCAAAGGCTCTGGGCTTTGCAGAATGGCAGGGACTGAAGGAATCTTTCTTCCAGACCCTTCCGGAGCCTGTGGACCCCGCGGACAGGCCTGTGACTGCAGCAGAAACAGCCATGAGAGCATCGTAAAAAACGTCCTTGTGGCCGTTTGTGCAGCTGTGTCTGGCATGTCCGCCACCCCCTCCACCTCCAGAAGGCTCTGGGAAAAGGATCCCCTCAGTCCCTGCCATTCTCCGAAGCCGTGATCACCACCGCTTCCTCTGCCACCTCCACCACCACCAAGGTAAGTGATTTTTGGTGGGGTGGTGGTGGGGTGGAATTTTTGAGCTCAAAATGGTGGTACTATCCTTTTGAGCACTAAAATGGCGGCAGCGTCATTTTGATCTGTAAAAATCTGCACAAACCCCTTTTGTAATACGGGTTATTTGTGTAAATCGGGACACCAATTTATACAAATAACCCTTTCGTAAATCAGGGGTTTACTGTACTTATTTATATTTAATGTATGATGCTTTCTTCACAGGTTTTGATTCTCTTGAACACTCTTTAAGGCTAGGCTGGGGAACCTGTGGCCCTCTAATTACTGATATGTAATGACTCCCAGGGGGACTGGTGTGACTTAGTAGTTAAGATGCTGAACTTGATGACTGGAAGGTTGGCAAGTCAGCAGTTTGAGACCTGAGTGTTGCAAGTTGGAGTGATCTCTTGTCTCTGTCCTGGCTCCTGCCAACTTAGTAGTTTGAAATCAAATTATTGCAAGTAGATAAATAGGTACCACTTTGGTGGGAAGGTAAACAGTGTTCTGTGCACTCCAGTGTCTAGTCCTGCCTGCCACATGTCCACAGAAATGTCTGCAAATGCAGATAGCACTTGATTTTTTTTTGGAATAGTAGCCGTGTTAGTCTGTGGTTCAGGCATATCAGAAAACAAAACAAAATATAAAACACTGTAGCACTTTAAGGACTAACTGCTATATTTTTATTGTTAGCTTTCGTGGATAGCACTGGCTCTTTGGTTGTAAATGGAGATGAACCCTGGACCCTAGAGTGGGCTACAACTGGCTTTTGAGCAAGAGCAACATTTACCCTAATGATTCCCATCATCCTCTGTCAGGCTGTTTTGGAGTAGGCAGGAACTGAGATCCGCCAATACCTGGAAGGCCACTTATTCCCCCATCCATGCTTTATTGGGTCCTTGGCTTTAGAGCTAGAAAACAAACAGAGGGTCTAATTAGGTTGGCCATAAAGGGAGAGCAGAGTTTGAAATTATTACTGCCAAAAATTCCTCTCATCCATGTTGTCTTGCCCAGGAAACATCCAGTGTCCCCCCAGGGGTAGCATCCACTGGCACCAAAGAGGATGACACCCCCACATCCTGGGTAAGTGTTCATTTAAAGGGGGAAATAGGAGAGCTCCTTGTGTAGGGAAAAACATCTGCAGTAATTTGGATTTATGGGTCCTCCAGGTGATATAGTGGATAGAATTGTAAAGGGTGGAATTTTAAGGAGTTGTGGGACTCATAAATTGCCCTGAAGCCTGAGAGTGAGGGAAAAGAATTTCGGCAGGTGCCTCACCGACCCCTCTCCGCCATTCGGTGATTGTGATAAGAATAATACAGTGTTGGCAAACCTTGGTGCTCCAGGTGTTCTTGGACTTCAGTTACCAGACTTCAGTTGGACTTCAGTTACCAGAATCCCTAAGTCAGCACTCCTTCTGATCAGGACTTCTGGGAATTGAAGTTCAAGAACAGCTGGAATGCCAAGATTTGCCATCACTGGAATAATGGATCAAGACTCAGAAGACCTGGGTTTGATGCAGAAGTGGTAGAACCATGCCTTAGATATCTCACATTGAAAACCTATTAGGGCTGTTATAACTCAGTTATGACGTGATGGAAATGCCTTCAGTTCATACGCTTAAGCTCATTTGCAATAATTCCTCTCCACCCCCCAGCCTGAGTTCCAGAAAATTTTAACCCAGGGGTGCCAAACTATGGCCCATGGGCTGGATCTGGCCTCCAATGCCAATTCATCTGGCCCATGCCTCCCTTGTTGCTCCTGGAAGTGGAAGTAAAATGCGCCTGTACGGTTTGCTGTATGGGTGTGTTTTACTTCCGCTTTCGGGAGTGACGAGGGGCGCATTTTACTTCCGCTTCTGGGAGCAATGAGGGGCATGTTTTACTTCTGCTTCCGGGAGGGATGAGGGTGGTGTGGGCCGGATGAATTGGTGTTGGGGCTGTATCTGGCCTACGGGCCGTAGTTTAGTCACCTCTGGGTTAAGCAGAGAATATGGCAGCCTAAAATCTATCTCATCCAGTTGCAAAACATATCTGTTGCAAAAGGAACATTTTACTTCCACTTCTGGTGGGAGGAACCATGTGACCGGCCTGCTGCATCACGTGACTGGCCCGTGACCCAAAAAGTTTGGGCACCCATGTTTTAACCCATGGAAGCAACATAACCTTTTCTTCCTGTGCAGGGGAAGATTGCTGTGCGGTTATTTCATGACGAGTCAGCTGCCTCAATGAAGACAGCACCAGCTGTTCCTGTGGTCACCCAGGAAATGGGAAAACTTCAGGTAGGCCAGAGAGGTGGGAGAGGCAGTGATAACAGAGAGCATCTCTTTTGCTTGCCCAAAGTCCTGAGTGTGGACATGTTCTCCAACTATTCCTTGTTAGTTGTTGCTATGGAGAATGCAGCTCTGGTATATCAGGAGTTAGGAGGTCTAGCCTTTATCATTAAGTTCATAAAGTTGGATAATAAAATGATAAACAAGTAAGTATTTGCCAGGAATGATGCTTAGGATCTGTAAACATAAGAGGCAGTGGATCTCCTCTGGCAAGCTAAACCCCAAAAGCAGAAAAGAGGGAGCCCTCTAAGTCAGTGGTGGCAAACCTATGGCACGCATGCCAGAGGGAGCACTCAGAGCCTTCTCTGTGGGCACGCCCCAGCACAGAGTTTGCCCCGCCCCTCTGCCCAGCAGCCCAATGGGAATGCTTCCTCCCTCCCCCAGCACAGAGTTTGCTCTGCCCAGCAGCCCAGTGGGAATGCTTCCTCCCTCCCCCATCACAGAATTCACCCTGCCCGTCTGCGGCATGGACAGCAGCCTGTTGAATTTGGGCACCCGGTCTCTAAAAGCTTTGCTATCACTGCTCCAAGTAAATGCAAATGGAACTAGTGAAGAACCTTAAGTTTTGGGTTTAGCTAGAATTGGCATAGACAGCAAAGCATGGAGCGTTGTAACAGGGAAAGCATGCAGCAACTCTTGAAGTGAAAGGGATTAACCTGGCTATAAAGGAAGATGCATTGGACATGGGCATTCATTGTGACCTGGAAGAGCAGGCAAGGAGCCTGAGAAACTTTGCTTTTTACTGCTTTGAAGACAAGGTCTCGCCTCCAAGGTTGCAAAGAGGAGCATTGAAACGCCTCTTTGGCATTCTTTTTTGCACTGTATGTATCCACCCCTTGCTGAAATCTTCCAGACTTTGATCATTGGTGTACAAACGTATAATACTGGGTGATTTGGAAAGCTCAAGATTTACTTTGATGTTCTGGATCAGTGGTTCCCAATGAGGGGCCCAGAAAGGGGGGGACTACAATTCCCAGAAGCCTAAGTCAGTACATTGGCTGATCAGTGCTTTGGGGAACTGACTTAGGCTTCTGGGAATTGGAGTCCAAAAACCAAAGGCTCGGAAACACTGTTCAGGATATAATGGAAATGTTTGTGAAGCTGCCTTGCTGACACTTTCTATAGGGGTTCTGTTCTGACGAGCTGTCCAGTTACTGCCCTTCTGTTGTTTTGTTCCCTTAGCGTATTGAGCTCCTTGCCCAGCTTTTGCAACAGGAGATGAACAGCGCCACTGATCCTGATATTGCTACCTCAGTGGAGAAATTACACAAACTTTTGTCTGCTCGCTCCTCATCTGCTATGGAGGCTTCCCAGCCTGGCCTCAACTGCACACCTCTGCAGGATCCTAGATCAGATGTCTGCAGGCTGGCACCATCTGTGATGACACCATCTGAACCTGGCACAATACTCACCACCACCATTAGCCAGCAATCTGTCTGTCCCAGACCCTCTTCATCCAGTACAAGTAGTCTAGGTAAAGATAATCTTGACTCCTCTCCCCTGGAGGTAATGATGTTGGATGAGCAAAATTCAAAACATTTACCTCTTTGGGACTACAAGTCCCAGAATCCCTCGGCCAGTATGGCCAGCTTTTCTGGTGGGTTCTCAGAACTGTTGTCCAAAGAAATAAATTTTCCAAGTTCTACTGATCAGTGATTCACACACTGGGTGAGATGCAGCCTGGAATTGCCCTTCTTGAGAAGCTTGGCTTTTATTTATCTCTGCAGCTGCAAAGCAGAGTTGAATATATTGACTGTGAGTCAGAGAAGGTTTTTAAAAACATTGAATAGTCTTGGGTGGCTTCATTTCTAAGTCGAATAAATAAAATAATAATAAATCTGTAGACTTTCCACTTACGTTGCCACTTCCTGTTTTTCCATAAGATTTGGGTGGTTTGGGGCATAAAGGAGGAGATTCTTGGGTGGAAGTCCTGACACAATCAGCACATCATTAAAGATCAACAATGTGCAGCTACTCCATTGGCTTGGTGCTTAAGACTGGAAGGTTGGGTTTCGATACCTGACAGCTGCACTTGGGGACATGAAAGGAGCCTGATTTGGGCCTCCCCTGAGTGAAGTTTCTCCAGCAAAGATCCTTTCAACCTAGAGTAATCTCTGACATGAAATTATAACAATGTGCCTTTAGCAATTCTCCTTACACAGCTGCATATCAACAATATGGAGTCTGGCCTTTCTCTACGGTCAACTGTATGGCTTTAGCCAAGCCTCTCCAAAACCTGTTGCTCTCACCATCAGAACTAGAAGTTTAGAATCCCATCATAATTATATGCTGAAGGCTCAATCCCACAAAACAAAGCCCAAAGTCATTCTCAGGCAGCAACTTCAAGAACTTTCATTAGTATTTCCCATCTCCCAAAGGCATTTTATCAGTTGATCCACCAAACAATGGCCAAATGACATTGTGGGCCATGGTTTGTCCCTCTTCTAGTTTAAATAAGTGTATGGAGGTGCTGTCTAGCTGGGCAGCAAAGTGAGTAGGAGGGACTGACTGCAAAGCCAGGAATGGGATTTCCCCAGTGTGACTCCCTAGGAGAAAGCCAGACTTTGTAGCAATAGCCATTACACTTATATATACAGCAGTACTCCATATAATGAAAAAAGCTCCATTCCACAGAGCTCTTCGTTATACGAATTTTTTCGTTATGTGAATCTTATCTGCAATACCCCTCATAATGAATTCTTTTTTTCATAATACAGGGTAAACCCTGCATAACGACAATTTTTTTTTCATTATGCAGGGTATCGCCAATAGCACCAAAACGCTTTGTTATACAAGTTTTTTGTTATACGAAGCGTTTTGTTATACAGAACGCTACTGTACACTGCCCTTAGTGCTTAAATGCACTCTCTGGGCTGTTAAAAGAGTAATTAGCATTTTGTCCCAAACATGCTAGGTACTCATTTTATCAACCTTGGAAGGATGGAAGGCTGAGTCAACTTTGAGCACTGGTCAGGATCAAACTCACAACATTCTGGCTGCAGGACAGCAGGTTGACCACTGCCACCGGGGCTCTTTTTTAGTGTATCCTTTGAAACTGGTGGGATCCTTTTAAAAAAAAAAAGATACTGTGCCTTTTGCTTAAAACTGAACCCAATTGTTAGTCTCCTCCAGACTTGAAACATTGAGTTGGTGGGACTTTAATAAATACTCCATGCCAATCTCACTGGCTCAGTGAGTTTTGGTACAGTCCACCTCATTGCCAGAGGTAGCAATTGCAAATGCAGCAAGAATAAGCACAGGAACTTTAAGAATAATGACTTTTAGTCGTCGTTGGCCGCAACTCAATCCAAGTATACATTTTCCCCCCCTGCCTTAGGGTGCTGGGTTGGCTAGTCTTAGAGACCAGCTGGTTATGGGCCACCTTTCCCCTCCAAGGCAAGCAGGAAAAATGCCACTGGCATGAATTTGTTGAAGGTGGATCCCAGCTTGTCACGAAGTGACCCACACATTGTGATCTCGGAGCCATGTCCTGCGGCACATAGGAAATGAGACATGCAGGATTTAACACCTGGACTGAAGCAGCCTTGAGGGTATGGACTGGCTGCACCTTCACAGCCAGTCTGTCTGGCATGGCCTCTTCCGCTTCCATGACTGTTGGGAATCAAGAGTTCTTCCTCTGCTCATTTTGCCGTTGGCCCCAATCTGATGGTTTCCAGTAGCATTTCCTCCACTGAGGGGGACCATCCGCCCCACCTAAAGGAGCTCATCCGCCCATAGCCACTGGCCACTTTAGAGAGTCAAGTTATTTATCGCCCCCCAGCACTCAGTGTTGACTCATTGGTTATATGGTCTACTCTATTACTGTAGTGGGATGTCTGGCCAGACATAGGTAGCAATTGCAAATGCAGCAAGAATAAGCACAGAAACTTTTAAGAATGATCTTTAGCAAGAGTGAATTTATAAATTAGTATTTATTCTGTATTAATCCCTGTAAAAAGCTTAGATAAATATAAGTAAACTTAGGCTGGGAGCTTTGAGAATCACAGGGAGGGAAGAGTATCAGAGTGGTAGTCCCAGAACTGATCCATTTTGGAGACTTTGGGCAACCTTCCGGTTGGATGCAAATCGTATTGTAGCTTAAGTTGCTCCTTGCCTTCCTCTGTAGACCAAATCAAGAAGCGCCTCAGCGAGGTCCTCCATGCCCGTCTGGACTTCAGAGAGGCCTGCCTGAACGACGAATGTGCTTTCTACGCTTCCCGCGTCCCTTCTGTCTCCAAGCCTCCTTTGCAGCGATGTAAGGAGCCTGTGGCAAAAATGCTGGATTCGCTTGATACCATGGTAAGATCCAGGATCCTGATTCATTTTGACCTACTTCAGCCTGGGGTGAAAGATCCATTTTTAATGACCTGGAAACGCACTGTCTCTTATATTATGCCATGTTTTTCTGTCTAATGATTTGTCAAGGAGGTAGGATAACTTGATCAAAGTCTGGATTCCTAGCTGGTGAGATGCACTGGCCTGCTGAGCAGAAAATTTCAGATGACAACAGTGTAGTGATTAACAGCATATCATACTTAAGCTATTTGCCACTGTATTCAGCCAGAGCAACAGGATATCTTTCCAGGACTCAGAAGGACCTATCCTGGGAAACTGAAGTCTGCTATGGCTCCTTGGAGAGAGAGAGAGAGGCTCCTAGTATTTCACCGAGAGAAACTATACTTGGCAAAGTTTCATTTTTGGACCATAATTCTCAGGCACCTCCACTGCCTGTACTGCCTTTCAGGTTCTGGAAGCTGTGTTCTATAAAATAAGCAGAAACAAGTTACTGTATATACTCGAGTATAAGTCTAGTTTTTTAGCCCCCAAAATGAGATCCAAAAAGCGGACTCAACTTATACTCGGGTCAATGAACCCGAGGGTCCCAAAACTGCGGTGGTGCAAATTCAAACATACAGTAAAAAAAATAAAGCACTAACACTACTGTAAAAACTCAAAAACACCCACACAAATGTCTAAATTAATTAATTTTACTGTATTTTCATGTATTTTAATTATTGAAACTCACTAGCAGCTGCTTCATTTCCCACTCCCGACTTATACTTGGGTCAATCTATTTCCCTCGTTTTAGAAGTCCAGATTAGGTACCTCGACTTATATTCAAAACAACTTATAGTCGAGTATATATGGTACTTCCCTCACCCTGCAGCTAGTACAGTCATTAGCCTGGGGGATCCTGGGCATCACAGTTCCCAAAAATATTTCTTTCCTATGCTCTGGAGAGAACATGAGAGAGACAGAGAAAACGCCTATCCTTTGCCTCTTCTGAAAGAGCACTGCAACTTGAACAGTGGTCTCTTCCTCTTTTGTTTGCACCTCACACAGACTGTATTTCCAACTGCATAACATTAAAAAGATGAAGTCACTTGAAATAATTTGCAAAGAGTTTGTAGTGAAGGGAGCCTACCTTTGCCTAAAGTCACCAGGGAGAACTTAAGAAGCCTTCAGAGTGATCTTCCTGTGTGTATCCCATATATCAGGGACCTATGGCAGCTTGTTCAGTAGTGAATTATGTGGTGTGTTTTTTTTTAAGGTTGCATCTTTTGGGCAACTTGAGCATTCTCTCTTCCTATCTCCTGTTCCTAACATTTGTTTGAAAGGCTTCTCTTGCCATACATAGAGTTGTTTCATTTGAAGAACTAGCTTACAGCTAACCTGCCACTGAACATTTCTTTTTAACGAACCCAAGCTCTTAAAATACATGGCAAAAGAACAGAGTTAGCTGACCACTCGGTGAGAGTAAAATCTCGTATCTTCCATAATTACAAACATAAACTGCCACTTAGGTCTTCTTAGCCTCTTCAGCTGCCAGCCTATTAATCCAGTAAGAACAGTTGTGTTTTAAGATGAAATGGTAGCTTTTATCACTGTTGGTCAGGGATCAAGAACCGTTGTTCTCTTCCTGAGCTAGAGAACTGCCTTTTGGAAGCTTCAGCTCATAGTTTTGTTTCCTTTGGAAAGGTCAGAGTTTGATTCCCGAGTACTGCAGGACGGAATGAGCTCCCGTCTCTGTCCCAGCTCCTACCAACCTAGCAGTTTGAAAGCAAGGAGTTGCAAGTAGACAAACAGGTACCACTTCGGTGGGAAGGTAAACAGTGCTCTGTGCACTCTGGTGTTGAGGCCTGCCTGCCACATGTGTCCACGGAAATGTCTGCAGACACAGACAGCCTGGATTGTTGGCTATAAACAGAGATGAACACTGAAGCCTAGAGTCAGATACGACTGGCTTTTGAGCAAGGGCAACCTTTACCTTAAATCTCCAACCTGTTATGGGTCCAGTGTGCAGGGAGAGCATGTTTTTCAGACCAATGGACACAGGTCACTGTAATCTAATGCTGCTTGTTCTCTCCCCCCCCCCCCCAGCGCTTTATACCCATCTCTGCATGTCAGTCGCCGTCTGTGGAGGCAAAGAAGACTTGGCCCTCTTGAAGGTTTTATAGGACCCTGAAGGTTTTATAAGACTCCTGTTCCTCTTCAGCAACACAGTGGATTAAATCCAGCTGCAACAACCGCTACCCTTAGGCCTTGCCTTCCTCTGCTTTCACTGGGACCCTGAATCCCCAGTGGGCTTGACAGGGGGGCAACAGGAGCTGAAAACCCTCCTTATGTTTGAAAGTGTTCAGTGCCTAGAAGAAAAGAAAATGGCTGGTGCTTGTGGAAACAGAGAAGGCTGGCCTGAGGGAACAGAAGCTCGTTAAAGAACAAAGCCTTGGTACAAAGGACAATATATACTATCAACTGTTACTAAATAGCTATTTCTTTTTTTAAAAAAACTAATTAAATAAATTAAATAAAAACATAAAGTACCACGTGCCTGGAAATGATTATTTGCTTGCAGCTGATTTGTAGGGAGAGAGAAAAACTTTATTATTGTCGTTATTTGTTGCATTTATACCCCGCTCATCTAGGATATTCTCCCACTCTGGGTGGCTAACAATGCATTTTAAAATCTATTCTATTATTTTTATTTTATTTTGTTTATTTTGTTTTCTGATAAAAATAAACAAACTGAATAACAAAAAAAAAAATACTCCCCAATTAAAAATAACCATCAACAAAGAATACAACTTGGTGTGTGTTTTCGTGTGAGAGATTACTCTGGGTTGAGAGGATTTTTGCAGGGGATGCCCGAATGAGGCTCCTTTCATGTCCCCCGTCGTGCAGCTCTCGGGGAATCGAACCCCATGCTTTTGGTCTCCAAGCACAGTGTTTTTATCCACTGAGCCGTTGGGGAGCTGGAACACAACTTGGTGACTGAAAGAGTTAATCAAACCCTATCATTCTGCCTATGGCAGTACAGTATATCCATAAAAGTCTTTTTATAGAGGAAAAAATTTAGATGTTTTTAAAAATATTGGCAGAGATCGAGGCTGGCACAGCTCAACTGGAGTCTTTTCAGGACTTTCAGGACCTGTATGAGAAGGTTGTCTACAAATGTCTACTTACGAAATGCTCAGGTTGTAGGAAGTCTCTAGCAATTGCAGTAGAATAGGTTGAAACTTAATCTCGAATTTTGCTAGCCCTGCAGTGGAAGGTACAGACAGCACATGCTATTTTGAGGTGAGGACAAAGACTCTGAAACCAGTTCTTACTGTGCACTTAAGTCTCCGCTGGAGAAAACAGTTAAGACTTGTGTGGAAATACATCCCACAGAAATTTCAAATGACATTTGTGCTTTGCCACTGTACTGTTGTCAAGTGTCTTGTGAAAGTTCATGTCGCTGCTACTTACCTCTGAGCTTCTTTTCTGAGTAGGGCTTAGGACAGGGTGCCCAAACTATGGCCCACAGGCCAGATCCAGCCCCCCATGCCAATTCATCCGGCCTGCACCATCCTTGTCGCTTCTGGAAGTGGAAGTAAAATGCACCTGTACAGAAGCATTTTACTTCTGGTTCCAGGAGCAATGAGGGTGGCATGGGCCAAATGAATTGGCATCGAGGTGGGTCTGGCCCATGGGCCACAGTTTGGACACCCCTGGTTTAAATAGAGAAAATGACAGCCTAAAATCTATCTCATCCTGTTGCAAAACAGATTGGATGGTGCGTTTTACTTCTGCTTCCGGTGGCAGGAACCTCGTGACCGGCCCGCTGAACCACGTGACCGGGCCATGGCCCAAAAAGTTTGGGCACCCCTAGCTTAGGACCCAAAAATGGACAGTCTCTAGTTTTCCTGCACCCACCAAGTGGGGCAAAGGACATTTAGATTTAATCACATCTAAACTCAGGAGTTTACTCTGAGTACCTGGAGAAAATAGACTTTGATGCTTTTCCACATTAAAAAAGAACCTCTTCTGAGTATTGTGGCTTATAAAGGTGTCATTTAATTATTATAGCATTGGTTTTCTGATAGAGCCCAAACAAATATTTGGCTGTACATATTGTTAAGTTTGCATCTGTTTTTGATGAGATCCAACAGACAGCTGTCACAGTACAGGTTGATTACACACTGATACAGCTGTAAGATCACAATAACGTCAGCTCTGTAATTAAGGGTGTGATTGTTGCTTTTGCTAAATAACCAGGGCTACTAAATATTTTTTTGGTCATCGACTGCAAATTATCCAGAAATGCAACATTTGTTCCAGCTCTATTGTTTGTCGACTTCTGAATGGAAAAAGTAATGTTGGATACAGGATCTCATTTAATCTATCTGGGAAGACAGGAAGAAATTCATATGCGAATCAAATGTCACAACACAGAATAAGCATTTTGTCTTTTTTCAGATACATTTTATTTCACTAAAACATGGAAAAATGAAATTAAAAAAGACACACCCCAGCCAAAGAGGTGCAATAGTATCTCTGTATCCTCCAGTATATCCTGAAGGTCGCCAGGTCAGCCGTTCAAGACCCGAATGCTGCATGACAGAATGAGCGCCCATCTCTGTCCTAGCATTTGCCAACCTAGCAGTTTGAAAGCAAGAAATTGCAAGTAGATAAACTACCACTTCAGTGGGAAAGGTAAACAGTGTTCCGTGTTTAGTCATGGCTGCCACATGGACACAGAAATGTCTGCAGACACAGATAGCACTGGTTCTTTGGCTATAAACAGAGACGAGCACTTAACCCTAGCGTTGGATACGACTGGCTTTTGAGCAAGGTTGACCTTCACCCAGTAATGTCGCATGGATTTCAGCCGCCTGGGGCTTAAGCCAAATTTGCTGCCCCTTGGTGGATGCTGGTGCCTGCTCCCACTAGGACTTCTGGGAACTGTAGTCCAAGAACACCCATAGCCCAAATGTGCTGCCCGGGGCTGGCTGCCCCCCTCGCCCCCACCCCCCACGACGCCACTGCCTTTACCTATCTTCTGTTAGGGCACTCATGAGCAGGTATGAGCCTTACCCCCAAAACTACAAGGGGTACTTCCCCACCCCAGTCACAAGCCATCTGTGGCTTTCATTAAAGGTTTCTAAATGTCAAAGTATATCCATGCAAAATTACAGGCATCGATAACAGTTGCTATGTATATACTATGTATTTATAAGTTGCTAGGAATTCTAAGGTCATTGATCCAAGTGGAGGGCATTTATTTTTCTGGTAAATATAAATCTTTTTGGAACAGTAAGGGGTAGTGAGAATCAATTTTCACTGAACAGTGATTAACTAGGGAGTAGGCAAGTAATTTAAATGCATATTTATCTGGTGTTTTCATTTATATGCTCTTTTCCTCCAAAGAGATGCAGAACAGAGTACAGTACAACACAAAACCTGTATTAATAATAAAACACTGCATGCAAATGATAAAATGCAGCAAAACCGATCAATAAGTAATATAGGCATTTGTAGAAGCTGGAGAGTGATCTCATGCCAAGTTAATATGCATAAGAACACCCCTCCAAAAAAGAAATGATGAGTGTTCAAAGCTAAAGCCTAGATAGCAACACAGTGTAGTACTGGATTAGAAGCAGAGCTTGAAATTGCCCAGTGATGTCTATGAAACTCACCTGCATGTCCTTGGGTTAGCCCAGAGGTGCCCAAATTATGGTCTGTGGGCCAGATCTGGCCCCTGATGCCAATTCATCTGGCCCTCATCGCCCCCGGAAGCAGAAGTAAAATGTGCATGTGCAGGCACATTTTATTTCCGCTTCTAAGGGCGATGAGGGCCAGAAGAATTGGTGTCAGGGGCCTGATCTGGCCACCAGGCTGTAGTTTGGGCATCCCTGGTTTAAGCAGAGAAAATGCCAATTTAAAATCTATCTTGTACTGTTGCAAAACATACATGTTACAAAACAGATTGCAAGATGTATTTTTACTTCTGCTTCCAGCAGGATAAAGAGAGTCAGTGTGATGTAGTGGATGGATGGTCAGGTGAGCCAGGAGACCTTGGTTCAAATCCTGACTTGGCCATGGATAATTCATTTGTGGGGTGGCATTGGCAAAAGCAGGAGACTGCAGTGTCTTAGTGGTTAAGATGCTGAACTCGACAACTGGAAGGTCAGCAGTGTCTGACAAAGTGGACTTGGTCCACGAAAGCTAACATTATAATACAGTACAGGAGTTAGTCTCTAAGATGCCAGATCATTTTTTTGTCTTTGTTGTTTTGTTTACTCTCTGATATGCTTGCACAGACAAACACGGCTACCACTTCAAAAAATTATTGAATTCTTGTCTTTTTCTTGAGTTGTGCTGCAGAAGATAGTGTCGGTGTTAACATTTCCAAAGCTCAGAGAAAAGTGACCATGGCATCTTGCGACCACCAGATGGTGGCCATGTCCCAGTTTGCAAATGATTTGTATCACTTTATTAAAAGTGTCCATAAGTTCTGTCTCCAAGACTCGCTTGAAGTGCTTTCAGTGGAGAAGAACAAACAAATACATTTAAAAAAAATAAAACCCACTGACATATTAGACAGAAAGAGGCCAGAGGAGAAGCCTGGCCCTACTGAATCCATCTTTTGCCCACTCTTCTTTACTCCTTCCTGCCAATAAAAATAAACATTCCAGTTTTTCTTTGAGGGGGAGAGAATAACATAATTGCCTATTTTGTGTGTGAAATGATGGGGAATTCAACAGCAACATATTCTTCTGTAGCCAGCAGCGAAACATATTTCTGATATCTTTGAGGGGTATGTTTTTGTTTTTGGAGGGGATGATAGGCACATAAACCACTCCACAGTCCTTTTCTTCTCTGAACTTCAAATAGTGACTGCCGGGTTATTGTGGGCAATGAAGCAGAAGGAGCATTGCATGTTGTCATTCCTGTTTTTTTTTTTTTTGTGGTTGTGGGGCTTCTTTCATAAACCAGATCCACACAAAACCAGATGACAGTAGTTTCCTGTTTGGCTGATGTCTCTGTCAACCTACCATTGGCAAAATAGAGATAATTTTTAGGTCATGATATCCCAGAGCATTAAAAACGAATAATTGGTTGGGTTGAAGCTCTACACTTAGTAGGTCAGTTTTCCCCAACTGGTGCCCTCCAGATGTTATGGACTATATAGGTCTCGTAGTGCCTGAGCACTCGCCATGTTGACTGGGTCTTCTGGGAATGGTATTACAAAACATCTAGAGGGCATCAAGCTGGGAAACAATAATAGGGTGGGAATGGGGAGGGGGATACATGTAGGAAAAAGAAGAGAAGATGCAAGACCCTTAATGTGATGTGATTTGAATGTACAGCTGAAAACAGCCAATACTACTGAAGAGAACTAGTGGCGTATAAATGATAGTTCTGTTGGTCATGGCATCTGCACCAATTTATTTTTTGTTGCACCATCTTTTCTGGCTAAGTCAGAGGTGCTCAAACTATGGACAGTGTGCTGGATCCTGCCCCCGGCAATGATTCATCCAGCCCCCAAAGCCCTAGTCGCTCCCAGAAGTGGAAGTAAACATGCCCGTATAGGCGCATTTTACTTCTGCTTCTGGGAGTGACGAGGGCTTTGTGCCCCAGATGAATTTACATTGGGGGCCTGGATCCAGCCCACAGGCCATAGTGACTGGCCCCCTAAACTGGCCCTCAGTTGGAAAAGTTTGGGCACCCTTGAGCTAAATGGATCTTTGGCTGGTTTTGAAAGTGCTTTTCCATTTGACAAAAGAAATGAGTGCATGTCCTAGTTGGTTCAATAGCTCTTTCATACTACCTTAAATCCCTAAACATTACTTTCTGCCTCTGTCTAATCCAGGGGTGGTCAAACTATGGCCCGTGACACCAAATCATCTGGCCCTCTCCACCCTCACCACTCCTGGAAGCGGAAGTAAAACTTGCCTGCACATGCGCAAAATGCTGCCATAAATGCATCCATGGCTGTCGTAAACACATTTATGATAGCCATGGGTGCATGTATGGCAGCATTTTGTGCATGTGCAGGCAAGTTTTACTTTAGCTTCTGGTGGGAGGAACCATGTGACCACCCCCACATGAATGGCCAGTGGCCAGGGCCGGATATTCCTATAGGCTAACTAGGCTTCAGCCTAGGGCCTCAAGATCAAGAGGGGCCTATATATTGATATATATCACAGTAATGATGTATTTTATTATCTCTCATGTAATTTACAAACTTAAAAATGGGAGGTGAAAGGGCCACATAAGTGGAATAGCCTAGGGCCTCTTTTCATGTAAATCCGGCCCTGCCAGTGGGCCAAAAAGTTTGGCCACCCTTGGTCTAGTCACTGACACAGATTTTCAGGCAGAACAATCCTCAATGAAAATTATGGTGGGTTTGGACATAATGATGCAGCTATGCCAGAGATTGTTGCATGCTGCCTCTTTGCCCAGGACAGGAGAGAAGAACTTGCAGGAAGAAGCAGCATAATAATGTCCTCACTTCCCCAAGCATGTGAGCATTGGCAGCAGAGCCAGTGAGTGCAGAGAACCCTTCCCGCTACCAAGATCCCCAGAAGCTGAAGAAGAAATAGTCCAGGACCACCTTTGCCCAGGGACCTATGAGGGCAACCCTATCACAGGAGACCTCCCTTCTCTTAGAACCCCCTCATTTCCAGTGATGGGATTCAGCAGGTGCACCCCAGTTCGCCAGAACTGGTAGCAGAAATTCTGGCTGGCCTGACCCATCCAAGTTTTGAAATATAGTAGTCCTAATTTGGGTGCAACACAACATATCTGGCCACACCCACCATACCAGGCCCACAGAGTAGGTAGTAATTTTTTTTGAATCCCACTACTGTTTACTTTCCTTGTTCATGTTAAATTCCTCTTCAGTCCTGGCTGTACCTTTCATTCCCCTTCAGCAGCATGAGAGGGATGCTAGAGTGGGTTAAGTGAATGAGCAAGCACAGAAGGTGGAGGAAGCCGGACTCCCTCAGGATTATTATTATTATTATTATTATTATTATTATTATTATTATTATTATTATTATTATTATTATTATTATTATTATTATTATTATTATTATTATTATTATTATTCTCATCATCATCATCATCATCATCATCATCATCATCATCAACCTCATCATCATCATCATCATCATCATCATCATCAATCTATCTATCTATCTATCTATCTATCTATCTATCTATCTATCTATCTATCTATCTATCTATCTATCTATCTATCTATCTATCTATCTATTTATATACTGCCCTAGTCAGTAAAAACCAACTCAGGGCGGTTCACAAATCAATACATATAACACAATCAAAAGTAACATAACATAGCATAATCAAAAGAATACAGTGTAATACAACAAATACAACCATACAATACAGCAGTGTAACGCAACACAACCACACCACAAAACAAAATTACAAAAGTACAGTTACAGTTACATGTACATGTACATAGGATACCTTCCTGTCTCACCTCCAAATATACACTACACAAAGAAAGTGTTGGGCCTTTATGCTTTCAGGAAATAACACATTTCTGATCAGGGCCATAGCCAGGATTCTAGATGGGGGGGGCAGGGGATTTTCAGGAGGAGCACCAATGTCACACTCACAATTACATAACATTGGCATCCCAGAGAGGGAGGGGGTGGGTGGGCTGTTAGCTTAGGAGAGTCCCCCCCCCCGACCCCCCGGCTACCTCCCTGTTTCTGATTATCTTTGATTTTGGGTATCCTAGTATGTTTTCTTTTATTTAACATTCTACCTTTATTAATTTTATTCTACATCTTGTGTTGTTAGATATCTGTATGATGTAAGCTAACATATCATGTTTTAAGCAAGGCGATCTTGAAGCCCTTAAATAAACAATGCAATAATTTCTGGAAGAATAGCTTTGCAGTTTTGTTGCACAAAAATAAGAGCCTACATCCTGGTGGTATCTATGTGTGTACGCATGGAATTGCTAATATTGCTGCAGATGATCAACAAGATATTGGTTGTATATTAGTGATGTATAGATGCCTTTGAAATGTGGTGTTGGAGAAGAGTTTTGAGAGTCCCCAGGAGAACAAGTAGGTCGATCTTAGAAAAAATCAACCCTGACTACCCCTTAGAAGGTCAAATAATAAAGATTAAGCTAAAGTGCTTTGGACATCAAATGAGAAGAGAGGATTCACTTGAGAAAGCCTTGATGCTGGGAAAGGTAGAGGGCAAAAGAAGAAGGACGTGTGAATATTTGCTATAAATACTGAACCAGAAAGACACAGTTGCTTATCTGAAAATTTATCCAGAATAATTTGCCAGTGTGATTATACTGGCAACACAAACCTAAATGTAAGGAATTCTGATTTCAGTGAAGTCTACTCTTTCCCAAATTTTGTAAGACTCTGTTAAGAGATATGTTGTAAATCAGAGAAAACAAAAACATAAGATGCTACTCAGACAGCTTTTCTGCCTTGGATTTAATATTGTGTGTGTTTTGTCTGATTTTGTGTAAAAAAAAATTTGCCTGGTTGATTGATGTTTGAATGAATGGAAAAATAATAATAATGCCTGGAGATATTCCAAAGCTGTAAATTGTGTTGTAAAAAAACTGTTAAAGGGATATTGATAACCCTGCCAAGAGAATAAAACTTGGGTCTGCACTGAAAAGTGAATTCTGGACAATGATAGAGATTTACAGATAGTGATCCATGAGGTGAAGAAGATAATGGACAAACACTTCTTAAAATTGTGAGAAGTTAAATATTCCTCTAAATGGAGGGCTTGTCCTCTTTGCATTTAAGAGTCACTACAGCTATTCTGACTTTTAACTTAATAGTTAATATAATATAATATAATATAATATAATATAATATAATATAATATAATATAATATAATATAATATAATATAATATAATATAACTACATTCTAAACATTTAAAAATTTTACCTCTTGTTTTACTATGCTGATTGTAGACCATAATAAAGTGATTAAATTAATAGGTTTTCTCTTATATGAGAAAAAGTGGAAGAAATGAAATGAAGACTATAGTAGGGCATAATCTTGATCCAGGGCAAGCATTTAGTGAATTAAATATTCCATGATTAGATTAAATGTGATATCTAGAAGCAGTCTATGTGTATGAAATAAAATCTGAATGTAGACAAGTGATGGGCACCAACAGGTTCGAACCAGTTCGCCAGAACCGGCAGTAACTTTTCCCAGTGTCCCAAAGAACCGGTAGCAGCTTTTGGGGGGAACCACCTCGGGGACTTACCTTTTCGCTGGTTCCCCCACTGTGTATGTGTGCCAAGAGCTTGGTGTGCATGCAGAGCTACAGCGCTTGGCGTGCATGCGTGGCCTCCTTGCTCTCCTCCCAAGCGAGGAGGAAGAAGAGAAGCTGCTAGCCTGAAGCTCCCTATAGACTGTTCCACAGGGTAAGTGACTCACTTTTGGGTGTGGTTGTGTATTTTAATGTGTATTTAATGTGTATTTATTTTTAATGTGCTTTTATGTGTTTTATGTGTATTTAATTTGTATTTTTATGTGTTTTTATGTCTATTTAATTTGTATTTTTATGTCTATTTAATTTGTATTTTTATGTGCACTTATTTTTATTTTTACATTGGATCCGCCCACATCATTGGCTCCACCCATAACATCATGATGTTGGCTCTGCCCATGACATCATGATGTTGGCTCCACCCATGATGTTGGCTCCACCCACAGTGTGGTAGTAAATTTTTTGGCTGACCACCACTGATGTAGACCACAAGCTCTGCAATACAGTGGCCAGAATCCTAATGGGGAATGCTACACATGTAAGGAAATTTGTATACACATAAGCTTTCACACTTTGCTGGTGTCAGTTGCGTGACTGAGTGTGTAACCTGTGTAAACAACTGGAGTATGATTAAGAACATGACAACCACAATGATTGTATATACCTGTAAAACACTTTTGTGTTACACTTTTGTATTTTACACGGTGAAAACGCAATAGAATTCTGACTGGTCAATTTATGTATGTTATATAAAAAGGCAGGATCTGTGTTATTATAAATGTAACAGTCTACCCTATGGCTGAGCTATGCTTATGATTATTTTCTGTATAAATTTACAGTGCAATACTATACATGTCCACTCAATAAAGTTGCTCTGTAGTCTCCGTTCTGTCTTTTATTCAGTATAAAACTGAGTTCTACTGTGTGGCTAATTTGTTCTCTGTGATGCTCATTTAAACAATCTCCCTTTTGCAAGCACAGGAAGATTGACCTGAGAGAAAGAGAGAAATGAATTTTAACTTTTGAAGTGACTATTTTTACTACTATTGCCTGCCTCAGACAAGACACACTGGAATTTAATGTACCTTATCCGTTTTAAAAGATAAGCTTGTATATTCCTTGACCTTGCCAATTGCTGTTAAAAAGAATAAAGTAGCAGTTTTTATTAGACTAGTATAAACTTTTGTCCATTGTAAGCATGCACAATGTACAGCAAAATGGTGTGCCATAAAATTCTTACAGACTGTTATCTGCAGGTTATTAGGTAGAGGAGAAGCAATTGGGAGAGGAATCTTGTCTTAAGAGGCTAAACTACCCCCTTCTAATGGAAAAAGCTTTGGGTCCAGTCCCTCCTCTTTCCAGGGCATAGAAGAGCTTAGAGCAGTGCTGCAAACAGCAAACAGTATTAGGCTGGGAAGACCAGTGATCTAATAGTATCAGGCAGCTTGTAGGATCAATGCAGTGGCGTAGCGCAGGTTTCAGCTGCCTGGGATGCAGGTCAAACTCGCCACCCCATCTAGGCTCACCTCCCCCCCCCCATCTAGGCTCACCACCCCCATCTAGGCTCACCGCCTCTCCCTGGTGCCCATCCCTATTCCGCCCGGTCTGCCCTCGCTCCTCCCTCCGCTTTCTCTCGCGGCACCCCCACCCTTCTCACAGTTCTCCCGTGGCTGCAGGGAGCCATAACCCACCTTCCCCGCCCCACATGTGACTGGCTGGCTGGCTGGCAAGCCGAAGCCTGGGTGCTCTCCAGACTGGCTCATTGTCTGCAGCCGAGGCACAGGTGGGAAGCGCCTGAGGAGCGAAGGCACCAGGTCCTGACTTTATCCTATACCCCATCTTCAGAGGCCAGGCTGTTCCACCTATCCACCTGTCTGTCCATGCAAAGCAATGCCAGGAGAAGGCAGGCAAACCAGCCCATTGTGCCCATCACATTCATACATGGAAGTTTGCATGCTGTTGGGTAGGTGTGGGAATAAAGCTGAACTAGATGGACTTTGGCTTTCTTTGGCTTCCCAGTGACTTCCAAAATCCACACTCTAGTGCCGATTCCCAGGAAGTTTTAAAAAGCAGAGACGTTATTAACTTCTTAAAATGGCCAGGCAGCTGTGCACTTAAACTGGGCTGTTGCCCTTGGAGATCATGTGGCACAAATCCTCTGCACTGTTGTATGTTGAGGTGAGGGGAGTCAAGAAGGCAAACAGATGCCCTTTAACAACATGAGCAACAACCAAAGAAGTATTTATGTTGTCATACACTTAGTGCAGAGCAGGCCTGTATAACACATGGCCCACTAAACTGCCTACAGCCAAGCATTGGTATAGTGTGGGTCTCAGATACTTGATATTTTACCCCCACACTGGCAGCAGTACCAAAGTTTTGCCAAATCGTCATTGGGCAGTGGTAGGCTTGATGGGTACAGATTAAGAAGCCTGGCTATTTCAATGGAGATCTCATGCTGAAAGAGAACAAACTTGTACAGACTACCCTATACACCAGAGGTGGCCAAACTTTTTGGGCTGTGGGCTGGTCATGTGGTTCCTCCCACCGGAAGTTGAAGTAAAATGTGCCTTGCAATCTGTTTTGCAACAGGATGAGATTTTAAGCTGCTATTTTCTCTGCTTAAACTAGGGGTGCCCAAACAACAGCCCGCAGGCTAGATGCGGCCCCCAATGCCAATTCATCTGGCCCATGCCACCCTTGTCACTCCTGGAAGTGGAAGCAAAACACTCCTATATGGGCTTGTTTTACTTCCACTGCAAGGAGTGACGAGGGAGGTGCAGACTGGATGAATTGGCATCGGGGCCAGATCTGGCAGCAGGCCGTAGTTTAGGCACCCTTGCCACACACAATTCTTTAATGGTAGTTCTGTTTCAAAACTCCTGGCTCAGTTGGCAGCTCTTTATGTCTTCAAAAAAGAAACCTAAGCCCTGGCCTTTCTAGAACAGATATAAGGATTGAGTCTAAGATGGTGAGGAGGCCTTTGTGTTCTGGGGCGGTGGTGGTGGTGGTGAGCACAAAATCATTTAAGTGTCTTCTTCTTAGCTTCCTCTTTTACTCCATCGGGTGTCAAGGGATCAAAGTGTACAGTTTTGAAAAATAATAGATATTTTTCATGTTGGCATTTGAACAAAAAATTGGGCGGGGAAATATAGCAATAGACTCTTCCAACAGCTTTTATTGTTCATTTAGCAACCCTAACCACTGGATATCTTGTAAAATATATACTGTAACTCAATTTTAATGGCAGAGGATTTGCTTGAGAAAGCCTTGATGCTGGGATGGGTGGAGGGCAAAAGAAGAAGGGGGAGGCCAAAAATGAGTGCTAGATGGTATTGTAGACACAATGGGCACAAAGCTGAGCGAGTTGAGGGGGATGGTGGAGGACAGAAGTGCCTGGTGGACAGTGGTCCATGGGGTCGCAAAGGGTCGGAATCGACTGTGCGACTGAACAACAACAAAAAAGATTGGTGGATCAAAATGCCTATTAGTTGTTGAAATATTAATAACGATTGAATATCCTCAAATTTGTGTGCACACATTGACACACATGCATAAGTATCACTACACCCAAGCATTAGAAGTGGGGGTTTTTTTTGTACACACATGCCCCCAGCCTTGCTGTTGTAAGTGGTACGCTGTTATTCAGATGCAAATCCACCCTGGCTGGGCAATGCCCCTGCAACCCTCTGTAGCCAGATGTTTACACTTCTAAAATCAACTCCATTGTGCACAAATTTTGCTTCTCTTGAACTATCTAGTAGCCCAACATGTTATGCATGGACTAAATTACCAATACATTTGGTCACAATAACTAACTCTGTTTGCTTGTTCTGAACCAGTAAATCAACAGGGTGTTTTTTTTCTTCCTGACTTTTTAAGATGCTTAATCTTCTTCACTCTGAGGTAATTTTTATCTTTTCTGTAGCTGGTCCTCTATTTTGTAAGGCATACATTTCTGTGGGAGCCCCTTCTGCAGCCATGTAGTAGAGAGTAAAAAATATTTTTTTTAAACCATTTTTTAAAATCATGTCAGAACCACACAAAGGTGCTTTCTGGGTTGAAAGGATTTTTGCTGGAAGAACTCAGCTCAGTGGTCCCTTATTTATCTACTTGCAATTTCTTGCTTTTAAACTGCTAGTTTGGCAAGAGCTGGGACAGAAACAGGCGCTCATTCTCTCATGCAGTACTCAGGTCTTGAACGTTGACTTGCTGACCTTCCAGATAACAAGGTGAACTTCTTAACCACTGAGCCACCGCAGTCCCGAAATGACCCCCCCCCCAACAATACTGTGCCTTTTGAATACAATCTTTATTAAAAAAAATAATGATTCATTTTACTACTGTTTGACCCACCATTTTTGGTGGGTTTACTTAAAGAGGAGTTCTTGGGGAACTTGCCTATAATTCTAAGCCTGAAAACTTGCTTGGTTTTTTGATGTGAAACCATGAAACTCGACAGACTTCTAAGATCAGCTCCCGGGTGCACAAACGTCCTTTCAAAGTCTGCGTCTCACTTCTAAACCTCCTCGTTACAACTTGTCATCCTACTTGCCTTCTTCCCTCCGTTCTTTTCTAGCATATGGTTTGCCTAATGCAAATGCTGGCCGGGAGATGGGAAATCAGGGGGCCAGGTCAGGACCACAGGGAGTTCTCTGTTCAGCTTCTCTTCTCTCTCCACCTCCCGTATTGATGAGTCTGGTTGAATTATGCGTCCCAGCAGGGCCCCCACATATTATTCCCTGGCCCTGGCTTCGTTCTCTAGCTGCTTCCCCAGTCTGATCAGTCAGGACGTTTAAATCCCCAGCTTCCCACCTCAGCTGGTCTAGGGAGCTCATTACGGGGAATGCGTCTCTCATCAGCTGTCAGCATAGTGACAGGGGCCAGCGCACTGCTCCACCGAACTATTGGTTGCATCAGAGATGGTGTGTGTGTGTGTGTGTGTGTGTGTGTGTGTGTGAGAGAGAGAGAGAGAGAGAGAGAGTCTTCACACAAACCAGTCCAGGGGCATGCAATGTTCATGAGAAGTGTATTCTTGTTCTTACATCAACATCTGTTTATGTAGGAAGTTTCATTGTGATAAAAATCAGCGGGAAATTTTTGCTGTGGTTCTTGTATGCCGTGCATGCATACAGATCTGCATGGGCAAAACCACAAACCATTAGGGATCCTTTGCAGCGTAAGCGTAATACAGTGGTGCCTCGCTTAAAGAGCATAATGCGTTCCACGGGATTGCTCTTTAAGCGAGTTTGCTCTTTAAGCGAAACACCATTGTAAATGACCAATTACGAACCCCAATTTATTTGTTAAGCGAGTTTTTGGTTGGTTTTATTTGTTAAGCGAAGTGAACATTCAGAGAAAATGCTGCTCTTTAAGCGAGTTACTCTTTAAGCGAAATGCTCTTTATGCGAGGTTTGACTGTATCATGGTGAACAGATGCTCAATTCTGAGGCTAGAAAGGTCTGAAAGTGTGCATTGTTAGAACAGAATTTCAAACAAATGCAGGAAGGAAACAATGCCTTTTCAGGTCACATTACAATTTCAAAAATTAGCAACCTTTCGTAGTTCACAACTATTTCTTCAGGCTAACGTAGCATGGAGTATGTTAGTCCAGCCAGACATATTCTTAGGTGTAAAATGGGAGCCTTTTGAGATGCCAGAATGAAGGCACCTTTCACCTAACTTAGTGTGAGAAAGATTAGCCAGCAACACAGGGTTGCTGTTACCAGGGTATGCCCGACTGTGGTTCAAAATTACCACAGTCTTCAAGGAGGCTCTTTCTGTGTACCCCGTGTGGATAATACTAAGAAAGGTATGTGTGGCAGATAGTCTGAAAGAGATTCAAGGCATGCTTATGTTGTGGTCACCGTTTCATTAAACTCCTAGCCACAGACAAACATGGTGTAAAACAGAAAAAGAAAATGTCAAGACTGGGGAAAACAACGACAATCATGAATTCCACATCCAGTATCAAAACCTTTGCTTTTTTGAGCTTGGCTGAGACTTTGCAAGGGTTCCTTGTTGTTGTTCAGTCGCACAGTCGATTCCGACCCTTTGCGACCCCATGGACCACTGTCCGCCAGGCACTTCTGTCCTCCACCATTCTCCTCAACTCGCTCACCTCTGTGCCCATTGTGTCTACAATGCGATCTAGCCATCTCATTTTTGGGCACCCCCTTCTTCTTTTGACCTCCACCTTTCCAAGCATCAAGGCTTTCTCAAGTGAATCTTTTCTTCTCATTTGATGTCCAAAGTACTTTAGCTTTATCTTTACAATTTGACCTTCTAAGGAGCAGTCAGGGTTAATTTCTTCTATGATTGACCTATTTGTTCTCCTCGCTGTCCAGGGGACTCTCAAAACTCTCCTCCAACACCACATCTCAAAGGCATCTATTCTTCTGCGCTCAGCTTTCCTAATGGTCCAGCTCTCACAACCATACATTGCCACAGGGAATACCATTGCTTTGACTATATGAATTTTTGTTTTCAATGTGATGTCTCTACTTTTCACTATGCTCCCCAGGTTTCTCATTGTTTGCCTCCCAAGAATCAGTCGCCTTTTTATTTCATGGCTGCAATCACCATCTGCAGTGAGCTTTGATCCTAAGAAAGTAAAATCTGTCACTGCTTCTACTTCTTCCCCATCTATTTTCCAGGGACTGATAGGGCCTGTTGCCATGATCTTTGTTTTCTTTATATTGAGTCTCAAGCCAGCTTTTGCACTTTCTTCTTTCAACCTAATCAGGAGCTTCTTTAGGTCCTCCTCACTTTCTGCCATTAGGGTGGTATCATCTGCATATCTCAAATTGTTGATGTTTCTCCCAGCAATTTTGATCCCAAATTGTGATTCCTCCATCCCTGCATTGTGCATTATGTGTTCTGTGTATAAGTTGAATAAACAGGGTGACAAACTGCAGCCTTGTCTTACTCCTTTTCCTATTCCAAACCACTCCGTCATTCCATATTGTGTCCTAACTGTTGCTTTTTGATTCATGTACAGATTTCTCATGAGGCATATAAGGTGTTCCGGTATTCCCATATCTTTAATTACTTGCTACATTTTGTTGTGGTCAACACAGTCAAAGGTTCCTATAGCAAGCTAAACAATAGACTGAAAGAAGATGTGTCTCACAAGAGGATCACACTTTTAGTGTTGACAAACATGAAAGTGTAAATAAATGTACAGAAAAATGTGAGTAGGTTGTGTGTGTGTGTTTTTTTTTTTTGGGGGGGGGGGTTGTCACTCTTGGGACCAAGCACTTATATGCATGCTATGGTTTCTGAGGTACGTATACATTCCATATGCAAACAAATGAACATGTTGCTGCTTAGTAAATGCCAATACAGTACTGTATTTGCATTCAGCAGTAAATGTGATGCTCATTGAGCAGATAACAGGATGGGAAAGGATATGAGTCAAAAACCAGTGTACAGTATCTTTATTAACTGATAAAACACAGATCCGCTTACTTTAAAGATACAGAGTCATGTGGCCCCAGTGGTGTTCCTGTTCCATGCAGCAAAGGCATCCCAGGGCTGAGTTTACAGCCATGCCCTGGGGCCTCTCTAGCCGCGTTCTGTCTATAGCATGTTCTGATCTAGCCACTGTCCAGGTTCTCAGTGGATTTGAAAAATGCTAACAGAAATAGAAGCCTGCAGTGGAGGAGCTGTGTTAATCAGCCCGCCTGCCGTGGAGGTCAGACAGGAGCCACCAGTAACAGTAGGGTCCTTTCTCTGTCCTTGAAGCGACAAGGACTGGATGAGGCAAATGGGTGGAAGTAGTATGGGTTAGAATAAAGATGAGAGCATATATACTGTGGCAATGTAAACGTGGAAATAAATTTTACAGTCTATGCCAGGGATTCTCAATTTGCGGCCCATGGGCCAGTTGTGGCCCACAGCAACATCTCATGTGGGGGCCCCATTGCCTCCACTACACCAGGAAGTGCCATATGGTGGACAAAAGGGGAAATGGCCATTTGGCCCCCAGAGCTGTCTGAGGGAGCGTGACCCGGTCCCCAGCTTTAAAAGGTTGAGAACTCCTGGTCTATGCTTTTGGTCAAGTACACAGCACTCATGTCAATACAGTATAAGGTAAAGGTAAAGGTCGCCCTTGCTTGAAAGCCAGTCGTATCTGACTCTAGGGTTCAGTGCTCATATCCATTTATAGCCAAAGAGCCAGTGTCTGCAGATGTTTCAGTGGACATGTGGCAGGCATGACTAGACACCAGAGTGCAAGGAACACTGTTTACCTTCTACTTGCAATTTCTCACTTTTGAACTGCTAGTTTGGCAGGAGCTGGGACAGAGACAGGAGATCACTCCATCATGCAGCACTCGGGTCTTGAACTGTGATCTGCCAAACTTCCCATTGTCAAGTTCAGCATTGTAACCACTAAGCCATCATACTCCCTTCATTTCCATATATGTATTTGCAAGTGGATCTGCAGTGGCTCAAGTGGCTAAGATGCTGACTGGGAGGCGGAAGGTCAGCAGTTCGATTCCTGAGTATTGCAGGATGGAATGAGCTCCCGTCTTTGTCCCAGCTCTTGCCAACCTAGCAGTTTGAAAGCAAGAAATTGCAAGTAGATAATTAGGGACCACTTCAGTGGGATGGTAACAGTGTTCCGTGTGCTCCGGTGTCTAGTCATGCCTGCCACATGACCACGGAAATGTCTGCAGAAGCAGGCAGCTCTGGCTCTTCAGCTTTGAAACAGAGATGAGCACTGAACCCTAGAGTCGGATACGACTGGCTTTTGAGCAAGGGAAACCTTTACCTTTACCTTATTTGCAAATTATATTTCTTTTCCTATAAAATTTTTGTGTGCAGTCATGTACATATGTTTTATGCGACATGCATCTTAATGTGCTGTTTTATGTATGCACTCATGTATGATTTTTGTTTCATAGCTTCTCTACTGTTCTTTTGCCCCATGCTTTTGATCCAAGATGGCCTCACAGACTCTATGATTCTATGATTCTACACATGCCTCTTTGAGCACCAACCCAAAATAGGCACACTGTCCTGGACATACTGGGCTGGAAAAAAATTCCAGAAGAGTCACAAAGATTTTTTTAAAAAATATTTATTTTGTTTGCATTTGGGAATGTGAAATTGAATCATGACTCTGTCCCATGGCAGGGCTGATTTGGGCTTCCTTCTACCTGGAGCTCTTCCTTCTACCTGGAGCTCTTCCTTCTACCCCTTTGCCCTGCAGGCTTACATTTACACAGAACTTAGAAAAGTTGTGTTTTGCACAACAGCTCCAAAACTGGCCATTTTGGCATAATTGTTCTGGGATGTGCAGCCCAAAATTCACTATCCCAAGCTCTGTTTACAATTGTGTCCCTGTGGACACTGTCTTGCACACACAGATTCTGGGGTGCCAGATAACCCCACATAAGTTACAGCTGACCAGTGGCAGCAGCAATTTGACTTGGCAGTTCTGTATTATGCACAAATTTGCAAGTATACGTGTATGTAATAGGAGGGAATGCAGACGTTCTGGGTTCACATTTCAATGCAGGAGCATAGTTGTATCTCCAAAAGGTTGCAACTGTGGAAGAGAAGTTTGCAGACATACATAGGTACACAGAAGCAGGACAGAAACAAGCTTTTCTTTTGCCATTTGCAGGAGGCTGTAGCTAAGGAGACCTATGCTGGGAATATGGACGAACACTGGGAATATAGTGTTGACTTTTTCTCTTCTCCTTTTAGTGTTAAACCTTGATTTAAAGGAAGGCAGGACCTTGTCTTTATGGTTGGTAACTGTATGCTGTTTCAGATGTTGATTACTTGTCTTTACAATGCCCAGAGTGGGAAATATCCCAGGTGGGCGGTATAAAAATGTAATTCATTAATAAATAAAATTCACATGTTGGTTCTTATGTCAGGTATGCTCTGAAGAGAAAAATTAATTGGAAGTAGTACTTAATCGTTTTTTAAAGTGAAGTACAGTACTGACCAAGAATGTTTGGCTTCCCAGAAGAACTCTGAATAGTGTCCTTCCTGGTGTATGATACAGCATTTAATTAATTTGGACACCAAGTCTTGCATTCATCTATCACTATCTATCCACCCTCGTGTTCTGCACTACCTGAAGCAAGTTGTTTCATTCTGCCTCATGGTGTGGCTCTTTGAGATGGCATCTTAAGTTTTTAATACTAAGTAAATTGTGATGTTGCCATGCATACCTGAAGTGCAAATTGGTTAAGAGAGTGGCAGTTTCTGTTCAGGCACTGTAATTGGGTTGTTGATCTATGCCAATAGTACATGTTGGTGGGCTTTACTGGCAAGTGGTGCAATCTCAACATCTGGTTATACATTCTTCTGTTTTTTTGGGACTGTGTGGTTGATATGGTGTATATTATGACCGTAGGATTAAAATGGGAGCTGTGTATTGCAATGGTTTGTTGCTTGTCCATACTGGCCGTCCTCAGGACTCGAAAAGTTACCTTTTTTGTGTATCGCTCCCAGAATCCCTCTTCCACCCTGGCCAAGTGGGACTCTAAGATTGATATACCCCCCACCCAAAAAAAAAAAAAAAAATTAAGGAATTTCCCCAAACTTTAGAGTGGCTGTGGTGGTCTTCTGGGATATCCCAGATATCCAGTCAGTTTTTAACGTTTTAATAGCAGGAGTGATAACAGAACAGGAGCTCTCTTGGGGGCATACTGTCAGACAGTTTATTATTTCACCTTCTTCACTGTAGAATGGGGTCACCACTTGAGGTATGAGGATCTGTGACAGAGACCAATTCAATTTTCGGTATCACCATACAGGATGAGATATTTACATAAAGTACTGTGTCCTCTATTTAATTCAAGTTTATATGGGTGCTCTGTCTATATCTTCACTCAGATGAATTCAGGAGCACCTTATGGGCATCTGCCCGGCCACCTGTTGATAAATGTACAAAGGTAGGAGGAAACCAAGTCTGAAATCCACAGATTGTACAACATTTGTTTGGGGTGGGATGGGTAGAAACGAGAAAGAAGAGTAAGGATAAGTTTCTTCCAACTGTTTAAACGGAGCAGACTAAATCTGTGGAAAGCCCTGCCACAAGGACACATCAAGGTTTTATCTAATTTTGTCCAGCTTCTGAGACAGAACATCACCAGAGTCTAGAAGGTGCATCTTCCTGTAGTGATGATCTTGCCGACAGAGACACAAACTCCTGTGGAAGACAGGAGTGGAAATCCAGCGTCCATGTGGAGGGCCTCCTAGGCTCTTCTCTCCCCTCCCAAGAAAGCCTTGTCTTTCTGTTGGATAAAACGGCTAGTGTATACATTTATAATCTATAGATAAATGGCTTCACAATGCACCAGCTTGCCTGTGGGGGAAAAAGGTATACACGAGGCATCTTGAGCTGACATAATGCAATACATTGTGGAACAAAGAGACCCCAAGCTTATAGCCCCACACTTGGCCATGAATCTTGCTGGGTGGCTTGCCTTTTTCTACGAACTACCTTGGCGGCATGGCTGTGGAGGAGGCTTGCCACCGTATCTATTCTGAGCTTCTTGGAGGAAAGGCAATGAAGCTGTCTGTCGTCAACTCTTTGCCCCTTAGAAATATCCGGGGAAGGGTTGGTATAGAAACCAAACCCCCTAACCAATTTGTGGTGGGTTTGGTTCCCTGTCCTATACATCAAATAACCTGGGCTCTGCGTCTTTTTTCTTTTCTTTTTAAATGCTGCATTTGCAGAACAGGGCGCCACCCACAACGATATTATATTACCCTGTATCCAACCCCTCCCTGAATTCCCCATGCACCATAAATCCATAAATCTAGCTCCCTCCAAGCATGTTAGTGAACCAAGGGTGAGAAGGGGGCAGTGGAATAGTTGCCAGCTTCCCAGAGTTTTTCAGTTCAGGCCCATGTGGGTTGGAACTTGCAGAAGATATTCTCCATCCACCCACCCCCTCACCTGCCAAAGATCCAGGGAGGTGGTAAAGCCAAGGAGAGAGCGAAAGCTGACCCAGAGAGGGGAAGGTTTGGGTGGGCAAAATAGAGGGGGTGGGGGGAGAAGTAGGTCCAAGGAGGATGAGGAGGGCTCAATCTGGATAGATGATGAACCCAGAGAAGGTGCTGTACTTGTTGGTGTTCCCCCCATGCACCTTCCCTCCATCCAGCTTGATGAACACTTCATCTCCCACGTCCAAGTGCAGGATCACACTGTTGCTTGCATAATCATAGTTTTGATCAGCATCCTGTGCAATCGCGCTGGCACGGACCTGGATGAAGGGGGGAAAAACAGTTAATAGGCAGTTGAGAAATACTTAGGCCTTTTAGCTGTTCCTAGCTATAACTGCTAGCTTGGAATAGCTTTTAAAGGGGATTGGACTAGTTAATCTATATATATATTAAATGAATTATAGTAGCAATGCATAGTATGACTTTTGCTCAAAGAATGAATGCTAGCACAAGACTATTTTGAAGAGGTGTGGCTGAGTTTCCCCCTTGTTCTCCTGACTTAACAACCCTTGACCTCTACCTATTTTGTTGTTGTTCAGTTGCACAGTTGAGTCCAACACTTTACAACACCATGGACCACAGAATCCCAAGCTCCTCTGTCACCCGCCATCCTCCACAGCCCACCCAGATCTACTGCAGCAACAATATTGTCTAACCATCTCATCCTCTGCCACCCCCTTCTCCTTTTGCCTTTAATCCTTCCTTGCATCAGGGCCTTCTCCAGTGAGTCCTCTCTTCTCATTAGGTGGCCAAAGTACTTGAGCTTCAGCTTCAGGATTTGACCTTCTAAGGATCAGACAGTGCTGATTTCTTTTAGGAAGGGTCTCCTTGCAGTCCAGGGGACTCTCAAAACTTTTCTCCAGCACCAAAGTTCAACGGTGTCTATTCTTCTGCGCTAAGCCTTCCCTATGGTCCAGCTCTCACAGCCATACATTACTACTGGGAAGACCATTGCTTTAACTATGCGAACCATTGTCTTGAGAGAAAGCTTTCACTCAATTTTAGCCATCACCTAGGTCAGGGGTTCTCAACCTATGGCCCATGGACCACATGCAGCCCCTGGCACCAAATAATCTGGCTCCTAACCTCTCTCCAGCCACTGCCACCACAGCCACCAGAATTGGCTGCGGACTCATTTATAACAGCTGTAAATGCATTTATGACAGCCATAAATAATCCCACAGCCATTGTAAATGCATTTACGACAGCTGCAGACTCATTTATGGCAGCCGTAAATGGCAGGAGGACAACCAGTCTGGCCCCCTCAACTGTTTGAGAGAGCATGAGCTGGCCCCCGACTTGAAAAGGTTGAGAACCCCTGATCTAGGGATTGGTGGCCATGAAGTAGATGGGTTTGACGCTGTATTATCTTGCACTGTTAATTAGCTGATGAATAAAATGAGCTAAAAATCCTTTTTAGGGCCTCAGATGATGATGACGATGACGCCGACGCCGACGATGACGACGACGATGACGACAACGATGACGATGACGACGACGACGACGACGACGACGACGACGGTTTGTTGTTGTTGTTGTTGTCGTTCTTCTTCTTCTTCTTCTTCTTCTTCTTCTTCTTCTTCTTATTATTATTATTATTATTATTATTATTATTATTATTATTATTATTATTATTATTATTATTATTATTATTATTATTGGTTGAAAGGAATTTTGTGGAAGAAATTCCACTCAGGGAATTTCTCATGGAAATTCCACTCTCATGGAAATTCCACTCTCATGGAAATTCCACTCGGCCCAAGAGCTGGGGCAGAGACGGGCACTTAATCCATCATGCAGTACCCAGGTCTCGAACTGCTGACTTGCCAGCCTTCCAGCTAACAAGGTGAGCTTCTTAACCACTGAGCCACCACAGCCCCAATAATTTTTATTAATATAGCTGGAATCTCTTCATCTAAAGAGAAACTCTTAGCTTTGCAGTGAACACAAATGCAAATGTGGCCAAGAAACTCACAAAGAGCTTATATGTGTCAACCAAAGGTTCCTGGGATGTGTCTGGTTGCTGGAATGCTCCAATTATAAAATAAAATAAAAATACAGAAGTACAATTTTTTTTTGTAAGACCAGGTATTATAGTCCTCTCAATGGACTATAGTGAACAGGACAACACAGAAATCTTGCTGACTGAATTGCTATGTGTATAGTACCATCGATTTATGAAGCACCTAATATACCATTCTACTTCAAGAAGCCATCTAGTATGGAAAGCCAAAGCACTCACTTTCTAGTTGGGGATTTCAAGAGCTGTAGCAACATTTTGGGCTATGAATAGAATGATGAAAAGAGTGAAGCCATTATGAAATGGGCAGAATCCTACCCAATGTGTCTCAACATTAAACTACCCAGTTCCTATAACTGTGGCAGGTGGCAAAGAGCCTAGAGTCCAAATCTCATTTCTGTTACTGAGCCTCTAGCTCAAGAGTGCATTAAAAGAAGGTAGGCAATCCAATACCAAACAATAAGCACAGACTCAGTCTATGTCAGATCTACTCAGTGGTGGGCATCAGCAGGTTCGCACCAGGTCACCAGAACCGGTTGCAGAAATTCTGGCTGGCCTCGCCCTTCCAAGTTTTGATATAAAGTAGTCCTAATTTGGGTGCAATGCAGAGCTTTTCCCTTTGCCACACCCACCATACCACGCCCACAGAGTGGTAGTAAAAAATGTTTGCAGCCCACCACTGGATCTGCTCAGTCATCCCATCTCAATCTATACCATTCCAAAGAAGGTATAGCTTCAAAAAAGCTACCCAGGAAAAATTTACTACAGTGGTAGACTCAAGTCTCTAGCACTGTAGTAAACTCTTCCCAGTGACCTCCCATCATCTGTCCCAGCTCCTGCCGACCTAGCAGTTTGAAAGCAAGGAATTACAAGTAGATAACTAGGGACCACTTTAGTGGGAAGGCAAACAATGTTTCGTGCACTCCTGTGTCGAGGCATGCCTGCCACGTGTCCATGGAAACATCTGCAGATACAGACAGCGCTGGCTCTTTGGCTATAAACAGAGATGAGCACTGAACCCTAGTTGGATATGACGGGCTTTTTCAGCTGTACTTCGGATTACTTCTCAACTGGAGAGTTATGATGATTTCTTAAGTTTCCATTGTGGAATGTTTTCACGCCTACATTTTAAGAGGGTGCCAGACTAACTACATCTCAGGTCTCACTCCAGAAACATATGGTTAGTGCATGGGTGAAACACTTAGATGTTTTGCCCTTCCTATGATGCACTAGCTATACCTTTTGATTTGACCATTGTGGATGGGGGGCACCCCATCCGTTCCCTATTCTCACTTGGGAGCCTGCTCTTGCATCACATTGCTTTGGGGGGCATTATCATGGGCTTTTGGAGAGCTAGACCTTCTGCGTTACCACCACCTGTAGCTCTACTCCATGTATTGGAGCAAATGGCAGCAGCGGGATCCCTGCTGTTATTTCCAGCCAGCAGAGATTAACAACAGAGTTTCTCTTGCATTAGCCAGGACAGAGAACAGTTTATTAAACTGGCCATTCCTGGCAGTTATTTATTTGCAAGAGCCCCGTTGAGAGTACCTGCCTCCCAAAGGAATGCACTGTATCTGGCTTCTCAGACAGGTGCATTGGTCTGGGTCACAGTGTGCCTCTTCAGTAGTCTACACACCATTCCAGAGCCTGCTGATCACCATTTAAATTAACAATAAGGAGTAGCCTGTGCTTAGTGCTGTCTGTAGCAATTGTGTAACCAGGACATCTGCTTGTCTAAAGAAATCGGTGTGGTTTTTTTTGCAACTTCTATTAGGAGTCATTGTCCGGTGTCAAGTCATGTCTAATTTATAGTGACCCTACTAGGGGTTTTGAGGTAACATATATGCTCAACTATAAGTTTTCCCAAATATAAGTTGAGGTACCTAATTTGGACCTCTAAAACTAGGAAAATAGATTGACCTGAGTATAAGTCAGGGGTGGAAAATGCATCAGCTGCTAGTGAGTTTCAGTAATTAAAATACATGAAAATACGGTAAAATTAATTAATTTAGACATTTGTGTGGGATGTTTTTGAGTGTTTACATTGACCCAAGTAGAGGTTGAGTCCCATTTTTGGACCTCATTTGGGGGGCTAAAAACCCTGATTTATACTCGAGTATATACGGTATATGAGATATGTTTAAAGAGTGATTTACTGTTCCCACCTTCCTGTGAGTTTCCATGGGCATATGGGGTTTGAATCCAGGCCTCCTGGATCTTGGTTTCATCACTCTAGATCAGTGTTTCTCAACCCTTCGTGTTTTTCTTTTCCCTGCCCCTCCTAAGCATCTCTAAAATCCTGACCCCCACTGGTGACATATAATTCTTAATACTAAAAAAAGTGAACTGTTCATGTGGAGGGATCCTAAAAGGCCATTCACTCAGTCTAAACAAACTTCAGTCACCCCACCCCACCAGTGGTGGGTTGTCAATTTTTTCGCTACCCCACCGTGACGTCATTACATCATGGACGTAGCCTACGTCATGATATTGTGGGTGGAGCCAATGTCATGACATCATGACGTCATGACATTTGGGGCGGAGCCAATTTTTAAAATAAAATAAAATAAAATGGCTGCCCAGAACTGCGCATGTGTCAAACCTCCATTTGATGCATGCGCAGTTCTATTTTTTAGTGCGCATGCATCAAACCTCTATTTGACACATGTGCACTAAAAAATAGAACTGTGCATGCATCAAATGGAGGTTTGACGCTGCCCGGAAATACATTTCCAGAGGGGGGGGCAGAGAGACAACAGAACCAGTCACCTGGGGGTTTACCACCACCACCCCGGTGACCCCCTCCTAATGGGTGCTACCAGTTCAGGCAAACCGGTCCAAACCGGTAACAACCCATCACTGCACCCCACCCTATAAATCAAATCCCCCCCCCCCCGGTTGTGTGTGTGCCCCACATTGAGAACCACAGCTCTAGACTCTACACTGCACTGGCCCTTACAACTTTCATAAATCACGCCAAATACTGTATAGATGTTTTTCAAAATCAGGATGTCTTCTCTTAGACTGTTGCCAGAGAAGTTGCTGTGCTAGTCTGTCTTAGCATGTTGGCAATATATAGGGGCCTTTCAAATACCATGTGACCTAAAATAGGCCACTTTTTGACCCCCCTTCCCCTGTGACTTTCCATGACCCCCCCCCAAATCACATGGTTTCTCCGTTTTCTCTGATTTGAAGTGAAACGGCAGAAGCATGGCTCCCCTCGAGCCTGAGGACACCTGCCGCCCCATCCCCAGACTTCCACCTGGCCGGGGGGGTTAAAATTTTAGAGTCACGTGACTTCACACCAAACACCCCCCATGACTTTCTGTGACTTTAGATCGACCCTCCCCTAAAATGGTTACGTGGTATTTGAAATTCCCCATATATATAAGGGAGAGGAGGCTCAAGTACTGTAGCAGTTTTAAGACTATCAAGTTTTTGTGGGTCGAAATCCACTTCACTTCACCAGGCATATGAAGTATAAGCTCATACCACCATGGAACAAATACAGTATTTGAGAAATGTACTTCCTTGAGTCTGAAAATGTGGGTTTTGGTCCACGAGAGCTTGCTGTGATGTAAATTAGTTAGTCTGAAAAGTATGGTAATACTTTACCTCCCTCTCTAGTTCTCCTGCTTTTCTTTGGCCAGCTTCTCAAATTGCTGCCTGGAGACTATCAACATCTAGGTCAGTGATGGCAAACCTATGGCATGTGTGCCAGAGGTGGCACTTGGAGCCCTTTCTGTGGGCACCCATGCAGTCAACCCAGCACAGAGTTCACCCCAGAGTTCACCAGTAGTTTACCAGTAGTTCAATGGAAATGCTCCCTCCCCTCTCCCAGCACAGAGTTTATCTGTTCCTTTGCCCAGCAGCCCAATGGGAGCGCTTTCTCCCTCTGCCCAGCACAGAGTTCACCCCACCCCTCTGCCCAGCAGCCCAATGGGAGCATTTCCTTCCTCCCCTGTTGCTATGCTGGCACTTTGCAATAAATAAGTGGGGTTGGGGTTGCAATTTGGGCTCTAGGTCTCTAAAAGGTTCACCATCACTGATCTAGGTCTTGCCGAGTTCATCTTTCCAGAAGTATAGACCGTGGGCAAAACCAGAAAGTACAGTAAATACTGTACATTGTTAAAAGTAGAATTCACTTACGGTAAGTGATAAGCTGAACACCAACTCATGGCAAGCAAGTGGCAAAAAATCAAAGGAGTGGACAAAAATGTCTATTTGGGGAGTATTTTAAATGAAAATTGGAATTCTGAAGTAGAGATTAAAATACAAATAGAAAAAGCAAAGCGCACCTTCATAAAAATGCAACATTGTTATGCAGAAGAGATCTAACTCTTGCTACAAAGATCCGAAGAGTGAGATATTACGTATTCCCAGTGTTGCTATATGGAGTCAAAGTTTGGATATTGACTAAAGCATCTAAAAAGAGAATTTAAGCTTTTGAAATGTGGATCTGCAAATGGCTGCTAAGGATACCATGGGTTGACCATGTGACTAATGTAGAGGTGTTGCAGTGGATGGATAAAGAACAAGAACTCTTTAAGACCATTAAGCAAAGAAAGCACCAATACCATGGGCGTATCATGAGGAACAACATAAAATATAGAATACTCCAACTTGTTCTGTAAGGAAAGATCCCTGAGAAGAGAGACCCTGGACGTAGACAAACTTCATGGCTGAAGAACCTGAGAGACTGGTGTGGCATGTCCTCAGAAGAACTGTTCAGAGGAGTTAAGAACAGGAAGACTATTGGCATGATGATAGCCAACGTCTGGAACAGATATGGCACCTGGAGAAGACGAAGACGAAGACGAAGACGAAGACGAAGATGAAGAAGAAGAAGAAGAAGAAGAAGAAGAAGAAGAAGAAGAAGAAGAAGAAGAAGAAGAAGAAGAAGCGGTAAAGGACAGTCTGCCTACTCGAACAGAAGTTTGCCACAACCCACACATTAGCTTGCTTTTGTTTTGTAATCAGTGATAAGGAGATAAGCACTTTGTATGTCTGCTTGCATATCTGGCAGTGGAAAAGTTGAAGGAGGGGATAGAAATGGCTTTCCTTCAATCTGTATTGCTTTAAAAAACAAACAAAATGTGAACACTCACAAGCTCAGGATACTGAATTCTCTGCCAGGTACAAAACTTGGCCCTAGTGTGGTGTGATCATAGGCCTATGTAGGGAGCAAAGACAGTTCTCAGAATACCAAGCAGCTATTAATTGCAACGAAGCTGAGAACAATTTTAAATTGACGGTGGGTAGCAGTGACTCATAGGTGAGAGCCAGGTCTCCACCAAGATGTCTGCCTGTACATCCTACATGGCCATTATTTCCAAGTTTTACCCTGATGTACGATGAGGCCTCTTGGAACAATGATGCTTGAAGCTTTCTTCTGGCACCCATTTGCCACAGCATCCCAAAAGCCCCCCCCCCCGGCAGCTTGATATTTGCTACAACTGCACATTAGTGCAGGTTGATGGCAGATGGCAAGATTAACTATTCATTCTGCCCAGTGTAGGCTTTCAGTTTGCATGACACTTAATCTGAGCCAAAACTGCAACACTTTTATGTCAACGGTCTCAGGCTGCAGCTTTACACACCTAGGAGTAAGTTTCATGCAGTTCTCTGGGTTTAAATTCTAAGTTAACACCTAGCAGAAGGGGTGGGTGGCGAAATCTGTTAAGACATCTGCTCCAAGGTGGTGAGAGAAGGCAGACTTTGAACTTGGTGCCTTGAATTGGGATCACTGGTTTGGGATCCTTTTCATAAAATAGTGCTTGGTAATGGTGCATTTGCTGAAGAATTAGAACTGCCTAAGGGCACTTTGTGCCATGCCTACTATCTGCTACAGCCTCTTTCCCACCAGATTTCTTGTAATCTTAACAGTTACCACCAAACTGGCACCAAAATCAGATCATTTCCTGAGATAGCATCATCTCTCCGAGGAATATACACTCCTGTATGCGGACAGTGCCTGTTTGGGCTGGACATCCCACTATGATAATGGAGCAGACCATACAGCCGGCGACTCAATGCTGAGTGTTGGGTGACAGTAAATAACCTGACTCCCATAAGGGGCCAATGGCTATGGGCTGATGAGCCCCTTTAGGTGGGGTGATGGTCCCCGTCAGTGGAGGAAATGTCACTGGAAACCATCCTATTGGACCAAATGGCAAAATGAGTGGAGGAGGAACTTGACTATCCTGATTCTGATTCCCAAGGATCATGGAGGGGGAAGAGGCCATGCCAGATGGGCTGGCTGTGAAGGTGCACCTTGTTAATATCCTCAAGGCTGCTGCAGTCCATCGCAGTTCCGGTGTTAAATCCTGCATCTCTCATTTCATAAGTGCTGCAGGAGATAGCTCCAAGATCACAGTGTGTGGGTCACTTCATGGCAAGCTGGAATCCACCTTAAACAAATCCACACCAGTGGCATTTTCCCTGAAACTGATTTCCAGGGGGGGAAAATGTATACTCGGATACGAGTAGCAGCTAATGACGATGACCACCACGTCTGTTGATTTGCCACTTTCTTTTCAGCAATGGCTTGAATAAAACCCTCTTTTGGCAGATGTTGCGTTTAGCAGCACACAGCTCTTTTGTCTGTGCAAGACAGCCTACTGTCTTTGGAGAGTCATTCTGACTTATAAATAAAGCATGAAGAAAGATTAAAGTGACCGGAGCTGTTTACCTAAGTGAGAAGGCAATTAAGAGGAGACTTGATCAAAATCCAAATGGTTTGCATGAAGAAGAAAGCCTTGCCTTAAATGGGCAGGCATGTGTTTTGTTTTGCGAAGGCAAGCAACAAAGAAATATGAGAAGATTTAATGGCATCCTTTGCATGGTGGATTTATTATTGTTGCCCAATCTTCTAGCATAGAGCAGAGCAGTATTAAGGTGAGTGTCAGGATTTTCAGTTCCTAACATAGGAGTGTTGACCTCCAGCCCCGTCTGCCTGTGCTGCCTGTTGTGCAGGAAAAACAGAACTCCTGCATTTTAAAAGCAAGAAGAAGTTTGATGTAGTGTACATGCAGTTTTATTGGTCCTCAAATAATCTTGTTTTCTGATTTGGGGTACAGTATTTCCAAATGGGTGACTCATAATGCTATTTATCAACAATGGCAAACCTTTTAGAGACCGAGTGCCCAAACTGCAACCCCAAAAAACTCTTTATTTATCGCAAAGTGCCAACAAAGCAATAGGGGAGGAAGTAAACAGGAAGTAAACAGGAAGTAAACAATAGGGGAGGAAGCAGCCTTGGGCTGCTGGACTGAGGGCTGGGGCAAACTCTGTGCTGGGGGAGGGAGGAAGTGCTCCCATTGGGCTCTGGACAGAGGGGTGGGGTGAACTCTGTGCTGGGGTGATGGCACAGGTGCCTACAGAGAGGGGTCAGAGTGCCACCTCTGGCACGCGTGCCATAGGTTCACCACCACTGCTACATATCAAGAGACATTGGGTGGTATCTCATTGTTTAACATTGTAAGACACACTAGAGTAGGTTCTAGCTAGAATTTGGTGAGACAACTTCTCCACAAGTTCCACTGATTTAAATGGGCCTTCTCTAGCTGCGACTGTCAGAACTAGAATAGATCCACACAAATCAAAGAAACTTAGAGAGGAGTTGATCCACCAAATCCCCCACTGAGTCAATGAGCCTACTCTTGTGTGATTTACTATATTAGCCTGCAGGATTTCATCCTTTGTGTAATTATTCTGTGTTTACTCCCCTTTGTAGATTTTAGGGAGTAAGAAAAGAGAAATGATAGCAAACCATGGGCGCATTACAAATGGAAAACCTACAAAAGTATTGCACAAATTCCCTGAACAAGATAGCATTATGATTACAGAATTAAAGTTTTGTACAGAAATACTTAAAATAAGGGTACACAATATTTCCCACCCCCAAGAGTGTACCTGTGAGCACACAGACATACATGTACACATGCTTTTTGCCACATCGCTTTCCCTGCAAACTTTGTAGTTTTTTAAATTATTTTTCCCTTTTAAATTCACATTCTTTATAGGGATTTCAGTCTGACTCATTGGTTCAATTTATTTTTCTTGAAGCATGCATCCATAGTGACACATGTGGGGGGAAAGATGAAAGAATCAGCTGTGCTGAAATTGATGGTTAACAGCAGAGGTAAGTGTGGTGATAGGGGAGTCATGGAATTGCATAAACTACTAGAGAAGGGAGAGTGTTCAGTTGTGCAAGAGCATACAAAAGCAACAATCTAAGTTTCCGGAACTGATGTCTATGTGAAACAAGAGAAGGGAAGAAAGATTTTTTCTCTCTAATGTGAAATATTCTCTCCTGGAAACATACTGTTAGAGCTAGGAACATGTTATTACTGTACTCTACTGTGAGTTTAGATCACCCTTGCTCGAAACCAGTCATATCCGACTCTAGGGTTCAGTACTCATCTTTGTTTACAGCCAAAGAGCCAGCTCTGTCTGCGTGTGCAGACATTTCCGTTGATGTGTGGCAAGCATGACTAGGGACTGGAATGCACGGAACACTGTTACCTTCCCACCAAAGTGGTACATATTTCTCTACTTGCAATTTGTTGCTTTCGAAATGCTAGGTTGGCAGGAGCTGGGACAGAGACAGGAGCTCACTCCATCATGCAGTACTCAGGTCTGTGAGTTTTACTGAGGGCCAAAAGAGAGGCCCATCCTGGCAACTAGGGTGATAACATGTTCATCTCTCCAGAAACCTATCTTTAAAGCAAAATGAATGCAAAAATCCCAATGACCAATTGTTGAAAAATACCAAGCTAATCTACAACTTCTGATGATATTAAAGCCATTAGATAATGATCACACATCATGGTTCTGACTGTGAAACTTCCCGTTTGTCTATTTTAGATCTTTAGTTTCATAGCAATATAATGGTAAGGTAGCCTTTCCCCTAGCCTCAATTATTTTCTTAAGCCCATATATAAGTTAACAAATCAATGGGAAGCAAATCTTTCCTAAACTAATACAAGAAGACTGGCAGGATAGATGTTTAAATGAGTGATATAAGATGACAAGTTGAAATCCTGAAACAAAGAGGTTTTTTAACACCCAGGATGTTGTCATCCTGGAAATTAGTTTATTCTCTGTTCCTTGCAAAGACCCTGTAACGATCTTCTCTCATTACTTGAAATTGGATTATTCTTTGCAGATATACATATAGCTCCCTCCTATACTGTAAATAAAAAGCAACTGCTATGAACCATCATCACAGTTACATGTTGTCAAGTCAACTTCAGGTAGTAAGACAAATGTTATGGCAAACCTTTCCAGAGCCTTCTAGGTATGGAGTGGTTTATCATTCTCATTTTATTGAGGTTTTCTGGGTTATCATATGACTTGCCCAAGGTCAGACATGCTGCTTTTTTCACCTGGGGCACTCACAGGGGAGAACTGAACTCAACTCTCTGGCTTTTCATTGATCTTCTGTCACTTTAGACTTGGGTGGGCAATGTGCTTTCTGCAGCCAAACCCCTCAGGTCCTAAATGCACTCGCCAGCAGGATCCTACCCTACAAAATAAAGTCTGCAGAATGTCCCCCTTGTTGCCTTCTGTGGAGAGGGAGCAGTTTCCCCATCTTTTGGGAGCCCCCAGACTTCCCAGGTCCCTAGTGGAAAAAAAGGTGTTAAAAATCAGGATGTGACATGGATAAGACTTCGGTCTGGAAGGGGGGAATGTCACCATACAGGGGGCTCTCCCAAAACTCTTGCCACTGGCTGCCAAGGTCTGATAATGGCTTGGGGGTTCCTCCTCCCCTCCCCATCTGATTGGGTGGAATGTTTCCTCATAGCTACCTTTGGGGATGGTTTATCTCTTCCAAAACCATCAAGTGTCTACTTCCCTTCTGGTCCCTAATCTTCTCCTTTGTCTCCTTCTCTCATGTCTGGTAGCAATAGGGATGTCCCATCTTGCAGTGCCACTATGCCACCAAACCTTCAGGTCAAACCATGCTCAAGGAGTGTGTTCTGATTCAGGAACTGCCACTCACCGGGAATCTGATCTTCTTTTTCTTTCATGTCCCAGTCAAACCCTGGAGTGCCAAAATGAAGCCACTTTCTTGGCTTTGTCATGGGCCAAACTGAAGTCCTCATCGGCGCATGTTTCTGGCAGTAACTGGCAGACCAATAAATGAGCTGCATTTTGTATATCTGTATTCACACCGTGTGTTGTTGTCCACCAGCAGCCCCCACTTGAGCATGATGGTCTTACATTTAGGGACTCCAACCCTCAACCTATTAAGTATCCTACAAATGTCATAGGAGAGGTTAAGTTCCTCAGCTATATCCTCCTTTAATGATGTTCCTTGCCCAGTGAGCTCCTTCCTCCATCTTTTAATTGGGTTTTGCTCTTGTGTACCCTCAGATCGGAGGCAGAAGGAGAAGGGAGTGCCAGAGGATGAGGTGGCTAGATGGCAATGTTGACGCAATGGGCATAAATCTGTGTGGGCTGAGGAGGATGGTGGAGGAAAGAGGAGCCTGGCATACAATGCCACTCTGTGACTATACAATGTGACTAGACAATGCCACTCTGTGACATTACAGAGTGACGCATTCAGACTTGAATGTGCGACTGAACAACAACTCTCAGAAATGTTTGTTATTGCCATAAAGCTCTTCCAGGAATCTGATGAGTGGACTTTTTCAGTGGATGACAGCTAGAAAAACTAAGTGTAAAAAGCCCCCTTAAGCATAGCTTGACATTTTATTTATAACTTGGATGCAAGGTCCTGAACTCTGTTCCCAGGCATAATCACTCCAGCCTTTCCCCTGCATCTGTCCATTTGCCAGAGTAGCTTCCCTTCATATGGCTAATCATACACTAGTTGGAAAATCAGGTGCATGACCAATTACGCAGAAGTCAGCCTGCTGGTGTGGAAAAACTGCTGTGTGACTGTCTTTGCTTTCATATGTGTTGTTAGCAGGATTTTAACCAGGAACTGTTGGGCAAGAGAGCCTCATGGTCTCCTCCAGCAGGGTGATAAAGTTTTGTTAAAGAGCTAGAGGTTGCTTTGGGTGAAGTACTTTTTCATTGGGTTTCATTATATTCAGTAAGACTTTTAATTAAGAGAGAGGCTCATGTCAGGTTCCACTAACTTTTAAAACAAGTCAAACTAGGTGATAGGTGCAGCATGTCACTTGCACATCTGTTTGTTGCAGTTTCCGATTTTTCTTCATGACAAATCTTGTATTTAGCCTGCTTTGTTTTCTGATGGATTAATAGAAGGTAAACATGGACTTAATTTGTAAGTCAGGTTGCTGGGATACATATTTATGAGGAAATTCCATTGTGAGAGGGAAAGTCAGCTAATGATAAGGACTACACATTCACTTGAACATCTGGTTTGATCTTCAACGAAGCTGGTATTAAGGTCTGTTACCTGCATAGTTTTCAGGTCCAAGACTGAACCTTGCATAGCATCAGCCAACCAACAATACATGAATGGGATTGGGTGGTTGTTGATGCTATGTGTTGAGGCAATAACATATGTTCCGCAAGCCTCTTCCTCAAGAATCCATCATTTGCTAAAACGATGTCTGTCTCTCACACAAAAGGCTTCTGTGTCTCTTTGGATTTTTCCTCATGGTAAGATTTCTGTTGTTGTACTTTTGTGTGTGTGTGCTTATAACCTATTGAATATTTGCATGTTGAATTTTTTTCCCCATGGGAAGCATCCTGCTATTTTCCCCCATGGGATAGCATATGCTCTATCTCCATGGCATGCTCAGAAACCCATGGATCATTGTCCTCTGTCAAAGTTATGGCTGTTGTGTGGAATTCTGGACATAATTCACTGAACCAACTGATGAGGCAAATATTTAGGTCATTCCCCCTTTCTGTCCTGCTCGTCTACAGATGCATATGTTCATCCTGTAGTTTCTAATCTCCAGGTCTTTGGTGTTTTCTTATTTATTAGCTGTGGCTGATTGTTTCCTCAATCCGTGGTCTTGAGGATGCCTAAATCCATATAGCTCTGCTGGCATGTTTTCTTCTATGGTCTTCATTTTTGCTGACATTCTTTATCAGTTTCAAGTGAGTCCTCTTGCGAATCAGCCTGAAATTGTTGAGGGGGCTTCTCTCCCTAGCCAACTCTCGTGTGATTTGAATAATCTTTTACTCTTACTGGTTTGGCACCTTTGGCATCTTGTAAAAGACCTGGCAAAGCTTAAAGAGGGTGACGAATAGGTGGATTCCTTCCGTAAATAACAGGTTTCAGTTCCATTGGTCAATGTAATCAAATCCCTTTTTTAAAAAATCCTCAGCCAAAGAAAACAAGTTCTAAACTATAGTTTAAGCAATTCACAGTGTGAAGTGGGCAGGGGGAAAGCAATAGCAGGAAATCATACCACATAATAGCAGGGCACACTTCTGGCAGCTTTTTGTGGGAAGCCACATTGGAATATATCTTGAAGAGTGTTCACCTTTGATTTGTTTTTTGGAGTGTAGGTAACCACTAAGCCACCATGGCCCTTTACATGTGCTGTACAATCTATGCATAAATGTGTATGTATGCTCACACAAATACAGATATACATGTGCCAGCTTAACATAATCTTTTATGTATTTGTGTAGTCTCCAAAATGGAATTATAATAATTAAGAGTGAAACAAAATACTTTGCTGTAATATTTCTATAATGATCAGAAATATTTAGACTCTGAGCTTTTAATTGACAGTCAGAAGAGGGCTTTGGCTAGCGACTTACTGTTTATTCTGGGATGAAAAAGACTGAAGTTGCTGGATATTCTTTATCAGTACATATGTTAGTGGCATAATAGCTTTATCTTTATTTGTTTATGGGTGTCTAAGGGGCGTGTGTGTGGTTCTTGTCATTTTATCTTCTTCAGAGTGGCAGCTGTAGAATGGTGTAAACACAGTTGCAGCCGAATTAAGTGAAACAGGGCTGGCATCAGCTCTTGGCATTCTTGCACAAGTCTCAAGTTAATGTCTAAACTCTTCTCTCTGTCAGGGCTTGAACTTGATATGGTCATTAGGCCATGACAAAAATCTCTCACCTGACATTTTGGATTGGCATCAACAGGAGAACCTCTCAGGGCACCATGTATTTATTTATTTGTGGGATTTATGTGTCCATCCCAGCAGTCTGAACAACACGTTGTAACTAAATCTATCCATGCTTTTAATTTCTCACAATACCCCTGGTCTAACAGTGCTTTAATACATTAAATCGTTCACCTACCCTTCTGTGGCTGGAACCTGCTGTCAGTCTTGTAACCACAGGTTGACTGTGACATAAGAAGAGGGGCAAAAAACAATTTTTTCCCTGCATCCCCACAAAACTGGAGCTCATCTTAAATTCAAGTAAAGAGCGACCCAAACTATAGGAATGGGAGTTGATACGAATGTCTTTGCCAATCTAGAGAGACTAAAAGGGACGTTACCATTAGCAGAGCCTTCTCTTCTTGCAACTTCAAGGCGTGAAACCCTTCCAAGAGAGATGTATACTCTCTACCTTCTTCCTGATGAATGTTTGCAGATAGATTTCCAGCAAATAGATTTTTAAAAGTTCTATTTAGTTTTCCTGTGACCTTTGAACATTATTTATGTGGCTGTTGTTATGCTGTTTTTCCTTTTTTGTCTGATTTTGATGAAGTAGTGGTGTAGTGTTTAGTTTGGCCAGGTTATCCTGCTATGGTAATAGAGTAGACCATACTGCCAATGAGTCAATGCCAAGTACTGTATCAGGTGGTGATTAACTAACCTGAAAACCCTGAGGACTACCAGCCTTGGGTGCCAAAGTCCACAGGGAAGGGTGATGGTCCCCAAGTGGATTAAATCCTACTTGAATCCATCTTGATGGCAAGCAGCAGCTTCATCAATCCTGGCCTGGGGCTGAGGAGGACTTTGAATGCCAAAAGGGCTCAGAACCAGAAAGTGACTCACAGAACTGGATCATTGTTAGGGGTGTCATGCTGCAATGCAGAAGGCAGATGGAAGGTCACTGCATTATATTCTCAGGACAGTCTTCATGGCCAATTGCCATGAGGATCGCCTATATACAGATTTGGATACAGCAGGAGGAGGAGGAAGAGATTATGATGATGATGATGAGGATGAGATGAGGATGAAGAGGATGATGATGATGATGAGGATGATGATGAGGAGGAGTTCTATTGCTGTTTTGTAAAATATAATTGTTTAAAATGAAGAATCATAGGCTTTTGTGCATAAGATCCATAACTGTTACTTGCAATAAGTAAAATTAAGGAACAGAAAGAAGATCGAAGCAAGATAATATGGAACCCTGGGTGGGGCAAGACTGGGACCGTTCTTAGAGTTTGAAATTGAGGCTTATACCGAAGGAACTATGAGAATAAACAGAGGATAATGTAGCTGTTGAGTAGAAAGTGTGGAATAAATATGAAAATAAATCTAAACTTGTTAGGTTTGGGTAGCTTAGGAGATACTGTCTTGATAGACCAATTATTTTCCTGCTTGGCTTTATTGCATTAGATGAAATGAAATTAACACATGTTGTGCTAATTCTGTTTAATTACATTTCCTTTAATAACCATTTGAGATAGGGCTAATACTATAGATAATAGAGTTTATTCTGCTTAATTATTCCCCATCAGGCAAACATACAACACAGCTGATTTCACCTTGCCAATACTCTTTGTGTCTAAGTGCATGCACAGAACAGTCCACACACACACACACACCCCTCTAAAACACTCACAAATGCACAACTATTTAAGCATGTACATAAATGAACAGACACATCTGGCTCTGTCAACAAGAACAACCAACTGTAGAAATCAGCCTTGTCTTTTCTCCATAACAGCTTTTGGGCTTGTTTTAAGTAATCAGTTGTACGTAAAATGGCTTTGTGAGTGATCATAGTGAACCACAACATACATCTGAAAGAACTTTCAGAATCTAAGATGGAAGAAGTTGCACTTGGGTGCTCATTTTTAACCTTTCTCTGGTCTTATTCTGCTACAAAAATACCACAACCTTGGGAGTTGATTGGAAAATGTAATGGGACAGACAGATACTGAAACTGATTAGTCACCTGTGAAGAGGCAAAAGTGAAATCCAGAGGGGACCTGAATTGCTCCATAAATAGAAGAATGTACATATCCTATCACTTTACCACTGCTGGAATTACTGAATTCAGACATTTCCACCAATGAGCAAGTCCAGAGTATACTAATTTGATTCAAGCTGATTTAACTCTGGAAGGGCTAGGGAATATGGATTTAAGTGTAGCATGTAAATAGTGAAAAGTTTCCCTTTGTGTGTATTCCACATTATCTTCTAAACAAAGATGCATATTGATTGGTTGTTGTAACAATTCAAACATACTACTTTGCAACTAAACAGAGCTTTTGTTCAACTGAAGAGCATAAGTCCCAATTTATGGACAGTACAAGCTTTTGTATAACCTAACTACCTGCTTAAAGGTACGGTAGACAAATAGGAAAGTAACAGGGTTCTATTTGATTTTCTTTGTACCCATGCAAGGACACTGAGTTAGGACCACTTACTCCAGTGTTTCACAACACTGCTTTTTCACATCAGTTCCTAGAAGCCTAGGTCAATTCCCCAAAGCACTGATCAGCCAATTGTACTGACTGAGGCTTCTGGGAATTGAAGTCCCCCTGTGGGGCATGGGCCCCACACTGGAAAGCACTGGCTTACTCTATTCCTGCCAAAACCAGGGACTGCTAGTTGCTGAGTAAAACAGCATTTCTACACAGTCCAACGCAATCTGAGCAAATTTCACTTCCTGCAAAAGTAAAACAGCAATGTGATATTCTTCCTCTTAAACCAGCAGCACATAAATTTACTTAACTTGCACTCCAAACTATGCAGATTTATGCAGAAATAAATTCTAACTATTTTTTTTTTTAAAAAAGAGTTATAGATTTAGGATTGCAGTCAAATATGTCTTGCTCATTGGTTGCTGATCCATAGTTATTAATTTGTGGATAATTATTATCCAGAATAATTAGTGTCTTGTTTCATAATGCTTCATGTGATTAGACTAATACTTTCTGCCATATTTTTACCAATAAAAATAAGGTTGTATTTTATAGAAGATCATATGTTCAGTTTCTTTAATTTTGTGTCGATGGAATCATGTTGATTTGCATTGGAAGTCACATCATACTGAATCATTATATTTTTAAAAGAGTATGTTTTAGTGACATTTTAAAAGATCAAATTTAAATTACCATATATACTCAACTATACGTCATCCCGAATATAAGTCGAGGTACCTAATTTGGACCTCTAAAATTAGGAAAATAGATTGACCTGAGTATAAGTCAAGGGTGGAAAATGCAGCAGCTACTAGTGAGTTTCAATAATTAAAATACATGAAAATATGGTAAAATTAATTAATTTAGACTTGTGTGGGTATATTTTTGAGTGTTTACAGTAGTCTTGTTCCCCCATGTTGTTGAAAAAAAGGATTTCCCCCACACCGGTTTGAGACACGCCCAGTTCCCCCATCTTGTTGTCGGTCAGTGCGTCTCAATCCAGCAAGGTTTCAGGACCCTCGGGGTCGGTGACCCGAGTATAAGTTGAGTCTCCTTTTTGGACCTCATTTTCAGGACTAAAAAATTAGATTTATACCCTAGTATATACAGTATATAAAAAATGACTTCATGTTCTTTTCATTTAAATTGCTAAGGGGAAATGGTTTTGCTCCCATTGATATGGAGTGTGGTATCACTTTAAATCCTCATCCCTGCCTGTTCCCTAAACTCTGAAGCTGCCCAGCCCCAGGAAATGAAGGCATGGCCACTTAGAACACAAAAAAGGTTGTTTTTATTTTGCTGCAGATGGCTTCTGCCCAGAGAACAGGTACTTTATTCTCCATTTCAACCCAAAAGGCAATTAGGCTGGCAGAGGGCATGAGTCTGTTGAAGCATGCTGGAAGGTCAGATGTAGCATAAGGTGATTTGAGTGGAACCTGAAAGGGCAGATAGATGAAACCCTCTCTCTTGATGCAGGATCATCTCCCCATGCTACACATGTGTCATGTTTGAAGTGGTTTTGCACACAATAGTCCAGGGAGGTGCAGTGGGGAAAGCTATTGTGCTGCAGGAAGTTCCAGGGGATTTAGGCAAGTGAGCCAAGCCACCAAATGCAGAAGTCAAATCCTTTTCTTCTTGGCAAACTGTTGCTAATCGACTGTGCGACTGAACAACAACAGGTTCAGTCAAACCTCGCATAAAGAGCGCCTCGCTTAAAGAGTAACTCGCTTAAAGAGCAGAATTTTCTTTGAATGGTCGCTTCGCTTAACAACTAAAACCAACCAAAAACTCACTTAACAAATAAATCGGGGTTCACAATCCCCCCCCAAGTCACAATTGGTCACTTACAATGGTGTTTTGCTTAAAGAGCAATCCTGTGGAACGCATTATGCTCTTTAAGTGAAGTACAATTGTATATGAACACTCATAATGCTTTCAGTGGCAATATTTTATGGATGGCCGGCATTGTTACTCAGGGCATCTTCCACCCTAGAGTGTACATGTAGGTCTGGCTAGATTATCCTGCTATGGTAATAGAGTAGACCATACTGCCAGCAACTCAACACTGAGTGTCAGGTGGCAGTTCACTAACCTGACAACCCTGAAGACTAGTGGCCTTGGGTGCCAAAGTCCACAGGGAAGGATTTAATCCCCAAATGGATTAAATCCACTTAAATCCATCTTGATGGAGGGCAATAGCTTCAATACTGGCCTGGGACTGAGGATCGCCAATATTTGGATTTGGATATGGCAGAAGAAGAAGAAGAGTGTACACAACTTGAGCTCCAGGCCTCGTGTTGACAAGTGCTTGTTCCCATGAGAGAGGTGATTCAGATGCATCAAAGCAATAGCTTTCCCCTGAATCCTGGTATATTTCCTCACCATTTTTTATTTTATTTAGAACTAACTCAGTGGGACGTAGCTTAAAATAGTCTGTGTAGGATTGCCTCTTTAACTTTTTGAGTTTAGAAGAATAGGCTTACATTTCCTGACATGTCACCAGCGTCTAGGCTCACCTTGGATGAGTCTTTTAATCCTACCTGATAGCTTAGAGCTACGATTTTTGGAGAGAGAGAAGTGTATCTATGTTCCTGCTTCTCCCTGTTTCGCTCAAACAGATATGTCAATGATGTATTCAGATGTTACAGGGACAGCGTCTAGGTAATAAATTCCTGAGACAGACAGATCAAAAGAGGCCAGCGTCAGGCTCCCTGAACAAATCTCTGACAATAGAGTGAGCTCTTACATGGATCAAGCTGTCACTGGGGAGATGAAATAGTACCTACAGCAGCAAAGAAAGGGATAAGGCTGCCCTGTGAGGCTTATACTGTAGCCATAAACAATGGCATTGTGCCCCTGGGCCAAGAGGCAGGATTTAATAGGTAATCTGCCCCCACCCTTACTAGTTCACATTCTGCTTGAGGAATTTGCTGGCTTTAGAGGGAGTTTTTTTGAAATTGTCTAAAAATCCCCAACATTCTTTCTCCCCTCTCATCTGCCTCTCAATTGTTCTTCCTGACCCCAAGGTGTGTTAAAGACAACGTAAAAACAACACAGACATTTTTTCTTCCCAGTAGTGGGAGACTAAATCCATCACTAATGATTTAAAAGTGTTCCTTAATTGGAAGAAAGGTGAATAAAAAATAATTTTAAAAAAATCTGGAGGCAGGGGTGGAGTTAGTGGGGTGAGTGGGCTGGATTTCCCCCACAGATTTATCAGGTGGTAATTGTGTGCAGGTGTGACTGAATTGGGCTTTCTGTTCCTAAGGGGTCCAAATTATTTTTCGTATTTCAAATGATCTTCGCACAAAGTCCACAAATCTGTATTGGATGTAGACTCTCTCAGAACAGTACATTTACTCCACTGCTATGTGTGCCTACTCCTGTAATAGGACTGTGAGCAACATACAGTATATACAGTGGTGGGCAGCAACAGGTTTGCACCCCCCGGGAGGGGGGTTTGTACCCCCCGGGAGGGGGGTGTAGCAACATTGGGTGGCCTCTGGGCAGGGGGGGCAGGGGGGCAGGGGGGAGTGAAATTGGGTGGCCACGCCCACCTCCCTGCTCTGCCCCATCAGGTTTTCTCCCTGAAAGTGGTTCAAGGCCTCCCTTGCTCAAAAGCCAGTCATATCTGACTCTAGGGTGTAGTGCTCATCTCCATTTACAGCCAAAGAGCCAGTGCTGCCTGTGTTTGCAGATGTATACATGGCCATATGGCAGGCATGACTAGATCACCCATGACGTATTTATTTATTTATTTATTACTCATATTTACTATCCCGCCCCAATCGGGTAGACCCGACTCTGGGCGGCTTACAACATAGTTTAAAATCACAGGTTAAGTCTAGTATAATAGTGATATTTAAAACCTTAAAAATTCATAAGAAGTCATGTAGGGGTAAAGGGCTTACTAAAATCTGTGTCCACACTTCATTTTAAAAAGATAATTAACTGAGTTGCTTCTCTTCAGAAGATCTGAGGAAATCCTTTAATAAATAAGTAGGAATCAGCAGGCGTGTGCTGGTATATCCCACCCCACCCTTGCCTCTGGCACCCTGGTGTGCCAATAGCAATGTATGGGATCTCCCCCCCCAACTCCAACCCCCCAAATAGGCACCCCCACCACTCCTGTCCAGCGCTTTCCCTTGGTGTCATGCACACTCCCTGGGAATCAGTTTCCGTGCTTGGAGCCTTTCTGCTTGAGCTCATCTTTGCTTGAAGTTTTGGCTTGTAAAGCTAATTGGCAGCTTCTGACTGCAGAAATGAACTTTCTCTGGAATGCACCATAATGCTAAAATCTGCCCCCAAATATACCAAAATAGAAAATGATCCATATCCCAGGAAGGGCCCAAAAATTTGGGAAAGACAGGGATCTTGTTATTGTTTGAACCAAAACAATCATTACGTGATGTGGATGGTAGGGAAAAAAAATACTAATAAGCACATTCATGATGAATCAGGAATGTTACAATGGACAAAGAACCTTAGGATATAATTCATTAACTGAGGTAAAACATATTTTTCTTTTGGTTATACAAGTTGTGTCTGTCTCTAACCTCTTTCATAGTCTGCCCCAGAAATGGGAAATTTACATTTGGGACAGGGTGAGGTTACTGCTGCCAGAATCGGCCACCAAGGCCAAAAATAGCATTTCCCATCTAATCTCTCACCAGTTTTACTAATGGTCATAGAAAATTGCCATCCTCATTTTTATTCTTTTTATTCTTTACTTTGCATTCACTTTTCATTAGTGCATCCTGTACTCCAGGTCCTACGCATTTCCCTGTTTCCTTCTGTAGCAAATCATGTTGTCTTGCAACTAATTCCAGCACAATGATTAGAAGTGATGCATTTCAGGTGATGCAAGGCTATACGAACGTTCCCCGTGACCACTCATTCTTATACACAAATCAATTATTTGATGTTCAACCATCAAATGAAGAACATGCATAAATAACTCAATTTTAAGGCTTAATAAATTTCCTGTGAGGTGTTGTTTCTGAATGGAATAGGTTATACAAAATAGGAACATTTTGATAAAATATCCTATGTCCCACCACTTCTAGGGAAATGATGATAGCTAGAATTGTTGTAAATGTTGCAGTTCACTACAAGGGGCTTGAGCAACTATTGCATAGGGCAGTGATGGCAAACCTTGGCACTCCAGCTGTTCTTGGATTCCAATTTCCAGAAGCCCTGATCAGCAGGTGTGCTGACTTGGGCTTCTGGTTCACACACTCTCTGGGCAGTTAAAATACTGATACTGTTACAGATTGTATAATAATTAGTAACATTTTACTATACAATAAAACCTCGCATAAAGAGTGCCTCACTTAGAGACTAACTGGCTTAAAGAGCAGAATTTTCTCTGAATGGTCGCCTCGCTTATCAACTAAAACCAACCAAAAACTCACTTAACAACTAAATCGGGGTTCGCAATCCCCCCCCCCTCGGAAGTCACAATTGGTCACTTACAATGGTGTTTCGCTTAAAGGGCAAACTCACGTAAAGAGCATCCTGTTGAAGGCATTATGCTCTTTCACTGGTGGATGTTTGTTTTAATTTTTTTAAAGTTGCTATTTTCTCTATGTTTTAATTATATTTGTCCTGTTTAATTGGCAGTTGCCATGAATACCATTCATGATAGAAAGTCAGGATGTAAACAGTGGTGGGCATCTACCGGCTCGGACAGGTTCGGGTGGGGGTTAGTAAAATTCCCTGTGACCACACCCATTTCCCTCCTTGCACATGCGTGACTGCACCAGGTGCATCATCACGCCAGGCGCATCATTGCACCAGGTGTGCCATCGCCCCAGGCATGCCATCGTCTTCGGGAGAGCTCAGAAGGTGGCGGCATTTACTTCTTTGGCCAGGAGGCTGTGCCGGGACCACCCGCCCCTGCTGGGACCACCACCATGCCCGTTGCAGCAAGCAGAGAATGGGAGACAATGGCAGGGCAGGCGCTGCCAGTGGAGCAGTGTAGCAGGGCTCCCCAGCAGCAGTGGTTGGAGAGCCTGCCCTTGCCATCATGGCTGCAACTGGGGTGGTGGCTGGGGCAGTAGCCCCTTTCGTCACTGAAGTTCTGCTGCCACTGCCCAAACTTCTCCACTGTGGCCTCAGGGCATTGTCATGGGAGGGGTGGAAGACCGCCGGCCTGGATAGGAAGTGAGTCTCTTCTCTTCCTTCCTTCCTTCCTTCCTTCCTCTCTTCCTCTCTCTCTCTCTCTGTCTAGATATCAAAGCAGTTAGACAACGTTTTTGTCTTTTTGCTTTGTTTACTTACTGATATGCTTGAAACACAGACTAACACGGCTACCACATCAAAAGTTTCCCTGTGACCATGCCCATTTCCCTCCTTGCACATGCGTGACTGCGCCAAGTGCATCATCACGCCAGGCACATCATCGCGCCAGGCGTGCCATCGCCCCAGGCATGCCATCATGCTCAGGAGTGCTCAGAAGGTGCAGCATTTACTTCACCTTTCAAGCATATCAGGAAGTAAACAAAACAAAAAGACAAAAATGTTGTGGCACCTTAAAGACTAACTGCTGTACAGTATTTTAATGTGAGCTTTTGTGGATCGAGTCCACTGGGCACACAATGGTTGGTTAGCATAACAGATAAGTTTACAAATCAGTGTGGCTTTTTACAACTGGTAATAACTGCTATGGCTCAAGTGGCTAAGTCTCTGAACTTGATGACTGGAAGATCAGCAGGTCAGCAGTTTGAGACCCGAGTACTGCACAATGGAATGAGCTCCCATCTCAGCCCCAGCTCCTGCCAACCTAGCAGTTCGAAAGCAAGAAATTGCAAGTAGATAAATAGGGACCACTTTGGTGGGAAGGTAGACAGTGTTCCGTGACTCCGGTGTCTATTCATACCTGCCACATGACCAGAGAAAACAGCACTGGCTCTTTGGCTATAAACAGTGATGAACACTAAACCCTAGATTTGGATACAACTGGCTTTCGAGCAAGCACAACCTTTACCTTACCTAATAATAGAAGATCCCTAATTAGTATTCAAATTTGCTGTGAAGTTTAGCCCTGTTTAGTTGCAAGTGGTTAGTAAAGGTAAAGGTCTCCCTTGTTTGAAAGTCAGCCATATCCAACTCTAGGGTGCAGTGCTCATCTCCATTTACAACCAAAGAGCCAGTGTTGTCTGTGTTTTCATGATCATGTGGCAGAGGCATGACTAGATCACCCACGCAGTCAAATGGCCATGTCAACAGAGTTGGCCATGCCCACAAAGTAAGCCATGTCCACAGATTAGGCCACGCCCACAGTTTGGTAGTATAAAAAATTGGAGGTCATCACTGGATGCAAAGCATATAAATAAATGAGAGAGTAAAATTATCTAGGCTATACATTAACTGGATGTTGATTGAAAGGTTGTATATATGGGGAGGGCAGTAACAGAAAATTAATGCAAAATTAGTACAGAATTGGTCTTGGCCTGTGTGGGGTGACTATCACTCTCCTGCTAGGAGGTGAGAATGCTTTTTGTCTAGTGTGCAGACTCCATTATTGAATTATTTATTAGATATGTGAAGACTCAGGAAGGCCACACTCACTGAGTAGGCCACACCCGGAGGAGAAGAAGATTGTCCCCAGCTGCGAGTGGTGAGAGGAGGCTGTCTGTATCTATGATGTTTTGTTGTTGTTCAGTTGCACAGTCGATTCCGACCCTTTGCGATCCCATGGACCACTGTCCGCCAGGCACTCCTGTCCTCCACCATCCCCCTCAACTCGCTCAGCTTTGTGCCCATTGTGTCTACAATACCATCTATTGTTGCATTGCATTGCATTGCATTGCATTGCATTGGTGACTGTATTCTATTTGTCTTGAGTTGATTACACCAAGTAGGGTGGTATATAAATCCAATAAATAAATAATTATGCCTATACCTGCTGTAGGATCCAGGGCCTTACAAAAAAGAATTTGGGAAGATTATTTTTAGGACTACAATTCCCAAAATCCTCACCAGTCACATTCTTAGAGTTGCTGTCCAAAGAAGTAACCTTTACATGCACTGCTTTTGGACAGTCAAAAGTTGTCTAAGTAGAAGACACTTCCCCAGTCATTGTCAACAACATGAGGGAATTAGTGGCAGGCCAGATTGCTGCTAAGATGACGTTAGGAAAAACATTAGGAAAAGGCTGTGTGGTCCTTTACATTGCACAAATGCAAGAGCAGGAGATACTTCAATGAAAACACTAAAAACAAAATCAATAAAAATAATATACAAACTGCTTGTCTTAAATATTTGAGTCATCATGTCAAAATAAAACATTCCATAATTGTTCTTTTTTTAAAAAAAAAATCCTAATTTTTCAGAATTACAAAAGCTTGATGACGATTCCCCATTGTCAGGCTGAGAACCAAATTTTGTGAATACTGTAGTTCAGAAAAAATATACAACATAAGCCTCCAAAATAGTGGCAGAAATCTGCCAGATATGTTTTTTTAAGTTGAGTTCAAACTCTGGTTGCAAACAGCTTTGTGTGTGTGATCTTAAATCTTGCAGACCTGGGGGGGGGGGGGTAGGGAAAAGCCCTGTCATATTGTGGAAACGCAGGAGAAGGCAATACTGTACCTTTATTTGGTGATTAAAAACTCTCCTCATGCTCCAGGCCCTGACGGTCAGGCAGCATTCTCCTGAGTGGCCTCCTGTCCAGTGAGCAACTCAGCTCATCTTGGATGGGCTGACAGGATCACAGCCGGAGTTGGTGGGCCCACATACGATGAGGGTGTTTATCGCTGTGTGTCTGAGGTCACTCCAGTGCCCAGGAATGTGTATATGTTTTTAAAATGACTCTGGAGAGAGATCGGGATGAATTGCTCTTTGCTGAGGAGCCAACCATAATTTCTCCAACATTTTATTCCACACACGGTGAGTGAAGGGTGAAGGCAGGTTTCGATTAGAATTAAGACATTTTTGGGAGGGGGTAAGAGGATGTTACCAATATATATATTTAGTAAGCTTGAGTGCATGCGTACACTTCGTGTCTGGCTTCCTAGCATTTCGGAGGATGGATTTTTCAAAGGAAAAATCAAAGATTTTTAGTATTCAGTGGTGGGTGGGTGGGTGAGGAAACTGTATTGTAGAATCTGAAGATGTTCTCTGTGTGTCTAAGTATGGGCCTGAATTTAAAATGGAAAGGTGGCCTTGAATTCTGAGTTATGGGATTAGATTAGAAAAGAGAAGAGCCAGTGTGGAACAGTACCAAAAAAGGAAAAAAGGGGGAGACATAGCTGTGAGGCCCTTTATTTTTTTGAGTGTGTAGGGCAGGGGTTCCCAACTTAAGGCCTCTGGGCCAGATCTGGCCCATAGCACCACCCCTCCAAGTGCATTTGAGAAACAAAATGACCACCTCTTTGAAGCTGTTGGGACACATGGCCATCCCCATTGTGCTGGCAGGGCAAAATGGCCCTCTGGCTCTTGAAGCTGACTGAGAGAGCGTGACCCAGCCCCCAGCTTGAAAAGTTGAAGTTTTGAGATCTCTACTCAGCTGTGCCATTCACTGTGGAATCTCAGGTCCTCTTCAGCTTAATGGGGCTCGCTAATGTATGGCAGCAGCAAGTCATGAATACCTCTTTTAACTCACTGGAGTAAAAGTGAAATATAAATACAAGTAATAAATATAGTGAGACTGAGAAGAGCTTTCAGCAACCAAAACCTATATCTCTCCCCCCCCCCCTCTTAAATTTCAAGAGGAATTAGTAAAACTCAGTGTTACATAGCTGGAAGGAGTTTCTGTGAATAAATATGAGTCAACAAAACGATATCTACAGTTCTGACAGAGAACTGCTAACTATGCAAGCTTCAGTGATTCTCTCTGCTGCTCTCCCCCCCAACTCAGTTTCACCATTTCTGATTTTTTGGCCCATGAAGCAAAGTTCATGTCCTTTGGGAAGATGCTTTTACCATTGCTGAAAAAAAAAAAGAACTGCTTCTCAGCTTGGGTTCCTTCCTGCATAATACGTTGACTTCTGCTGGGTTTTTTTTAATATCCACATTTTTCCTAGTCATCTCTGGAGGAGCCAAGGTTTGCATACACTAGTCGTGAATATCAGAAGTGATCTTCCAGATCCAGAAGATAAAATTTGGGTGCAAATATTGTTCAGTAAAAATTACCTCCAGTGCAAATGATCTGGATAGCTCTGTTTTAGGTATCTGGCCACAGAGCCAATTTCCCCAATGTTCCTCTCTTGTGTAGCCTTTAACAAGCTGCACAGCCCCAGGGTGCCCCCAGAAAAGGGGGAAAGTATTGTAAATCAGTTCTGTGTGTTCTCTATCTCGAAAGCCTGAAAAGCAGTGGTGGGCAGGAGCCAGTTCTGACCAGTTCTACTGAACCAGTGGTAACAATTCCGGGTGATCTCGGGGGGGGGGGGGGGAAGTAACATTCTCAGGAGACCACCTGGGATGGTTACCTTTTTTTTTTAGACGGCCAATTTGGTCACCTCTCTGGCTGCCCGACATTGCAGCCAAAATGGCTCCCATGTCAGTGCGCATGCGCCAAACACCAATTGATGCATGCATGCCTCCAGTTCACAGCACGCATGAATCAACTGGCATTCAACGTATACGCACTGACAAAGCAGCCATTTTGGCTACAATGTCGGGCGATGGTGAGGCCCTCAGCGGCCTCCTCAGAGGTGCGGTGGCGGCAGTGGTGGAGCTTGCTTAAGTCACTGTGCAGCGGCGCCCTGCACAGTCACACCACCACCACTTGCCGTCGCTGCTGCCACCATGCGCTGCCAGGTTGCACCAGGCCAGGCTGTGCCTCAGCATAGGGCTGGGACATGCCATTTCGCAGAGCCATGCCGTGCCAGGCCATGCTCCAGTGTCGTGTACTTAATTTTATTTTAATTTTTTACTTTGGCTCCACCCATGTTATTGGCTCCACCCATGACATCATGATGTTATGATTTTGGCTCCACCCATGACATCATGACATCATGACATTGGCTCCACCCATGACATAAGCTCCGCCCACAGTGTGGTAGTATAAATTTTAGCTGCCCACCACCGCTGAAAAGAATCACCATATGTCAGAACTGACTGGACGCTGATGCTGCCCACAACACCCACAACAACCACCACGACATGTGGATACCAGATACAGTACTATTTTGTATTAGTTGTGGTATTACTCCAGTTAATATCGGATGAGGTGTATGTTCCTCCTTTACTGTTAGTGCCGAGTGAAGACCTTTAACCATGTGTAGTCTCTTGTGTTGAAGCTTTAATTATTGAAGGGTTAACGATCTCTTATTTAAGATTGCAAGAAAATGTTTCTGGATGCAAAATGCTCGAAAATCCTTCTCGTGATTAGCATCACATGACCCTTCAAGCTAGTAACTTGCCCGGTGAAAGAAGAAGTTTAATTACACTTGAGTTTTTCACACCTAAATCGGAGCTTGGGAAACTTATTTTGGTTGTGTTGGCTAGGGGACTGTGGGAGTTGTGTCAAAAGAAACAATCCCAATCTTATTCCAAATCCAACCAGGCTATTCTTAACAAGCAATGATAGATTTGCTGGTATGTTTCCAAAATAGAATATTGAAGCTTAGTGACTGTAGAGTGCAGCTCTGAAAGTTTCGATTGACAATAATCGGGATAAACCAGAGGGGGAGGTGGGGAGGTGTGTTTTTATGCTCCTATCTGATTTAGTGCTACAACGATTGGCTAGGAGGGAAAAATAATTAAACACTTCCCCAACCTTTCTGTAGAGAAGCAGGGGAAATGTTTCATTTGTTCATCATTTACTTCACCATATGGGGCAAGGTCATTTGTGGTGTGTGTACCCCAGGCCCCAAAATAAATGACCTCTGAACATAGAACTCAGTAAATGGTATACCGATGTTTGGGATATGGCACTTAATGAAAAAGTTACATGGGAACTAAACATAAAAAGGGGGATATTAAAACAAAATAGATTTTGGGACATTTGGAAACCTTTTTTGCAATGTACAATGTGTTTTTGCCAGAACAACTGAGTTGTAAAAGGGATAGCTGGCAGACTCAAGGACCTTAGTGCACTTGGGTGATACATGTATTGTGTTTTAAAAAGTTGTAATACCATGATGAAGAGAATAAGTGGTACAAAGTGTAAAAGTACGGTATATTTTATATGTGCATATAAATAGTATGGTTAAGAGATTGATTGTATTGAAAACAATTGAATTAACTTCTTGTAGTTTTTTCTTTTCTTTTTTGTATTATGTTATATTTGTTTGTTTTTTAACTTTCTGTATAGTAAGATGTAATTTGTTTTGTTTTCTGTTTTCTCTTTTTAATATTTCTTATTGTAAAAAAAAAACCTTAATTAAAAATAATAAAAATAAATAAATAAATGAGCCCTTATTATGGGATAGCCTGAGTGATAGCTTAGCCTTAGGCCACGTTTTAGATCCCCACTAGCCAATGAAACATACTAGGTGACTTTGAGTTTGTCATAGACCTCACAGAGTGGTTATGTGTGCATTAAATGTGCATTAAATGTATGGCCCCCCAGCTCTTCTCTAGATCCCATCATCTCTGATATTTTCCAAGCAGCCTCAAAATGGTCATTTTTAAAAATCAAAGTACAGTACATGAGTCAGTTTCTGTGTCACAGTGTGTCGGATCAGAAGAACAATCCTGGCAGAACCTTCAGCCAAATAAACTACAGTACTTGCCCCACAGCACGTAATAGTTATTGATCTTATGTACTATTTTTACTACTCCTAACTCTGAGCAGAAATGCTCCTTTTTAAGCACCCTCATTTTATCTTTTGTCTCTTGATATATTTTAAGTACCCTCATTTTAACTTCTGTTCCTTTTTGCTATTCTATGCTGGTCTTGGACTGTAATTAATATTTGATTTGATTTGATATAGTTGTGTAGTGCATTGGATACAGAAAGATCCTCCCTGAATGGCAATAACAGTTACACTTATATACCACCCCATAGTCCTCAGTTCACTCTCTAGGTGTTTCATAAGTTAATTAACATTTTGTCCCCAAAATTCAGGGTCCTCATTTTACCGACTTCTGAAGGATGGAAGGCTGAGTCAAACTTGTGACCTGGTCAGGATTGTACTCACAATGTTCTGGCTGCAGTACAGCAGTTTAACCACTGTGTCACCAGGTCTCTTGAAGATTGTGGCATTTTTGAACCACAATTGGGCATACCCCGAGGAATGGCAACCTTGTTGTGCCAGCTAATCTTTCTCACACTAGGTCAGGTGAAAGGAACTATGGAATGAATTCACCAAAAGGCGACTTCATTTTGGCAGTTTCACGTCTGGCCTAGACACAGAAGAAGTACAGTTTCCCTTTGTTTTCTCTGAGTTTTCCTGGCAGGGCGTCTGGGTTGTTAGTGGAATCTATGGCTTTAACCCCATTGTACACTAAGAAGGCATCAGGTCAGTAGATGCTTTTCCTGGCACTGCTAATCAATGCTGGAGTGGCTTCATTTCTTGAATGTCAGGGTCAGTAAGGTCCTAAAGGCACAGGAGCTTATCAAGAATAAAAATGGCAAGCCTTCTTATAATTTCTCTTTTCTCATAAATCAAACAAACGAACAAACAATGCCTTTGAGACTCACACATTTGGGCAGGGGGTTATTTTAAGGATTTTTTTTTTAAAAAAAGCAGAAATGGCCTCCTCCCAAATCATCTGCTCCCCTTATGCAATTATATTCTGTGCCTTTTCTTTTCAAATTGCTGCCAAATGATGCCTGAATGACAGCCAACTTTGCACTGTTTATGCACAGTACTGGCGCAGCTGTGCAAGCCAGTGTCACCCGCGACCCTAACAGGAAACCTACTTGGAAAGGCTAGGGGAGGCGGCAATTTCTTCATGGCCTGCTTAATCCTTAACCTCTTTTTGGCTGATGTTGCCAATTAATTCTTTCTGTACACACCATAGGAAGGGACAGGGGTCTGGATCCAAACTCTGCTTAGACAAGGAAGGCATTTCACAACCTGTCACCCACATGGAAGCTTCCTGCTTCTTTGGAAGGGAAAGATAAGTTGTACTCATCACATAGATTTCTAGCACTGGACAGAAGATCCAGAGATTATAATTGAGCCAAGGTTTGATTACACTACCTGCCTTGGAAGCTAAATTAAAGAAAACAGTGTGTTTGGCATTTACAGAAGGCTCTGACCATAATCCATTACATCTGCAGCTAGCAGGCCGGCCTATGGGCTGAGGTTACACTTTCTAGGCAGGTTTGATTGTTAGCATCCCCTTGTTAATCTAGATATAAACTGCACTTGATACTGACTGACTAATGAACCTCACATATTGGAGCCATTCTAGAGGTGGACGTAGGTTTTGTACGTCAGACTGAGCGGACAGAAAAGCCCAGGGAAGGAAGCCAAGAATATGTCCCCGTGTTGTGGGATTTGGGACTGCCAAAGTGATGGATATTGAGAGTGACTGGCCAAGGAAGGCAACAGCTGGTTTGATCTACTTGGGAACGCTCCAAGGTCTTACAATGCAAGAGCTGACACCATACTTCTCTAAACCATTTGAAGAATAGTGGCCTGGATCCTTCCCCAATCGATGTGTGTACAAGTGTGTGTTTTAAAACAAAAACAATATTCAAAAAAAGGGATGCTTTAAATTGGCTTCTAACACCACCCAAAAGATTCTTTCCTGTGCAAATGCATTGTCATGAGATGCATTAGATGTTATTGTTTAGAAAAGTGTCGGTGGGGCGGAAGGGTAAATCAAATTCTTCTTCTTCCATGTCTAGGCCAGATGTGAAACTGCCAAAATGAAGACACCTTTTTTCTGAATTTGTTCTGATATTCCTTTCGCCTAACCTAGTGTGAGAAAGATTAGCCAGCATAACAAAGAGGCAGTTGTCTGGGGTATGCCCAATTGTGGTTCAAAAAATACCGCAATCTTTGAGGAGGCTCTTTCTGTGTACCCCAGAGAAATCAAATGAGGTGGTGGACTCCAGGGTGGACTCCAGGGTGGGGGCTAATTTTCTGTAATTAAAGCTGTTTTCAATAGCTGTGTGTACAGAGTCAGACCCTCAGTCCATCTAACAGAGGGGTAGGCAACCTATGGCTTATGGGCTGGATCTGGCCTACGGTGCCAAATAATCTAGCCCCTGCCCTCGTTCCAGCCGCTGCCACCCCTGAAATCAGCCACGGACATGTTTACAGCAGCCGTAAACAGTGGCTAGACCACCAGTCCAGCTCCCTCAACTGTCTGAGGGAGCACGACCGCAGCCCCTGACTTTAAAAGGTTGGCAACTCCTGATCTAACACAATACTGCAGTGAGCATTTTCATGTGATGTAGCCAACCCTGGGGACCTGCTGAACACAAGGTAAACACCCTTCTGCTGAGCCTTAGATTTGCCTGTTACCTTTTGCCAAGAGCTCCGGCCTTCCTAAGAGTCATGCCCAGTAACCTCTGAGGACTTTGCTTTCTTTATTTCAAAGATTAGGCTCCGGCTGTTACATCTTGGAAGTAGTGAAGAGGCAAAGGCAATGCAGCTATTTTTACATGGCACACAACCTTAAAAAGCAGACCAAACAAGCATTTGCTGCTAAATCTGATTGAGCCTTCATTCAGTTTATATCTTGCTTAATTTTGTGCTAAGTATAGGATAGACTGCACCTAAACTTGAGGATCTACATCTACAAAAGCATTTTCGATTATCTGCTCTTGTGTGGTGTGTCTGTCTGTGTTAGCCTCCATTCATTATTTTCACATAGCATCCTTCCGTTCCCAAACAACTCCTCCATTGCTCAGTTGTGTCTTTGGTTTATAGAAACAGTTTACAAATTATATGTACGTCTTAACAATGATTTTTATCTTTTAATTCCTCACTAAAGCGCACTATATAAACATAAGAAAGAGAGAGAGCCAGAGAAGAAGTCTGGGCAGGGAGTGAAGGTAAAGACATGACTGTTGTTCGGCCCTGATCTCAATTGACAGGAGGCATTTTGGTATTAAAACTAAAGAAAAAAGCCCGCTGCTGACAAATTGACTGCAAACAGGTCTCCAGGGATGAATTGACTGAACCAATATTACCAGGTGCCGTGTCAGTCTCCATCCTTCCTGCTATTTATTATTTAATAAACAGGCAATTGTTCCTGTTCGGCAGGCACAAATTGTGAAGGTGTCGAAATCTATTTTAAAATCTCTCTAGGAAAAAAATATATTAACCCTTCTCTTCCAACTTTTATTTTCCAATTGCAATTTATAGTGCTATTTAAGCCCGCGGGTGGGGTGGTATTTAGGCTAGGCTAGGATGGGGGGAGGAGAATTTAAAAAAAAACCTTATGAAGCATAAAACATGGCAAGAATTTATTAGGTGCTTGTATGTTTCACCCATATCATTTGGAAAAATGGGGATGGGGGCACTTATTTAGCTTGATATAAGTTAGGATTCTGATGAATAGAGATGGCCAATTTTACACCAAGGAGCAGAACATTCAGAACTTGTTTTTGGAAGCACTTTTGACATTGTTTGTAATTTATTTCCTCCCTCCCTCCCTCCCTCCCTTTGTTTAGCAAGGGAGACAGACTTTTTATACCAAAGTTGACATGATTGAAGACCTTTGTGAATTTACCAGGTCAGAATCAGAATGGCAACTGCTTAACCTTGGACTCTGGGAGGTCGCTGGGACTGCTCCATAGGTTGTGGCTGTATGCACTGCCTGTGCAGCATCCTGTTGGAAAGGACCCCCACGTGCATCACCGGAGGGTGATCTTGCAGATTCAAATGGTCCTGTGCCTGGTACCCTGATGCCACAGGGTGTGAAACTGCCTCAAGCATGCGTTGGTGTTAACGACATGCTACGGTCAACAATAACAATACAGTACATTCTTGCTGTTGTTGTTACTGATATTGTTGTTATAATTATTCATTATTATTATTTATATCATTATTGCCATTGTAAAAAATACTGTATGAAGCACAAGGCAGTCAAAGCAGTTACTTATCTGAGTTTGTTAGATACAGAATTTAAAAGATAATTGCTGAGATAAAGCACTCTTGTGTCTATGAAACCCAAACTTTTAATTGTAGTAGCTCTCAAAGCCATTGGGTTGGAACTCCCAGCCCGGCACTTGCAAATATGAATATTGATTCAGTGACCGGGAGATGACAGATGCCTTCTCCTGAGATGTTACTTTCATTAGTTTGGGAAGGTTGTTGAGAGATAACAGGAATAAATTTTAAAAGTTCAGATCAATGGTTTATTTATCTATGATGAATTGAACCGATTGAAAAATGAGACTCACTAATTTTGACCTCATGCATTTAGTAATTTGGTGTCTTTCATTGTTGGTGTTATTTGTTTGGTTTGTTTTTGTGTTGATGATGTTCAAAAATATTTTTTTCCTGATAAATTACTTATACTTCCTGTCTTTGGGACTCATGAAATCTTATTTAATAAAATAGAATGTGGTCACTTTTTCTTATGTTTTTTTTTAAGATGGGAAAATCTTGAGCATTTTCAGGCCACCTAAAATGGCTTTTAAAAAAATACAAAGATGGGGTAGAGCCATATACTAATTTGGTTTTATTAAAAGCTAGCTGAAGAAGAAAGATGAAAATGAGTAGTCCTTGATGGACGGAAAGATGTGTAGATGGAGGGAAATAAAGTCATAAAACATGTAAGAAGATGTGGGAATATTATGGATGTGCATTTGACATTCTATGGACATTTTTTATATCTAACCTGATTCTTTTCAGTGCTATCATCCTGAAGTGTAGCAAGAATTATATGCCATCTCTTTACTTGAACACTCAATCTACAAATGTTAATGTATAAGCACACTATTGTGTTCAAATGAACACATCACTGAAAATAAACTGTTAGCAAGTTTCAGTAACATGCAAATACTGTACATATGTCTGATGAATTAGCTAGCATATATTATATTATGTAAATAACAACTGTACATTAGTTTAAATAAATATAGTTATGTATCTCTTACTGGCTGAAATAAAACAAATTTAGAATTTTGATACATAATTCTATGTGTAATTGATAAAATTATATCTCTAAACATCTCTATATAATTGAACACTTATAATTATAATATAGAGGAGGGAGAGATAATACTTATTTTGTATTTAACACATTTATATGTGCATTCCTATTCATTATAAAACTGATCATATATTTCAGCTAATAACATTCTATTTTATGTCACTTACTGGGCACTAATTACATTGTAGTTAAATGTATATATAAGTCATAAGCTTTTAGATAAACAAATTTACCTTTACCTTTTATACATAAATAAAATGTGGACATATTTAATGAGAATTTGCATAGGTAATTCAAATCACACGATTTGCTTCTAATATATTAAAATGTATATTTTGTTTTGCATATAGTTTGTAGATTTAGGTACACAAATGCTTCAATTATACAATTTATATATTGAACAATTTATTTGTAGTACACTCATGTTTCCAAAAGTTCCTTAAATGGAAATAAATTATTGTTTATCTAAGGTTATTTTTAATTTGCTGACTGTTTTACCATAAAAGTACACAAACACAATTTCTAGGAAATTTCTCTTGTTATACAGGATATTAATTCAAATCCTATTAAGTTTCATTAAGAAGTCCTATTTAGGAGGATGTATGTGTCTGTGCTGCTTTAGTTGGTAAGTATGATAGTTTGCAAAGCTTTGATTTCATAAGGACTATTTCTTTTGTTGTAATATTCTGAAATAAAGTTTCAACCTGGGTTTAGGTAAGCAACGGGGGGGGGGGGGGTAAGAAAGAACTCCCTCCTTCCCCCAAATCCTTTTTTATATAGGAAACATGCAAAGTGTTATTCTTTAAATTTCCTTTGATCCTTTATAAGCAGAAAACCTCCTCTGCTCTTAAAATTATGAAATAGTTTCTGTATATTACGTTGATTTATATCCCATATCATCTGTGGTGTTTGTTCATACAATCCTTCATTAGAAAAAACAGGACTAACTACACTGTGTATGGAAAAGGAGATTGGATCCCAAGGTATTTTCCAATTTAAGACCATTAAAAATTTAAAAGATGACAGTACCTGATTTTGATTCCAAAGGAATTCCTTTTTTAAGTGGGAGAAAGGCCAACATTTCCATGAGAAACTATGTCTAGTGTGCATCTTTCATTTGTTAAGCCTTATTCCCCCCCCCTTGAGAACTCTCAATATCAGAAGCAATGGTTGTTTATAGAGACACTGTAGCACCTCTGATGAATAAATGCATGTAGAGTTTGTAATACTTATACTACTTGTATTTTTTATTAACTGACACAAAATATGCCCAGAAAGTAACAAGTATTCCTTGTTTGCAGGAAGGTAATTTAGAACTGAGAATTATTCTGAACTTTGAGGAATTGTTGCCCCCTTCTAACTTTGGATCCTTCTGAAACTTACAGACATACACTGCACACAGTTAGCTAAGAGTAAGTCTCAGTGATACCTAAGTGGGGCTTACAACGCAGGAGCCATATATTGGACTGTGCTGTTGTCAGACCCCATGTACCAAGATGTACCCTGCCCCAAGTAGCTAACTGAGAGGTTTCTGTACATAGAGTAAATTTAGGCTTGGGCCAAGTTTTGCAAACTGATGTTAAGTATTTGTGGGCGAGGAATAGACATACAGAGTGAAACTTTTAAAAGGTGAATGGGTGGAGTCAGGCTGGTAAATTAGGAGGGGTCAGTGAATTAAAGAGGAGGAGCTAACAAGGGTGGGTGTGGTTGGTTTAAGTGAGAGAGGTGAGAGGGATGTAGTAGGTAAAGTGAGAAGCAGATGGGTGTAGAAGGGCACACTAACCGGAAGGGTTACAGTTGGAATGGGCATGGGAAGTAGACAAAATTGGTTGGAACAGACCTTAGTTTTACCATTGAGATGTGACGATAACTGCCAGCTATCTTTACAAGATGACTGGGAAGAGACTGAGGGCATGGCTTACATTGAGTGTAGGAGTAGAGTCAGAGAAATGCTTGGGGATGGGGAGGGAGAGGGAGGGAGCAAAGGCTGGTCATGGGAGGAAAAAGCTATAGGGTAGGAGAGTGCATCCCCTTACCTGTCCATTCTTCATCAGGTCTGCCCACATGCTGGTGCCGTCACCCCCACGCATGAGCACATGGTAAGTGAAGAAATAGATGCCAGGTAGAGGGCAGGTGAACTTGCCACTGGACGGTTCATAGTAGTTCCCCACATTGGTCACCACATCGTCAAAGCGGAGGATCTCATACCCTTCGTGGGGCTTCCTCAGTCCTGCGTAGAAAGCAATCTTGGGGCTATAGAAGGATGGGATGTAACCTCCAGGCCCTGGACCCGGCGGACCCGGCGGACCCGGCCTTCCTGGCTCTCCAGCTGGGCCTCTAGGCCCTGGGGGTCCTGGAGGGCCTGGTGGCCCACGAATTCCAGACTTCCCCTTCCTCCCAGGGTCTCCCTTCCCTCCGGACACAAAAGGCGGTGGTGAGATGACAGCCAGCTCCTGGCTTGCTTCTGCAGAAGCTGCTCCATGGGTTTGGGGCGTGTAGGGATCGCAGACCATTCGGCAGCTACCCAGCATCTCGTAGTGGGAGGTGGTTTTGGAGCTGTGTACCAGCAAAGGGATGGCCACCAGGAGAACCAGCACCATGGCCACCCCGATGGCCGCCCCGATGACCCTTTTCTTGCGGCTCAGCCTGGAGGCGGCCAGGGTTAAGAAATCGTCTTCGCTTTTGGAGGTAATGGTGAAGGTTTCCCTGGAGGCAACCACCACCTGGATGGAGGTTCCACCTGGAGCAACCTTGGGGTGATGCTCCACCACGACGTCCTCTGTTCAGGAAAGAAGAAGGAAACCTTGGGTTGACTTGTTGCAAGATGAACTCAACGGTCCCACGTTGCCCAGTTCTGCCGCTCTTGTTGCTTTTCCTCCACAAGATACTTTCTTCCTTTCACAGGAGACACTTTGGCTCGCTCATACTTCACCGTGGTCAGCAGCAGCAGCAGCAGTGGCAGCAGGAACAGCAGCAGGAGGAGATGTTCTGGGGTGGAGATGGCGTGTGTGCTCGTCAGTATGTAAGGATGTGTGTGTGTGTATGTATGTATATATTTGCCTTCCTTTCTCTTCTCCACTTGAGAACTCAGCTGGTGACCGCGTCGCAGCTCTAGGCTCCTTGTGCCAGATCATATGGTCATCAACAGAAAACCGGAGGGAGAGAAAGAGAGAAAAAGAGAAAAAGAGACTTCCTAAGCAACCAGTTCATCCCGCTGCACCCCTCCTTGCCACATGCAAAATCCTTTCCACAAACTCCAGAAGAGAAGATCTGACTGAGCTGCCCAAGATGCAAAAAGTAGCTTTAACCAACCAGAGCGACCTCTGGTGCTTCACAAAGGAGGCGAAGCTCAGCCGCTGCTGCGTGCCTGTGTCTGCCTGGAGCCTCAAAGAAGTGTCTCATCCCATCCATAGCAGCAGCAGCAGCAGCAGCAGTAGTAGCAGCAATAGTAGCAGCAGCTTGGGCTTCTGCGTGCATTTGCATGATGAGCCAGGGGTGGATTGTCAGGAACAATGTGGAGGTGCAGGGAGTGGGGGTAGATTTGGGTGAGGAAGGTGGAGGGAGAGGCTGGAGGCCTCCAGTTCTCAGGTGCGGCTGGGTGGGGATCCATGTGAAGAAACATCACTGTCACCTCTCTCTAAGGGGAATACAAACTGGGGGGTGCCGTGTTGACCGGCTTGGGCATTTGCACTCTGGAGGAGGAATGAATGATAATTGTATGCTCCGGGTACGGGTACAATGGGCCCCCAACTCTTTGCACTCATTCCTGTGTCCTGGGCTCTGTGTGCTCCCTCCCTCCATCTGCGTCCCAGCTGGCCCCCAACCCTGCTAGCATCTTGAGTCATGTTTAAGGATGTGTTTTATATGCTGGGGTTGTATCATTTCCCCCCATGCAATTAAGTGCTTTACCTTTGAGGCTCCCTTGCCTCTCTCAGCGGAGATTGATTAACAGCTGACAGATCCAGCCAGAATCTCCTAGAGGGACTGCAAGCCATCAGAGTCATTAATTAATCAATTATTCCCACCCCTTTCCAAACACCCTTCGCACTCACACATGTATATATACTGTACAGAGAGAGAGAGAGGTGCTGTAATGATTTCAGTTTGGGAGAGGTGTAGGATTGTCTAGGAGAGCAGGGTGTGGTGAAATGGCATAGGGGGGAACGTGCTGGAGACTTATAGGTGTGTATAAATTAACAGAGATGGGCAGAAGAGGACGTTTCCAGGCATCCCTTTTGCTATGTAGTTGTGGCTACCATCTAAGAGGTTGTTGTTAACGCAATTGGCAGAATGTTCAATTGGATCTTCACGTGTGTGAACCTTTCATACCTTTGGTTATATGTATCTTTGGAGAGGCATAAGTTTGTTTGATATATGTGAGATACGTGTATTTCTGTTGGATGCAGGGGTATATTATATGGTGATTAAAACATATTGTAAATGAGAGCAGATTGATACATATGTCTGTGTACATACCAGCAAGTACCCACTTGTGTACAGAAGACATAAGCAGCTTTTACTGAAAACAGTGGGCTAGCTCCATTGACAAAGGATTTTTGGAGCCCTCTAACACAGGAAAGGGCTATTTTATTAAATATGTCTATAGTGAGAGGAGCTAAATCCCTTTAACTTTGTATCATGAGGCTGTTGTGAGGACTGTACCTTTATGCTGTTGCACGTCTAACATGGCATGCCTATGACCTTGTCGGTCTGTATGTCCAGATTTCCACACAGAGACATTCCAGTAAAACACTTTAGGTTGGGTAGGCAGCTCTTGTGCATGGAGGCATATACCGACCAAGTAGAAAAATAGGCTTTTTTTTCTTTGTTGTTTCACATCTTGGGTCTGTGCGATCATGGGTCATCAAAAACTAGGCAAGTGTATGTGACTGGCATTTCCTATGTCTGTTCAGAAAGAATTCAATTTGCATATATCTCTGAACACACTAATATGCACAGTGTTTATATGACAAGCTCTTTTAAAAACCTGAATGTGCCAAACTGTGTGCTATTCCTTGAAGAAGCAACACTACACCAAACATGCTATATGCACCTTCCTTGTGTGGAGTGAGTACTCAGTAATCATTACATACAGATATGTTTCTGAATCACAGTGGGGAGGGCAGGGGAATGAATTTTTAAGAATTGTCCTAAGCTGTCATGTTCTCTTCTCACTTTAATAGTTGTGGAAGGGTATATTTCAAACTGAAGCTTTCCAGCCCTCTTTTCCAGAAAATTTGATCATTTTACAATCCATACTACAAAATGTTTTCCAGCTTAAAAGAAAAAGAAGAGAAAGCCCTTAGAATTTGCTTAAATTGGATCAAGAAGGAAATTAGGTAGTTTAAGAACATACGGGTAATTTAGTTTGTGGGGGACTGTGTGTTACACTTTGTAACAGTGTTAGTTTTGAAAGGCAGGTCCTTTATGTACTGTAGTATATCTATACAGGAACCTCCTTTCAAGAGTAACCCTGTTACAAAGTTTTTACACCTTAAGCACAAACTAAAGATCTCACTGGAGGAGACCAAGGAAGATGCAAATTTCTTGACTTTATAAGCAGAAGCTCTGTGCCATACACTTCAGAGGAAAGGCTTATCTTTTTATTCTGAGACTAACTGCCCTCAATCTGTATTTGGCAAATTAGTCTGCTTTTGTTGTGTGATCAGTCATCAGGAAATAGATGACCCTTGGGAATGTAGCACTGAAAAATTAGTAGCAAATATGGAGAGATAAGAAGAGGAAATATAACTTTTTAAAATCCTTAAGTGCTCCCCCCTGCCCCACCCCGGTCTTGGCTGTCATTTTGCAGTAACAGAAGATGGGTAAACAAAACAGTACCTACTCTTGATAAAAAGTTACAAAACAGCAGCAGGCTAATGTGCAAGACCTTCTAGATATGGATGGAGATACCGTAATTGTTTTAGAAAGAAGTCTTATCAGAATTAAAATAAGGTAGTTCTACTTCCAATGCCAAGTTATTTGTATCATATAGTTTGCCCTCAAGCTGTCTGTGTTGCAAAACAGCACTTGTTTACAATGCAGCGTAGTAGCATACGAACTAATCTTTAATTTTTTAAATATTTTCAAACAAAAAAAAAGGAAAAGATTTAATAAGGAAATATCTAAATTCGTAGCCACCTGGATCATTTGAGAATAGCCACCTATACCACTAACTCTCGCAGAGCCTCGTTTCCCTTCCAAAATTGAATTGACTCTTGCATTGAGCTTTGACCTTTCTCTGTTATTAATTCAAAATTAATACATTCACCTTGTAGATCTATAAATGCACCCCCTTTTAACTTTCATATGACTTGTAAGTTTATCGTCTATAGTTATATCCCAAACTTCCCTATAACATTCATTTAACTGGAAATTATAAGCTCTTTTTCAATTTCTAGTATTAATCAATCTCACCGCTGTTAACAATCAGAAAAAAAATTTCTTTGCTGTCCAGTTACCTGCCTCTTTTGTTTCCCCAGCCAATCCTTTATTCATTAAACTTGTCTCTTTATTAATACATTGTCAATCACTATTAGCACTTGAACTATGATGTGCAAAAATAAGCATCTTCTGCCTTCAGACTTATTGCCTCAGCTAGTAGTAGGATGAGTGTACTACCAGCAATAGTTTTGAGAAGAGTAAGTATTCTTTCTACTCTCAGTACATTCTGCATTTAATTTCCCTCTGACCTCCCTGCCTAGATCCCCACCCTTAGTACTGTGTTTCTGTATCTGGAATTCTGGAGAACACTTCAGGCATCTGATGAAGTGAACAATAGGGAATAATTATATTATGGTTAATTTGCTGGCATTCAGTAAGCTACAATTTTATTTGCTTTCATCTCTAAACGGGGATTCCCTTGTACAAGTCTATTCTGTATCTTAGGTGCCATTGGGTGCGTGTTGGGCTTAGAAATGAATTTAATTTAATTTCATAGATTTATACACCTCCCTATCCCATGGACTCTGAGTGGTATACACAAGTTAAAAACCAATATAAAACAATTAAAATAATTTTAAAACCCTTAAAAAACATAGCAATATTACCCCCCACTGTGCCATTTACTATCTAAAAACAAACATAAAATTTACAAAACCTTAACATTATTTTTTTTAAAAATTAAAGCAAGCAAACAAGTAAATAAGCTATCCAGGTGCTTACCTATAAATCAGTAACTGGGTAAGTTGAACAACAGCATCAGTTTAAATATATTAATACAGCTTGTTCACTGTTACCTTCCCACCAAAGTAGTACCTATTTATCTACTTGCAATTTTTTTGCTTTTGAACTGCTAGGAGGTTGGCTGGGGCAGAGATAGGTGCTCACTCCATCCTGAAACACTCAAACTGATGACCTGCCACCCTTCCAGTAATTAAGCTCAGCGTCTTAACCACTAAGCCACCACAGTCCCTCCTGCCTAAGTGAGTGCTAGTGTGTAAATCCAAACTTTTGTATGCAGCATGGGTATTTCACTTTTGAATTTGTGATTTCCCCCTTACATTTTACATTCTTCTGTTGTTGTACATGAATATGGTCTAAGCATATCAGAGAGTAATCAATACCCCCCTCCCCTTTTGTGGCACTTTAAAGACTAACTGTTGTATGTTAATGTTAGCTTTCATAGATCAAGTCCACTTCACCATGAGAGCGAGACTTCATGGCATAAATTTATATACCTCAGGTACAGAGGTTCAGAATGGTTAACCTCTATACCTGATGTGTATAAATTTATGCCATGAAGTCTCACTCCTATGTCTAATGAAGTGGACTTGATCTATGAAAGCTAACATTAAAATACAGCAGTTAGTCTTTAAAGTGCCACAACATTTTGTTTTGTTTACTCTCTGATATGCTTGAAACACAGACTAACATGGCTACTATTCCAAAAAATTCAAATATGTTCTACATTCTAATGCCTGCCTGTCTGTCTCTCACACACGTACACATGACTTTTCAACACTGATTTGTTTGTGTGAGCACATGCACGCAAGAGGAAAGGTTCGGTCATTTTGCAAAGTTTCCTTTGCTGAAGCTTAACCCAGGAGGCAACAACCCAGAGAGTCCAATTCATCTCAATAGTAACAACATGTCTCTACCCTGAGTAGCCATCATTTATTCTCCCACATTCTTCTTAACTGATGAGCAAAGCTGTATGATTTACGGCTCCTCTTTTGCAATCTTTGCTGGGTTTTACTATCTTTCACTGAATATTGCTCCTTTATGCAGAATTTAGCTTTTGCCCTTGGAGTTCCTGGCAGCCTGAACTTTCTTCAAAAGGAATTAAGATCTGTTCTCTTCAGAGCAATTAAAGCAAGAAAGGAAAGAAGATGGCCAGGAGGTGTTCTGCCTCACCAACTTATCACTGACAACAGTTGTTCAAACATGAGCATGCTGGTTTTTGTTTTTAGTGCATGAAGGAAGGATTCCCCCCTCCCCCATGTTCACAAAGGAGCATTTCCTAAATCAAGAGAGAACTGTACAAGTGACACTTATGACATAAGTTAACTATGGGCTTTGTAAGGCCTGTATAGAGTTGCTCATCTTAACCTGTGTAGAAATGTGCATAATTATCCCTGATTCAGCTTTTGCAGATACTGTGGTGCATGTGTGTGTGTGTGTGTGTGTGTGTGTGTGTGAGAGAGAGAGAGAGAGAGAGAGAGAGAATGACTGTACTGTACTTCTCCGTATCAGTAGCGTAGTGTGGGGGTGAGGGGTGGGGCCTGCCCCAGGTGGCACTTTTTGCATATGGGCATTCTTGGACTACAATTCCCAGAAGCCCTAGTGGGAATGGGAGCCAGCATCCTAGACCCCTGCCAGGGGGCGGCAAATTTGGCTTACACCCCTGGTGGCTGCTCTATATGTATGAGTTCTGTCAAGTCTAGGTACCATTACATTCATTTTTGTGCACAGATGATAGTGATGATGTTTTCTTTGTGTTTCTGAATGCTCTAGATGAGTCTACTCCAGGAATTTTCAACCTTTTAAAATCGGGGGCTGGGTCATGCTCCCTCAGATAGCTTTGGGAGCCGCATGGCCATTTTGCCCTTCCTCCACCACATGGCACTTTCTGGTGTGGTGAAGGCGGTGGGGGCCACATGAAATGGTGCCATGGGCCACATCCAGCCCATGGGCTGCAGTTTGAGAATCCCTGGCCTACTCCTTCTTTTTTACAAGTTTGCTGCCTGGCAGGTATTTTTTGTACATGTTCATGTATTTATGCTGGGACCATGCATGTGCATATTGTCTCATCTGGATATGTCTCCTTTTGTTGGCATATGTGTCTCCTTTTGCATATTGCACTTTCCTCAAGAGATTTGGTTGTGTTTAAGTCACACAGATTTTCTTGTCTACTGTTTTCTGGATGTGTTATACTTACATCCATGCACTTAGAGCAAATAGTTTTGGCACACAGGCAGTTCCCTCTAGGAACGTGAATGCTTTTGTGTTTTTCTTCTCCTGCTGTTGCCTCACCTGTACAGTGCTCTTCCTCTCCGCTTTGCAATGGTATGTGTAATTTAGCAGTATTATTTTAGAATTTGCAGTCCTGGACGGAGTCTTTTCAAAGGGCAATAATCAATCAAACCAAGATATTAGATGGATTTATGGGCACTTTATGCACTAAGATCAATGCAGTTCTTAGAAGAAAAAGAAGAAAAAACAGCCAGAATGTTTGTGCAGCAAATTACACTGGCTCTTTCCACCGGCTTTTCTCTGCACAACAACTGAGCTGAATATATTCTTGGGGATTGTTACAGGATCGATTCTCTGATCTTCAACTCCACCTTGGCTAAAGATGATTGCCATTCCCATGCTCCCCTCTAGTCTGCTGTGTTTGATGGGGGGGGAGGGGAGGGGAGGGGAGGAAGGCTGTTTGACCCACTCCTGGAGTTGTTGCCTTGTTAGCCCAGGGGCCACTATTGGAGCTGCATTGCAAACAGGGCTCTGCCGCTGATCCTAATGAGTCACAACAGCAAATTAATTAGAGGGAAGGAAACAAGGAGGGGAGCAATGCCTCTGGGACCCATGTTAATTAGCAGGAAGAACCTGAGGGTTGCCGGGGCATAGCGGGCACCCAGAAACCTCAAAGGAAAGGCCAAGGCCAGCTCCCTCCAGGTATCTTTCCCTTTGACCGGAGAGGCAAAAATGAGGACAGACCTTTTGCATAATATCTTTGTGCTTGGTGAAACTAAGAAGCAGAAACATGAATAGCCTTGATCAGTTCCAATATCTGTGTTCAAGATTCAGAATTTACATGCACATATTTGTGCACGCACACACACATCAGAAAACAAAATAAAAATACTGTAGCAGTTTAAAGACTAACTGCTATATTTTTATTGTTAGCTTTCGTGGATCAAGTTCACTTCTTCAGAAAAGGAGTAAAACTTACAGGTAGGGTTTATATACCATACACCAGATTCAGGGGTTAAAGGGAGAAGGGTTTGCTCAAGCAGAATGACAGACAAGCAAGCATAACAATACAGCTTCCTACAGCTATTAGTAATAGATTCTTCAGATTAGTTTTAAATGTCTCTCTTTCAATCTCAAAGGTGTGGAGAAAGCCCTTTCTGGTTTCTGATTAACCTCTTACTTGCATGTCAGAAAACAAACAAAAACACTGTACTTGGTTACTTCCTGTTTTGCTAAAGAGAATTGGCACGAAGGTTGTAATGCTGTACACCAAAATATAATATATGAAATATCTAGCAGCATATAGCAATCTGTGTATCAAATTTGATAATGTCCCAGAAACCCTTCACTAATATTTAGTCCCCTGCAATGGGTGTCTAACAGATGGATGCATTTTATTTCTGCTGTGTCCCTTTCAATCCTAGTTTTGTAATTTCTCTGTTCCAGAACTGTAACTTTCAGGTCTTGGGTAAAGTGTCCAGTTAGACTGAAGTGGTTTGAGACAGGTTTCTCTGTGTTACCATCCTGGATGTCTGATTTGTGTCCATTAATTCTTTTGTGTAAAGATTGTCCTGTTTGTCCTACATAAAGCACAGACGGACATTTTTGGCAAGAGATGGCATAAATCACATTGGCAGAAGCACAAGTAAAACTGCCTTTAATGTTGTGTGCGGTGCCATTGGGTCCAGTAATTCTGCTTCCAGAGCGAATGTGGGGGCATAGTTGACATCTGGGTTTGCAGCAGAGTTTAGGTCCCATCTCTGTTTCACTTTTGTGTAGTCTGTTGTGTGTCAATTGTTTGAGATTGGAGGGTTGTCTATAAGCAAGTAGGGGTCTGTCATTAAGGGCTTTGGGAAGCCACGCACTCTTGTCCAAGATGGGTTAGAGAGCCCTCATTATGTGTGTGAGGGGTTTAAGTTGAGGGTTGAAAGTCACAACCAGTGGTGTGCGATTGCTTTCCCTTCTGGGCCTGTCTTGTAGTAGATCACTCCTGGGTATTCGTCTAGCCCGGTTGATTTGTTCTTTAACCATATTGAATGGGTACTGTAGTTTGATAAATGCATTTTGTAAGTCTGTGAGCTTGGCATCCCTGTCTTGTAGATCTGAACATATGTGATTGTACCTGAGGCCTTGGCTGAAGACAATGGATTTTGTTGTGTGTTCTGGATGGAAGCTGGAGACATGCACATCTGTCCGTGGGTTTGCGATATAGTGTAGTACTAAGATGTCCATTTTGTAGTTTCGCAGTGGTGTCCAGGAAATTTACTTGTTGTGTAGACTGGTCCAAACTGAGTTTGATATTTGGGTGAAAGTTATTGAAGTCTTGGTGGAATTTCTCCAGGATTTCTTTTCCATGTGTCCAGATCAAGAATATGTCATCAATGTATCTCAAATAGACAAGTGGTTTATAGGTACAGCAGTTAAGAAAACGTTGTTCTAGATCAGCCATGAATATATTACAAACTGGGAGTATTGCAAGGATCTGTTGCTAGTTGAGCATGTAGATAGGTAATCAAATGTGACTCTTCCACCAGGTAATCAGTGCAAAATTCAACCAGGCGATGCAAGAATTCACTTGATGGTGGCAATGGCACATAGGAGCTAAATTCAAAGTGAAATGTTCATTGGCCAGCCTCTGTCTTTGCAGAAGCAAACTCATAACAGAACCTCTCCTTTTAGCTTCTTAATGCCTTGATTTAGCAGATGAGATCTTTCTCTGGGCCTTTCAAGGGTCTATGTTTACTTCCTGGGTGGATTACCCAGCTATCTTGAATCTGCCCAAATGACATTGCCCTAGCAAATGATCCCATTGTCTCATGAATTTCCAAAATACCTCTGTGGGACTGGGGAGGGTGTATGGGTAGCGTTGCCAGGGATGGCTGCCCCCTCTCCCAGCTCCCTTAAGCCAAGCCGACACACCAACAGGCAGGAAACACCATCTTCGGTTTTTCTGAGTATTTTATTTAGAAAGCCACAGTCATAAGCATTCAGTGCATTAGCGTACCAAAACAATAAACATATCCCTCACTCTTCCGATTACCTCTGAATGCAGCCATTGCCTCTCCTCCTCCAGGCTGCTGCCAGTCTCACACACACCCGCCAGAAGAGAGAGAGAACTTTTCCCAGGCTGGCACCACTTTCACCCACTCACTCCCCCCTCCCTCCTTTCCTGAGACCAGCAGAAGGGAGGCCTGCTTCCCAGATAACCACATTCAATTCAGCCTGACTCATCTCTCCATTCCTTTCCAGCCATTCTGTCTTACAACCTCATTGTGACACTTGACAGGATGTTCTCTTTTAAGCAGCACTGCCTGAATACCAAAGATGAAGTTAGTATGAGGAACAATATCATAAGGAAACTGACAAACTATACATGGGGAGCTCTATCATCCATGCTGCGTAGATCAGCTTTGACCTGAGGCATTTCTGTGGCAGAGTATGCTGCTCCAGTATGGAATGCATTCACACATGCAAAACAAGTTGACATTGCTGTTAATGAAACAATGCATATAGTGACAGGAAGCCTCAGACCTACACCGGTTGAGAAAATATATCCTCTTGTTGGCATTGCTCAACCTAGGACAGGAGTTCTCAACCTTTTAAAGTCAGGGGCTGGGTCATGCTCCCTCAGACAGCTTCAGGGGCCAGATGGCCATTTTGCCCTTCCTCCACCACACGGCACTTCCTGGTGTGATAGAGGCAGTGGGGTCCACATGAAATGGTGCCTCAGGCTGAGAATCTCTGACCTAAGATAAGGAGAGGGGTAGCAGCGGATGCTAAGAGACCGTCACCCTAAGAACATCTGTCCATCCCACCAGGGCAGATCGGAGGAGCTCTTTTGTTATTCCATCGGCTAGGGAGGCTCGCCTCACTAGCACTAGGAAGAGGGCCTTCTCTGTGTTCGCCCCGGCCCTCTGGAACCTCCTCCCAACTGAGCTGCGCCTGCAGACAGAGCTCCTGCCCTTCCGGAAGAGCTTAAAAACCTGGCTGGCAGGACAAGTGTGGGGATCCAGGAATGGGGGATCCTATGTGGGGTGGCTAGTCTAGAGAAAATCCACCCTTTCTGATCATACCCCTAATACTGTTTTAATTTTCATGAATTTTTTTAAAAATTTAAATATTGATATGTTTTTAATCTATGCTGTAAGCCGCCCAGAGTCAGGCTTGTCTGATTGGGGCGGGATAGCAAATATGAATAGTAAAGTAAAGGAAAGTAAAAGAGAACTGGGTAGGAAAATGACACTCAACATCCTCTGAGTAGATACAATGTGCCTCAAGTCCACCAGCTCAGATCCAGGAAGAGCTTTATGGCAGGAACAAACTTGCTTGATGGTACAGGAGGCTCTGTGTACCCCGGATATTTTGCTGAATTCAATAGGATAGATTGGAATATCGAGTAATTGGCCTGGAGATCCCTGTCGCCAAATTCAGTGAGTGAGCACAAGCTGTGCAGGCCAAAGAAGGGGCCCATAGGCAATATTTGACATCTCTGATTCAAAGCATTTAAGGGAGTCAAGGCTGGGAACTGCTGGACATTCTGCAGGGAAGATGGTGATTTAACTGTCTCTTGAACACAACTTCATAGGCTTAATAATTCCCACTCCAGCATTCCTCTACTCCTCCCTCTAGTATCTTCTCTCTGTGCATGATGATAATAGTCGGTCTCACTGGTATGTGAATCAAAATGTTCTTTCTTGCAAGAGAAACAGCAACACACAAGGCTGCTTTAACCTTTATAATGACACTAAAAAAAATGCCCATCATTGTGATGGATGGCAAGATATATACATACCTGGGTCCCTGCGCAGAGAGAAAGAGACACAGAGAGAAAACAACAGTAGAACTTGGTGGTGTTGCTGGCTGAGAGATTCTGGGAGCTGCAGTCCAGGAAAAGCAATTGTTTGAAGTTCAGAGAGGGCTCTTGGAAGGCTGCACAATTTTTGCACATACAGACGTACAGCTTCCCACCCGTTTTCCCAACTGTGGGTGGCCATATGGTTTTGTTCTCCCTTCAGAAGTTTGTCCCTCATTGCAAAGTTATTGGAAGCGATTAAGTATCCGAGAAGTAACCCAGTGTTGAAAATGTGATGTGCTATGTTACTTGTTGTACTGCTTGTTACTTTTTCATTGCTTTGCATTACTTTAGATAAGCAGTTTAGGGCTGATAAGAGAATGGGATGCAGCTTGAAAAAACTCCTATTAAAATGTCTCTAAAATGACTTTAAATGCCCTTACAAAAAGTAACTTTTGAAAGTAACTAGAAAATGTGTCTCTTTACACCAGTAAAGTAACATGGTTCTTATTTTCTGTGTTACTTTTGAAACTATTCTATATACTCTTTATTCCCAAAAGTAAGTAATTACAAGTAATGGTATTGTAACAAGTGTAGCTCATTACTTTCAACTTGAGGGCTGTAGGTCACAATTTTACTTATTCACAGAGGAAACAAGGGATAGATTCAGTTTCACCATTAGATGGCATCAGTGTTGTAGTGGAATCAGTTCTTGAAGAGTTAAGACATCTATGGGGGGCTTTTGCCTCCTGCCCTAGTCCCTCTCAGCTGAGCTACAAAGCTCATAGAAGGTGGAAGGAACATGGCTCTCCCCAACAATATTGTTATGAGGGCTGAATGTGTGTATTTACATTCCCATACCATGTACACAGGCATATGGAGCAACATAGGTAAAAGTCCCCCTTGCTCAAAAGCCAGTTGTATCCAACTCTAGTGGGCGCCGGCGGTGCTCATCTCTGTTTACAGCCAAAGAGCCAGGACTGTCTGCATGTGCAGACGATTGCATGGTCATGTGACAGGCATGCCTAGATGCCAGAGAATACAAAACACTGTTACCTTCCCACCAAAGTGGTACCTATTTATCTCCTTACAACTTCTTGCTTTCAAACTGCTAGGTTGACAGGAGCTGGGGCAGAGACAGTAGCTCACTCCATCATGCAGCACTCGAACTGATGACCTGCCATCCTTCCTGTTGTTGAGCTCAGCCTCTTAACCACTAAGCCGCCACAGCCCCTCCTGCATAAATGGGCGCTAGTGTGTAAATCCAAATTTTGGGGTGCAACATTGGTGTTTCAGGTCTTAAACTGCTAACCTTCCAACCTTTCAGTTGTCAAATTCAGCATCTTAACCACTAAGCCATTGCACTCACAATGGAGCAACATAGCCCATTTTTATTTTGGATGTCTGTGGGGACTTCCAAAACCCTGTTACCCCTCTTGATACCAGCCCCCGTGCGGTGCCTGCAGTCATAATAATGGACGTGTGTATGTAGATAAGACAATTCAGGTTCTCTACAGAGGAGCAGCATTTTACTTTGTCTCACTTTAACAAACATTTGCTTACATGAGTGAATACAATTTAGATGAGGATTAAGTTGCTTCATATCACCTGTGATTTTAGCCATTCAGAATTATTATAAATATATGAGTGCAGTAGTCAGATGCCTTTGAGATGTGGTGTTGGAGGAGAGTTTTGAGAGTCCCCTGGACAGCAAGGAGAACAAATAGGTCAATCTTAGAAGAAATCAACCCTGACTGCTCCTTAGAAGGGCAAATAGTAAAGATGAAGCTAAAGTACTTTCGACATAAAATGAGAAGAGAGGAGTCACTTGAGAAAGCCTTGATGCTGGGGAAGGGTGAAAGGCAAAAGAAGAAGGGGGCAACCAAAAATGAGATGGCTAGATAGTATTGTAGACACAATGGGCACAGAGCTGAGCAAGTTGAGAAGGATGGTGGAGGACAGAAGTGCCTGGCGGACAGTGGTCCATGGGGTCGCAAAGAGTCGGAATCGACTGTGCGACTGAACAACAAAAGAGTCAGACTAAAGGCCTGGCTCTTTGGCTGTAAACTGAGATGCGCACCATATCCTAGAGTCAGATACAATTGGCTTTAGAGCAGGGACACCTATACTAAAACATGATGAGCAGGTCTCTAAATTTTATTTTATTTTTAATCTCAGCAGTACAATGACATCCCCGTCCAGTTTCGATCTATATCATTGAAATAAACAATGGGTAACCAGGAACAGACTTCTGTAAGGAAAGGCTAAGTATAAATTACTGTGTTCCATACAATCTGTTATCTGAAGCTGAAATTGCTTACTTGTCCAGATATATGATTTAGGTAGACTGCCTTGTCTGAGCAATTATATGTACAAGGAAAACTTGCATTGACCATGCAACAACTAATCATAAAACAAAGCAAATTTATTTGCAAAGTACCGGTCTTGTGAAAAACTCCTACTGTAGCAGTGATAAGTTTTTGGCAAATAAGAAAATGTCCCCTTCCAAATGACGTGCTACCTCTGACGCATAGTTTGCCCTGAGTTCTGTTCAGTTAAACTACTCAGAATAAATTTCTGAGCTGAGACCTCCTGAATCAAAAGTGTATGTCTTGTATATCAGATCCTGGATTCTGGAATTAAACTAATTAAAAATTAGTTAGGTGAACTTAATACCAAGCAAGAATGGGGAAGAATTACCTTCAGAGTTAAAACAAATGTTATGTTGTTTTCTCCATCCACCCATCACCGTTTAGTACACATCCGAATTGCTGTTTGGTCAGGCATTTATTAAATTATAGCACACTACTGCCACAAAAGCACAAAGATGATTAATGGCCAAGTGTGCTTAGAAGGAGGGTAAAATCTAGTAAATCAATTTGCATGTCTTGCTAACCTCATCTGAGAGACAACATCACCTCAGTCCCAAACTTGCGACAGAGATGTGTGAGAATTGACCACCAGCTTCTGAGAGGTGCTGGGCTGTTAGCCTTCTCTGCGGTGTTAAAGAGTTATGTGTGAAGTTTCCTAAATTGACGGGAGCTGTGAATTGTGAACAGTGGAAGAGTTCTACAGTCAGAAGCTCAGCTCTGCTCAGTGACATTCTGGATGTACTGAAATGGACCTCTGCAGTAGCTCTGAGGGTTGTACATCAGCTTGGTATGGTTTTCATTGTTATCATTAAAAAACGCCTTGTTCTTCTCCTCCCTCTGCTGAAGGATTAGGAAAACCAATAGTGACTTATGGTTCTCTGAGGGAGGGGGAGGTCTTGCTTTCAAAATGTTTTGGGATTCTCCCCTCAGCCATTGGTGAGAGAAAATGAGAGTTGCAATCCAACAACAACCAGACTAAAATTTGCTCTCCTGTGATTTATTAGCTGATCACTTGCCCACACCTACCTGACTTCCATTGCTCCAAAATAAAACCAGTAATACAGTAAAACCCCTACTTACGGGGGAAAAAGTCTGTTTTACTGTACTAATCTAAGCATCCATTTTCAAATCTGTGTTTTATGTCTCATTTTGTTGAGCCCTGAATCTTACAAGCCTCCTCACCTACACCCACCCCACTGTAGTTTCTGTGCTTACCCTGTTTTGATCTCTGTCTAAATCCAAATTCTCATCACTGCAGAGAACAAGAATCCTAGGTTGTTCTTTAATTCATGACTTTGTTATTTATAGTCATAGCTTTATTATTGTGATATTTAAGCCGCTAGGATTTCAGACCACTGGTGTATTTTACAAGGGTGCTCATTAACAGCTGAAAATAGCATACAATAAATGGCCCATTTGTCAATTCCAATGATGACCTAAAACTGTAGCCCCACAGGGACACATAAATGTAGCAACCGCCCACATGCCGATGCCATGCGTGTATCCTGGTACAGCAAGGTTTTATGAAACAGTTGAAGTTTTGTGGAGCAAAAATTTAGCTTTGCACCCACTCAGGTACTTGGAGCCCCGCCCAGTGCCATTTATTGCAACTGAAATGCCTTCCGTGGGCTGTATGGATGATTCCAGTCTCTTTGCCTCATAGTCATGCACTGTGCAATGAATGACCAACGTAGTCTGTGTGGATGTGTATCCTGTTCGCCAATGAAACAAATATTCATTTCTCTTTCTGTTATGGCACTACTTTCTGTGCCATCTTTTGGCATTACGTTAAAGCAGCAGCTATTATTGTTTATCCTAATTATACACTTCTCACTGGTTATAGCAGGGCTGAGGTCACTTTGAGGTGAAATAAAACAGTGACACATTCCAGAGGAAGTGCCATTACTTTGTGTTCAATCTCTATGTCTGTGGGTGGGTGTTTTAGATTTCATGATTAAAGAAAAAGGGTGTGGAGAATTCTTGTTGGATGTCTCCTCTACAGTACAAAAGTAGCAAGAGGTGGCATTGCCTCAGTGGTAAAGAGTGGGCTAGGCCTGTTTGTCTCCCGGTAGGATTCATTTTCTATCTCCCTAGTTCTGTCTACCAATGTCTGGCCAGACATCCTGCTGCGGTAATGGAGTGGACCGTACAGCCAGTGACTCAATGTCAAGTGTTGGTGGCAGTAAATAACCTGACTCCATAAAGGGGCCAATGGCTACAGGCGGATGAGTTCCTTTAGGTGGACTGATGGTCCCCTCAGTGGAAGACATACCACTAGAAACCATCATATTGGGCCCAGTGCCAAAATGAGTGGAGGAGGAATCATTCTGATTCCCAATGGTCATGGAGGCAGAAGAGGCCATGCCAGATGGACTGGCTGTGAAGACACACCTTGGTAATATCCTCAAGGCTGCGACAGTCCATTGTAGTCCTCGTGTTAAATTCTGCACATCTCATTTCATATTGCTGGGACACCAGCAATGTGGTGACCCCTGCCTGGTGGCTGATTTAGTAAGAACACTCTCTCCCTCTTTTAATCTCTAGGGGTCAGAGAAATTTTTGGTGGCAGTTTTAATGGAATTTTTATTGTTTTAAAAATGTGACCGGTTTTATTTTCTGTGAGCCGCACAGAGTCTTCCGAGTTGGGTGGAAATAGAAATCAGAAAAATAAATAAATAAATAAATAAATAAATAAATAAATATGTGCCACAGGAGATGGCTCCATGATCATAGTGTGTGGATCATTTCATGGCAAACTGGGATTCACCTTAAACAAATTCATGCCAGTGGCATTTTTTCTGCTTCAGGAAAAAAATGCATTCTTGGATATGAGTTGCAGCCTATGACAGTGACAATGAAGTCGGTCTACATTGGTCCTTCTAATACAGGCCTTTTTGGGATTTGTAGGGTTGCCTTGAGGACAGGGTAACTGTCCACCATATATACCCTCAGATGGGGCCTGGCCACTCCCTTGCAGCCAGCTAAAGGGACTTTACTTCATACTGCTGCATTTTCTTCTTCCGTGTCTAGGCCAGAGATGAAACTGACCATATAAAACTACCTTTGGTGAATTCATTTCTGCAGTGTGAGAAAAATTAACCGGCAGCACGAGGTTGCCATTACCAGGGGTACGCCCGATTGTGGTTCAAAAATACCACAATCTCTGAGGAGGCTCTTTCTGTGTATCCCATTCATGATGCTAGGAAAGGAAGAGGGGTCAGAAAGCGGGCAGAATGGAAAGTAAAAGGTACATAATGAGGTAAAAACGGAAGCTAAACGTGATGTGAGACGTTAGATTCGGAAAGAAAAATATGAACAGAAGAAGGGTGTGATGTGGGGACAAAGAATAGAAGGGGGCATTTTTAAAGCAGCTGAGCAGAGAAAAGAGAAATGAGTCTAGGAAAGAGAACTGTCATTATCATCATCGTGGGCTCGTGAGCCTTTCTCTGATCCGAAGTTTCCTCAGGGTATATTCTAAGTACGGCTGTCTCAGACCTTGTAATTGGGACTGAACGGATAAGAGGGACCGAGGGATTTTTGCTTCAAAAACAGCTCAGGTTTTAGGAGGTCAGAATCACTCCAGATTTCTGGCTTTGGTGAAGCCAAAGGCTAGATATCCTGCTACCATTTGAATAATTTCTGCCGTTTGTCTCTGGTGACCTGGAAGAATGTACAAAGTTGCTCTGTTTTCAAAGACACCGTTCTGCTGTTTGGGAGCCCATTGGGGTGAACGAGAGCTCATTCTCCACTGATTAGCTGTAGTGGCATCACCGGTTAGAACAGGGGTGCCCAAACTTTTCAGGCCGCGGGGCAGTCATATGGTTCATGGAGCCAGTCACTGTGGCCCAGGGGCCGGATGTGGCCCCTGATGCCAATTCATCCAGCCCACAAAGCCCTCATTGCTCCTGGAAGTGGAAGTAAAACACGCCTGTATGGGAGCGCTTTACTTCCGCTTCCAGGAGCAATGAGGGCTTCGTGGGGTGGATGAATTGGCATCAGGGGCTGCATCCAGCCCCTGGGCTTTAGTTTGGGCACTCCGGGTTAGAACCTTGTCGTATTCCCTGATTTGTAAACACACAGTTGCCTTCTAAGGGCATTATGGAATTGATGGCTCTGTGGATCTGGAATACAGTACAGTGAAAACTTGGAATGCTAATGACAGACTCCAGGGGTAGTAGAGTAGCTGAGGCCAGAAGCAGATGGAAGCAGCCTGTTTTGTCTTGTTTTTAGACTAGGGACTGGATGGAATGGTAATTAATCTTTGTAGACCCATTTTCATCAGTTCATAAGTAATACACTCATGTGCTACCAAGTCTATTGTGACAACCCTTTTTGGGATCTCCTAGGTATAAAGTACCTATGGGTATGGCTTACCATTACATCCTTTGGGGGGCAATCAGGGACTGTGTAGCTTGCCCAAGACCACACCGGCTGGCACTTCACTCATAAGGCACAATGGAGACTCAAACCTCCAGCTCCTGACACTCTCATGGAACTACCCAGCGTGCACGAGTAGTTTGTGACAGATAACAACTACATAATAAAAACTTCAGTAGGAAAATGCTACAATTATTTATTCCTAAACAAGAGTAGAGGAGGACACTCTTTGACCTGGGATCAGAAGTTGGAAAAGTAAATTTTGGAGTATTTTTAAAATCGATACTCGGATTGTGTCAGGAACAGTGTCCATACAGGCCTTCAATTCAATGTGATTTTATTTGCACCCTCTGCCCTCTTCCATTGATACCCCCTCCTGCAATCCCCAGCTATCCTTTGTTATCTTGAATGTTGTTTATGTGTATATGCCTGCATACATGCAAAAGCGATCTAACACTAAAGTAATGTATCAGTGCAGTGATAAAGTGATCTAGTGCTAAACCGAGTCATATGGTTTTAAAATACTTTTGAGAGATTAGGGAAAATTTTTGAGGGGGTGGGTATTCCCACTATCCCAAAACATAACACCCCACTTTAAGATGTCACCATCTCTCTCTCTCTCTCTCTTACACACACACACACACACACACACACACACACACACACACACACACACACACACACACACACACACACTTTTGCAGAATAAAACAGTAATATTTTTTCAAATAATTGTGACTTTAAAAAGTAGAAGCGCCCAGATGCAAGAAAAAACATCTCCAAATCAGAAGCAAAAAGGGCCAGACTGATTTGCATTGGCCTTTGTGTCATGCAATCATTGAAAAACATGTCAAATTCACTTGTGCTAATTGTGGGGCAAGTCAAAAATATTTTTCAACAAAATCACAGCCTACTATAAAGATGTTGTACACTGAGAGAGATTGTGGGTAAATATAGTGTTGTTTTACCCTAGGTCAGGGACTTCATTTAGTATAGCTAGTTTCAGGATTAATCCAATTGTCTATCTTAATAAGAGTGATTTGGACATCACTGTGCCCAAAAATCAAAGAAAGAACAATATATTTTAAAAATGAGAATGTATTTAAAACAGGGGCAAGGGATGTAAAATGGGATATAAATAGAGGCCTTGTGTCTTTTAGAAGATTTTCAGCCTATGTAAGTTACTTTTAGATTCTGTCTTGATGTGGTATCTTAGCATCTCACTGTATTAATGGTGACAGCAATAAATGTACAGTACTGTGCAAAAGTCTTAGGCCACCAGCAGCTGTTTTGGAAAATATTTGGTGAGTGAGTGGGGAAGAGGGCATAACTTGGACACCCTCACTCCAAAATTCACCAAACTTGGAGAAGGTTGAGAGGAGAGTCAGTAGAAGACTTTCTCAAATATTTGATGTGTCTAGGTGGCTCAGGGGCTGAGTTATGCCCTCCCAAATTACTCATTGAATTGTCCCCAAACCCTTTGGTGATGGCCTAAAAGACTTTTGCATAATGCTAGATGGGCTCACCCCTGAATTGTTTGGGGGTGGGTGTGTGCTTAGAAATGGAGATTGGGAATTGCACAAATGCTACCAGACTGCTCTTTGACTGAGCCTTGTGCCTGAATATCCTCTGTCATTGCTGGACAATAATTATTGGTCAAACATTGTCTGGGGTTAAAAAAAAAAGGATCGTCAATCATTTGTTCCAAAAATTTGATGTCTATGCAAAAGTCTACTTTTTAGGGCTGTAATTTTCCAAGTGTTTTTCAGGCCACACACCCACTCAAAAATGATAGATAGTCAGTGACAAATATGCCTTTGAGAAGTGTTCATTCTCTGCTTAAAAAGAGTTCCCTCAAAAACATCATGATATGGATTCAACCCCCACCTTTTTCACTGTGGTTTTCTGGGGGAAAAGTGGCAGGTAGAGAGTCTAAGGACACTACCGTCAGGGATTTAGTGCATAAATTTGATGTGTTGAATTATGCTCATTAGTTCATTTATTTCTTTTATTTCATTCATTCATTAAGGGTGATGTTTCAAATGGGGAAAAATACATTATGCTCATAAAATTAAGGTTTTCATAAAATGTTCATAAAATCTAAGGTTTTCTGAGCTAAGGTAAAGGTCATCCTTGATCGAAGGCCTGTCATATCCGACTCTAGGTTTCAATGCTCACTTCTGTTTATAGCCAAAGAGCCAGCGCTGTCTGTGTCTGCAGACATTTCTGTGGACATGTGGCAGGCATGGAATGCTGTTTACCTTACCACCAAAGTGGTTCCTATTTATCTTCTTGCAATTTCTTGTTTTTGAACTGCCACGTTGTTTTAACCCAAAACCAGAAATCCCAATTTCTTTTGTGTTTATTATTTTTTTATATTTTATTTTTCAATAAAGATGCTTTTAACCTTTATTTTCCAATCTCCCGGACTCTACCCACTATGCACACATGTCCATAAGCAGCCCAATGTACAAACAATTCACCACAGATGAATAACTCCAAAGGATCTATTTTTAATAAATATTTCAATAGTCAAACTGCAAAGAAAAAGAGTTTTTCCTTCACGATTCCTTGAAAGCAGATTGTCAATAAGAGAGAAAGCCAAAAAGAAAACTGGTTATGACTTCAAAGGAGAAACGTGCTACAGTGTATCCATTCTCACACATTCACACTTTGGATCATCTGAATTGGTTGGGTAGTTTTTTCACTGGACCCCCAACAACTAACCCCCACCCCCAGCGAAACTGTCACTTTTCCGATGCTACTTCTGAAAGCGATGATATCATCACTTTGCATTTTTGGCTTTTGTGTTCTACCAATTCTTAAAGTCAGTGACATAACCCTCAAATGACATAACCCTTATTTTCGTGGGTGCCTTAGTTTTGGTGTTGCAGCTTGGCAAAAGTACATGATTTTTGTTACATTGCAAGAGCTGTCAGACCACTCAACCGAAAGGTAAGATGTTCATAGAATTCACGTTAAACCTGGACTGTATGGCTGCTATGAAACTTTCAAGCGCTCTTGAGTTCTGTCAGTATTTTGGGCCCTCTCCAACTTGGCTCTTAATCCATAATAAATGGCCCAAAGCCAAGGCAGGTGGTTGATGGTTGCCTCCCCCTCTTTGGCCAGAGATCAATACAGGAAATTGTGCCAAATTGATCCTATCAGATTTCTCTGTGGCCTTTGCTACTGTTGGTCATGCGGTGTTAGTGTAATAACTGAAAGGGCAAACTGGTGTTTATGAGTGGCCTTGCTAATTCCTGACAGAGAAATCCCTGCGGGTGGTGACAAAGGATATGAGCTACACTTGGCATCCTTTTCTCCCCCTCCACCGAATGGCTTAATATATCTGTAAGCCTTTCTGGCTGAGGAGGTGTTGAGGGGACTGCATCTCGCCTTCTTAAGTTCTTTCCCTTCACATGGAATCTGTGAACCGTCACTGGGTGTAAGTGGAAGAAAACAAATAAACCTGGCAGATGTTAAGAGATATAATGACAGGTAACAGGCCGAGATAGTTAGTTGGCATTTGGCTCAGTGGATGAGGTCACCTGACTTGGCGTTCCTCTGAATCCACTGTGTGGATTCAGACACTTTCCGTCTCTGTTTGACTTAAACTGCCTTGATACGTTTTAGACTAAAAAAGGCTTATGTGTGAGGCTGCCCTTTCAGAATATTTGTCAGCCAACTCTCATTTCCTATTTTACTTCTCTCTCCTCTTTTTCTTTTGCTTTTTTAATCATTTGGTGAATACAGTCGGAATACCAAAACTAAACAGAAACATACAAAAGAAAAAGGCGATGTTATCTTTTACACACACAGGGTATCAAGTGGTAGCTTTAGGTAAAGGTAAAGTCACCCTTGCTCGAAAGCCAGTCGTATCTGACTCTAGGGCTCAGTGCTCATCTCTGTTTACAGCTAAAGAGCCAGCGTTTTCTGTGTCTGCAGACATTTCCATGGACATGTGGCCGGTATGCCTCAACACTGGAGTGCACGGAATGCCATTTACCTTCCCACCGAAGTGGTCCCTATTTGTCTACTTGCAATTTCTTGCTTTCGAACTGCTAGGTTGGCAGGAGTTGGGACAGAGATGAGAGTTCCAGTCCATCATGCAGTACTCTGGTCTCGAACCTTCCAGTCTTCAAGTTCAGCATCTTAACCACTTGAGTCACTGTAGTCCTATACAAATCTTGATCAGACTTGGGCACTCCTCCATTGGAGAATGGTGGACAAAAGAACATATGAAAGTTCCAAAAATCATGGCAGACGTCCATGGCACCGATGTTTCCTGCAAAGGAGTTCCAAAATGCAGGCTGCAAATATAACTCACAAGAGTGGGTTTCAAATTCTACCTCTGGTGGCTGTGGTTGGGATGATCTCTCCTAAACTCACACAAGAAAATGATGCCAGTATGAGGAGGAGGCAGAGAGCGGAAACTACAGCAAGGAATTCATCACCGCTAGCTCCCCAGTGGATCCAAATGAGGTGCCCTGGGCAGAATGGGCACCAGAAGATTCAAGGGACAGAGAACTCTTAGCCCACTAGCCTGGAATGCAAGTGGAAAGCCCAAGGTAAAAGACACCAATGAAACAAACGGAGGAAGAAGAACCAGCTGGCCCCTGGGATCAGCAAGATATAAAGAAGGCTTTGAGAAAGGGAAGCAATGGCAGGAAGAGGGAAGATAAGATAAGGTGGAACAAGAGGTTCAGACCAGGGACCTTCTCCCAGAGAGAGAGAGAGTAGGGAAAGCCCGCAGTGTGGGCATATAAACCCTCCCTGCTACAGGCAGCAAGCGATGGACATACCAACCTGACTCTTTGAAGGTGGGCATATTAGAGACTGAACTGGTGAAGGTAACTGATGGACTCTCCGATGGTAAGCAAAATCCATGGGAAGTGAAAGGAACTACCCCAAAGGCATTGTCTTATTCTGCATTAGTATCTCCCACCTCTGTTACAATAAATCCTGTTGTTATTTCATCACATCAGTTGTCGCCTTTGGAGTCAACAATGGAGGCCGAAGCCCCTGCTGCAGCCACCAGGGCTAGCAAGGCTCACAGCCAGGTAGGTATTCAGCATTTCCCCCTACCCCGTCACTTCATTTTAAATTTCATGGGTTCCTTCTTGGCTGTGGATGGGGGTTACACAAAAATATGTCAAACCCCTATCAGATAACTAGGGATAAAATCTAGCTAAAGTCAATTGGCAGTCAAATTAACAGTGTTACTTAGCAGTCGAAAGCAAATGAAACTGTCTAGTCAGCCAAAGAAAATGCATGGACAAGACAGGCCAAGTACAATCTGAATGGGACTAGCGGGGGAAATGATTTGCTTGTGTTAGAAAAAACCAATAAAGGGGTACCTGATTTTGTCTGCAGTTTTTTGTCCATTTGAGGATATACGGTCGCTCTTGCTCAAAAGCCAGTTGTTTCTGACTCTAGGGTGAGGTGCTCCTCTCTCTTTAAAGCCAAAGAGCAGGTGCTGTCTGCGCGTGCAGACATTTCCATGGACATATGGCAGGCATGACTAAACATCAAAGTGCACAGAATGCTGTTTGCCTTCCCACCAATCTACTTGCAAAATTTCTTGCTTTTGAACTGCTAGGTTGGCAGGAGCTGGGACAGAGACGGGAGCTCATTCTGTCATGGAGCATTCAAGTCTTGAATTGCTGACCTGCCGACCTTCTAGTCATCATGTTCAGCATCTTAACCAATAAGCCACTGCAGTCCCTTTGATGATATAGTACCACAATATTTAATAAGGTGATGCTGGTGACGAGCTAGTATCTTCAGCATAAGAAGTGGTCTCAGCCACAAGGGTTCCTGATTCGTGCAGGTGTTTAGTGGGTTGGTGGCTCTGCCTGCCAAACTGCCAGTGTAAATGGGACTTGGGGGCTCCAGAGGAAAGGAGCTTCAGAAAACATGTTTGTCCCCTTGCTATTATGGCCTGGTGGCCTGATGATCTGTAAGAGAAGATTCCAGGTTGATCCTTATGCTTGTGATGGGACATCGAAACCAGAAATTTCTCTGAATGCTGTGCCAGGCAACCTTGTAAGGCATGGCTACTTGACTCAGTTTATGCTCCTTCTCTAATGTAATATCATAATTTGATCCATAGGAAGTAAAAGAAATAGTCATAAGGTGTAGAGCGGGGGGGCGGAGAGGACTATTTCTTAGAACTACAGCTCCCAGCTTCCTGCAGCTAACCAACAGTGTTAAGCTGGTAGCAGGTCCTTCTCCCTAGCTGAACTTTGAAGATCTCATCCTGCAACACAATCAAAATGATAAAAAAGTGGGTGTGGTTGTTCAAGAAAGCAGGGACATGGCCAACATTTTATGCTGTGCATTTACATTCCTTATACTCATTTCTCAGCTATATTGGGCTGGATACAGGCCTATGATCTGATATAAGTTATTAATGAACAATTGTATTTCACTTTTCTGCCAGTAAGCCCAAAGTGGTGGCATAGTTAGACCACACTAAGAGGTAGGTTGGACAGGGGGAGAACAACCAAGCCAAAGTTACCCACCAAGTTTCTGAGTGGGGACTTCAGCTTAAATATCCCAAGTCCCAGGCTAGTATTTGAACCACTACACCATTCCACATGTAGGGCTTTTGGGGAGCTCAATACCATTTTGCAGTAAACCTGTAAGCAAAGAGGAGGCAGTACAAAGGCTGGAGCACAGACAAAATGTGCGGTCAGTGCCCAGATCTCCACCCTTAATCCAACATTTTAAAAGGCTCAACACAACATTTGCAGCAGCTAGATCAGGGGTTTGCAACCTACGGCCTGCGGGACGGACTTGGCCCATGGAGCCATTTCATGTGGCCTGCTGCCCTTGCTTTTGCCACTACTGTTGCCTCAAGTGGCGGAAGTGACAAAAACAGCCAAAAATGTGCCGCCCTCACTCTTGCTACCGCTGCCAGAAGCGACAGAAGTGGCGAAAACGGCCAAAAGCACGCCGTAAATGTACCTGTGGCTGCCGTAAACACATTTATGACAGCCACGGATGCGTTTTATGGCAGCATGTACAGCTGGGGAACCACATGTCCGGCCCACAGCGCAAAAACATTGAGAACCCCTGAGCTAGATCTTCAAAATAGTTCAGAAAGGTAACACTGTGCTGTACTCTCTCCTCCCCAGAACATGCTGAAATATTCAAATCTGAACATTACAGAGATAAATTAAGGGTGCTGGGTCTGAATCTGAGAAAGGCCATCAGAGAATTGCTTTGGACGCTCCGTTTCTTCATGTTTCTGACATTCACTGTTTTCTCCATTCTGAATGCTAGAGTGGTGTCTTCATATTAATGCTGTAGCAGTGACTTGTCTCCGATTTCAGTCTCTTCTGTCAGAATGAACCTGCTTGCAAAAAGAAAATGGAGAACAAGAAGTGCAAGTTCTTCTTTTTCCTAATTGGGGTTATTCCTAATACTTCAGAATAAATACTGTTTAATTAGTGCAATTATTATATTCCTCCCCCCTCCCATTCCTCTCCTATTGGGAGTTTGGAATATCATCATGGCCATCCACTTTTATGTAGTAAAAATATCAAGAAATATTGTCCTTCTTGCTGTGACAGAGGCAGCTTAATTGGTTAAGAGATATATATTTTCATATATTTTTTTGCCCAGCTGAAAATGAATTAATAAGAGCTTGATTAATACGAGTTTGTGTTCTTTTAACCTTGGTAATTTATCTGAATTTCTCTTTCCTGTCCCCCCCCCCCCCTTTGAGTGGGATGTGGGTGTGAGTCGGTGTGCAAGCCAGTGTGCGTGACGAACCTTCTGTTCCCCTTGGAATGCCAGGTGAAAAAGAAAACAGTAATATGAGAGGTTTGGTGAATTCTTATTTCACAAAGCTGGGTTTGAGTGGAGAGCAGGCCATGAATAAATTCATAAACTTTCTTCTCCATCTCGCTGGTCCTGCCTCTCCCGGCCTTGATCTTTACTGTCGTAAACTTGGGCTTTGACCAGCAATTCCCATATCTCTGCCATGTAGAAAGAAGGAAGCTGGGGCGTTGCCTCTTTCAGAAGATAATATGAAGGGCTTAGTGGGCCCTGGAAATTAGAGGAGTGGAGCAGGCAAGAAGGGAATGGCTTCCTGATCTAACCTTTGCACTTGTGCTTCTGCTTCATCCATCATGGACACCCTAGAGGCAAATGGCCAGCAATTAGACATTCACAGCCTGAAGCATCGCCACCACCCCACCCCACCCGGAACAGACTAGTGGAGGCAAAGATCTTGAGTAAAACTGATCTTTATAGTCCAAGTAGGACTGTGGTGGCTTAGTGGTTAAGATGCTGAACTTGACGACTGGAAGATCAGCAGGTCAATAGTTTGAGACCCAAGTGTTGCATGACAGAGTGAGCTCCTGTCTCTGTCCCAGCTCCTGCCAACCTAGCAGTTCGGAAACAAGAAATTGCAAGTAGATAAATAGGGGCCACTTCGGTGGGAAGGTAACCAGTGTTCTGTGCACTCCAATGTGTAGTCACGCCTGCCACATGTCCATGGAAACGTCTGCAGATGCAGATAGTGACTACTCTTTGGCTGTAAACAGAGATGAGCACTGAACCCTAGAGTTGGATACGACTGGCTTTTGAGCAAGGGTGACCTTTACCTTTACCTTACTCCACTCTCATACCAGCCAAGTGCCAATGACATTCTGAGCATACAAGAGTCCTTGTGATTGTGGTTGTATCCCTCCAAATTGTGGCTAGCCTGGGCCTGCTTTGATTTTCAACTAGCTATGGAAAGCAACAGAGTGCCTGCTTATCAGCTGCCTTTAGATGTTGACCTTGCCCACAAAGGAAGGATTAAGTTCAGGGATAGAGCGTAGGGACTTAGATTCTAGCCACATTGGGCTCATTCAGTAGCTCAGATTGAGAAAGGAAAGCAGGAGCATTATGATAATGTTACACTTTCCTTTCACAATCAAGGATTGCCTGTTATAGAAAATGTGGGGATAACCATCCCACCTGCACCTAAAATTAGAGACTCGTAAGCAGCACAAAATTCCAGATTTTTGGTCAGGTAATATGGAATGCTAACTATAGAGTCACACTTCTACTTCAATTGGCAATGGCTTCCAATGTTAAATTTTTGCCTAGCCTGCATGGTTTCAGAAGGGTAAGAACATTTTCTTCTTTTAAACTTGTTATCGAGGTGGGGCCTTCTAGAACCTAAGCAGTAAATAACTTGTCTGCAGCTTCCACACATTTGCTCCACAGCTGAAGATTTTCTGAATTGTGGTTTTCTTAGAGTCTGTCCACTTTCTTAATGTGTAAATATAACAATTTCAAATGTACTTGCACCTGCTGGTGAAAACATATATTAAAATATGAGATATAAGAGACAGGGTAGGGAAAGTGAAGTGGAGTTCTTGTCTTTATATGGTCAAATACGTTCTGTGTGGCATTTAACAATGGCTGATCTCTTACCCTCAGTTCTCTGTCTATGAAATGGGAATATTAATTCATCTGCCCAAGGTTCTTATGAAGATAAGTAGGGAAAGTATTGTAAAACATTTAGCATGCTCAAAGTGCTATAGAAATGATTTATTGCAATAATGACTGTATGCAAATGTGGCAGTTTGCATAATATACTCTAAAATGGCAAATTAGCATAATTTTATTTGCTGGTCTTTGAAATCTTAATACTCTTAGGGCAGGATTTGCTCACTGTTTTAGGGAAGGTCATCTAAGGCATGGCAATGATTTTTTAATATATCTTATGTCTGTTGTATCTGTCTATCTATGAATGACATTTGTACCCCACCTCCACCTCGCAATTTCCTCTATGGCCGTCAAAGCAACATGTATGGGAGTTATCCCATTTTATCCTACAGCAGTCCTGCCAGTTAGGCTAAGTGGAAGTGACTAACCCAGTACTTAGCAAATCTCCAGTGATGGGATGACAAAAATTCTACTACCACACCATGACGTCACGGACATCATGGGCGTGGCCAATGTCATGACATCATGACATCATGGGCGGAGCCGACATCATGACATCATGATGTCATGGGCGGGGCCAAAATAAAAATAAATAAAATAAAAACAAATAACATAAAAATAAACACACACACACACACACCCCTACACCTCAGCCCACCCACCCAGCCAGACAGCTACGACACAAACCCGTAAATAACTTAAATAAATGAAATAAAGAAATAAATAAAATAAAAATTAAATAAAAATACAACCACCCACCCAAAACACAAATAAATCACCCACCCACCCTAAATAAAAAACCCTCACTTACTTACCTTCCTTGGGGCCGACGAATCCTCATGGCCCGGGGCCACCCAGCAAGGCGCGCCACCCCCAACTGCGGCCTCCTCCTCCTCCGAAGGCTGCAGCCACAGGAGCCACTGCCTGCAGCCGCCATCCACAGCCACCACCAGAGCTGCCACTGCCTGCAGCCCTGTGGTCTCCTCCTCCTCCTTGGCCTGGTGCCGTTTTGGCCTGGCTCCAGCTGCAGCCACGGCCAGGGGCAGCAGAGCCACTGCTGCCCGCAGCCCCTGGCCGCCCCTGGCCGTGGCCACAGCTGGAAAAAAAGGCACTGGCCTAAGGAGGAGGAGGAGGCCACAGGCGCCCGGCAGAGGAGGAGGCTACAGGTGGCGGCGGTGCACCCTGCCGGGCATCCCCAGGGCATGGGGGCTTGTCGGCAGCGGACGGCCCAGGGAGGCTTGGCGGCAGCGAACGTCCCAGACAGGCCTCAACGTGCCCCGAGGGAGGTGCCCTCCTCTGAGGGCTGGTGCCGCCCCTGCCGCTGCCACCGCCGCCGCCCTGAAAGGTGCGGCTCCGGCTCCAAAAGATCCAGCTGGTGCTGTTTCATAGAGAAGTCATTTGCAAATTCTTAGTTTGCAGCCTCCTACCCTGGCCATACAATAATAAATACAATTTTTAATCTCCTAATATTGTCTTTCCACCACATTTCTAAATTTTGGTTTGCCCACTAGCTACATTTCCTAAGGTTAGAAACCCTTTAAAGAGAACTTGTATTACTCTAAATGTTCTCTAGCTGACTAAAGTATTGCAACAGCTTTGGCCATGGTGCTTGATGAACTTTATTGTGAAGGAGACAAGAGAGCCTGCCTTCCTGACTATTGCAGTTTTGCAAATGAAGGTTCATCTGAATTAGGAGAGGCTGACCAAGTGCTGGACTAGTCTTTATGATACCTGAAATTCCTAGGTACTCACATCAAGGGAGTTGTCACTGCTTCACGTGCCCCCCAAATGGGGATGGTGGACTCTGGTTTGCCCAGAAACACCCAGGTATTCCCCCTTAATTTTACACTAAGAATCTCTGGCAGAGAAAATAACAGACCGAGGCAATTCCTGTGAGAAAAATAAAAGGATTTTATTTCATTGTGAGCCTAAGATATCAATGAATTAAAATTCCACCTCACAGGACTACCCTAGAGTAAAGAGTCCATCCCAAACAATTCAAGACCAGGTATATTTATACATGAAGAATGTAGGGATACGAAGAAAAGCTAGCTGCAGCTGTCATGTGGGGTAGGGGGAATCATATAAGCAGGAAATTACACAACACAATCAACAGACAACGGTTTGATAACCAACAACAAAAGGTTAAAAAAGAGTTCAATATTAGAATGATTAAAAAACATAAGCACACATAAGTATAATCCACAGAAGGCCAAGAGTCCATGAGAGTTAAAGAGACACTAAATCCACATTGGCTTTCCAAAGGTTCTTAGGGGTGGGGGCCTCTTGCAAATATCCTGAGAGAGAGATGAGCCTCTTGTTAGCTGTGCCTCTGGGCATGTTGAGGAATGACACAGCATTGACAAGATACAACAGTCACTGTCCCTTGTTTGGGGTGGCAATTGTCCTTTGTCCAAAATTCATTTTGGGACAACTGGATTATCCCAGAGTCCTAATTAGTCCATGGTAATCTTGATCTGGCCAGATGGCTCAATGACATTCCTGACAGGTTCGTCAGACTGCTGCTATTTGTCTCTTGTGATGATAAGGTATCCCGGGTATAGCAGGTAAACCTGTTCATTTCCTGAACTGAAAGCACAATGTGGAAGTGTTCGACTACATATTTCCATTACGTGCCCAACATTGACACAGCAGTCATATTGGAAAGCAAGTTCCCCCTTTTTGCTATCTATTAAAACATACCCAGACTTTCTGATCCCTGTAAAGAGTTATGCATTTTAAAACATTATTTCTATTTCGCTATTGCCCCGTCTTCCCCTTTCACTGGCTCGCATTCCAACGTTAATTGGATTATTGAAAACTTCCCCTTTCACTTGATACATTGTAACTGCTTTATCAACAGGCAATTACCCTGATGCTTACATGGGTCACTGCTAGGGGAGCTCCAGCACCAAGGCGAATTTGATCCTCTTCTCTGCCAAGAAGCCAGGAAGCTTTTCACGGAGTCCCCGGCCATTTATTCCTATAGAGGTTGGATCTCTGTGTGACCCAAGTCTATGTGGGGGGTTGGTGACATTTGTATGCTTATGTGAATGTGTACTGCTTGTGGACATTATCATGTTGTTGTTGTTCAGTCACACAGTCAATACTGACCCTCTGCGACCCTATGGACCACTGTCCGCCAGGCACCTCTGTCCTCCACCATCCTCCTCAGCCCACCCAGCTCTGTGCCCATTGCATCCACAATACCATCTAGCCATCTCATTTTTGGCCTCCCACTTCTTCTTTTGCCCTCCACCTTTCCCAGCATCAAGGCTTTCTCAAGTGAATCCTCTCTTCTCATTTGATGTCCAAAGTACTTTAGCTTCATCTTTACTACTTGTCCTTCTAAGTAGCAGTCAGGGTTGATTTCTTCTAAGATGGACCTATTTGTTCTCCTCGCTGTGCACGGGTCTCTCAAAACTCTTCTCCAACACCACATCTCAAAGTCCTCTGTTCTTCTGCACTCAACTTTCCTAATGGTCCAGCTCTCACAACCAGACATTACCACCAGGAATACCATTGCTTTGAGTATGCAAATTTTTAGTTGCAAGGTGAGTCTCTACTTTTAACTCTGTTCCCCATGTTATCATGAGGGGCAGAGAAAACCAATAGTTAGATCAGGAAATCTTTATTGCTGACAGCCAAAAATGGAGTTTATTTCCTCTTTCATCTGGAAACAGCCATGGGCTAGAAGAGGGCAATAAACTAGCACTGAATCCTAAGAGGATGGAGATTTTTCTGCAATGGTAGTTCTCTGGTCCAGGACTTGAGGAGTCAGGCTGCCCTAGATGGGATAGCATTCATCCTAAAGGAGCAGGTACATAGCTTGAGGATGACCAGTGGTGGGATTCAGCTGGTATGCCCCAGTATGCCTGTACCGGTAGTAGAAATTCTAGCTGGCCCTGCCCATCCAGTTGCCAGAACCTCAGGTTGTAGGCCTGGGCCTGCCTCCCACTTGGGTGGCACAGCTACCCAGTTACATGCCCATATCCAGCAAGTAACATGGTCACCTGGCCATGCCCACCCAGTCACATGACCACCATGCTACACCCACCATGCCATGCCCACAGAGTAGGTAGTAAAAAAAATGAACCTCACCACTGGGGATGACCCCTGTTTCGAAACTTGCACTAGAATTTAGAAAGGCCTCAGTGGGTAAGGGGACAACTATTCCAGTTTTAGCTGGTTCAGCAGCCATAGCGATAGCTCAATCATGCTAGTCTACTGTCAGTGCCCTATGTTGTATTAACATCCTGGATAGACTGCTGCAATGTGCCCTGTTTGGAGCTAGCTGTGAAAGAAAATCTAGCAGTTGCATTTGGCACAAAACATTGCAGCTTTGCTGTTGGCAGGGATGGTAAGAAGGGATCATACTGAATGTGTCAGAACTGTGTCAGCCGTCAATGAGCTACTGAACCTTAACTGAAGGGCCTGATATTTGGCATTTAATGTCCTAAACAATTTAGGATGGAATCCTAAAGGATCTCTTCCTTTCTATAATAGAGGCAGGGATTATGGAGGCCTGTTAAGAGCAAAGGCTAAGAAAGTAGTTATTTAAAATAGATTGTTCTCGCTGGCAGCACTGCATGAGAAACTTCCTCCTGGGAAGCATTCAGTCTTCCCCCACATTTCAGCCATTCAAATGCAGGCTAATGAGATTTGTAGTTATTCAAGCTTTTCAAGACTGATGTAAGCATCTTTGGAACAGGGATAACTGATTAGCTGGCAAACAGGGATGGCCGATTATTTACACATGGGAACCTGTGATAAAATGTTGTACAGTACGGTAGCCTCACCTCCTACCACAAGGGCTTTTCTTTTGTGGCTCCTATTGTATTACTGCATTTTAAGGAGTATCATTTTGAGTGTGTTTATATTTTTACATTATGTTTGTTGACATTTTGGCTTGCTGGCTGCCCTGCGTTTCACTAGAGAAAGAAGGGCAGGATGTAATAATATTAACTAAATAAATAACATTCATCCATGATAATAGCTTATTCCCAGCACTACACACTGAAGAGTTTATTGCTGTCAGTTGTTGCTTGTTGGTTTTGTTATGCTGTAAAATTTGATAAATTTTTAATTGGTTGCACACTGCCCAGAGTGGAAAATATTCCAGATGGGTGGCAGAGATATATATTGATAGATAGATATTATTTCTAAACTTTCTGCAGAAGAATGTTGTTCACACTCCTATGTAACATGGTGCTTCAGCACTTCTCTGTGGTCTTTTTGTTTCATACTAAATTCTTGAAGGATAGCCAAGGAGAGTTCCTTTCTGTTTAAAGGAGGTAAAACATTTCAACTTGTCAAATGACATACTGTATTCATTTGTCACAAGTTTAACACAATGTTTGAACTTCCCTCTTTGTGCACTCCAGTCCTTACTTTGTCTGCCCACAACCTTGCACTTTTATAACAATTGGTACTGCCCTGAGACACCCTCTAAATGGATTTCCATGGGATCACACGGGCTGGTTGGAATGGCGTCATGGGCCAGTTCCGGCCTGAGGGCCGTAGGTTGGGAACTGCTGCTCTAATCTGTCAGATGCTATCTTGATCCATCCCTACATGCAGTGGTGGGCAGCAAAAATGTTTGCTACCACACCATGGGCGGAGCCTATGTCATGGGTGGAGCCTGCATCATGGGCGGAGCCTGCATCATGGGTGAGTTATATACGTCTGCAAACACAGGCAGCACTGGCTCTTTGGCTGTAAATGGAGATGAGCACTGCACCCTAGAGTCGGATTTGACTGGCTTGTGAGCAAGGGAGACCTTGAACCACTTGCAGGGACAAAACCTGATGGGGCAGGGCAGAGAGGTGGGCATGGCCACCCAATTTTGCTCTCCCCCCCCCCACCCAAAGGCCACCCAATTTTTCTCCCCACCCACCCAAAGGCCACCCAATTTTGCTACCCCCCTGCCCAGAGGCCATCCAATTTTGCTCCCCCCCCGGGGGGGTTTTGCAAACCTGTTGCTGACCACCCCTGCCTACATGCAAAGAAAACATTCTCTCTGGTTGACTGTATGTCCAAGAGGCTGTATAGAAAGGCTTGCCTGGCTCAGAACAGTTGTTCAAGAAGGTCAGATGCTGGCCGTGGTGTGCTGGACCACAGGGATACAGGGACTCATCCCGGTGTGCCCCAGTGACTGGCACCCCCCAGAGGCAAGCAGAGGTAATGGGAATGTATGGGATTTCTCCCCCCCCAGCCCCCCCAAAAGGCACCCCCATCACTTTCTGTCCACTGCCCTCCCAAGGTACCCAGCACACCCCTGGATGCTGGTGAAATCTGACCAGTAAAATAAATGAACCCCTAGAAGGGGTTCACTGCTATCTTGCAACTATTTAGAAGCCACTCTCCAATCCCACGAGTGCTATGCTCAAAAGTGATGGAGAACAATCTCTTAGGCTACAAGGCAGAGGTGCTGCTTGCACTACTGCATGCCTTGTTTCGAAGCCTCCCATACCCAGAGTCTGTGGCTGGCTTCTGAAAGCAGAGTATGAAACGAGACGGGCATTAAGTTCCATGTAAGCAAAACCATTAGGAATTTTAAGAAATGACAAGGGGAAACCCAAAACCTGACATCTGACCTTGGCTCATGCAGAGAGCACAGCTTGGGATAGAGTCTGTTTGCACCTTGGGAGCTGCAAATGAAATGGCAAAATGCTTAGGATGTGATGGAAACTCAAGATGTGTGTGGCTTGGCTCGGAGGGATTCAAAACTCACTCACTTTGAGCTTAAGGATGCTGCGTCTGCATAATGTGTGTGTACATCATCCTTTGTGAAAGTGAGTGGTTCCCCAAATGAGTGTTGGAATGGAAGCACCCCAGTTTCCCCAAAAACTAGAATTATCCTGAAGAGAGGGGTGGGAACCTGTAGCTTTCAAGATGAATGGAAATCTGTCTGCCTTCGCCTAGTGTAACATTTGAGAAGTAAGATATGTTTGAGCCCCATTTTTTAAATTAAATGTTCAACCAAGTGTGCTGGAATCTAATCTAAAATAAAACCATTGTGCACATGAGTAAAATAGATTTTCAGGCTTTTGCCGTTTAACTCAGTATGTAGTTTAGTGTTGCAGTAGTGGCCGAGACATCTGGTTTGAATTGCCAGGATAGGGCAGCAACCTTATAGTTATTTCTGAGGTATTGCTTTTGCATATTTATTGTTGGTTTTTTTTTAAGGGCGTTGGACTTCAGGTGTCGGAATAACAATCAGTCATGTTTCCTGATTTCTAGGGCAAGTATACAATTTACCACTTTGCCTCAGGCAGCAAAATTCTTGGGCCAGTCCTAAAGTGGGTGTCCAGTTGAGATGGTAGCAGTTTATTTTGGCTTATCAAAAAAGGCCACCTTTTCTGGTAGACGCTGTTCTGTTCTTACATTTAGCTTCTCTTACCAGTAGGGGTGACCAATACCAGAACAATTCTATTAGTTGTTTATGTAGAGCAGGGATTCTCAACCTGTGGCCTGTGGGCCAGATGGGACCCATAGGGCCATTTCATGTGGGCCCCCACCCCCTCCACCACACCCAGAAGTTCTGTGTGGTAGAGGAAGGGCAAAATGGACATCCTGCCCCCGAAGCTGTCTGAGGGAGCATGACCCAGCCTCCGGCTTAGAAAGATTGAGAACTCCTGATGTAGAGTTCTCAAGTTATCTGCACTACACTGTTATAGCATTTGAGTACTGGTTCAACTGGTATGGCTCAATCCTGTGGAATCCTGGGATTAATTGTTTGATGACATGGTTAGAATTCTCTGCTGTAGTTCAGGGAAATGTACTAGGAGTTTTTAACAGAAAATACTAACTTCCTTACTAAATGGCAAATCCCATAATTCCTTGGGATGGAGCCAATAGGAATTAAACCAGTGTTTGCTGCTCAGAAGCGTAGCTTACCTTGCCGGGGCCCCGTATAAAAATTGTTTGGGGGCCCTTTAGATGTGGGGCGGAGCTAACGTCATGACATCATGACGTCATGGGGGGAGCCAACGTCATGACGTCATGACGTCGTGGGCGGGGCCAAAAATAAAAATAAAATAAATAAAAATAAAATAAATAAAATAGAATTAAAATGTAAAAAAAAAAAAACCACACACACCTCAACCCACCCACCCACCCACCCACCCGAAACACAAAAACCTCACTTACTTTAATCCTGGGGCCTCTTCTTCCTCCGCCTCTGCTGTCACCGCCTCCGCGCCGCCGCTGCTGCTGATCGCTCCCTCGCCGCGCACGGCGAAGGCAAGGGGCAGCTGTGGAAGGCGAGCGGGCGAAGCGAGGCAGCCCCGAGGCCCTCCCCCCGGTTGCCGCGGGGGCTCCCTGGCAGGCTGCGCCAGCCCGGGCGGGGCTCTCCACCTCGACGCTGGGGTGGGAGTCCACCAGCTGCAGGACCAGCTCGCGCGCTCCATCCCGCACGCAGGCGGCAGGTGAGCTCCAGGCGCACGCGGCAGGTGAGTTCCAGGCGCGCGCGTTAGGTCAGCTCCAGGTGACCTGCTGCCTGCCGCGGGACGGGGCGCGCCCGCGAGCTGGTCCTGCAGCTGGTGGACTCCCACCCCAGCGGCGACCGTGGAGAGCGCCGCCCGGGCTGGCGCAGACAGGGAGCCCCCGCGGCGACCGGGGGGAGGGCCTCGGAGTCGGGGCTGCCTCGCTGCTTAAAAGCTGCGGCTCCGACTCCGACTCTCCGACTCCGGCTTTTTTTAAAAAATTGGAGCCAAAAATGGCTCCAATAAAGTGTGCATGCGCAGAAACTCAATCTGACACATGCGCAATGCATCAGATTGAGTTTCTGCGCATGCGCAGTAAATTTTTGGTCTTTTTTATTTTTAATTTTATTTTTTGCCGTTGGGGGCCCCCGTAGCCCGGGGGCCCCGTATAATTGATACGGCTGATACGGCGGTAGCTACGCCTCTGTTGCTGCTATAGCTGTGTACTTTAGTAGATGAGAGATACTCTTTTGTTTCAAAACCAGGATTCCTGGTGTGTTAGTCCTCTGAGCCAAACACAAACCTTGGCTCGTGGTTTTGGCTTCTTAAAAAAGAAACACACCTGAGATTCCAATCAAAATGCAATAATAAATATACAGAGCATGGGGAGAGGTTTTGTTTTGTTTTGACTGTTGCTCCTGGCAAGAAAAGCTAAGTGGAAACAGCTGAGCAGTGCACAGTATGCAAATTTGCTTATTTCTAATTAGCCAGAATTCTAAGAATCCGTAAAAGTTCTGGCTTGTCATTCTATCCAAATTGAGGCACAGCCTCCTAGGTGACGGTGCCTAACTCCAAGACATTTTCCTGGGATCCTGCCAATTATTATCTTCCCCCACCTCTCTCTTTTTAGTGTTCTTATGCTATTTTATTATTTGGACTAGACAGTGGTGATTCTGCATACAAATCCCCATCATCCATGAAGCTCAGGGGGTGACCTTGAACCAATTTAACTCTTATTAAAGGGTTGTGATGAAGATAAATATGTATTTTTTCTTGAGCTCCTTAGAGGAAAGCTAGATTTTTCCCTAAATCTTCATAATCACCACCTCACTTTGCATGAGGCACAAAAAAATACTTGTGTGAGACATTTCTGTTCACATCCCTTGCCTCTTTATGGTTAAGAGGCCACGGGGGGGGGGGGGCACAGTTTCTGATATCTCCCCAATTCTTGTAAGCGCACAACATCTATAATCTGATAGGTACCATTGAACCCAATTCTTCCCTAGCAATGGTAAAGGTCGCCCTTGCTCAAAAGCCAGTCGTATCTGACTCTAGAGTTCAGTGCTCATCTCTGTTTATAGCCAAAGAGCCAGTGCTGTCTGCGTCTGAGATGTTTCCATGGACATGTGGCAGGCATGACTCAACACAGGGGTACACGGAACACTGTTTACCTTACCATGGAAGTGGTCCCTATTTATCTACTTGCAATTTCTTGCTTTTGAACTGCTAGGGTTGGCAGGAGTTGGGACAGAGACAGGAGCTCACTCCGTCATGCAGTAGCCAGGAATCGAACTCCGACCTTCCAGCCAGCGGGTTCAGCGTCTTAACCATTTGAGCCACCGCAGTCCCTCTGTGCTCCCCTACTCAATTGCTAAAAGAGAGAGCAGATCCATTTCTTTCCTGTGTTATTTCCACTTGACCCTAGTCTTCTTCTAGAAATAAAGAAATTGCTTAGGAGCCTCTCTCCCTCCCTGCTTGCTACCTTTCCCCCCCTCATCTGCTTCTTTGTGACTGTGAGTGAGTCAGTCAGGGATGAGAGATCAAGTCCTGCCTACCCCCACCCGCTGCTATGGGAAGAGAGAGAAAGAGAGAATACAGATGGGCTAAGAAACCTCTTGGATATTATTAATAAAAACCCCTAAGCCTGCTTTTGCCATTGTTGGCTTCTGATTTCTGATCCCTCACTCTCATCTCAAGAGACAGATGGTTTTAAAATCTGGAGGTGGGGAGTGTAATTTATCACAAACACAGGAAAACTACAGCTTGGCTTTTTATCAAACCATTTTGCTTCTGGTTTGAAGTCTTCTTCATAGCTGTGATCATGCTTGCCCAGTGCAATATATTGGTTAGTACACAATTTACAGATGTTAACTGCTTACAGTGGTGTGCGTGTTCATGCTAATATGTGCATCTTCTTACTTTTCTCTCATTAAATAGCCTATTAAACTAATTGCTACAGTATCTCAATAAAAGTGACTAGTTGAGGTATAAAACCAACAAATGAATAATCGTATATAATGCTAGTTGTATATTACATATTCTGTTTTCCTCCTGATCCTGATATGCATAGCGCAGAGCAAGGTAATAAAATTGGTACACTTTCAAAAAGTATTTTGGCTATGGAATTTTAAGAAACAGCACTGCGAGGTATTTTTCTTTTATTTTGGCTTTGAATTTATGTACCTGAAGAAGAGTTCTGTGTAAATAGAAAATAGGTTTAAGGCATTCTGCATTTCACCTGCTCCACTAAGAGCATAGCTCGAGTGGTGGGCAGCAACAGGTTCAAAAACCCCTGGGAGGGGGGGGAAGCAAAATTGTGTGGCCTCTGGGCAGAGGGGTGGCAAAATTGTGTGGCTTTTGGGCAGGGAGGGGTAGCGAAATTGGGTGGCCATGCCCACCTCCCTGCCCTGCCCCATCAGGTTTTGTCCCTGCAAGTGGTTCAAGGTCTCCCTTGCTCAAGAGCCAGTCATATCTGACTCAAGGGTGCAGTGCTTATCTCCATTTACAGCCAAACAGCCAGTGCTGCCTGTGTTTGCAGATGTATACATGGCCATATGGCAGGCATGACTAGATCGCCCACGACACAGGCTCTGCCCATGACACAGGCTCCGCCTACAATGTAGCCTCCACCCATGATGCAGGCTCCGCCCACTGTGTAGTAGCGAACATTTTTGCTGCCCACCACTGCATAGCTCCCTTCTCTGGCAAAACCTTTGCTATTGGGACAAATCATCTAAACATAATTGCTTGAATCAACAGTTGCCACTACAGAGCGACAGACTATTGCTAGGCAGGCTTGGGTTCAAACTCCTGCTCAGCCATGGAAAGTCACTCAGGGAACGGAACTGGTAAAGCCACTATTCAATATATCTCTTCACTTGAAAGCCCTATTAGAGTTACTATAGCTCAGTTCCAACTTGACCACATACAACTAATAGACAATAGTTGGGCTATTTACGATTCTAACATCTGACACCTTCTTGCAGAGAAGGGAGTTAGGGGGTTCAACACCTATTTAAAAAGGCACAGTTTGCATTTGTAAATTATTAACAAGTGGGTGAATGAATAATTCATAGAGCAGCATCAATGTCCACAATCCTTTAGAAGATTTTTTTTTTCATAAGCAAAGGAGACAGGTTCTTCTTTCCCAAGGAACTGGGAGCCTAAAAGTGAGGAGTAAAACTGGGAAAAGGTAGACAAGGGGAACCAAAAGTGTTGCAGTGTCAACAGTGCCAGGGCTTACAGGATTGCACCACTAAAACATGTTGATTTGCAGGAATGATGGCACTATCAGCTACCATATGCCACTTTTCCCTCTGAGTTTAGCTGCACTCCTCACTGAAAGGGTGTTGGGGTAGATTTTCAGCACACTATTGTCAGCTGTCCCTGTTTTACTGCAAAAGTATTTTGCAATGACTTGGACTTGAATGGAAAATTAAGACCTAGTAGGTTTACAGAAGACCTGCTCTTACTGGAGATGGCCATACTGATTTGTTGAGCTGTAGCTATTTGTATGTTGCTCTATTCGCCGAAGTGACTCAGAGCAGTTAATAGCATACCGGTAAATCACAAAATACAGTATCACATAACAAAACATATCAAAGTATCTTATAACAAAGTACAGTATCACATTTAAAGAAAACTCTCCATAGAATTGTGGCTGTAAAGATTATTGTCGTGGGTGCCTGCAATTCCAAATGTACTACTATACCCATAACTAGATTATTAAGCAAAAAAGAGAAGTTACCATCCATGAGCTTGGTTGCAGTTGGAGAAAAGGGGAAAGGAGTTACCGTATATGAAAGGCATTCCAACTAAAGGTGTTCTTTTGAAAGGGTATCTGAAGAGAAAGGGGCAGATTAACACCACTTAAACATTCATAGAAGGAATTACTGCAAAAAGGAGAAATAGCTAAAGTTAGTAAAGCAGGAGATGCCAGCAAAGGCACAGATAGGGACATCTAGTTCGACCAGCCATGATTTTAACCACAATAGTATGAAGACAGAATCCTGGACCTAAAATGTGGACAGACCTCGGTCACTGAGCTGAAAGGAATGCCAAGCTAAACTTGATGGCTAAATGTTTGTGTTTTAACTGCTCTGTCTGCTTTGTACTAAGGACTTTAACAGCACTGAGGTGCCTTAGTGGTTAAGATGCTGAACTTGAAGACTGGAAGGTCGGGGTTCAATACCTGAGTGCTGCACAACAGATATTGGGGACATGAAAGGAGCCTCATGCGGGTGTCCCCTGAGTGGCGTTTCTCCAGTAAAAATCCTTCCAGCCCAGAGTAATTTCTGACACGAAATTTATTATTAATAGAAAAGTAACTATTTGTTCCAACATTCTATTTTTTTGTACTAATTGCAAAAATGAACTTCCATTGCTTAGCTTTGAAGAGCATTTCTTTTTTTCCAGTGTCCTGTTTGATGTGATTTGTCTAAAATAAATATCAGTGGAAGAATTACAGTGCAGTTTACTATACTTTATTTTGCAGTTTCGTCTAAGCTATGCTGATGCCAAATGGGATGTCTTTCATTCTATGTGGGGGTTTGATGAAAATCCCGTTCCCTCCCCGTTGTGTGTGTGTGTGATGCTTTCTTCCTACATTTGATTGTGGTGAGCCAAAATTGGTTTGCGTGTTTGTTGTGTGTTTGTAGCAATACCTTGAGTTACATGATGGGAAATACAAGGAAAATACGAGTTGTATACAAGAGTTCCTACTTGATGTGGGTGTTTTGAAACTCTTGGAAGAGATGGGATTTCTCACACCTTCCTGGTTGTCAGATGAGATATTTCTAATGTGGCTGTATCAGAGCTGTATTGTTTATGGCTCTGCCCTTTTCATGCTAACAGCTGGCTGTGGGGACACTGGGAACCTGTCACGCCTGCAACTTGCTTGCAGGAGGGGGCAATTGTGTCTCATCAGAACGAGTGTGTTAAAAATTTCAGCAAGGGCATCAGAAGGTCAGAAAGACCCTTCAGGGGTCTCTCTTGTTAGGCTACCCTGTCCTAAGGAATTATCCACACCAGGCAGAAGTGAAGTACTTGTTCCCTTGTCCTGGAAGGAGGAGAAGCAGATGAGGTCAGGAAAAGCCAGTTGGTTGCTGGTCTCATTAACACAAAGGGCAGGGCTTTCAAGTGCAGATGTGGTGCTGGTGCTGGTGCTGGTGCTGGTGCTGGTGCTGGTGGAAGGGAGGCAGAAATACCGGGAAACCACTGATCATCCAGTCCAGTGATGGTGAACCTTTTAGAGACCGAGTGCCCAAACTCAACAGGCTGCCCATCCGCGCCACACTCTCACGCCGCAGACAAGGGAAGGAGGAAGTGCTCCCATTGGGCTGCTGGGCAGAATGAACTCTCTTCTGGGGGGAGGGAGGAAGCATTCCCATTGGGCTGCTGGGCAGAAGGGCAGGGTGAACTCTGTGCTGGGGCAATGGTGCATGTGCCCACAGAGAGGGCTCTGAGGAGTGCCCCTTCTGGCACACATGCCATAGGTTTGCCACCACTAGTCCATGCCTTTGAATGTATCCCAGAGTAAGAACCTGTCTGCTTTTTATACCACTTTGCTCTCATGTCCTTCTCTCCCTTTGAAACTTCTTGTTCAAGTGCCAGTTTCTGTGTGAGGAGGAAAGGGAAGTGAGCTGTCTGTTTTCTGAAAAAAGACACTTCTGGGGATAGTAGCGTATGGTCTTGGGAATGCTTCTATGACAGTTGAAGCCTGGCCAAACTGCATGTGAGCCTCTGTGTTATATAAGTCCAACTCCTGCTTCCAGAATTACTATTAGATTCTTAGCACAGAGATTAAAACTGTAAGAGTAGCTTTGCTGGATCAGATCAAAAAAATCTCTTATCTACAACTCTTTTTTTGCACACTGGTCAACCATGTTCCCAAGCAAATTGCCCATAAGTACATTGTATTTGCCCAATCCTGTGGGTTTTAAATCAGAAACCCTCTAGGGACCATTAGACAGTTTGCTTCCTATAGAGCCTGGGAAAGTTATTTTTTGGACTGCAACTGGCACTCCACCACAGCAAGGCCTGGCTGGAGATCACTGAGGGGGGTTGGTCAAAAATGTAACATGTCCTGTCCCACTAAGCTTTTTTTATGGAGGAGGGGCCATTTATATTTTCTATAATATCTCCTGATTAGGATGCCAAATTGGAAAAAAGGGGGCAGGATTCCTTTATCGTTTTTTAATTGATTAGAAGAGGAAATTTCAGCAGATATAGTTTTCAATGCAAGCCAGATCTTCTGAAATTTTCTCTTCCATACAACTATAATGTTTTTCATCCATTCTACTTCCTATTGCAGGAAAAAATGATTAACATTCTGCTTCTTATAGCAGGCAGAAGATATAATTTGGGTGAAAGGACCTGTGCAGAAATTAGGGGACAGCTCCAGTGGTATACATAACATAGTGGCAACATTAAGTTTTAAAAACATCCCTAAAGCACAGGTTTGCTTATTAAGCAGAAGGTTAGCTGCATTAATCTGTTCATGAAGACTTATAGCTGTTAATACTTTGTACTCTTTAAAAGTATTTAAAAACTCTTTGTTCAAGGAGGATTAGGTCATGCACAATTAGCCCTACAAGAATACTGAAAGATTCTGACTTTGCACTCACATTTCATGTTGCAGTTGCAATTTTTGTTCACTTGTTTTTGTTAGTTCTTCTGTTGTGAACACTCTAGCACATATCTTTGTAACTTCAATGTTAAATGCAACAAGTTGCTCTTAATCCCAAGCTTCTTAACTTTAATAGTAAAATCTCCCTTGTTCGAAAGCCAGTTGTATCCAACTCTAGGGTTCAGTGCTCATCTCCATTTAAAGCCAATGAGAATCCACAAACTTTTAATAAATAGTTGAAGAACTGCTTTGATTATTTGGGTGTTGTTGTTGTTCAGTCGCACAGTCAATTATGACCAGTTGTATCCGACTCTAGGGTTCAGTGCTTATCTCCATTTATAGCCAATGAGACAGCACTGTCTGCATCTGCAGACATTTCTATGGACATGTGGAAGGAATGCCTAGACATTGGAATGCATGGAAAGCTGTTACCTTCCCACAAAAAGTGGTACCTATTTATCTACTTGCAATTTCTTGCTTTCGAACTGCTAGGTTGACAGGAGCTGGGACATTGATGGGAGCTCACTCCATCATGCAGCACTCAGGTCTCAAACTGCTGACCTGCTGACCTTCCAGTCATCAAGTTCAGTGTCTTAATCACTAAACCAATGCAATCCCTAACCCTAATAGTACAGACAAGCAAAACAAGGACAAAAAATGTATTGTATAAATGTATGTTGCAGCAGAGTATGTGGTCTTATTCTGAATTTTAAGAGGCAGACGTCAGTAATTAAGGAAGAGATTGAGTTTGTCAGGTGGGAGCAAGGCAGTACAATGTAGGCCTTGTTCTGGTTGCGGTGTGGTAAAGATACAGTGGCTGAAGTCACCAGTTTGTAGAAGGCTGCATCTTGCTCTGAATTAGAGGGCAAAGATAGATACAGTGACATTCCTGACAGTGGCCACAGCTGATTCTTCTTCTGTCTTGTGAACTCACCTCACCTTGCCTCCCGCACAGACTTGTATACATGTCAAACAGAGAGCGTTAAGCTTGTACTACTTCTCCTCTTGCTTTCAGACAGATTCTCCAAGTTTGTTTCCCAGTTCAATGTTTTTAAAGTGACATATGTATATGGGTTTACATATAACTCACTCACCATGAAGAATCCACAAACTTTTAATAAATAGTTGAAGAACTGCTTTGATTATTTGGGTGTTGTTGTTGTTGTTGTTGTTGTTGTTCAGTCGCACAGTAAATTCTGACCCTTTGTGACCCCATGGAGCATTGCCCGCCAGGCACCTCTGTCCTCCACCATCTTCCTCAGCCCGCCCAGCTCTGTGCCCATTGCCTCTACAATACCATCTATCCATCTCATTTTTGGCCGCCCCCTTCTTCTTTTGCCCTCCACCCTTCCCAGCATCAAGGCTTTTTCAAGTGGATCCTCTCTTCTCTTTTGGTGTCCAAAGTACTTTAGCTTCATCTTTACAATTTGACCTTCTAAGGAGCAGTCAGGGTTGATTTCTTTTAGGATCAACTTATTTGTTCTCCTCGCTGTCCAGGTGACTCTCAAAACTCTCATTCAGCACCACATTTCAAAGGCATAGCTTGTCTCCTAAGAATCAGTCACCTTTTTATTTCATGGCTGCAATCTCCATCTGCATAGATCCTAAGAAAGTAAAATCTGTCACTGCTTCTACTTCTTCCCCATCTATTTTCCAGGGACTGATAGGGCCTGTTGTCATTATCTTGGTTTTCTTGATGTTGAGTCTCAAGTCAGCTTTTGCACTCTCTTCTTTCAACCTAAGCAGAAGCTTCTTTAGGTCTTCCTCATTTTCTGCCATTAGGGTACAGTATCATCTGCGTATCTCAAGTTGTTGATGTTTCCCCCAGCAATTTTGATCCCAACTTGGCAGTGGCGTAGCATGGGTTTCAGCTGCCCGGGGCGGTGTGAAATTTTGCCGCCCCCACAAAAAAACTGCTCCCCCCCCCCCCCATGATGCAGTGTGTGTTAAGGAGCACAGGAGTTGGGGGGGGGAACAGTGTCACGTAGGTGACAGAATAGGGGATGAAGACGCAGGTGTCCAAATGGTTTAAGAAGTAAACCTACAAATGTCTGGGGCTTACCTCCTTGCCAAGTTCACAAACAAGGGGCACCCCTTTTTGGGCCTATTTAGGCACCTCTTGCAGCTCTTTTCCCCCACAAATTTCTTCTCTCTTCCTAGCCATGCAGTGCCTGCGCCAATTTTGAGGCCAGGAACCACACCAACAGCAACCAGCTGACACAGTCCCAACGCTCAGGGTGTAGGCACACTTTGCCAACCCACCCCACACCCCATGAGGTGAGAGGGAACTCGTGAGAAAAATAACACCTATTCCTTCAAAGATGGGGCAAGGTTAAAGGAAGAAAGGAGGGCATAGTAACCATTCCCACCCTTGAGCCCACCTGAAACCGTGGCTGCTGATAATAATTTCATGTCAGAAATTATTCTGGGTTAAAAATCTTTTCCTAGATTTACAAATCCAGAAAGAATCTAACCCATTTTGAACAGGCTACTGCCCTGAATCTGCTGAAGATCTTTGGCAAAGGACAGTCATCACCCTCTAAGTAATTACTTCCATTTTTAAAATCTTGTCCACAACAACCTTCTCTTAATGCTCAGCTCAAATCTACCCTTTTGTAATGCAAGCCCATTAGATTCTATTCCTGCCCTCAAGACTACAAAGAAAAAGGCCACACCTTTTCCAGTGTAAACAGCCTGTAGGATATCTAAAGAAGGTTGTTAAATTCTTGCTCAGCCTTCTGCCCCCCAGGACAAACATTTATAGTTTATTTTTCTTCACGCTTACCACATTGGCAACCATCTTTTTGAACTTATTCCAGTTTGTATCATTTGTAAAATTGTGAAATATAAATCTGGATGGAGATCTTCAATATGACCAGTGCACAATAAAGCAAAATCTCTCCTGTGACCTACAACCCAAACTATTTTTCTTTTAATGCACCTTAAAACCATATTAAACATTTTTTGCAGCCATGTACAGCTGCTGATTCTTCACCAACCCTTTCTTTTCTTTAGGTTACTGCTGGGATTCCTCATTCCTAGGATGCTTGCATAATCAAAATGTACAAAGTAATATGAGTTGGAAAAAATGTGCTGTGATGAAAGTTTGAAAAATCAGTAAATGAAACCTTTTACCATACAAAAACAGTTTTATTCATAAAACTGAAGGGAGGAAGGAGCTTGATCAAGCAACAACATTAAAGGAGGATATAGCTGAAGATCCCAACCTCCCCTACATCACATAGGGCAGGTGTGCTCAAACTTTTTGGGCCATGGGCCGGTTATGTGACTCAGGGAGCTGGTCATTATGGCCCAGGGGGCGGATGCAGCCCCCATATGGGCACATTTTACTTCCGCTTCCAGGAGCAATGAGGGCTTCATGGGCCAGATGAATTGGCATTGGGGGTTGCATCTAGCCCCCGGGCCATAGTTTGGGCACCCCTGACTTAGAGGGACCCCGAATAGGCTGAGGGTCCCTAGAGTCGGATACGCTGGCTTTTGAGCAAGGGGCAACCTTTCCTTTTCCCTTCCTGCCCCCACCAGCCCCGCAGGAATGCAGCAAACCAGACCCCAAGCCTCGCTCTAGGGAAGCTGGAGAGGCAGCAAAAAGATTTTCTCCTCCCCCCCTCTCAGCAACTCTAAGCCTCATGCCTATAGCCATGCAAAAAACTGGAAATAGAAGCAGTAAAGTTTTTCTCCTCTCTCTCCCCCCCCCCTTTACCAAACTGAATGGCTGGAGCAGAGAGTTTTGGAGCAAACTCTAAGCCTCATGCCTATAGCCATGCAAAAAACTGGAAATAGAAGCTCTCTGGAGCAGAGAGTTTTGGAGCAAACTCTAAGCCTCATGCCTATAGCCATGCAAAAAACTGGAAATAGAAGCAGTAAAGCTTTTCTCCTCTCTCTCCCCCCCCCCCTTTACCAAACTGAATGGCTGGAGCAGAGTTTTGGAGCAAACTCTAAGCCTCATGCCTATAGCCATGCAAAAAACTGGAAATAGAAGCAGTAAAGCTTTTCTCCTCTCCCCCCCCCCCCTTTACCAAACTGAATGGCTGGAGCAGAGAGTTTTGGAGCAAACTCTAAGCCTCATGCCTATAGCCATGCAAAAAAACTGGAAATAGAAGCAGTAAAGCTTTTCTCCTCTCTCTCCCCCCCCCCCCTTTACCAAACTGAATGGCTGGAGCAGAGAGTTTTGGAGCAAACTCTAAGCCTCATGCCTATAGCCATGCAAAAAACTGGAAATAGAAGCAGTAAAGTTTTTCTCCTCTCTCTCCCCCCCCCCCCCTTTACCAAACTGAATGGCTGGAGCAGAGAGTTTTGGAGCAAACTCTAAGCCTCATGCCTATAGCCATGCAAAAAACTGGAAATAGAAGCAGTAAAGCTTTTCTCCTCTCTCTCCCCCCCCCCCCCTTTACCAAACTGAATGGCTGGAGCAGAGTTTTGGAGCAAACTCTAAGCCTCATGCCTATAGCCATGCAAAAAACTGGAAATAGAAGCAGTAAAGTTTTTCTCCTCTCCCCCCCCCCCCTTTACCAAACTGAATGGCTGGAGCAGAGAGTTTTGGAGCAAACTCTAAGCCTCATGCCTATAGCCATGCAAAAAACTGGAAATAGAAGCTCTCTGGAGCAGAGAGTTTTGGAGCAAACTCTAAGCCTCATGCCTATAGCCATGCAAAAAACTGGAAATAGAAGCAGTAAAGCTTTTTTCCTCTCTCTCCCCCCCCCCCCCTTTACCAAACTGAATGGCTGGAGCAGAGAGTTTTGGAGCAAACTCTAAGCCTCATGCCTATAGCCATGCAAAAAACTGGAAATAGAAGCAGTAAAGCTTTTTTCCTCTCTCCCCCCCCCCCCTTTACCAAACTGAATGGCTGGAGCAGAGAGTTTTGGAGCAAACTCTAAGCCTCATGCCTATAGCCATGCAAAAAACTGGAAATAGAAGCAGTAAAGCTTTTTTCCTCTCTCTCCCCCCCCCCCCTTTACCAAACTGAATGGCTGGAGCAGAGAGTTTTGGAGCAAACTCTAAGCCTCATGCCTATAGCCATGCAAATTGGCGAGATCATAGGGAAGCAGGGAGAGGGAGAAAAACAGCACCTTCAGAGCACAGATTTAGCAGCAGTAAACCTACCTCCACACTCGTGCTGGCCTCCTCTGCCTCCTTCCACGGGGATACAGCAGCTTCTCTCAACACAGGGCCACTTTTGCCGCCCCTTGGAAATTGCCTGGGCCTGGGCTGGGAGCACGTGTATATCGCAATGCTTGCTGGGAGATTATGCCAGGCCCCTAGAAAATGCTCAGGACTGGCTGGCTGGATCACGTGAGTGCTGAAATTGCCGCCCCCTAAAATATGGCGCCCGGGGCCCCCGCCCCCCCGCCCCCCCTTCCTACGCCACTGCAACTTGGGTGGTCATGTGAGGGTAAAAGGATGAGTCTGGGTCATATAACAGATGTTAACGCTTCTATACTGTACTTGCCTCTGATATGATAGAAATTTATAAAATCATCCCCACCCCCTTAGAAATCTTTCTAGGATAATAAAACCTACCTATGTATTGAGAGTGGGATGCTTTTAAATGGAGTTGGCTTTGGAAGGTGCCTTGGGAAAACCATGGTATGGAAAAGCAGTTTTAAAATGAATTCAGGCAGCAATGGTGTAGCAATAAATTTTGAAGCACAGGCACTCTATCATGGTCATGACCCTGCATAGAGTTCAGAGTTGATCTGTAAACTATAAGAAACCCATTCTTTCACCTCCACCAGGAAACGGTCTTATGTAAAGTGTATGAGTCTTCTTTGTCTCCTTCATTGTCTAGGCCAGATGTGAAATTGCAAAAATGAAGACACTTTTTGGTGAGTTCATTCTGTATACATGTCAAACAGAGAGCGTTAAGCTTGTACTACTTCTCCTCTTGCTTTCAGGCAGATTCTCCAAGTTTGTTTCCCAGTTCAATGTTTTTAAAGTGACATATGTATATGGGTTTACATATAACTCACTCACCATGCAGAATCCACAAACTTTTAATAAATAGTTGAAGAACTGCTTTGATTATTTGGGTGTTGTTGTTGTTGTTGTTGTTGTTCAGTCGCACAGTAAATTCCGACCCTTTGTGACCCCATGGAGCATTGCCCGCCAGGCACCTCTGTCCTCCACCATCTTCCTCAGCCCGCCCAGCTCTGTGCCTAGTTTCGCCTGACCTTATTATTATTATTATTATTATTATTATTATTATTATTATTATTATTATTATTATTATTATTATTATTATTGTGTCTTGTTTAGTTCTTTGGCCCTCCTCAGAACCCCACTGGAAGGGCACCCCCTTCCCTGCTTGAGGCTTTGACGGGCTTCCCTCTTCAGGTCTTGGGCTCCTCGCCTGGAAGTTGGCGCCCTCCGGAGCCCAAGAGGGGCCTGACCGGCGCCAGTCCCGGCTCTTCCCGCGCGCCCTCGCCGGGGGCTGCGTCAAGAAGCAAAGTGGCGGAACTGTCCCATTCCGAGGGCTAAACTGCGCCTCTTCCCTCTCAATTATCCCGTGGCGACGGGCCCTGGAGATAAATTGGCATGTCAGAGGCAGCTGGAGTGGGTCTGGAGGGGAGAACTGCGCAAATGAATACAGATGGGCTTCAAGGCGGCCAAGGCGGCTCGCCATTTAATCCGGGGCATGTTTGCAATAAAGCCAGCGTCCCTACGCCGGGGCTTAAATTGGATGAAAATTGTCCTTGAACGGCTACATAAACCGAGAACTGGTGGAGCGAGCGAGGGGTGTGTGTGTGAGAGAAAGAGAGACCAAGGAAAGCCCCCCCTCACTCCCTCTCCCTGTATTTTTATATAAAAACCTTCAGTTTAGGTATGGGAGGGGGTGTTTTTCCAAGTGAGTTTGGGGCTACTAGGCGGTGAGACGGCCCCGTGTGCCTCAGGGGACGGTGGGGACCCCATCTGTGTGTGTCTCTCTCCCTCCCTCCCTCCTGTGCAAATGTAAGCAAGGCGAGGCCCCGGCAGGGCTTTATTGAAATGAAAATTGACTTGATTGTTGGGGATTACAGAGCGTGGCAAGGAATGGCGCGGCGGGTAATAGATTTGTTAGCATAATAGAGCCCGTCGCCGCGAGCTGTTAGCGTCACGCCTGGGTGGAGGCCCACGTTGCGCCAAAGACAGCTCGTACATCACCAAATTGAGCCCCGGGGAGGGGGCGCCGCCGCTTCCGTCGACCAGGCAAGCCGTGGTCGGCTGAGCCACCTCCGTCCCGGACAGGGAGAGGGATAAAAAGGCGAGCGAGTGCGCCCCCCCCCCTTAAGGCAGGAATACCCAAACTTTTCGGGCTGCGGGCCGGTCACACGGTTCCTCCCTGTTTTGCAACAGGATGACATAGATTTTAGGCTGCCATGTTCTCTGCTTAACCCAGGGGTGCCCAAACTAGTCTGTGTGCCAGATCTGGCCTCCAATCCCAATTCATCCAGCCCGCATCACTCTCAGAAGTGGAACTTGTCACTTATTGCGGGATTCAGCAACTGTTTTTTATTTAGTTTTTTGCTTTTGTATGTGTAAACTGAACTAATACTGGAATTTTTATTGTTGTTTGATATTGTTACTTAGTGAATTTTGATGCTGTAATGATTATATTACAGCATCTTTGATTATTTCTTAGGATGTTCTAATCTAATGTTTTGTAATTGTAACTGATATTGGACACATATATACTGTATACGTAATATTTGTAATTTAGTATTTGATATCTGTAATTGCTCTTGTGCTTTGGTATGTACTATGTAATTGTAGCTGTTTCTTCTGTAAGCCGCCCAGAGTCGCTCTGCGAGTGGGGCGGCATATAAGTCGAAAATACAAATACAAATACAAGTAAAATGCGCCTGGATGGACACCCCTGCACCCATAGTTTGGACACCCCTGCCTTAAGGTGTTGAGTGGAAAGGTGCAGGAGCAGGTGGGGAGCTGCCTGGATTGCTGTTAAGCTTTTAATTGCTGGGGTGCAGCAAAATTTTATGGGATCATCCACAGCCTGAGATGTGTGTATGTGGGGAAACTGCGAAAGCAGTCAGTTGCGAAGAAATGGCGCACATCTTTGCTCTAAACTTCCCGCGCCAAAGAGCTGGAGGAGAGTAGAAGAGTTGTGGGACGGAATATCGTGCTCTCGTGGAGATCGGGAAGAGGGAGGTGAGAACTGGACGAAGCATCTGTGCACACACGGTGGCTATTCACAGATGTTAAGAGTAGGGTAGTTTATTTCACCAACAGCTCTGTGGGCTTTTAGCAACACCATGGATCCTTTTTGACTAGGGTTAAGGAATGCATTGCATTCCAGATGGAGTTGGACTACACTTCCATCATCCCCTACCATGTATCTGGAAGTCCAACCACAATCTGAACAGTCACATGCTGTCCACCTTTGCAGTTGACTTTCCTGAACCAGGGAAATAATCATCTTCATTTCAGGTGGACTGGAGGGAGCACATTGTACTGAAATACACCCACAGCTTTGTGAAAACATGTCTACCCTGACCTCAGTTTTCCATGGTCCCCTAAAGCCTTTCTGCACCCAATAAAAGACAGTGTTTATGCAATCCAAAATGCTGTTTTATTTGTGGAAAGAAATTGTCATCTTGCTGCTTTACTACTTCTGTGTCTAGGTCAGACGTGAAACTGCCAAAACGAAGGTACCTTTGGGTGAGTTCATTCTGCAGTTCCCTTCGCCTGACCTAGAGCAAGGCACATCTTTGCAAGTATTCAATGAATGGCTCAACTCTGGTACAAAGAATGTGACCCTTGAAATGTAGAGCAACTCCTATGATACAGTACTTCTCCAAAGGCTGAGGGTCTCTAATGGGAGATGCAGTCCAAGCAGCTCTGGAGCTCCATTACTTTACCATATTTGGGTTGTTCACAATCTGAAATTCAGAATGAAGCAGTAATCACTGGTGAATTTCACTTTTTAATAACAATTACATGCTGTCAAATGAATTCCCACCCTATGACAACCTTTTCCAGGATTTTGTAGCTAGAGGGAACTCAGAAATATTTTACTATTCCCTTCTGGGGGCATCATGGGACTGCAACTTGCCCGAGGCTGCACAGGCTGTCTCTTCTGGGATGCTCAGTGGGGAATTGAACTCCCAATTGCAGGCAGCTATCCAACTCTCTGAGCTACTCATTCTCATTAGGTACAGTAAAGCAACATTTCTGGACTATATCATCCTACTTCTTATTTCCTAAGGGCCAATTGAATTTCAGACTTTCCATTTTAACAGCAGTAAGTAGAGGAACAAGCGCTCATTTCCCCAGTGCTTTTGGCTTTAATGATGACAGATTTATATATGTGGGGAGCTCTCCAGAAATCCTAAAATCCCTGCTTCCAGCTACTTGGTACAGAGGGAAGAAAGAATACCCTCTGATTTCCCTCCTGAACAGCCAAGTGTGAGGTTTTGCCACTTCAAAAAGAGCTGTGTACACCTACCTTCTCAAGTGTGGAGGGCTCACAGGGTTAGTTGGAATTCTCAGACTTTCTAGGTAGCTGGAACTATGATATCATTTGTCATCTCTTGCCCTAGGCTTCTTTAATTCCTTTGGCTTTTAGCTGCAATTTCAACAATAGCTGGGAGAGATATGAATTTTCTCAAAGTAGAAATGTTTAACAGTGGTAGCCATGTTAGTCTGTGCAAGCATATCAGAGAGTAAACAGAACAACACAAAAGAGAAAAATGTCATGGCACCTTACAGACTTGACTCCTGTATTTAAATGTGAGCTTTCCTGGATCAAATCCACTTGGAGTGGCAGCAAAAGCTATAATAACGTGAGCAAGGATTCAAATGCAGTTTGGTCACAGAAGATGCTGCAAATGTCTACAAAACGAGAAGAAATTTTGAAGAGCTGGAGGTGAATACAAAGCTAATAACATATGGCGGCAGTGCTCATTTGCTACATTTCCTACCCAAAAATGTTAGTGTTCCAAAAATAAAGACTGATGTTGAGATTGCTAAATACAGTACATCAGTAACAAGCATTTTGGTGCTGCAGTTCGGACAAGAATGGGTACAGGATGTTAGATGGAACTCTGTGGTGGACTGGTTTGAGCAGTATACAGTACAGTCAAACCTCTCCATGTGAATTTAATAATTCATTCCTTGAGGTTGATTGTACTGTATCTCGAAAAATTCTTATCTTGAATTTCCCATAGGAATGCATTGAATTTCATATCTCAAAAAAAAAAAAAAAATCCTATTAAAAATTTGTATCTCAAAAGCCAATTTTTTCCTGAGATTTCCGAATGTATCTCGAGTTTTTCTTAAATCGAACCATTGTTATATCAAGGTTTGACTGTACAAGAACTCACCTGTTCTGATGGCAGTTTATTGAACAAAATTGAGACATGCTAGCTGGCACTGTCGTAGTCAAAATCCTCAACATTGGGCTTGAGAGAAATGTTGAGCATCCTGACACTCATTTGATCCACGAAAGATAACATTAAAACATAACAGTCTTAAAAATGCTACAATGTTTTTGTTTTGTCTATTCTCTGATATCATGTAAACAAAACACAGAAAAATAGCTGTTTCATTGCTGATGCTGTTGAAGTTTGGGAGGAACAAGTGAGGACTTTTTTAAAAACCTACATACTGACCGAATTAAATTACAAGCATTAAAAAAGAAGAAAGGGAGATGCGCTGTCTCCAGCTCATTTTCTCACAAATATTGATCTAGCACTGATGTCAAATCTTAAGTGCTGAGGAAGAGGAGTTAGCTATGAGACGGGTATCCAGCGATCAACCGTCTGTAATGCCAACTATAATAAACTTCAGAGGTAAAGGGGAACCTTCAAGAAATATAGGTTTGCTGGTAATGTTTCAAAGAAAGTCACAATTGCGAACTGGTGGAAGTCATTTAAGCCCTTGGATTTAGAGACTGTTGAAGTAATGGTTTCATTTTTAATGGCAGTAGCTCCTGCTGCTGATGTAAAAATAATATTCTCTTCCTTTGGACTCAGTCATTCTAAATTGAGAAAGCCAATAAACCAGGAAAGCTTGCTTTAATTTTCTAGATTATGAACAAACAAGAAGATGAAGATGAATGAGCTACAAAGGACAGTTTTACATTTTTCATGTATTGGCCACGCTGATAGGCTGTGGGGTTGTGTGTGTGTGTGTGTGTGTGTGTGTGTGTGTGTGTGTGTGTGTGTGTGTGTGTGTGTGTGTGTGTGTGTGTGTGTGTGTGTGTGTGTGTGTGTGTGTGTGTGTGTGTGTGTGTGTGTGTGTGTGTGTGTGTGTGTGTAAAAGATATTTCGTTTAACCAAATTGGTTAACATGGATGTTTAAGCAAATACAAAAATAGATATGCTATAATGTTACTGTTTTATATAAAACTATTTAAATTATTATTAAGGTAATACTGTAACTACTTTTTCCTTCCAATAAAGTACAGCAGAAAAGTTGCCCAATATAAATAAACTGGAGAAAATTACAATACAGTGGTGCCTCTCTTAAAGAGCATAATGCGTTCCACGGGATTGCTCTTTAAGCGAGTTACTCTTTAAGCGAAACGCTCTTTATGCGAGGTTTGACTGTACTGTAATTTTATAATTATCTACTGTATCAACAATGTGTTTCTAATAGTATAAACAAATCAATAGTTTTATATTAGTGAAACATGTGAAAACTTATTATTCTAAAAACAAAACCTTTATCTAGTTGTAAATATGAAGATTAAACCTGAAATAATGAATCGTTAAATAGAAAATTGTTATTTAAATCTAGCCTTACTGATTAGTGATTTAACTGAAGGTTTAAATAGATTTGATTAAATAGCTTTACAAAAGATGCCACCTCTCTATTATTCATATACAGTACACCAATCCAGTTGCCTGCCTTTTTTAGATTGTTTTTCTGGGGCTGTGTGGCTATAGAAATGACTATAATAAGCATCTGTTCATTGTGTCAAAGCCACTTGGTCTCTAGGTGAACAGCTTCACAACACTGAGACCCTGGATGTGGAGAAGTTGTGTAGGGACTAGTAAAAGTAAAGGTTACTCTTGCTCAAAAGCCAGTCATATCCAACTCTAGGGTTCTGTGCTTATCTCCGTTTATAGCTGTCCGTGTCTACAGACGTTTCCATGGACATGTGGCAGGCATGCCTAGACACTGGAATGCATTGAATGCTGTTACCTTCCCACCAAAGTGGTACCTATTTATCTACTTGCAATTTCTTGCTTTCAAACTGCAAGAGCTGGGACAGAGACAGGAGCTCACTCCGCCATGCAGTACTTGGATCTCAAACTGCTAACCTGCCAACCTTCCAGGCATCAAACTCAGCTTCTTAACACTAAGCCACCACAGTCCAAAATGTGCAGGGACTACACTTCCTCAAATTATCCAACTAGCATAGAGACAGGTGGGGTGGGTGGGGTGGTCATCCATCATCCCAAAGATTAACATTCCCAAGCTCTGTGGCCCACACTCTGTGGGTTGCTACAATTTTCTAGTATTGTTATTAATGGCTTTGTGCTTGCTTGCTTTTCTTCTTGGTGCTGGTGCTACTGTGTGGTTTTAAAATTTACCTCATTTATTATGTTTTACTGTTTGGAGGCAGGTGCCCTAGAAGTTGCAATGCTGAGAGGACAGTGTAAAGCAGGAGTTCTCAACCCTTTTAAGCTGGGAGCAAGGTCCCTCAGACAGCTTCCAGGGCCAGACAACCATTTTGCCCTTCCTACACCACATGCCGCTTCCTGGTATGGTAGAGGCAGTGCCCCCCCTTGAAATGGTGCCGTGGGCCGCATCCGGCCTGTGGGCCACAGGTTGGGAATCCCTGATGTAAATGTTACTCATCTGACTGATTGTTTTGTTTCTCCACAGGAGAAGAGTGGTCACAGGATTTTTTTTGTAAAATATGCCAAAATAATTTGCTTGGGTTTGAATGCTTTGATTTGGAGAGATGCAAGGGATTTATTTTTTTAAAGTGTATTGGGTGAGCCCTGGTTGTTTCTAAGGTTTTTGTTTTTGTAAAGCAGGTTAATTAATGCTTTAATTGATTGTTTTAATTGCCCGATGCTTTGGGAGCCCTCGAGGGCGAAAGAGCAGGCTAGAACAATGCCAAAAAAATTAAGGCATCAGGCATTCCCTGGATGGGCCTTTGCTGCCTCCATTTCCCTCCCTTTGTGTTGCAGAATTTAGTATCAATTAAAATGTTTGGGTCTAATTGGTGATAATGAGCCCGGCCTCCCTGGAGATGCCGAAGGTAATTAGCAGTACCTCCTCCTCCCCCTTTGCCAGCAGCGGGGAGAGCCTGGCTCACTGCCCGCCGGCTGCATGGGGAAGGCTGCTCTTTATTAAGGGCTCCCGAGGAGCAGGCAGGTCCCCGAGCTGTCAGCCCGGCCCGCTTGGCAGTCTCGTCACGCGGCTTCAATTGGGCTCAGCAGAAAGCAATTTAAAGAGTGTCAGGGCAGGCGGCTGACTCCGGGGGCAAAAGGGCCCCCACGCCGGCAGCTTGATAAACGAGAACCAGGCTGCCACAGCCAGGTCGATAGCCTGGAAAGGCAGGGAAGGGGGAGGCACGTGGGGATGGGCCCTCCTCCATGTCCTTTGGGGACAATTCACACGACACCCCTGGCGTTTGGCAGTCGGACCCCTGCTCCCCATGTGGAACAAGTCCGGGATGGTCTTCCAAGCCAAGAAGCCAGTTGCGGCCTCCCCTCCTCCCGGGTCACCCTCTGGATCAGGGGTGCCCAAACCTTTCAGCTACGGGCTGGTCACCTGGTTCAGTGGGCTGGTCACCTGGTTCCTCCCACCAGAAACAGAAGTAAAACACACCATGCACTCTGTTTTGTGACAGATATATTTTGCAACAGGATGAGATAGATTTTAGCTTGTCATTTTCTCTGCTTAAAGCAGGAGTGCCCAAACTACGTCCCACATACCAGATCCGGCCTCCAATGCCAATTCATCTGGCCCGTGCCACCTTCATCACTCCTGGAAGCAGAAGTAAAACATGCCCGTAGAGACATCACATTGCAAACAAAAATTCATATAGTCAAAGCAATGGTATTCCCGGTGGCAATGTATGGTTTGTGAAAGCTGGACCATAAGGAAAGATGAGTGCAGAGGAATAGATGCCTTCGAGATGTGGTGTTGGAGGAGAGTTTTGAGAGTCCCCTGGACAGCGAGGAGAACAAATAGGTCAATCTTAGAAGAAATCAACCCTGACTGCTCCTTAGAAGGGCAAATAGTAAAGATGAAGCTAAAGTACTTTGGACATCAAATGAGAAGAGAGGAGTCACTTGAGAAAGCCTTGATGCTTGGAAAGGTGGAGGGCAAAAGAAAAAGGGAGCGGCCAAAAATGAGATGGCTAGATGGTATTGTAGAGACAATGGGCACAGAGCTGAGTGAGTTGAGGACGATGGAGGAGGACAGAAGTGCCTGGTGGACAGTGGTCCATGGGGTCGCAAAGGGTTGGAATCGACTGTGCGACTGAACAACAAAAGCCTTCTATGGTAACAATGCAGTTTTGGGCAGGAAAATAAAACGTTGAAGTGCAAGTACTGTTGCTGCCCAAGGTTGCGATACATGATACTGTGCGGCAGAGCAAATCATCATTCTACAAGGTGATTCTAAAAAGAGAGGCAGTCCAAACCCGACATTTTAACTTTTAAACTGGACTTCAGATCAGTGCCACAATTGGCACACTAGGAATAGATGTTCAGATCTTGGCGCTGTACCAAGAGTCAGATGAACTGGTTTTAAAGTTATGATTTTTTTAAAGTATAGAAGTAATTAATAACCCCCTTTTAGACACAAGTGACCTTTTTCTGCAGCACATTCTAAAATTGCTGAAATATATTTCAAACACCTATTTTTTTTAAATCTTAAAAGGACATTAATTTCCTTATTGACGTTTTTTATTTGTAGCAAATTCATCCTGCAGTTGGGGAAATATTTAAAAGCTAAGCCAATCCTTTTGAACATAATCTCAGCTATTTTATAACTTTGGAGCATGTAGTACAGGGGTGACCAAACATTTTGTGTTGCAGGCCGGTCACGTGATTGAGCGGGCCAGGCATGTAGTTCCTCCAGCCGTAAAACGTATCCATGGCTGTCATAAATGCATTTGTGGCAGCCGTGGGTGCATTTATGGCAGCGTCATGCACAGGCATGTGTGTGTTTTACTTCCACTTCTGGGAGCAGCAAGGGCAGCGCAGGCCGGATGATTTGATGCCGTGGGCTGAATCTGGACCATGGGCCATAGTTTGGCCACTCCTAATATAGTAGGTGTTTGTAGACATTTGTCAGAAAGAACAGTGGTTCATAACCATTTGTTTATCCTTATTTTCTGTATATTCCCTCGCCAATTGAATGAGGAGAGCAACTAAGACCTAGGTTTTGGCGACTCTTTGTTCTTAAAAGGCAAGGCACTGTTGAACAGTCTCCGAAGTCTCCTCTCTCCCCACTTTGAACAGGCAGAAATTCAACTGGAGCAGTTCTTGCTTTATCCTGCAGGAAGACTGTCCCCCATCTCCTCTAGCTGGCTTATCATTTGAAAAACAATCCTTCATTTATTTTGAAATTTTCTCCTCTCTACTTCTAACCGGCAGCCTTAGAATCATATCCTCCTAGTTTGTGTGATGAAAGGCATTTTTAACCAGTTGGATTTAGTGATTTCATATTTCTGGGCAAGGTTCCTCAAAAGTTATTGGATGGCAAAGAATATAACAACATATGGGGAAGAGTCAGTCTGAACAAAGTCTTCTAACCAAAAAGAACTCTGGAGAGGTTCCTAATGGAATATGGTGAAGGCAGTTGAGAAGGGAGAGGGCAACAGAGAGATCTTTAGTGATACTAAGTGCTGGTTGAGAAGAAACAGATCTTATCACTGCAATTTTATCCGTAGTTACTCAAGTATAAATCCTGTGAAATATGGACGAAAATCCAGCTGTCTCTAAGCCAGTGGTTCCCAACGTGGGGCCCAAGCCCCACAAGGGGGCTTCAATTCCCAGAAGCCTAAGTCAGCACATTGGATGATCAGTGCTTTGGGGGATTGACTTAGGCTTCTGGGAACTGAAGTCCAAAACCGAAAGGTTCGGAAACACTGCCTAAGCAAATTTAATGGAATGCATAGTTTATTTGGCATTTTAGTAAGGGTCGCCTTTAAAGTAAACACAACCTTCAGATATTTTTAAATCTTTTTTGTCCCAACCTTCCCTTTTGATGGGAAGAGATGATAAACGAGGAGTAATGGGGTGGTATATTGGGGGGGATGAAAATGAAATGAAATAAAATGTGTAGATAAATATTTTTTAAAATAATGGATCTGGGCTGACCAATGATTAAGAAGAGCCTTTGCAGAAACATTTGAAGCCTTGCTCCCAGCTCAGTTTTACGCCTGCCCAGTGGTGCCAGCCTTTGTTGCTGTTGTCATTAGCCATCAAGTTACCTCTGACTTATGGCGATACTATAAATGAATGTCCTCTAAAATAGCCTTGCTCTGTTTTTGTATACCCAAGGCTGTGCTTTCCTAGTTTACAGAGTCAAAGCTGTCTCATATTCGATCTCTTTCCTTTTCTGCTGCCTCCAACTTTTCCAGCATTAAGTCTTTTCCTTGTCTTTCTTATGATGTGCCCAAAGTTGGTCACCTCAGATTTGTCATTTTTGCTTCCAAAAGTAGTTTAGGCTTGATTTGCTGTAGGACCCACTTCTTTGTCTTTGTGTAGTGTAAGTACTGTATCACATAGCTCTCCTCCAGCACCATATTGCAAATGAATCAATTGTCCTGTCAGCTTTTTTGACTGTCCAGGTTCCACATCTGTATCATGGTGTCCTCTTCTACATTTTTCTACTGGTCATTTTAATAGATTCCTAGTATTTTGATCCTACTTATGTCACTCTTTATTTTTGATTCTCATTTCTTTAGCAGCTTCGAGTACTGTACTGTATTTCTTTTGTTATTTAGTTAGGCTTTCCTTTTCTTTTAACTACAAGAGTAGGACTTTTGCATTCTTCTCTAATAATGTAATTGGTTTTAATCTACAGTTCTTCTGGTTTGTATTAATTGAGTTTAGTAATACAAATCTGTTCTTTGTGTAGACTTAAATGTTATCTCATTAATATGTAGCACCATGATTCCTTTAGTTCTTCACCTTTGTTCTGTTTGATGGTAACAATTTGTGCTAACCTAATCTGTTCTTGGTCTTGGTTTGTCAGAGAGAATACAGCTTGTCCATATTCCACTTACTGTACTGTTGTAGAGTCTATTTAACTTCTTTATTGGTCATGTGGTGATGTCCAGCTGTATAGTTGTCTGTTTGGTTGTTTAAAATATGTATTTGTGCTAAATATATTGGTGACTTCACAGAACTTACTGATTCATTCTCCTGCTTTGTTTCTGACTACTAGGCTAAATCCAACAACAACATTTGATTCTGCTTTGTTTCCTACTTTTGCATCTCAGTCACCTATGATTGCCAGTATGGCTTGTTTTAGTGTGTGATTAGTTTCTTCCTGGATGCTTGCATAAAGCTCTCAATTTCTTCTTTGTTAGCAGCTGTAACTGGAACATAGATTTGAATGGTGGTTATATTGATAGCATCCAAAAAGTGTGATTGATATTATTCATTCAGACCTTATTATAGACTATACCTGTCTATGCTACATTTTGCCTCAGGATTAGAGTCACTCAGAAGTCAGGTTCTGTGAGTTACCCCTGTTGGGTTTCTCTTTGTGAATGGTAGTGATCACAAGAAAGTATCCTGTAGCAGACCATCTTGACTACTGACATTGGTGTTGTCAACATTCAGGATGTCCTTTGCAATGTAAAATTTAGCATCCTTTTCCTGCTGGCAAGGCAATATTGCTACACAATGTTTAGTTATTTTCTGGTACTTTGAATTGTGGATACAATAGCACAATTCCCACATTCAGGAACTGGAAGGGCTGTTGTTGTTGCTGTTTTTAAAGGATTGCATTTCCTTTATAAATCTTGCTGTGGTACTTGCCAGTTTTGGGAAGGGGATTATTAGGCTGGCAAGTAGAAGAGGCAAGATCTTGTGAGTGGAGCCCCAAATTTCTACAAAACTCTCTCCTTGGAAACTCAGTTAGCTTCCTTTCTATTTTCTATTAAGCAGGACCTAATGATGCACTTATTTAGTACTACTCTTAATTATGAAGCCAGGCTATTGTTCTTTGTAGTTATGTGTTTTGCTTAGTGGTTGTTTTGAAAGAACAATAGTGAAAAGTCTGACGACATTGATACTTTTTTGTTGTTCTTTTTCTTTATTACTATTTTGTCAACCAAGTTTCTTTGTATTTTTATGTGTGTGTTTACTAGTGATATACTATTCAATACCACCTTGGGAAAAGACTGTGTTTTGAATAGCTGATTACTCACCTCTTCACTAATTAAAAATTGAAGTCTGCTCACTGCACAAATCGTCTCCTTTCTTTCTCTCAACAAGAGAGATGTTTTTAATTTCTTTAGCATCACTTTCTAATGTAGGACAGTCCTTTCTTTCTATTTAACAGAAGTAGCGTCTGCTGCTGCTGTAGAAAGAGTATTGTGCAATACTCTTTCTACATCACGGTCCCCCTCAATGGAGGAAATGCCACTGGAAACCATCGTATTGGGCCCAACAGCAAAATGAGCGTAGGAGGAACTCTGATTCCCAACGGTCATGGAGGCGGAAGAGGCCGTGCCAGATGGACTGGCTGTGAAGTTGCACTTTGACAATATCCTCAAGACTGTGGCAGTACATTGCAGTCCCGGTGTTAAATCCTGCATGTCTCATTTTATATGTGCTGCAGGAGATGGCTCCGTGATTATAGTGTGTGGGTCACTGCATGGCAAGATGGGATCCACCTTAAACAAATTCAAGCCAGTGGCATTTTTCCTTTGGTTTGTGTGTGTGTGTGTGTGTGTGTGTGTGTGTGTGTGTGTGTGTGTGTGTGTGTGTGTGTGTGTGTGTGTGTGTGTGTGTGTGTGTGTGTGTGTGTGTGTGTGTGTGTATGCATTCTCAGATACAAGTTGCAGTCGAGGATGACAATTGCACAATTTAAAATTATGGAGTACTGTATATGAAACAGAGGTAAAATTAAAAACAGATTAAAATGTTAAAATGATTAAACTGTTTCTGATCAGAAGCAGCCTATTTCAGTAGTGCTATTTTGGCCACATACAAATGTACAGCACCAACAACATCACCCTCTTTCAAGGAATTAGTGGTTCCCAACAAGGGGTACACAGCCCACTAGTGGACTTCAATTCCCAGAAGCCTAAGTCAGTACAATGGCTGATCAGTGCTTTGGGGAAATGACTTAGGCTTCTGGGAATTGAAATCCAAAAACCAGCATTTGGGAAACACTGAAAGCAGTAACAATGGTGTTGGGGAGTCTGGAAAGGAATAGTTCTACTCTAGCTGCACTATGAGAAGGACCACTCAATCAGTGTGGATTTGTTGACTAAACTCCTGCATAAATCCAACAGTTGTACCTCGCTTAAAGAGCATAATGCGTTCCACAGGATTGCTCTTTAAGTGAGTTTGCTCTTTAAGCAAAACACCATTGTAAGTGACCAATTGTGACTTCTTTTGGGGGGGATTGCAAACCCTGATTTATTTGTTAAGCGAGTTTTTGGTTGGTTTTATTTGTTAAGCGAAGCGAACATTCAGAGAAAATTCTGCTCTTTAAGCAAGGCACTCTTTATGCGAGGTTTAATTCTATACTAAAGTAAGTCGCAAATAGATTTACTCTTTTTGAATCAGTGCAACTTGCAGAAGACTTGACTCGCCAAACCTCGATTGGTTCAGTGGGCATATTTGAGTCTAGTATGACTTATTTTCACTATGCACATTCGTGTTCTGAATTACCTTACCAAATGGTTGTAAGAGTTATAATTACAAAGAAATGCAAGTGGGGTGCTTTGTGTACATGATACATGGATGAGGAGTATTTCTACTGGTGTGTTATTAGTAGTTAGTTGTTAGATAAAATTGCCAAACTTCCTTCCTTCCTTCATATTGCACAGATCCTGATCTGTCTTCTGTCCACATCTAGTAGCTATCCATGCTACTTTTAAAATCATATACTGTACAGCAGTTTCATTAGCAATTCATGCATTTTTTTTCTGAAAAGCTACCATTTGTTCCAGGTACTTAACATACATTATTATTGGATACTCAGTAGACGCCATGTCAGCCCAATGAAAGCATCACATCAAAACAACCAGATGCTATGGAACCCAAAACAACCAGATGTTGTGAAACATCTATGCTTGTAATGCTCAGTAACCTAATTGTACAGAAAGGTCCAATGTCTACAGGCCCTTTCTGACCTTACACTTCCCCACTGACATTTTAAAAGTGTGTTCAGCGGGGAAGTGCCTGACAATGCTCACCTCCGTCATGATGGACGGGTCAGGTGAGAAGATTAAGTTCTACTTCTTTCAAAAACATCCTGACACTTTTTGAGGTGTTCATGTTAAAATAGCTTTGCTGGCATAGATAGTCCCTGTAGTTCAGCATGCCATATCCAACACCAGCCAATGACTGGTCACAGTTATGAGAATTGGAGCCCCTAGAACCACCCACAAATGGCCACCAAGAACATCCTTTTTTTAAATTAAAAAAAAACAGTGATTAAAAACATAGGAATATTTGAGCTCCAATTTCTGATGGTAGTGATGACAGTATTTCTGAAGTTCTTTTCCTCAATACTGAAAATACTTTGCACATATTCTTTCCATAATACTTCGGATAGCCATGTCAGGAGAAAAAAAAATCAGTATTATGGTCCCCCTATTAGAGAAGGAATGGGAAACTCATCCTAAAAAGCATGGACATTAATGTATTAACTGTTAAGTTAAAAGCTCTTTTAAAAAGCCACCAAAGCAGTGACTGGTAAAAATGTAAGCTGTTCAGGTGAAATGTCAGAGGTTCTAACAATCTTATTATTTACATGGGCCTGAGAAAGATCTTTCTTCTAAGTCACACACAGTTTACCGTTGGCTTTGTTTTTGGCCATCCGTTTTGACAAATCAGGACTCGTGCTTCTGCTTGGCCAACTGTGACCCACACTTTCCTCACAGATCTGAATTGTGAGAGATGTACAGAAAAGGAACACTTAGGTCAGGACGGAGTGAGGAATATGTGACTACCAGATGGTATTGGGCTTCAAATCCTATCAGGCCTAGCCAGGATAGGCAGTGGTGAAGGATGATGGGAATTGCAACCTACCAACCTTTGGAAGGCCATGGATGGGGAGTAGAACAGAGTGTGTGAGAGTGTTCTACTATCTTAATAGCCCCACTTTGTGCAACTACTTTTAGATGCCTGCAGATATACAGTTGTTAGCTGGACAGAACTTTAGGCCGGTTGAGAAACCGGAGCTTGGGAAAGTAACCTTTTGGATATAATTCCCAGAACCCTTCAGCCAATGTGGCTGCTGAGATTCCTGGGCCATGGGAACAGCTGTTTGCTGAGTGACACATGCAGATCTTCTATTTCCTTAATGAGACTTTTGGCTGCAGAGAATAAAGGAATGGTAATTTCATCTGTCACTCAGGAGAGGGAAAAGCTTTTGAGCAGTGGCAGGTGAAACTGAAGCCAGTGTGGGAGGCTTCCACAGGGGAGCATCAAGGAGAGTTTGGTTGTCTCCCCACAGTATACCCCGAAACCATGTTGGCACCTCAAGGTTACTGAGACATTCAACTGGAAGAGGTGTGGAAGAGTTCAATCCAGTAGAGATGAACTAAAGAGAGCCCCCTCCCCCTTTGTGAAGGGTTGGTTGTCTCAGGGTCCAACTGGATAAGATATGAACTCCATATTTAGAAGAGGTGCTCCTTGAAGTGGAGAGTGGCATCTGTTTGCACTAGCAGAGGCTTTTACTCACCTCCATATCTTGCTTTCCAGTGTGCTTTGTTTTGTGGTTGGTCGCAGGCTTAATCTGCAAGTATGACTGCCTAGGTTCCTATCCCTGAGGAAATCCTACTGGCAGAAGAAAAACCTGCTAATATTAGGGAATACTCCATCCCATTAAGGTTGAGTTTAACCCCTGTTATACCACCTAGGGACTGCAGTGGCTTATTGGTTAAGATGCTGAACTTGATGATTGGAAGGTCACCAGGTCAGCAGTTCAAGACCTGAGTGCTGCACAGCGGAGTGAGCTCCCATTGTCTGCCCCAGCTCCTGCCACCCTATCCAGAAATTACAAGTACAGTAGATAAATAGGTTCCACTTTGGCATGAAAAGTATCTGTTCATGCCTGCCACATGACCGGGGAAATGTCTCTTTGTCTGTAATCGGAAATTAGCATCATAGCCTAGAGTAGGGTACGACTGGCTTTTGAGCAAGGGCGACCTCTATCTTTACCTTTACCTTACCCAGTACCAGCTAGGAACCGATTGTCTTGGGAGGATTGAAAATGAAGTGCTGAATCTTCAGTGCAGCTTTGAATGCAGACCTCCCCCCCCCACACACACACACACACAGCCCTTCCATGCCTGCCTGCCTGACTGTACGGTGAGGCTCAGCTGGGCTCCTGGAGCTCCACAGGGCGTCCCCTTCCTCCTTTATGGCACATGTCAGGCCAGAGGAAGCCTGTCAAGAGGAGCCTTTTCCCTGGGCAGTCACGCCTGTTGCCTTGATGGGCTGGCAGCGATGACACCGAAGTGGACACCTGCCGGCTTCTGAACACAAACCAGGGGGTGGGGTGGGGAATTTCCCTTCTCCCCACTCTCCCGCCCCTTCTCTCTGGCCCCGATGAGAGTCACCTCTTGCCCATGCTTAATGAAATATTGAAGGAGGAGGCTGGTGACAGACAGCTGCCTGCCGCAGGCTGCGGTGGAGTGAAGAGAGGAAGAGCATGGATATTAGATCTGAAGACTGACAGCAGCTAATGGATGGGTGCAATTAAAGCAGGGGATCCTTTGGGGGAGAGAGGCAAAGTCCGCCTCTGCCTCCTCCTCTGTTGTTTTAGTTGCTACAAGGGCTGCAGTGGTTCAGTGGTTAAGAAGCTTGCCTTGTTAGCTGGAATGCTGGCAAGTTGGCAGTTTGAGACCCGGGTGCTGCATGAGGGACTGAGTGCCTGTCTCTGTCCCAGTTCTTGGGGACATGAAAGGGGCCTCATTTGGGTGTTTCCTGATCAGAGTTTCTCCCGCAAAAATCCTTTCAACCCAAAATAATTTCTGACACAAAATCATCATCGTCATTATTATTAAGGTAAAGGTTTCCCTTGCTCAAAAGCCAGTCATATCCGACTCTAGGGTTCAGTGCTCATCTCTGTTTCAAAGCCAAAAAGCCAGCGCTGTCTACTTCTGCAGGCATTTCCGTAGTCATGTGGCAGGCATGACTAGACACCAGAGTGCACGGAACGCTGTTGCCTTCCCACCGAAGTGGTCCCTATTTATCTACTTGCAATTTCTTGCTTTCGAACCGCTAGGTTGGCAGGAGCTGGGACAAAGATGGGAACTCATTCCACCCTGCAGTACTCGGGAATCGAACTACTGACCTTCTGCCTCCCAGTCAGCGTCTTAGCCACTTGAGCCACTGCAGTCCGTTGCTGCAAAATGCACGGGGGGGGGGAGTGGTCAAATGGTGGATAATCCCTATGGACTAAAGTGGAAATGTCCCTGACATCCCATGATCTACAGGAAAGGATGCCCTGAAGTCTCCTCCCCGTCGCCCCATACCAGGCCATCTCTCCCATGCACTTTAAGGTTGAGGGGTTGTAATACTAGATCTGTTTGCTCAGAAATAAGCCCTGCGGTGTTCAAGCAGAATTTAGCACTAGGTTAATGTGCATAGGATTGTGGCCTCAAGTTGTAACAAAAGAAGTGATGAATGGGTGTGGGTGTGTGCAGGTATTTGGTATACCCCATTGCTTTCAATAGAATGGCTGCCAAAGCAACAATTGCAGCTGGATCCTTTAAAGCAGGGAAGGGTGGGAATTTGTAGCTCTACCACCCCTTTTTAATTTGCAGTTTTCATAGTACAGTACCTTTAAACTGGCTATTCTGGCTGGGGCTGCTGGGAGTTGTAGGATGGCTGGCAGTTACTCACTCCAGACTTTATACTGGTCCATAGAACAGGTGGCTTAGTGGTTAAGACGCTGAACTTGGGATAGCTTGAAGGTTTTCAGGTCTGCAGTTTATGACCTGAGTGCTGCACAATGGAGTGAGTTCCTGTTGTTCAAAAGCAAGAAATTGCAAGTACGGTAGATAAATAGATACCGGTTCTGTGGGAAGGTAAATAGCATTCTGTTTAGTCATGCCTGCCACATGTCCGTGGAAACATCTGCAGACAGTGCCTGCTCTTTGACTATAAACAGAGATGAGCACTGAACCCTAGAGTCGGATAGGACTGGTTTTCGAGGGAGGGCGAACTTGACCTTTTAACTTACCAGAAGTGGATTCAGTGCTTTTGTTTGTTTGTTAAACGCCTGCCTTCTTTCCTTCCTTCCTTCCTGTGGTTCCCAGGGTGATTCTTGATGTTAGTCATCATGTCAAACACCAAAATGTGTAAGTAGCTAACCAGCAGTGAGTCTATCTAGCAAGGAGCTGTCATTGTGGCATATGTTTGCGTACAGTTGGGAGGGCATGTCCCAGTTCCAGGCATCTGGGGGCCTCCCAAAGCATCTTGGTGTTTGAGGTGAAAAACTGAATGGTGCATGACTCTCAGGTCAAAATCACAAAATTGTGAGATAGGAGCGCCATTCTGACCAACGAGGGAGAAGATCAGACAAGCAGCTATCCTGGGAATAAAACACCACAAGCATACATTAAACAGCTAACTAATTGCTGCCTTTTTGTAGCAAGGAAGATCACCAACTCCTTCCATTTGTCCTGCTAGGGCTTTCTATATCCCTGGACAATTGACCTGTGAGATTATTGAGCTGGTTTACCATGCCAAAGGTATTTTTCACTTCTCAGTTTTATGTATGATCAAAATACAATCTTCAGGGGGAAATGAAAAGATTTTGTATTTCAGATTTCACTGCCATGTACAGAATAAATTCCAAGAGGGACTCTTAGTCACATTTAAAAACTTGTAGTTGTAGATTCATGAGTAAGACTCATGCAGATTTTTGCTTTTGTGTACAGTAAAACCTCGTATAATGAAAATAATTGGTTCCACAATGCACTTCATTATACAGTGGTTTTATTTGCTGTGTGATGCATGCATTGTACAATGAAAATCTCTATGGGAAAAATCATACAATGAAAATCCCTATGGGAAAAATTGTACAACAAAATCTCTATGGGAAAAAAACCATACAAAGAAAATTTTCATTGTACATTTTTCCCATAGAGATTTTCATTATACAATGCACCCGTTTGTTCCAAAATTTTCTTCATTGTATGATTTTTTTCGTTGCACGATGCATTTATTATACGAGGTTCCACTGTATTTTCCTTTTGCTCAGGCTTCTTTCCCTGATAGTGGAAATTTCTGGACAGCCTTTATACCAGGGCTGGGGTTGGGGGCCACAGCCCTTGGTTACCATTGGCCCACAACTCCCATTATCCCTCACCCTTGGATATGAGTGATCAAGGCTGATGGGAGTTGCAGTCCAATAATGCGTAGCAGTTGTCTCTTCCTGCGTTATAGTATTAGGGACTCAGAAATGATGGGGGAGGGTTGTGTTCTAGGCAAAACTTAATTATCCCACCTCTTCTCCCAAAATTTTGTTGTACAGTATATGAAAGAATATAACAGAGCCTATCAAATGATGAAGGAGCAGAAATTGGCATACTAAATAATCAAAGCTGGCTGAAATACCTTTCTTGGCAGAAAAGGCATAAACTTTTGCAGCCCTTTCATTTATAATAAAGATGACTAAAGGAGGCCGCAATAAGAGGTTCATATAATTATGTATGTGGAGAAAGCAAACAGAGATAGAAACCCCACCCCCTTCTTTCATAATATCAAAGATCAGGCTTACCCAATGGGGTTGATTGGCAGTCAATTTAGGATAGAAAGAGAAGAAAGAGCTTCTTCTCAATACACCAACACATACATTTTGTTTCCAGAAAAATGTTTAGAAGAGAGGTAGAATCATACCCTTGAAGATCTGTCAGCAGCTCTTGACCATGGTAGTTAGTTGGAGTCTGCTAGTTCAGGGGCAGTGGGAACATCTAAATGGGCACAAGTTGTCCCATCATGTGCCATTCATTTGTGGACTTCCTGGGCACTTCTGGTGAGCCATTGAGGCAAGCAGGATTCTGGGCTGGACAGATGGACTTTTGGTCTCATCCAGCATAGCTCTTCATGTGTTCTTACGTTCTTAAGACCATGTTAGGGTATTGGTTTTATATTCATTTGAAATAACCATAGCAAAATGGAGACTGAGTCCACTCAGGACCATACGGTGTCTTTTGACCATTTTGTTTAATTTTTATTGTAAAGTTTTTTAAAAATATGTTGTAAGATGCCCAGAATGGGAAAATATCCCAGATGGTTGGACTAGGTAAAGGTAAAGGTTTCCCTTGCTTGAAAGCCAGTCGCATCCGACTCTAGGGTTCAGTGCTCATCTCTGTTTCAAAGCTGAAGAGCCAGCGCTCAGTGGTGTCGCGTAGGGGAGCCAAGGGGGGCATCCCACCCCAGGCGGCGCTTTTTGGGCCATGGGTGTTCTTGGACTACAATTCCCAGAAGACCTAGCGGGAGTGGGCACTGGCGTCCACCAGGGGGCAGCAAGAATTTGAAATCCACACGACGCTACTGCCAGCGCTGTCTGCTTCTGTAGACGTTTCTGTGGCCATGTGGCAGGCATGACTAGACACCGGAGCACACACAGCGCTGTTACCTTCCCACTGAAGTGGTCCCTATTTATCTACTTGCAATTTATTGCTTTCAAACTGCTAGGTTGGCAGGAGCTGGAACAAAGATGGGAGCTCGTTCCATCCTGCAGTATTCAGGAATCAAACTGCTGACCTTCCGCCTCCCAGTGAGCCTTAGCCAGCATCGCTAACAGTGAGGAATCACAGGAATTTCAGTCCAACAACATTTGAAAAGCCAGACTTTACCACCCCAGGGGGCTGTGGTGGCTCAGTGGTTAAGAAGCTCACCTTGTTAGCTGGAAAACTGGCAAGTCAGCAGTTCGAGACCTGGGTACTGCATGACAGTTTGAGCACCCATCTCTGTCCCAGCTCTTGGGGATATGAAAGGAGCCTCACTTGGCCATCCCTTGAGCGGAGTTTCTTCCGCAAAAATCCTTTCAACCCAGAATACTTTCTGACACGAAATTATCATCACAGTGTTACCACTCCATCCTTGCCGTAAAGCAGAGCTGCCCAATCTCTCTGTTCTTGATGGCTGCTCTGTTTCTTACACAACAGTCTCTAGGCCAGGAGTTCTCAACCTTTTAAAGCTGGGGGCCAGGTCACGTTCCCTCAGATAGCTTCGGGGTGGGGGCAGATGACCATTTAGCCCTTCCTACATGACATGGCACTTTTTGGTGTGGTGGAGGTGGTGGTGGGCCACAATAAATGGTGCCGTGGGCCACAACCGGCCCACGGGCCACAGGTTGAGAATCCCTGCTCTAGGCTGAGGGCAAGGAATGGAAATCTGTTTGGCTTTACAAACTGATGCCTTTGTAATTGTCTGGTCACTATCTGGATAGTGAAACTGCCGTCCTCTAATGGTGAACATTGTGACAAGTACAGTACTGTATTTCTGTATAAGTGATATGGAATATTGTACTTGCGCCCAGTACTACAGCATTTTTTTTTAAACTCCAGTTCCCACAGTTTTGTCAGCTGTGCCTCAAAATCATGCCACACTGGTTGCTTTTCCATGGGTTCTTTGCAATGTACCAAATTCCCCAAGCCAGCATCAGGTAGGATCAGGTGAATTGTAGTTCAAAATGTACCTTTCTAAAGATCTCAGTTAAAATGTAATTTCTGAGAATGTTATGCCATGGTTGCAGGCAATAGTTTGGTAGGAATGTGTCATCATGTCCCAAGGGAGAGAGCGAGAGCTGCTTTTTGGACTACAGGGTAGGTATTACTATATTATGGCAATGCATTGCCTGCTATTCATCTGATCCTTAACCTTCCCTGGGCCCACCTTCCCAATGGGTCACACCAGGGTATTGGGAAAGGTTCCACTTGCAGAGTTTCAGGATCTCAGCTACAGAACAGGAGTGTGGAGTTTCTGGGGTCCCCTTTATTCTTTCTGCCCTCCTGTTCCTCCTGGGTTCTGCCCCTCAAAATGGAGAGAAGACCATGAAGGAATCTATGTCCCAGTCCTCACCTTCCTCCACTTTCCCCTTGCTGTTGCAAATGCGATTCACTAAAACCTTCCAGAAAAGAGGGAAGAATAATGCTTATAATGGGGGGAAGGGGAAGGGGGCAGAGAAGAATAGACAGCCTTTGTCCCCTCTCCCCCGCCCCACCTCTTTTCAGCTGGGATTTACTGTCAGAGGAGATGCACTGTGCTCCACACCATAGACAATTAGTCATTTCCTAAATCCACCGGCCCCTGTGCTAATAAATGGCAGCCGGGCCGTATATCACCTGCACGCCAGTACATGCCAAGATTGATATCTGCAGGGCGGCCTGAATTAATTCCTTGGACAAGCGGCATTTATTAAGCATTCGGAGGATGTCAGATGAAGAAATCCATCCTGCCCTCGCTGGCAATTAGGCGGGCAGCAAAAGATCAGGGTGGATAGATGGGGCTCCCGGCGGGATCTAGATGCCAAGGGTCACCATTGTCTGTCCTAGTTGCAATGAGTGCTCCGGTCCCAGGGTGCAAGAATCCTTTATATTTTACTCCCTACTTTCCACCCACCCCCTCCCAAGTCTCACTCTTCCTCCACTGGCCCTGCTACTGTCTACTGTGGTTTTTATGTGCCACCAAGTTACCCCTGATCCAGGTAGTAACATAATCAAAGGAGTAAAACTAGTGCCAGAAAGAGTGGATTATCCTCTCTTGACTGTCTTTGTCATTAGAAACAGAAGCAAAGAAGGGGGCCTCTGACTGAGCATATGTGAAATGCTTTCCATTTACTATGGTATGATCATGACCATAGAGCAGGCATTCACAACCTACGGCCCATGGGCCAGATGCGGTTCACAGAGCCATTTCATGTGGCCCTCCGCCCTCATTCCCACCACTCCTGCAAATGGCAGAAGCACAAAAATGCACAGAAGATGTGGCAAAAATTCACATTTTTGCACAAGAACTCAGCGAAAACATGCAAAAATGCACCACAAATGCATGAGAACTCACCGAAAACAGATGAAAATGCACAAGAATATGTGCAAGAACTCATGCAGAACCAACCACATGACCGGCCAGCTCAGCCGTCTGAGGGGGAGTGATCTGGCCCGTGACCCAAAAATATTGAAAAAGCTTACCATAGAGCGATGGAACCATATACCAAAGTACAGTACAGCCCATGGATGCATAACCTGTTCACATGGATAGGTCACCATGTGAGCAGGTCACAAGCTGGTGCCTAACTGAAGGATAGTTGCCTACAATCAACTTCAAAAACTATTCACTGTTACTAATTCATTGTCTCTAAATATCCCCAAGATCATATGTTCTGTAATAAATCACATTAGTCCTGTGATGTCATGAAAGTAAATGAAGCTAATTTATTGCATTGTCCTCACCAGGAATGGGAAATGCTGCTGTTGAATGGGAAGGGGAGGGTGATCAGCCCTGCTTCAGTACTAAGGGAGAAAAGGAGAGGAGGAAATCTTTCCTCCTATGCTGTTTTTGCCTTTGCTTCTGAAAATCAGCAAAACTAAGTGTGCTTTTTGCAGATTAGGATGTTAATAAAACACTAATAAACTCTAATACTCTCCCCAATGTTGTTTTAGTTCAGCTCTAGCTAGAATTCCCACCCCCACCCCCACCCCCACCCCCACCCCAAAACAGGATACTAAGCTATCTCCAGGCTAATGATTTTGACCAAGCCCACCCAACCAATGGCTGGCCAGACCTTAGCTTTGTACCATTATTTCACAGTGGCCAAAATCTTCTTGGTAGTTAGGTTGCTATATGTGCAAAATGCAATGCTGAAGTTAAGGAGTCAGGGCTTGTATAGTTTCTTGTCTACTAGTTCACATGACTGACACTTAACGAGAGCTAAAAGTGTAACCTTGTCACCCAGCAGCACTTTGTCTCTGCAACTGACATGATTGCACTTATGCCAGCATAATTAACCAGTGGGATTCTGGCCAATGTCTAATCTGGTCTTCTCTCACTTGGTGTCCTCCAGATGTTTTAGACTGTAACTCCTGCCTTCCTGCCCCCAACCAGTGACCATGCTATTGGCAGGAGATTATGCAGTTTTCATCCAAGAGGCACCTGCTTGGGGAAGCCTGATTTAACCCAGAAACAAGCTTCTATTCACAGAAGCATGTTGACTTTCTATCTAGGCATTCTTCCAGAGAGTATATAATTGTTTTTAAAAAAGATTGGTAAGCTCTGTCTGGGAAATGCATCCTGAATCCCCAGTTCCCCAGATTTAGTACTGTGTCTACCCGATAGGTAAGAATGGACTCTGTGTATATTCAGGAATATTTATTTCCTTTGTGATTTCCAATGCTGAAGCATAACATTAGAACAGGGTTCCAGTAATGCTTCCCTTCCAGAGCCAGACCTTCTGCCTCTGGTGGATTGTGCACAATACTTGATGCCTGACGTACTTGTGAAGCTTTATATTATCATCAAACAGATTTTTGTTGCAGCGAAAAAATGATCAAGCCAATTCTCCGAAAGGCGAGAATTGTTCTCCCCTTTGCTTTGTTCAGTCCCCACTCTTTTTCAGAGTCTGAACAAAGTTAGTTTTTGCACTACAATGTCCAGAATCCCCAGACCTCTACCTTCTATGGCAGGGGTGCCCAAACTATGGCCCATGGCTAGATCTGGCCCCTGATGCTAAGTCATCTGGCCTGCACTGCCTGTGCCACTCCTGGAAGTGGAAGTAAAATGTGCCCATGCATGTGCAGAATGCTGCCATAAATACACCCGTGCCTATCATAAATGCATTTACGACAGCCCTGGGTGCATTTACAGCAGTGTTCTGCACTTGTGCAGGTGTGTTTTACTTCCGCTTCCAGTGGGAGGAACCACGTAAGCGGCCCACAGAACCAGCTCACAGCCCAATAAGTTTGGGCGCCCTTCATTCTGAGCCACACTTTCTGCCTGGTCGGGTGGGTACAGCCGAACTCTCCTCTCTCCTATCCCCATGAGAGCTTCTGTATCCATGAAACCTGTCTCCCTGAGATCACAGTTCCCCCCCTCCCTCCTCCCACCAAGCAAGCAGAAAGACAGCCAAGAAGAAACACAAACATTTTGAACTGCATGTCTCTGCCATCGATCACTTCCCCCACCCCCACAGCTCCCCATGCTCCGGTGAGACCCACTCTTTGTTCTGAGACAGGTTCCGTGCCTCATTCCCGATTCGGCTCATGCCCACCTGAGCTGCGCGCTGACAAATAGACATTTAAATCAGACAATTAGCTAGTCTCCACTACTGACATTTTTAATGTATTAATGTGCATCAACAGCTAATACATAGAAAATTCCCCTAATAACAGGGCTTGGGCAAAAGGGGTTGCGTTGCTGCGCCTGAGCTGGCAGTGATATACGACTCTGATGGGGCTCCGGACCCACAGTTCGCATTAATTACCAGCCGACTGACAGGCCGACGTGACAGTGTGGAATAGGCAACGGCCCCCTTATAATATCTTTAGCCATTCCCTCCTTCCTTCCCTCGCTCTCTCGGTCAGCCTCTCTCTGTGTGTCCGCCTAAGTGAAAAGGATTTATGTTGTACGTGGATAAAGACAAGTAAATGGTGTGACGACTGCATGTATACCACAAAAAGTAGACAATGTATGCACCCCTGTGAGTGTGGAAGGAAGGGTGAACATATGTATCACAAGAAGGCCGGGCAAACAAAAGAACAGTATTAATGAGCAATATAATCCATTCACTTGCTCTTTACTGAGGCCTGACATTTTTGTTACTTACATTTTCTTTCACAAGGGGCTTAAAAATAGTAAAATAGATCAAAAGGCTCCCAGGATAATGTTTCAGGAGGAACAAGCAAAGGGTGTATTTTGTTACCCTAGAAATTTGGTGGTGTGGTCAGTAAATCACCATTATAGGTAGCCACAGTAGTGACAGCTTTTTCTTTAATTTTTAATTTATTAAAAAATCACAAAAAACCCATATAATAAAAAAATGCAACACTAAAAATAACAGAAATAACACTACATCAACAAATGTGTGCACCCACCACCAAAGGGACATTATTATCTTTCCCTTATAATCTAAATAAACTTTCCCTTTCTTACTTTTATGCACTACTGTACTGTATTTCCAAAAAGTTAAATATTCTTGTCCTGGTTTTATCCCTTTTGTTTTTACCAATACATGGTTAACATACTCTCCCTATACTGTATCTTTTTTTAAAAAAATCATTTTTATTTATCAATCCTTTCTTTAACTTTAATTCGCATGTCAATTTATCATTTGTGGCTATGTTCCATAATTCTTTATACCAACCTTCCAATAGAAATTCAGTATAAATATTCCAATTTTTAGCCACTTACATCCTCATTACTGTTACTATTACAATAGGCATTAACAGCTCCAAAAAGGAACTATCTCTCCTATGAAAGAGTTACTTATAACTCATCATTTCCAAGCTCTGGTAATCTCCATGTAAGTCTCTGTGCAAGGGGGAATAAGTGACATCATGTTTGTATGGAAAGAAGTATGCATTTATTCTCATGGACTGAAAAAGCATTGCAGTGCTGCATTACTGTTTGATAAGCTTAAGTGTGAATGGGTCATTTTATTCCATGCAGTTCAGCCCTGGGAAGTAATTTGCTCATGTAACCATCGTATAAAAGAGAAGCTATTGTAAGTTGTCAAAGTGTTTTAAAACGTTTCAGAGTACTGTACATTTGAATTGTGTTAGATCCTGTTAAAGTGATTTTAGTGACTGCATGCCACTTTGAGAGCTATTGAGATAAGTTGGGTTAGAAATACTTTCATAAGTATAAGAAGGAAATAGGTTGGATGAATTTATTTATTCTGTTTTATAATGTAATGCTTGATTACTTGCTGTTATGTGCTATCATGTCCCATTTGGCATGTAGCTACCCTAATAAGGCTTTAAAGGTTTGTGAGATATTTAAGGGGCAGTTTTACCAGTTCAAACCCTGCCTCCTCCCCTCCCCGGTTAATTTCCATGGCCAGGTAAAGGTTCAGACCCAAGTCTCTTGAGTCCTCCTACATGACTCTACAACTGCTACATCATGCTAACTATTGTTAGTTTAGCTGAGGACTAATTGTGACATTATTTTTCAGCTGCCTCTTTAACCCTATAGATACCACATCCCTTCCTGAACTGGAGTGTGAAGGCATGGTTCTGAACCCATTTCTTTTTTGTGTTATAATTGACATTGAACTGTCATCCAAAATACTGTACTAGCATTTCTTCTTTCCTGGGGAAGAGAGTGCCTAGGTGTATAGCATGAAAGCGTGATGGAAAGACAATATTCCTTGAGAGATAGGTTTACCTTTTAGGTAGGGGAGAGAAGACATGCGACTGCTCCTTGCAATGCTAGTCTTCCATCACCTGTAAAGTGAAGTTCTGCCTTGAAACAATGCAGGATGATAGGAAATTGATACATCTGTCACCAACCCATGCTTTGGAGCCCCACACCTCTATGACCTGTAGAAAACACCTTCTCGTGTACCAGCACTCACATACAGGCATAGACTTTCACAAACACACAACATGTATACACTAGTCATTTCATCATCTACATCCTCTTCTGGTTATGAAATCTTCCACACTATTTTTCAGCATGGGCTTTGGGTCCAGACTTAGTGTAGTTAGCCATGTCAGAATAGTGCAGCGGTTCCCAGAAGCCTAAGTCAATTCCTCAAAGTACTGATCAGCCAATGGACTGACTGAGGCTTCTCTGAATCGAAGTCCACCAGTGTTCTACGGAACATAGTTTGGGAAATACTGGTCTAGGGGCCTGGCTACATGGGGATTTGGCCCACTGTTTAGTCTGCTCTGGGGACTGGCTGGTTAGTTCCTTTTCCTGGTGTTAACACAATGTAAATGCATGCCAAATGGAGTACTAGACCTCTGTGTCACCTTAAGTAACCTTATTTAGTCTGCTCCACTCGGCTCCAATTTAGCCATCTAGTCAAAGCCTATGAATGAGAAGTCCTCAGTCAAACATGAGCAAATGATATTAGGACAATGAGTCTCGCATGGTTGCGGTTGGGATGTAATGGGACCAAGCTAGGAATGATAGATGACACTTTGATCTTATTGGAGGAAGAGTGGAATGCCAATGTAACAAACACAACTAGGGTATAGTTGGGGAACATGGATGTTGTTCCTCCAGTTTATAGGGAAAGAGCATCTATAATGATTCAGGTCAAAAGAAAGAACCAGGTTGTCATGGTGTAATAGTGAGGCACCAAGGTAATACTGTTGCCAGGCAGCACAGTCCTGTTTGGATAAGGCCCTAGTCTACAGGATACTTAATGCAATGATGAATTCAGCTTAAAGATCATGACTCAAGTATCATTCCTCTGAGCCATTAGTGCAGGGGCGCCCAAACTTTTCAGGCTGTGGGCTGATCACATGGTTCCTCCTACCGGAAGCAGAAGTAAAACACACCTTGTGACCTGTGTTTTGCAACAGGATAAAATAGATTTGGGGCTGCCCAAACCAGGGATGCCCAATCTCTGGCCCACGAGCCAGATCCAGGCCTGATGCCAATTCATAGAGGGGGTGGAATTAAAGGGAGATTCAGTTAAGGTGCAAAGCGGAAGTTGGAACTTTCACTAATGCAGGGGTGCCCAAACTATGGCCTGTGGGGTGGATCCAGCCCCCAACGCCAATTCATCCAGCCAGCACCACCCTCTTTTGCTCCCGAAAGTGGAAGTAAAATGTGCCCACTTCCGGGAGCGACTAAGGCAGCATGGGCTGGATGAATTGGCATCGGGGCCGGATCCAGCCCATGGGCCATAGTTTGGGCACCTCTGCACTAGTGAAAGTTCTAGCTCCCACTTTGTACCTTAACTGAACCCCCCTTTAATTCCACCCCCCTGATGAGAGGAGGGGACTCACCACTACAGAGTCACTCTGAGTCTATAATATCATTTAAAAGAGAATATATAGACTTCCACAGAGGCTGGGAATCTCAGTATGTTATGCAGAGTGAGATGACTTTCTCATGCAGATTATTTGAGGTTTCCTGAAAATGCAGTACAGTAATATGTTTAAGTTACTATTCTAGTGTTTCTACTGTGAAGGAGAGGTAAGAATAGTTATGGGAGTTTTCTACCACTGGTGTCAAAATGTGTTGCCTGTGTAGGGAGGTGGAGGTAGCATTTGTTGCTACCTTCAAGCATCAGCCTATTTTGTGGGGCTATTTTAGAAAGATGTTTCAAGTTCTTGTTCTCTTTCTCCTTATTTTGATGCATCCAGCTAATAGAAAACATCTGGAACAGGCTTTAACATTTATTACTGAAGGTCACAAGACAGTAGAATTTAGTTGTTCCTTGTTTGTTCAATATGAGGCTTTCAAGTGGCAATGCATTCTAAATGAGTAACAGGGACACAAACAGAATATTAAGAGATGACCCAGAGTTAAGGATAGGCATGTAATAACAAATCTTTTAATAAATGAATTTAGGACATTTAAGACTCTGAATCAGAGGATTCCCCAAATGGGTATGGGAAAGCTACTGACTGGGGCTGAGCTTCTATCCTCATGAAGGGTTTACCTCCACATCCCACTGGCCTCCAAGGGTCCCTGCCAAAGATATATGGCAGACACGGGATGGATCCTTTCTCCTGGTCATTTCCCAGGACTGAACACTGTAATGGAATCCAAATGGACCCAGAAGGGCAGGAAGAGGATAAAAGAGGGACAAAGACCAAGTAGAAGATATAAGGGAGATTGGAGGAAATGCTGGGGTTGGTGGGAAGGAAGAAGTGAGACAGAAGACTGAGCAGATCCTCCTGAGTGAAGTGGACTCTACAGTGGACATTGGCTTTCTGGCATCATTCCCCTGAGTATATTCCAGAGTACCATAAAGAGCTTAGGGCCAGTGATGGCAAACCTTGGCACTCCAGGTGTTCTTGGACTTCAGTTACCAGAAGCCGAAGTCAGCATTCCTGCTGATCGGGGCTTCTGGGAATTGAAGTTCAAGAACACCTGGAGTGCCAAGGTTGGCCATCACAGGCTTAGAGCATCAGGAGGAATCCCACAAAACAAAGATCCAGCTGTGAGATGTGCAAGAAATTCAGAAGTCAGGTTTGACAAGGAGGACTTGACCTCAATGCATTAGCATCTGTGTTGGGGGCAGCAGTTCTAATATTTGTGCCAGTTGGCAAGAGACGTGGGGGAAGAGAGGCTGATGGTTGTATGGACCATAGGAGGTGAGAGGAGTGGTGAAGGTAATATCCCTCCAGCCTCTGAGAAGGGAGACTAGAGCTGGTTCTCTTGCAAGCAGCCCTGTGAGAGAAACATAAGGGTAGAGAAGCAGTGTAAATACTTTCTAATAAATGCTGTGTTTGCTTTTTGAATAGTGACTCTGAGCCATCTTCAAAACAATGAATGACACAAGGGGTGTAACTGGTGGCTACCATCTCCCCAGAGAAGGCATATCCCATAAATAGCCATATGGGAAAGGAGACATTCTTAGCAATCTAGCATAGCCCTGAAAAATAAGACCAGAAGGCTTAGTGGCCCATAAGCATTTTTACTGTACAGTATATCATACCCACAAATGCCTAACCATGTCAAAATCCGGTTCCTCAAACTCTCTTACCTGGCCATCTGCAGACACTTCTTATTCACCCATGTTAACCATGTTGTGAGTGTTCACAGCTTTTGCCATCAGGCCAGCAGAATATTCAGATCCTTAGGTAAAGGTAAAGGTCACCCTTGCTTGAAAGCCAGCTGTATCCGATTATAGGGTTCAGTGATCATATCCATTTACAGCCAAAGAGTGAGCGCTGTCTGTGTTTGCAGACATTTCTGTGGACATGTGACAGGCATGCCTAGACACCAGAATGCCCAGAACACTGTTTACCTTCCCAACGAAGTGGTACCTATTTATCTACTTGCAATTTCTTCCTTTCAAACTTCCTTTCAAACTGGCAGATCCTTACAGAACAGCTAAAATTCTGTTGCACAGCTAATGTCATTACTTTTGGAAGCAAATAAATTTCACTAGGTCTTACCTGTATCATCTCAAGTTATACCAACTCACTATGTGACAGGTAAGTTCTATGGAGTTCTTTTAACTGACCATAATTCATTTCCAAAAGTTATAAAGCTTGTGCCACTGCATAAGAGGATTTCCGAGAATATTGAAGAGCAACTTGACTGCTTTTTTGCCTTTGGTCAAGTGAAAGGTGATAGGCTATCTGGCTAAGACAGAATCCAATCAATGGGCCTCCCTTCAGTTTTCCCCCTCTGTCAAACCTTAAGAGATGCCATAGTAATTCATGTTCCTAAACTGAGTAGGGTCAGATATGCATCTTACAGGTACATAATAAGACACCTGTTATAATGCATAATTTTGGGCATTGATCAGACCTGGCCATTAGTGCTTAAGGGATCGATCAGCAAAATCTGCCTACTAATTGAGGCATTTGTCATCTTGTCCAAGTGGTGGTAAGGGTGAAGGGACAAGGCATAGAGATGACACACAGCTTCACAGACAAAGCTGAGCTCTTAGTTCCCATCTGCCTTCCTAACCAGGACTAGCCAGAGACATTTTATTGCCTGATAAAAGCAGCAAAGACTCACCTGGCCCCCAGACAAGATGCAAAGCACCCAAAACCGGGGGAAGTTATTTTGCCACAGCATATGGAATTTCCCCCTCTTCTCACCAACCATAGCAGTAAAAATGAGAAAATATCAAATGAAATGATTTGTCCTGATTTATGGTGTGCTGGGCCTTGTTAGTGGCCATAGACCAACTCTGGAGGGTCAAGAGACCAAAGCCATTACACCCACCCACCACCATAACAGTGCTTTCTCTAGGGCAAAAAATTAAAAACACTTTAAAATATAAATTCATTTTTTAATTTTAAAAAATGTTAACCTGCTTTTCTTCTTAAAAAAAAAAAGACCCAACATCAGGGATTCTCAACCTGCGTCCCACAGCACCATTCATGTGCCCCTCCCCCACTGCCTCCACCACACCAGGAAGTAATGTGGTAGAGGGAGGGGGAAATGGCTGTCCAGCCCCCGAAGCTATATGAGGGAGTATGGCCCAGCCCCCAGCTTTAAAAGGTTGAGAACTCCTGGTTTATATCATTTAAAAGAAACAATATTATAAGCTGAGAACAATACATTATTAAAATATTTTACAAAGAATTAAACAGTGTATTAAAAACATTACAAAAATTTTTGAGAAAGATATAAGTCATGGAAGTACAAACAATTCCATTTTTTTAAACCCTCTTAAAAGGGAAGCCCTTCTAGAAGTAATAATATCAATGAATAAAGCTTGTAGAATTAGATAAGCTGATGTGGCCTGGAAATGATTTATAGCATGGGTTCCCAACCTACGGTCTGTGGGCTGACCCTGGCCCACAACACCCATTCCATCTAGCCCGTTGCCACCTCTGCCACACCCAGAATTGGAAGCAGACCGTTTACATAAGTTATAAAATGCACCCGTGCATGCGCGAAAATGCCAGAGGCTGGTGTAAACGTGGAAGTGGGTGCATTCACATCAGTAATAAATGCACTAGCTTTCGCCTCCAGTGGGCATGGTCTGGTCCGCTCAGCTCAAAGCCTGCATATTTCAATGGGTTGCAACTATAGGAGTTTGGTAAAATAAAGTACAATTTGTTGTTCAGTCGCACAGTCGATTCCGACCCTTTGCGACCCCATGGACCACTGTCCACCAGGCACTTCTGTCCTCCACCATCCTCCTCAACTCGCTTAGTAAAGCAAATTCCAGGACCTGAAACACCTTGGGCCTTTTATGTTAACACATTGCAAGGTTCTACGTATTTCAATATACAGTAATACCACGGATAACGCTAAGACTTGGTTCCACAAGTTTTGGTGTTATCCGATTTTTAGTGTTATCCGATCCATGTTAAAATCCTATGGGATGGATTAGATAACGTTAAAGCTCCATAGAGATACATTGTAACCGCACAGGCTTTAGCGGTTGTTATCCAATCCATCCCATAGGACCTTAACGTTATTCGATCCAATTCTCCACCCCAGATTGCTTAACGTTATGCGATTTTAGCGTTATCCGAGGTAAACATTATCCGAGGTATTACTGTACAGTTACAGTATTTTCAATTCTCTTCTTTTCACGGGCTTTCATTAATAAACATGTTCAACTGTCAGCCATGTTTTGGAAAAGCGACCTTGCTTTCAGACTTGGCTGAACCTAACTAATTGTTTGGAAATGTAATTTGCTCGTTCAAACGTCATGTTTAAAATATAATGTCCATTTTCAGGGCTGCCTTTTCTACACCTCTTTAGTTATTTTAGCATTCTATACATGAAGCATCTCGCATTTGGATGTATCTGCCTATAAGTCTCCCTCAGTGGTTTGTGCAGCTGGAATGTATATAGAGGGAAGTAGGTAAAGTGGGTGCGCCATGAAGGGACAGCAGCAGGGAGGAGAAAGAAATTCTAGCCCTCTTCTCTCCCTGCCCTGTTAGCCTTTCCTTAATTGTGAGCTCTGACAAGCTTGAAAGATCAATACTGCTGACCTTTCTCAGAGCTGAGGATCTGAAGCGTGACTGTTCAGGTGTGGCGGTGGCGGGAGCAGAAGATGGGTAAGGCCCCAACTCTGTTCTGAGGAGGGAGCAGATGATGCAGACTGAACTGCCTGGGTCTTTGGGCCTGGGTGATAATGATGGGAAGAGCAAGCAGAATTTTGTGTTAGCTGAATTCATTGGCTTCTCCAGTGGTTTTTGTAACAGTTAGTCTTAGCATCTGTATTCATGGGGAAATCATAGGTCACAACTCAAGGTCGGACTGGCATGGAACTAGTATGCAAGGTCCACAAAAGGTTTACACACACACACACAGAGGATCTTGGCTCAACTATCATTCCTTTTGCTTTTTGTCCTGAAGCAGAAGTCAGTTTATTTAAGACAGGATGTGAGTGAAGAAGCTAGCTGCTCCTCCAGTGGCTTAGTGGTGAAGATGCTAAGCTTGGAGACTGGAAGGTTGGGTTTCGATACCTGAGGGCTGCACTTGGGGACATGGAAGGAGCCTCATTAGGGCATCCCCTGAGTGGAGTTTCTTAAGCAAAAATCCTTTCAACCCAGAGTAATCTCTGACACGGAATTATTATTATAATGAAGAAGCTCTTCCTTGTGCAGGCCAATGAAAGCACATGGGCTTTCATGCCTGTCTAGCTCTCCGATAAAAGCCATGGTTGGGGAACTTGTAGCCCTTCAGATGTTGTTGGGATACATCAGCCATGCCCCACCTAAGTATCTCTAAAATCCTGATTCCCTACCCCCCACCCCGGGTGACATATAATTCTTATTATTCAAAACATGAACTCCTGTTCATGTGGAGGAAGTCTAAAACACCATTCACTGTTAACAACTCATTATTGAATTGCCCCCCTGTGGGTGGGTGTGGCTGTCCCATATTGGGAACTACAGGGCTACAACTTCTACAGGTTATGTTAATAACCTCTGTGGAAATCCTAGGAAGAGGCTGTGATTCAGGATTTGAATTAGAAAGAATCAGAGAACTAAAGAGGCAGGAGCTAGTGCTTTCAAAGAGGAGGATGAAGCCCTTGCCACCTGAGCGTAGGTAGTAGAATTTCAATGCTTTTGTGGCACTGCGAGGGTGAATCCACATGGTGACTATTTGTATTTGCAACTGTATTTCTGTTTTATTTTAGGGTTTTATAGACTGTGTCTTTGGAGCCATTTCCTTTATGTTGTGGATGTCCTACCTTAGTCAATAAATGTGTCTAGGACACTCTTCTCATTTGGCATCTGAGAGAGATTTGAATTTCTTTTTCTTTCATCAAGCAACTCTTGCTCTGGTGCTGGTAAACCAATAGCAGCAGTTGTCATTTTAAAGGATCTGGGGTGATTGACAGCTTGGACAAGCGTTCTCAGCTAATGCAGAATGGATTCATCAGAAGATGGGAGTTGGAGGAGGAATTAATTGCATGGCCCTTGTGGGAAGGGAAGGAAGGAAATTGATGGCAATCAGGTTGATGCCACTGTCACACATGCCCTCTTGCCAGTCAGAGCTCTTTATCCACACACACCCAATTTTCATGTTTATCTCAACTATTCAGACCAATGCAAGTGTGTGTGTGTGTGTTATGTGCTATCAAATTAAACCAACTTAAAGCAGCTCTAATTGGATTCTCAAGGTAAGTGAGATATTTAAAGACTGGTGTTTTTGCCGACATTTGCCAGTTCTACCCACTTCCAACCCCTGGTTAGCTTCTATGCTAAGTGGCCATTTGAATCCAGGTTTCCTGCATCCTAATCCATCTACTACTCCATACAGCAGGGGGTTCTCAACCTATGCCCTGCAGGCTGGATCATGCCCACAGCACCATTCCATCTGGCCCACACCCTCACTCCCGGTGCTGTTGCCGCCATCCTTTTCCCCTCCGCCTGGCTTGGCGTGTCCCCAGTGGTGGGCAGCAAAAAAAATTGCTACCACACCATGGGCCAAGCCTATGTTGTGGGCAATCAAGTAATGCCTGCTATATGGCCATATATACATCTGCAAACACAGGCAGCACTGGCTCTTGGCTGTAAATGGAGATTAGCACTGTACCCTAGAGTCGGATATGACAGGTTTTTGAGCAAGGGAGACCTTGAACCACTTGCAGGGACAAAACCTGACGTCAAACTTGAATAACAATCAGGGATCTTCTGTTATTAGGTAAAGGTGCAGAACTGGTGCAAACCTGCTGATGTTCACCACTGAGAACAATGGTATAAGAAGAGATGTGCATGATTGTACCTATGTAGAGATCCATATCTTCATGATACGCAGAAGGAAATGTGTGTCATTAGATACAATTTTGTGCTGTTTTCACCTATCTTTTCTATCCTCAAGAAACTGCACTCAATGTACCACAAAAGCCATGCTATACTCAGGTTCTAAAGACTAACCTTGGAGTTTTTGTTCTACCCTTGCTTTTCTCATGCAAATCACTGTCAAGTGTGCTTCAAAGGTCTTCTAAGAAAATTCTTCTAGCCTCTCAATTATTCTTCACTTGAAAGTCTCTAATTACTAAATTGATGGCTCTTTTCCTTGTGGATTAAAGCAGGGATTCTCAAAGTGCAGCCCATGGGCCGGATGTGGCCTATGGCACCATTTCATGTGCTCCCTCCCACGCCTCTACCAAACCAGGAGGTGGCATGTGTTGTAGGAAGGGCAAAATGGCCATCCAGCCCCCAAAGCTGTCTGAGGGGAAATGACCTGGCCCCCACCTTTAAAAGGTTGAGAATTCCTGGCTTAAAACCATCCCTGTGATCTATGAACAACCACACCCTGCTGAGGAAAGCTTGCACAGATGTCTTGTTAATTGGTAAAACTGCCTGCCTGTGCAAATTTGGAAAGCTGATGCTTTCTAGTAAATTAGGTAGGTGGCTCTAGGAATCCTAAGGAAAGAAAAATTAGGAATGGATAACTATAAATGGGCTAGTACACTACAAAAATCCTTTCCCACACATATTCTTTCCTAACATTTTTTAGGAACAGACTTTTTTTTATATCCTATGCTTGATTTCTGACTGATAAGGACTGTTTCCTGATAGAGAGTTTCTGGTGTTAGTACTCCAAAAGGCATTACACAGCAGCTAAATCTTTTCCTCCTTAAAGCATGTTTGTTTTGTTTTGTTTTGTGTGGGATGGGAAGAGGTAAAAAGATGGAGGAAGCATGCATTTTTTTTGTGGAAAAGCCTATAAATATAAACCCCAAATGTCAAAGTACTAAGCGTGAAACTACTAGATTTAAGAGAAAAAGAAAAAATATCATGTGAATTGAAAAATAAATCAAGGGAAGTTTTCCAAAAGACTTTGAACCCCCTCATAGAATATTTGGGAAAAAAAATATGGGGATAATATGATGTTATGATAAGGGTTGGTTGAAAAATATTTAAAAATTGAAGTTAAATTCTATAGTATAGTACAATATATAAAAGGTGTTATGAAATTATTTTATTATTGAAGGTTGCAGATTGTAATCAGGTTTGAAAAGGTTTAATGTATGAATCCCTGCTGTAGTCTTACAATTTGTTCTATATGTTTTATGTTTGTTTATGATGTTTATTTGTTAGAAATAAAAAAAATGGAGGAAACAGTGGGAAGGAACAGGAGGGCTTCAATAAGATGATGATGTCTGGATTCCACCTTCAGTACCTAGTAGATTTCCATGAATAAAGCAAGGTGACTACCTGATAAAAGACTCCTGTGGGAGCACATTCTGGTATCACCTCTATTTCACTCTGATGTCTGAAGACAGGTGCTGCTTCGTATTAGAGTTTCAGCATCTCATTTGAATATTGGGCTAGCACTCATACTGAACAATACAAGGTTTTGTGCTCTGCCATTAATACCTTACATTGATAGCTGGATCAAAGTACAGTAAAACCTCATATAACACTAAAACCTGGTTCCACAAGTCTTGGTGTTATATGATTTTTAGTGTTATCTGATGCATGTTAAAATCCTATGGGATCCATAGAGATACATTGTAACCACATAGGCTTTAGCGGTTGTTATCTGAAGCATCCCATAGGATCTTAATGTTATCTGATGCAATTCTTCCCCCCAGATTCCTTAATATTATGCGATTTTAGTGTTATTCGATACTAATGTTATATGAGGTATTACTTGTATAGTGTTTAGTCAGCATACATTTGTAATTTTTGTCCACACGTTTGCAGAACGGTGCATATGTCCCTTCTGTTTCCACCCCTTTGCGTTAGGTTAAACTGAGGGGTGGTCGGGCTAAGAATCATTCATCTACTTAGTACATGTCACAGCTGAATGGGAATTTTAAGCTAGGTGTTTCTGCTCCATGCCCGATGCTATTTCATCAATACACAATATATTTATTTATTTATTATATTCACATTTATATGCTGCCTCCTTGATTGCTCGACTCTGGGCAGCTCACATAACAGGAAAACATCACAAAATCGTCACAAAATTATACAAATCATAAATACAACATTATAAAGAAAGAAAAACATCATAAAAACATTGCAAAAAAAAATCCCCATTCATTTAAAAGGTCCATATGTTCAATTCAAGAGTCCATACCATATTTTTTGTTCTGTTTTCTTAATAAATAACATTTTCAAATACACTTCCTTATAGTGTATTTGCCTGCAGTTTAATGATTCTTAAGCCTTAAATCTCCTTTGTTCTATACCATGTTTGTAAAGGTCTTAACAGTTTGGCATTAAGATACAAGCATGGCATTGACCAGCCGCCATGTCTCCAGAGTAGAAAAAGTTGGCATTTCTCAGGCTCTTAAGGACTGCAGCTGTACAGGCACCTCCCTATTGTCTCCACTCATGTTCTACAGCAGCTAAAGAATGCACAAGTTGTCTGGGCTTCTGCATGACTCTGCCTTTGTCCCTGTCTCTTGGGACACCTGCTTGGTCACACTCTCTAAGCTAGACCTGCCTCAGGTCCTTGGCATGAACTGGATTCCATAGCTAAGAATGGCTCCCTAGCCAAACCAGAACCGGCAGCCAGCAGAGTCATAATGCCAGGGCAATCTCCCAGTAAGTTTCCATGCATAACAATACACACAGTATACCCAGAAGATCTTACAGTGTCCTCTTCTACCGACCACATTGGGACATACAGGCGTTCCCAACCTTTTCAAGCCGGGGCCTGGGTCACACTCAGTCAGTTTTGTAGGCTGAACAGCTATTTTGCCCTGCCTGCACAATGGGGGCTGGCCATTTTGTCTCAATAGCTTCAAAGGGGTGGCCATTTTGTTTCTTGAATGCCCTTGGAGGGGTGGGGGACCACATGAAATGGTGCCGCAGCCTTAGGCTGGGAACCCCTGCTCTAGAAAGTAGGGGTGTGTGCAGTGGTGGGCAGCCAAAAAATTTACTACCACACTGTGGGCGGAGCCTACGTCATGGGTGGATCCAACATGGGCAGAGCCAATGTCATGACGTTGTGGGCGGAACCAATGACATGGGCACAGCCAAAGTAAAAAAGTAAAAAAATAAAAAAAAAGACAGTAGACATAAAAATAGAAATAAAAAACACATAAAAATACAAATTAAATAGACATTAAATAGAAATAAAAAACATAAAAATACAAATTAAAATAGACATGAAATACACATAAAAACACACTACATAAAACACCCACCCACCCCTGTGCTGTTACAGTTGCAGAGCCCTTAAGGAGGTAAAGCTGTTTTACATTAAGGCGTACTACCCTAGAGAACTGGTTAGGCAAAGACTTAGTACCTAACATCTTTAACTGTTGAAAAGTTGCAGAGTATTTTAGTGAGATATATGAGGTTATTATCAGCTGTGTTAGATTTGATTATTTTTCAAACCAAAGCTTAAAGTTTATTCTGGCTAATCTTTCTCACACTAGGTCAGATGGAAGGAACTACAAAATGAACTCACCACAAGGTGGCTTAATTTGGGGAGTTTAGAGTCTGACCTAGACACAAAAGAAGACTGATTTTTAGGGTGAATTGAAATGCCCTTTCTCCATCTCTTTTTCAAAATATGCAGAAACCTGTCAGCTGGTAAAAATTAGTCATTGAGGACTAAAATACTCTGAAACTTTTAAACAATTAAAGATGTTAAGTACTAAGTGTTTGCCTAACCAGTTCTCTAGAATACAGTAGTATGCCTTAATGTAAAATACCTGTACCTCCTTAAGGGCTCTCCAATTGGAGCAGCAATTGGAACAGCACAGGTGTAGCTTATTGATGAGGTAACTCCAAGACTTTGCTTAAAAACTCCAAGCCAGGCCACCAGGCCTGTCGGCCAGGGTAATTAGCATACATCCAATTGGTTCCTAGTGTTGGGACAAACAACTCTGGCCCTATTGATGAGGCCTGGTGCCTCCCAGTCTGTCTCTTCCCATCCGGGTCCCAGGGAGTAAAAACAAACAGGTGGCCTTTTGGTAGCACAAGAAGCCACATTTCTACTATAGTCTAAAACCTAATAAACTCCATTTTGGATATGTGAAGGACTTGGGGCCTCATTATATTACACTTTTGTGAACAGAGAGGTTGCATGCATGGCAAGGTGTGTGCCTCCCTAATATAGAGGATAACTACTCCCTGTGGTTGTGGGGAGGCAACAGGAACTGTCATGCGCTGTGCTCCATTTTATGCACCAAGTGCCACTTTCTACTCGCAAGACAGAACTTCCAAGGTTAATGATTCATGAGCCTTAAATGTAAGTGAAATAAGGCCAAAGAGTGAGACAACCCCATGCAATGTACCAAAGAGTGAGACAGACCCAATGCCATGCACCTTCTCATTTGAATTATAGTTTCTCTGTGTTGAAATTTACTTACTGGTGCCAGAGTGCTGTGACTGGATGCTAAGTTTGTGTGCGCCTTCATTTCACTATGTGGGAGAGTTGGTGGTGGAGCAACTATTTCTTTTATAGCTTCCATGATGGACTTCAGTTGGAGGGGAAATATTTGTATACCAGCTTGGGGTAAGTGACACTACCATCAAGGGTCTTAGCTTTGTAACAAAACTTTTCTATCTCTATGGCTTTCCCTTTGCTCTGCTGTCTTCTGTTGACCCATTATTTTATGTTTATTAGCGATGCATCTTACACTAGCAGTGTTTGCACTGGTGCATCAGAGGAGAGTCATCATTCTCTTCATATAGGCAGATTCTTGCTTAATGCAACATTTGCTGAGCTGGAAATCAGGAAGGCTGTGTGCGATCAAGCCTAAAGACTGAATAGAGTTAAAAATAACATCATTTTTTCTCTTCCTAACAAGTGAAGGAGGATATCATCATGCTTCTTCCAATAACTGGAGGATGCAATGCATTGTTGTTTTTTTGTCTACAATTACTGTATATTATTATATTGTATTGCTCGTTACATTTTATTGTTTTTTGCTGTATAGTGTTCTGTCCCATTGTTTTGTTACATTCCATTGTTATCTTTTGAAACTGTTATGATTTGTGATAATGATATGTTTATTATGACTGTGGAACCTGTATTTGATATGTTTATTGTTACTGTGTTGAACTTATAATTGTATATTTTTGTATCTCTGTTAGCCGCCCAGAGTTGCTCTCCAAGTGGGGTGGCATACAAGTCTAAAAATTAAATTAAATTAAATTAAATTAAATTAAATTAAATTAAATTACAGACTATGTAGGAACCTGAGAAACACAGAGATGAACTGTGTCATGCTGCAGAATAGTCTGCCACTAAAACATGTGCGAAACATGGTCACCTACCTCTGAGGTTGGTCTTATCCATGTCAGGCAAGACAGAAAACAATTTGTTTATACACATCTATCTCAAACAGCGGGACACTGACTGGGTTAGTCATAATATTCTGAGAGCTGTATGCATAAAAAAATTATTTTCTTCCTATAATTGTCTCACATTGAATTGGTGTAATGTACTGACCTGTGGCGTGCTACATTGTGGTCTTCTAGGGTGGATCAACCCATTTTGACTTCAGTGCAGTCCTTATAGCTGCTTGCTTTTTCATTTGCTTTTCATATACCTGTCCCATGGCAGCACATAAATGCAGGTACAGTATCTTTGATTCTAGATCAACTTTGAAAGAGGGAAATGGGATGAGGAACTTGGACTTCCCCACTAGAGAGGAAGTAGGAAGTGGAAGGGGTTACAAGCCTGACTTCATCAGATTTAGGAAAGAGTGCTATCATTTCTGTTTCCACAAAAAGAGGAGTTAAACCATATACTGTACAGTAATACCTCAGATAATGTTTGCATCAGATAACACTAAAACTGCATAACGTTAAGCAATTTGGGAATTTTTTTTGCATTGCATAACATTAAATCCTATGGGATTCATCAGATAACGTTCACTAAAGCCTGTGCCAGTTACAAGCTATCTCTATGGAGTTTTAATGTTATCTGATGCATCCCATAGGATTTTAACGTTATCTGATGCATACATCGGATAACATTAAAAATCGGATAATACTAAGACATGTAGAACCAGGTTTTAGCATTGTCCGAGGTGTTACTTTATACTCTGCATATGACTGCATGTTTGTCTCTGCGTGAAAGAAAGTAGATCTCATGAATCTTATAGAAAAATTGTGCATCTGTTTTGTTATAATACGGTACCATAAATGTTCAAGCAGGAGCAGAACTGACACTGTGTGTCCATTAGAGAAAAATATTTTGTGCAAGTGTGATTGTTCTGCTTTATGAATAAATCTGGATCCCTAAATACACTGCCCATGTCTACATTCATTACTACCTACATATCTATTCATACATGATATTGCATATACAGCAGTGATGGGATGTCCCCGGTTCCAGACGGTTCCCTGGAACCAGTAGGACCAATTCTGGAGGGTTCTCCGTGAGGGGAGTCCACTTTTGGGGCGTCCGGTTCCGGACGCCTCACCAAAAGAATTTTTTTTTTAAATCGGAGCTAAAATGGCTCCAATTGACTGCGCATGTGCAGAAACTCAATCTGACACATTGTTCATTAGTCAGATTGAGTTTCTGCACATGCGCAGTCAATTGGAGCCATTTTAGCTCCAATTAAAAAAAAAATTGTTTAGAGCTTTCAGGGTGGCGGAAGCGGCACCAGCCCTCTGAGAAGGGCACCTCCCCCGCAGCACGTTGAGGGCTGCCTGGGCCGTCTGCTGCCAACAAGCCCCATGCCCTGGGGACGCCCGGCGCAGCGCACCGCTGACGCCTCCTCCTCCGCCGGGCGTTGGCCTGTGGGCTGGGTGCCTGCAACCGCCGCCTACCGCTGCCGGAGCTGCCGTTGGCTACATTCCTGTGGCCTCCTCCTTGGGCCGGTCCCTTTTTAGCCCGGCTGCGGCGCCTGGCGGAGGAGGAATGCAGGCGGCGGTGGTGCGGCATGGGGACGGCCCAGGGAGGCTCGGCAGCCGTGGCTGGAGCCACTGCTGCCCGCCGCCCCTGGCCATGGCCGGAGCCAGGCTAAAAAGGTACCGGCGGCCCGAGGAGGAGGCCACAGGGGTGCAGGCAGCTCTGGCGGCGGCAGCGGCGGCTGTGGACGCAGTCGGGGTGCCGGGTCCCAAGAAAGGTAAGCGAGGGGTAATTTATTTGTGTTTTGGGTGGGTGGTTGTTTTTATTTTATTTATTTATTTATTTATTTGTGTCTGGGTGGGTGGGCTGAGAGGGAGGGGTGTGTGTGTGTATGTTTATTTTTATTTTTTATTTATTTTTGGCTTCGGCCATGACGTCATGACGTCATGACATTGGCCACGCCCATGACGTCCGTGACGTCATGGCGTGGTAGTAGAATTTTTGTCATCCCATCACTGATATACAGGACACACACACACACACACACACACACACACACACCATATCCTCAGGTTCTGTATCCATTATTTCAGTTATCTGCAGTTCTAAAAATATTCAATAAAAACCCTGAAATACAAAAAATACCATATGTATTTCTATGGTGCATTACCAGAGCTGGCCACTAGAGCTACTATGTACACAGTAAAATACTGTAAGTGGAACCTCGGTTAACATAATTAATGCATTCTCCGGGATGTTTCTTACAGTGAAAATTACTTTAACCAAATTTCCCATAGCAATGCGTTGAATGCAATTTCCCATAGGAATGCATTGAAAATCAAAATACTTTAACCGAAACATGGTTTCCTATAGGAATGCATTGAAAACCAATTAATCCTTTCCAGAACATATTCCGTAAACTGAGCCACTATTTTCTATGGATTTACGTTTGTTATGCAATTTTTATGTTAAACAAGCCTTTTGTTAACCAAGGTTCCACTGCACAGGGTTCACTGTTATTCACAGTTTCAGGTATTCATGAATGGTCTCTGAACAGATCCCCCATGGATACAGGGGACAACCTGTGTATAAAAATATGTTATTATTCCTAATTAAATTATTTTTTCTGCATTTAGGAATAATTAGAAGTATTCTCATACACATCAGATTGTGCATGTATATCGGTAAGTACCTTACATGCACAAGAGTATGTATGTGTGTTAGCTGATAAGTTTCCTCATGGGTTTTTGTGACTGCTCAGTATGTATGAGATCACTGTGCCAGATCTCTTAGGTATGCTTAATCTGCTCGTGTTCAAATTCATCAACTTGTGCATAATTTACCTCCTTTTGCCAAACACATCATTTAGGCCATTTGATTAACTTTTTAAGAAAAACAAGTGGCTGTGACATTTCTTCTGTAGCATTCAGGAAGAGAGAATTTTGTTTAAGGCTGCAGTTCTAAGCATACTAACTGAGGAGTAAATGCTATTCAGCATGGTAGAACTGATTAAACTGACATAGGCTTACATTGTAGAATCAGGAGTGTTATTTTAAATCCAGTTCTTTAAAAAAGCTCTGGCTTATAAATGTGGGATATTGTGCTTCTGTATCCATAACTCAAAACTCAAAAAAAGAGTCAGATATTGTTCCACAATATCACGTCCATGTTGCCAGCAGGAAAAAGGATACCAAACCTAACATAGCAAAGGACAACTTGAATGTTGATAACACTAAAGCCATAATCAAGATGGCCCTCTTATGCTATGGTCATTCACAAAGAGACACGAAACAGGAAATATCCCAGAACCTAATTCTTTTCTCATTGGTTAACTACTTCTTACTCACTGTCGGAGTCTGGGGTATAGGCGGCAGACAAGGCAACATGAATGCCAGGACCCAGGAAAATCTTTAAAATGTCATTGATAATCATACAGTCCAGAAGTACAGTACTGTATATGATTCTAAACGTGATCATTGGTGGTGGGATGAAAAGAAAAAGGGAGAATTTCAAAAGTGAAGGATTTTTTTTTTCATATGAAAAGCCAACCAGAGGATATGGGTTATAGTCTTCCTGCTGGGTAAAGCAAGAGCTGCTCAAATTGAATTCCTGCCTTTTCAAAGTGGGCAGAGAGGAGACTTTGGAGACTGTTAAACAGTGCCTCACCCTTTAAGAGCAAAACTCACCAACACCCAGGCCTTAGTTGCTCTCCTCATTCAGTTGGTGAGGGGGGTATGCAGAAAGCAAGGGTAAACAAATAGTTGTAAAGTACAGTACTGTACTGTTCTTTCTGGCAAACTTCTACTGAGCACGCTCCAGAGTTGTAAAATGGCTGATTTTGTGTGGCTTAGTTTCAAATATTTCCACAACTACTGGATGGATTTGCTACAGATAAAAGAGGAGGGCTACCATAATTACTGTCATTTTAAGATTTAAAAAATAGTGTTTGAAATATATTTCAATAGTTTCTGAATATGTTCTGAGAAAAGGTTGATTGTGTCTAAGGACATTTAAAAAAAACAATTATATACTTAAATCATAACTTTTAAAATATTCGACCAAATGTCACCAAATTTGGAACAGAACATCAGACGGTCTACTCCTATTATACCAAAGTTGATGCTGATCCAAAGTTCACCCGTTTTTAGAACGGCTTTGAAGAATGTTGATTGCTCTGTCATACCATATCATTTCTGCACAGTCACATACCAATAATAGCATGCACCCAGGTAATCCTGAATTTGGCAGATTGCCACGTTTCTGTCAAGCATTTATTACCCCAACTCCTCCTTTGAAATCTCCAGGCCGTCTTCTTTCCTACCCCAAAGCCAGTAGTCTTGACAGCCCCATCACCTGTCTGGTTGCCTGTCAGGTATTTGTCTCACGGAAGTGGGGGAAATGCCAACACTGTATTTCTATGACAACTCATAAACAGAACTGGAAGGAAGGGCTCAGCCCGCTCTGGCGAGTGTACTGAAATGAGAGACTGAATGTAGAAGAAGGCAAAGCCAAGCCAATTCTTCTCTGCTAATTGCTTTCTGAGGACACTTGGTGGTACATTCCCTGTCCTTAACTTCAGTGACAGGTAGATGGAGAGCATGGGTGGGCATGGGGGGGGGGATTCTAGGCCACAGTTAAGGGGGGGCACCTTTCTAGCAGTGATGGGCCCCCAAACTCAGTCATACACACAGTTGTCAAATGTGGGTTTCCTTCTCCCTTTCTGGCCCCAAGTGAGAAAAGGAAAATTTGACAGTTTAAAGCCAAATCTTTTACTGAATCGATCAGAGACATGAGGTAAATCCTCCCTCCCTCCCTTCCTAACAATCGATCTTTTCAAAAGAAGAGAACAGAAAATCTTTAATGGACGTAAGAAACCAGTCTCTCTCTCTCTCTGTAGCTGTGTGCATACACAAAATGACCTGTTGGGGTAAAAGTAGGCCCAGAAATGCCCTGTACCCTGGTTTCCATGGCAGCAAAGGGGAGGAAGGAATGAAGGTTAGTCAAAATAGTTAAGAGTACTGTGAGGTATTAAGAAAGAGTGAGACTCTGCTTTGCCACCTCCACCATAGCTGCCTGGCACCAGTGGTGGGCTGTCAAAATTTTTGCTACACCTCCACGGGCAGAGCCAATGTCATGACATCATGATGTTGTGGGCTGAGCCAAAGAAATAATAATAATAAATAATAAATAAATAAATATTAAATAAAAATACACATTAAAATTAAAATAATCAACCAACCTACCCACCCACCCCAAACACAAACCCATCACTTACCCGGCCTGGGGTCGGGGAGCAGGCAGTAGGCAGGCAGGCACTAGGCAGGCAGGCAGGAAGTGCGGCAGCGCGGTGGCAAGCCGCCACTGTGGCAAGCCGCCACTGTGGCAAGCCGCCACTGTGGCAAGCCGCCACTGTGGCAAGCCGCCACTGTGGCAAGCCGCCACTGTGGCAAGCCGCCACTGTGGCAAGCCGCCACTGTGGCAAGCCGCCACTGTGGCAAGCCGCCACTGTGGCAAGCCGCCACTGTGGCAAGCCGCCACTGTGGCAAGCCGCTGCAGCAGTGCAGCGGCCTAACAGCGCTGCCCAGCCTGGCGAGGAAAGGCCGTCGCCGCTTCTCCAGGCCATCCTGCATCCTTTCCGGGCAGTGGCTGCCCGGAACTGCGCATGCGTCAAACCTCCATTTGATGCATGCACACTTCTACACATCCGGAGGGCGGCCAGAGAGGTGACTGAACCGGTCACCCGGGGGTTCTCTACTCCTCCCCCCCCCCCCGTGATCCCCTCCGGAAAGCTGCTACCGGTTCAGGTGAACCGGTCTGAACCGGTAGCAGCCTACCACTACCTGGCACCCAATTCTTCTTTAACTACACCCCCCCGCAGACTTTTATTAGCTAAACCCTGGTCTGAGCAGGCTTTCCTAGACTCTTTGTGCTTGGCTGGGCAACATTCTTGCCTACTCCTAGAAGATTCCCTTTTGTTTGTTGTTGTTCAGTCCCACAGTCGATTCCGACCCTTTGAAACCCCATGAACCATTGCCCACCAGGCCCCTCTGCCCTCCACCATCCTCCTCAACCTGCCCAGCTCTGTGCCCACTGCGTCTACAATACCATCTAGCCATCTCAGTTTCTGCTTCCCCCTTCTTCTTTTGCCCTCCACCTTTCCCAGCATCAAGGCTTTCTCAAGTGAATCCCCTCTTCTCATTTGATACCCAGAGCATCTTCATCTTTACTATTTGCCCTTCTAAGGAGCAGTCAGGGTTGATTTCTTCTAAGATTGACCTATTTGTTCTCCTCGCTGTCCAGGGGACTCGAACATCATAAGCCTGAAACCAAAAGAGCATTTATGTTTCAGCACTGGAAGATCCACCATCCAGCAACAGACAAGCTGGAATTGTACCAGGAAAGGTAATGTGTCAGTCCAGAGACACTGGGCAGTAGATGGATGGAAACAGAGCCATAGAGCACCTGCACCCTGAAATGAGAGAAAGCTGAGTCATGGCCATAATAATAATCAGTGCTGCTATTGCTACTAAAACTACCAGTACTCCCATCCATTTTCCTATTCATATTCTGCTGGTTCTTCTGATTATTTCTTGTTATTGGGGAAATTCACTACTTCCTGGAAGAAGGCATTTTAGACCAGTCTTTCCCAAAATGGTGCTTTGAAGTTGTCTTGGACTCCAAAGTCTCTCATCCCCAACAGGGCTGGTTGAGGTGATGGGAACCACAGGCCAGAACATATCACACTATACTATGGTCACCAAATTGAAGAAGGCTGTACCACATCTCCCCACCTCCCCTTCTTCTTCTTCCATGTCTAGGCCAAACTGAAACCACCTTTTGCAATTTGTTTGGTCTGACTTAGTGCGAGAAAGATTAGCCAGCAACACAAGGTTGATGTTACCAGTGAAACCTGATTGTGGTTCAAAAAATACTACAATCTTCAAGGAGGCAATTTCCATGTACCCCCCTCACCCTATATCAAGAGTTCTCAACCTTTTAAAGCCAGGGGCCGGGTCATGCTCCCTCAGACAGCTTCGGGTACCAGATGGCCATTTTGTCCTTCCTCCACCACATGGCACTTTCTGGTGTGGTGGAGGCAGTGGGGGGGGGGGGCACATGAAATGGTGTCGTGGGCTGCATCCGGGCCACAGGCTGCACGTTGAGAATCCCAGCCCTATGTGAATGTGAGATTTAAATTGGATACTGCAACTAGAATAATATTTCTTTATTTGGCTTTATTAACTCAAATTTCCACTAAAACCAAAGCTTGGCAAAGTGGTTTGGAGGGAGAGCAGGCAGGGATTTTTTATATACAGTAAAACTCCGATTTACGTATGCCTCTACTTACGTAAAAATCGGCATATGTAAGGATTTTTTGCATAAATCACATCCCAATTTATGTAAAAAATCGATTTACATAAGTTTTTTACTCAGTGGTGGGCAGCAACAGGTTCGCACACACCCCGGAGGAGGTTTATCAAAATTGGGTGGCCTCTGGGCAGGGGGGTGGCGAAATTGGGTGACCACGCCCACCTCCCTGCCCTGCCCCATCAGGTTTTGTCCCTGCAAGAAGTTCAAGGTCTCTCTTGCTCAAAAGCCAGTCATATTCGACTCTAGGGTGCAGTGCTCATCTCCATTTACAGCCAAAGAGCCAGCACTGACTGTGGTTGCAGATGTAGGCTCTGCCCATGATGTAGGCTCTTCCCATGATGTAGACTCCTCCCATGACACAGCCACCTCCCATCGTGTGGTAGCAAAAATTTTTTGCAGCCCACCACTAGGTTTACTTATGTTTTGTAAGTTTAAAATTGTGCCCCCGCCATTTTAAACTCTAAATTTTAAAATTGTCCGTCATTACCAGAGGTGGCCACTAGGGGTGAAAAGCTCAATTTTTTCCATAGGAATGCATTAAAAACCAATTTCAAGCCAAGACAAGCTCAGGCAGGGCACTCCAGAAAACACGGCAGTGCTGGGGCGGGGGGTTTCCTGCTCCCCCTACAGCCAGAGAAACTGCTCAAGAGGAAGCCAGCAGCATGGAAAAGATAAGCAGATTGTTTTGTCATTCTATTTGTGCTTATTATTATTATTATTATTATTATTATTATTATTATTATTATTATTATTATTATTATTATTATTATTATTATTATTATTATTATTATTATTATTATTATGTCCAGCCAGGACCATTTTTTTTATTTTTCAGTGCATCCCTATGGGTAATGCAGCAATTTACATAGGAATGTTTTTAATGCCCTGAGTCACCTCAGTGAGGAGGGTAGTGGATAAATATGAATAATAAATAAATGAATAATAAATAAATAAATAAAACCAATTTATGTAAATAGCTACAGAATGGACTTTTTACGTAAATCGGGGAAATACAGTATTTCAGTTCAAATGATAACTCTCAAGCCCTGCATGGTGTTCAATACAGCTTACCCTTAAAATCATTTGGGGAGAAATGTGCTTTTTATTTATAAATATCTAGTTCAGGGTAAGCAATTTTTAGCCCCCAAGGCTTGACCATAACTTTTTCATCCATTGTGCCCATATACAGCCCTTTTTTCTTTAAGCTTGATCACATTCAAAGTTTGTCCTTGGTTCTTTCCATAGGCAAAAATTAGCATTCAGGAAGTTTCCATACTGTGTTACAGTGTGACAAACAATCCCGGAAGGATGTGATCGGTTAGCTACTAACAAAAAGTGACTGCAGCTGGGTGGGTTTGAGATCTTGCCATCCCTCTATAATCCACTACATACCTCAGGCTGTCAGTTAACATTCTCCATAAGATCTGCTTTACATGCATTACATGTATTACATTACCTGTACAGTATTCCATTGCACATGCCTGTACATAGTTTTAAAAGGAAACTTCAAATGATCACAAAATAGGGTCCTGAAGAGGATTGGTCCATCAGTAGCTATTAGTTCTGACATCTAAATCTATACAGAACTTCCATATTCAGGGTCCATATTCAACCTCCATATTCATGCTGAGAGACACTCAACATGGCTTTTGTCTAGCTCCTCTCCACAACAATCCTGTGTAGTGGTCAGAATGAGAGTGTGTGGCTTATCCCACGTCTCCCAGTGAGTTTAATGGCTCAGCAAAGAATTGGCACTAGGTCTCCCATTCGATGCTCCCAAACCTGGCTCCCAAACAATGCAAGAGTGTGACTGTCTTCCTTCAGGTCCAGATTCCTGAAAGCAATTGGTTGGCCACTATTGGCAGCAAGACAACGAACCAGATGTCTGCCTCATCCAGACCTTGCTGCATTCTTCTAGCATTCTTAGAGCATAAATACAATTACACTCTGTTGCAATGGACTGCAGCTGGGACAGGGCGGCAGCTGATAAAACCAACGCCTCTGCCTCTCCAACCGGTGCCCGCTGGCCGGTGAGGAAGGACTGCAGCTGCGGGTGGTTGTTCTGTGATTGTAATGTTTTTGATAATGTGTATTGATGATAAATATTGTTGACGTATGATCTGTGATTAATTGTTTGGTATTTTATTGCATCTTATTGTCTTTTATTGTGCTTTATTGTATTATGGTTTGTGGTTACTGTGAGCCGCCCTGAGTCGCGTTTGCCAAGTGGGCGGCATACAAATCCAATCAATCAAATCAGTCAAATCAATTAACACATACTCATTCTAAACCTCATAAACACCCGTTTGCATCTGTTGTGTGTAATGACAGAAGCAGCTTGGTGTAAGACCCTGTCTTGTTATTGGTTTAGGTCTGGGAAGATCCAGGTTCCAATTTCTGCTGAACCACAAAGTTTGTTGGGTGGTTTAGCACATTCATCATTTTCTCACCTGGGCTATCTCAGAGGAGAGTTGTGAAGATAAAATGAGGGGTAGGAGAGAAAAGTCACTTTGAGCTTCTTAAATATGAACGAATGGATATCCCTGTGTTATTTAGACTCCAAGCATAGTTTCTGTAACGACTGTGGTTGCTTAGTGGTTAAGACACTGAACTTGATGACTGGAAGGTTTGCAGGTCAGCTGTTCGAGACCCGGGTACAGCATAATGGAGTGAGCTCCCGTCTCTGTCCCAGCTCCTGCCAACCTAGCAGTTGGAACACAAGAAATTGCAAGTAGATAAATAGGTACCACTTCGGTAGGAAGGTAAACAGCGATCTGCGCACTCCATTGTCTAGTAACATCTGCCAGATGACCATGGAAACATCTGGAGATGCAGACAGCGTTGGCTCTTTGGCTATAAACAGAGATGAGCACTGAACCCTACGGTCGGATATGACTGTCTTTCAAGCAAGGGCAACCTTAACCTATAGTTTCCATATTGCTTTGAACTACAGTTCCCAATTTCTTTGATCACTGGCAATGCTTACTAAGGCTGATGCAGTCTGAAATATTTACAGGAGCCCAGCTTGGGAAAATTCCTCAAGAAGAGTGACTGTATGGTAGACAAGAAGATGCTGTAACCATAACCCAGTGTGGGGGGAACGTCACTGTCTCTGTTCTAAAGATTGAATGAGCAGCCTCCATTGTACACTCCTAGAACTAAGTTGTTCTTCTCGATATAAGAATTGCTTGATGTTCCCAAGTCAGGTATGCTGATGAAGATTCTTTGACTCCTTGCAATTCTGGCTATTTTTTAATCACCCATTTTCTATTTGGATGGCTTTATTTCTGGACCTGCCAATAAAACTCTGATAAAATCCCAGCAATCTTACTCCTTGCTTTCCCAGCTGAAGAGGGAATTGCTGATTCAAGACAACTCAGTTGAGGCTGGGGTGACAGGGCAGGAAACTAATCAGGATGCCTTGTCTGGATACTTCCCAATAACAATAACAATAACAATAACAATAACAATAACAATAACAATAACAATAACAATAACAATAACAATAACAATAACAATAACAATAACAATAACAATAATTTTGTGTCAGAAATTATTCTGGGTTGAAAGGATTTTTGCTGGAGAAACTCCACTCGGGGGATGCCCCAATGAGGCTCCTTTCATGTCCTAAAGAGCTGGGACAGAGACGGGTGCTCAATCTGCCATGCAGTACCCAGGTCTTGAACTGTCAACTTGCCAGCCTTCCAGCTAACAAGGAGAGCTTCTTAACCACTGAGCAACTGCAGTCCTATGCTTCCTGAAGGGCTTAAACGAACAGAATGACCTGCTCACATCCATGTCAATCACAGGAACAGTACCTGCTAATAAGCAATGGTGATTCAGGGTCATGCTACATCATTATCTCTTAAGGGGATATGAAAGCAGCAAAGAGGCAGGCTTTTTTAAAATTAAAATTAATTTGCCTGTTAAATATTTAACACTGCCCTCCCTCTAGTCCTGTCATCCATCCTTGTTCTATTCCCATGAAGGAGGTCTACCTTGCTTCTTCCTCCAGCTTTGCCTAACTCGTTGGCTTCCACTTACATTCCATACATGGAAAGAGAAGGTTATAGTCCTCCCCCCCCCACTCCGTTTCAGCCATCCTAAATAACATGAAAGAAATTAGGATTTCTTTTATGAGGCTGAAAGATTTGCTCCAGACTTCCTGGCTTTAGTCCCAACTGGCCTGCTTGAACCACTTCTCTCTTTCCCTCTATGACCCCATTGTCTTTCTGCATTCCCATCACCTCCCTAATGGAGCTGTGATGCTGATGACTCTTGCCAGCCAAGCCGGATCAGGACTTTTAGACAGATGCTTGCAAGTAGAATTTTTTTGTTGTTGGTTTCTGGCTCTCTTGCTCAAGGCATAATGTGTAACAGAGGAGGACTTCCAAAGGGAGAGTTTTCTCACCCATCAATGCCATTGTTAGGCTGCCGAACACAATTGTCTGGTCAGTTAAAAATATACGCTAAAAAGCTGCAGCAGCCTGAATGATCCCTACAGAATTCACCATCTTTCTGGTGAATTGTTTGACAGGACGAGGAGCACAATTGGGCCAGGATCCCAGTAAGTATGCACTAAAAGAGAGAGAGAGAGAGAGAGAGAGAGAGAGGCTGTGGCTTGCTCAAATATAAACTCAATTCTTTATTGTCCCATTTCAAAAGATGGAAGACATTATATCAGACAATTAAGCAGGATTCGCCTATCCTCAGTGGTGAACTCCCCAGTGGCTCAGTGGGTAAAAGCACTGTGCTTGGAGAATGAAAGGATGGGGTTCAATTGCCTGAGAGCTGCACAATAGGGGACAAGAAAGGAGCTACATTCAGCAGTCCCCTGCAAAAATCCTTTCAACTCAGAGTAATCTCTGACATGAAAACACACACAGTGGTGGGAGATGAACTCTCTAGTGGTGTGCTGGCCCACAAGGATACAGAGGCTGATCCCAGTGCACCCCAGAGGCTGGCACATCCCCCCCAAGGCAGGCAGAGGTAATGGGAATGTATGGGTTTCTTCCACCAGGCCTCCCAATAGTTGCCCCCTGTCCAATGCCCTACCAAGGTGCCCAGCACTCCCCTGGAGCTCCCTTTCACTCTCCACTGGGCTGGCGGGCAATTCACCAGTCCATATGCAGTGTTCCCACCCTTCTTCTTGTGATAAAAAAAATACTAACTTTCAGAACTGATATCTGAAATGTTCATTTTAATTCCTCCCATCTCATGCCTTTTTCCTTTTGTGTTCTCTCTTTTATATTGTAAGTCTCAGGGCAGGGAGTCTTTTCTTGCTGAACTTCTGGAGTTCCTCTGGGGTTTTCTTTTATTTTTGGACTGAACGAGGAGGCTAAAATGAGACCAGCAATCCTTTGAGATGGGAAGACTCTCACGCTTCAGGAGGCTGAAGGAGGATTTGATTCTGCCCAATGGTGTAGGGTGGGGGGCAGGGGGCGGCCCGCCCCGGGCGGCACTTTTTGGGCTATGGGTGTTCTTGGACTACAATTCCCAAAAGCCCTAGCAGGAGCGGGTGCTGGTGTCCACCAGGGGGTAACAAATTTGACCTAAGCCCTGGGCGGCTGAAATCCACGCAATGCTACTGCGCTACAAATACCAGGAGAGCCATGCCAGCTCCCCTCCTGCTGCAGAAAATGGCAGAGCAGAAAAGTGGCCGGCATGGCTGGCCAGAACAAGTGCCCGGGTAATGCTTTCATTTCAGGAGGCATCCAATGAATAGCCCAAGCAGTGCTGTAGCATGAATCTGCCCACCTCACGTTGCAGGACATTGCCATGGGGTAGAAAATGTCTTAAGCAGGCAAACCACTACAAGCAGGAAGTGGCGCCTATTCAGAACAAGTTGCAAACTAGATTTGTTATTTTCCATGTGTTGATAGAGGGCTGGGAGAAACACATCCTGGGAAACACAGCCAGTGGCACATCCCAGTCATGCCAAATCAAAATCTCAACTTTAAGAGGAAGACCCATCTCAATCTCTCTCCCTTCATGTCTTCCAGAATTTAACAAGCAGAAAGTCAGGTGTGGTTCCCAACATGTGTCCCATGCGGCCACGCCCCACAGGGGGACTTCAGTTCCCAGAAGCCTAAGTCAGTACATTGGATGATTGGTGCTTTGGGGGAATTGACTTAGGCTTCTGGGAATTGAAGTCCAAAAACCAAAGGTTAGGAAACATTGAGTTAGTCTTTGTCTCAGCTCCTGCCAACCTAGCAGTTCAAAAGGAAGGAATTGCAAGTAGATAAATAGGGATCACTTTGGTGGGAAGGAAAACAGTGTTCCATGTGCTCCGGTGTCTAGTCATGCCTGCCACATGACCCCGGAAACGTCTGCAGAAGTAGTCAGCACTGGCTCTTTGGCTTTGAAACAGATGAGCACTGAACCCTAGAGTCGGATACTACTGGCTTTCGAGCAGGGGAAACCTTTACTTTTAATATTTCAAAGCAGCTTTGGAGAAAGAAGAAGAACACTTTCCTTCCCTGTCCTGAACAGGCTTGGGATATCAATGTGGGCTGCTCTGTAGTTGTTATTGCCATTGTCATTGTCGTGGTCATGGTCGTCATCATCATCATCTCCCAAGCCACTTCTGATGCAAAATTATCCCAATTTGCATGGGATTGGGAGACAGGTGGCTGAGTCAACAGCGCACAAGGAGATTGGGTTGATTAATTATGAATTAGGACAAATTGGCGGCCTGCTATTCACTAATCTATGTAAATAAGGATGATAATACCGCAAGTGCCTGTGCAAACAAGAGCTTGCTACAGAGAGATCTCTGCAAGTGGTGGGTCAGGGGAGACTTGGTGGCGCTATTAATTTTTATGGAGTGTCGGCATGAAATTTACATGGGCAATGAGAAACCCGGCTCCCAGGGTCTGCTCAGTTGAAGAAAAACAACTGATGGTCGATGCCTCCATTGGTCACTAACAAAAAAAAGGGGGGGTGGGAGAGAATGTTTTTCAGAGGGCAGAGGAGAAGGACTGATAAACTGAATAGTAGGAATGATGTCCCTGTTGTTTGCCTGTCTACCTACCTAACAGAATGTAAAGGCCACCGAGGCAGATCTTTTATTATTAATACTATCACCTAGCATTCTGGGATTCTTTTCCCGTGTGTGTGTGTGTGTGTGTGTGTGTGTGTGTGTGTGGTGGGGCACTGCTCAAGTTACAGAAGGAAAAGTAGGGGTGAGGGAGGCGTATCTCACAAATCTCATCGATTCTAGCCATGTCATGGGTCCTCTTACAGTTTTTGTAAAAACAATACAGAAGGTGGGCTGTGAGAAAAGGTAATCCTCGCCCCTCTTATATGACCACTACGTGTATGAACAGGAGGATCTTTACTATTACTTCAAGAAAATGCCCTCCATGAAAAAGGAATAGGTTTCTTCTGAACCAAATCATAAAAGAAGGGCGAATGGGAATACCCAAGAGAGATACTTTGAATATACACTGAGGCTATGATCCCATTATTAATCTCTGCCGGAGTAGACCTGGGATACACAATGAGTAGTGGATAGGGTGATGGGCTAAGACTTAGGAAACCTGAGTTCAGTCCCCTGTCTCTGCTACAGAGATGCAGAACTGGTGAAATTACTCCTTAAAAATCTTGTGTGTCTTGAAAGCTCTATTAGGGTTACTGTAAGTTGGTTCTGACTTGATGGCACCTAACAATAATGACAGAGTAGACCCAGTGACTCAGGTCTTGATCAGATGGGCATTTGTCCTGCTGCTTGGGGCACTGATTCACTCAGAGCAGACCGATCTGGCTCCAGAGTGCAGATGAGTAAAGGTCATTCTTGCTTGAAAGCCAGTCATATTCAACTCTAGGGTTTGGTGCTCATCTCCATTTATAGCCAAAGAGCCAGCGCTGTCTGTGTCTGCAGACATTTCCGTGGACATGTGGCAGGCATGACTAGACACTGGAGTGCATGGAACATTGTTACCTTCCGACCAAAGTGGAACCTATTTATCTACTTGCAATTTCTTGCTTTCGAACTGCCAGGTTGGCAGGAGTGGGGACTGAGATGGGAGTTCACTCCGTCGTGCAGTACACGGATCTCAAACTGCTGACCTGCCGGCCTTTCAGTCATCTAGTTCAGTATCTTGACCATCAAGCCACTGCAGTGCCACACTTGCACATTTTTCAGCCTCTGTCAGAGGCTTCTACTTTTTTGGTCTGAATATGTGTGCTCTAGTTTAGCCTGTTCCCAGTAGATGAAATTGCTGGGAATGGACAAAAACCGAGCCTTGCACCTTTCAAAGCTGTGAAGGCTGCTTCTGTTATCAAATTCCAGAATATGGGCAAATTGAATACTTCCTCTGCTCTTCTATGGAGGGGCAGAGGAAGTAGATATATTTTCCCTTCTGTGTTTGACCACTGATGTTGCACTGAATCACTTTTTTAAAACTTGCCTTTGCGATACCAATAGATAGGAACTGTGGTGGCTCATGTGGTTAAGATGCTGAAAAGATGACTGGAAGGTCGGAGTTCAATTCCTGAGTACTGCACTATGGAGTGAGCTCCCATCTCTGTCCCAGTTCCTGCCAACCTAGCATTTTTAAAGCAAGAAATTAATACGTCAGTTATGCCCGCTCCTAGACCGGGACTCCTTGCTCAATATCACACACGCTTTGATCACCTCCAGACTTGATTACTGTAATGCACTCTACATGGGGCTGCCCCTGGTGACCATTCAGAGGCTGCAACTGGTTCAGAATGCGGCTGCCCAGGTCATGATGGGGTGCAGGCTTTATGCTCATGCCTCACCATTGCTTCGGGAGCTGCACTGGCTGCCAGTGTGCCTCCGGGTGCAATTCAAGGTGCTGGTTATTACCTTTAAAGCCCCACATGGTAGTGGGCCAGGATACCTAAGAGATCGCATTGTCCCAAGGACATCTACCCGTCCCACTAGAGCAGACCAGAGAGGCTCTCTGGTTGTGCCATCAGCTAGAGAGGCCCATCTCTCTAGCACTAGAAGGAGGGCCTTCTCTGTGACTGCTCCGGCCCTGTGGAACCTCCTGCCAACTGAGCTGCGCCTCCAGGCAGAGCTGCTGCCCTTTTGGAAGGGTGTAAAAACCTGGCTGGCAGGGCAGGTCTGGGGTACTGGAGGTACAACGACCTCAGCCTGCTGGCTAGTTTGACCTCCTCCAGTGCTCCATTAAGTTCTTAAGTTCTTAAATTATAAAGTTTTAGTCATAGTTTTAATTGGTTTTAACTGTGGATTTTGAGAATTTTTAGAATTTTAGCCTGTACTGTTTTGATGTTTTTTAGGATGTGTTAAACCGCCCTGGGTCACCTTCGGTGAGAAGGGTGGTATAGAAATTTAAATAAATAAAATAAATAAATTGTAAGTAGATAAATAGGTACCATTTTTGTGGGAAGGTAAACAGCATTCTGGTGTTCAGTCATGCCTGCCACATGTCCACAGAAACATCTGCAGACGTGGAAAGTGCCGGCACTTTGGCTATAAACAGAGATGAGCACTGAACCCTAGAGTTGGATATGACTGGCTTTCAAGCAAGGGTGATCTTTACTGATAGATATTGCAGCTCCAGGCAGATTCGTGATTGGTATTACCTACAAGGTTTAAAATTTTTAAAAAAAGTTAATCTAAGTGATTCAGTGCATCACTCAAGGTCTACCACAAACACAAAAAAAACTGCATCCCCTCCACAGAGTGTTCAATTGATAGCAGAAGAAGCTGGACTGAAGAATGTTGCTTGAGATGAATACGCTATTTGGATGTGAAGATCAACATTAATGGCATTTCACTTCTCTCTTCAACCTCAAATAATACTGTTTAGATCTCACCAGCTCACAGCAAGCCAGTATAGTTGCACTTTCAATGAGATTTGTTTAAGAATTGATCCACCCTGTAGCTATTGATTCAACAAGTCTATTTTTAGTTGGGACTATCAGTTTGATTCTGGTCTGAGTAGGAAAGCTCACATGACTACTGGCCATATATTTCGAAAATGTGCACTCGCTCAATCCACTTGAAACTCCAGTACAATGTTCAGTTTGGAGTTGGATCCTGGAAGGTGAAAAACAGAAAAGAACTGCTGGTGTTTATTGTACATACTGAATTACTCTGCTTGCACCACAGAATTTAGCCATCAAAACTCAACACTCAATATCACAAGCGATTTATTGTAAGTGGAGATCTCTAGGCCAATTAATGTGTTACAAGACATGATGAGGAATTGGGTGGGTAGGAAGGCGATTGTCTAGAACAGTGATGGCGAACCTATGGCATGCGTACCAGAGGTGGCACTCAAAGCCCTCTTTGTGGGCCCCTGTGCAGTCACCCCAGCACAGAGTTTACCCTGCCCCTCTGTCCAGCAGCCCAATGGAAGTGTTTCCTCCCTCCCCAGTTGCTGTGTTGACACTTTGCAATAAATAAGTGGATTTTGAGTTAGTTTGGGCACTCAGTCTCTAAAAGGTTCGCTATCACTGGTCTAAAAGATGTTGTCAAACTCTAGATATCATGAATCCCAACCAGCATGTCTAGTGCTGATGGATCATGGGACTTGTGGCCCAACTGTTTCTGAAAGGCCAGCAGTTCTCCGTCCATTAGTAGACAGAAGGCATTTCTGTGTAGGATTTGACATAAAATTAGTGTTGTTTCTAACAGAGCCAAATACACAGATGGATCAGCATAAGAACATACATTGCAAAACCACAGTCACTTGCAGCCTTCCAGAACTAGGAAATAGAGTGAAATTTGGCAGGAGATCCATCATGCAATCAGGCATGATGGATCTTCTGCAGAGGGGCATCACGCTAATTCCTTGAGGAATGTGCTTTTCATGCAGGAAGTCCTCAGAATATCTCAAAAGTGTTTCTTTTGTCCTCAAGATTCCCAGGGTATATTCCTTTGTGTGTTTCAATTGAATGTGGTGATGGTAAAAATTTTGCAGAAATATTTCATCATCCCGACTAGATTTTATTATGATGCCGATGCTACCACCTGGTGTTTCTGAGCCCTTCCTACAATGAGAGTTTCCAGGTACTGTACTGTACTTCAATTCTTTAAAAATCAGATTAAAAGTTGCTTATATTATGTTGCTTCCCCTTGTAATGCTGTCTTAAGGTGGGGTTGGTTTGCTGTTTTGGGAGGATGTGTGTGCACATGGTTTTTATCATTTTTAAAGCCTCTTCAGAGGCTGCCTGAGGCCAACCAGATGCATCTAATATATTTTAATAGCAACAGCAAAAAGAGCATATTAGTATTAATAACTTCTATTTAGTAAGCCACTGCTGAGCTTAGGTGTGAGAAATCATGATTTAGCTGTCAGCAAACGAATGCTTCACAAAGTAACAGAAAGGGCTTACATTAAGGATGGGCCAATTTGCCTGCCGCCTCCTTGAATGCACACCTTAATACTGTATGGTGAAGGGGTTTGTGTATGTCAGTGAAGTTGAGAACAATGCTGTTAGCTGACTAGACTCGATTACTAACCTGGATTCCTAGTATGGTCACCTAAGGCAAGAATGGTTGCACCTGAGACACCAGTTTAAGATGCATCCACCCTCTTCAAGGGTAATGGCCACATCAACAGAAGGTAATAGATAGTTCCAATTATGAGGGGGCTGGCATCTACTGGGCAGCAGTGGTTGGTTAAGGTGTCAATGGCGGAGGAGGCAATGGCAGTGAAATTCAAGCTAACTTTTGTTAGTACTGCACAGACAATGACAAGCCACTGTTGAACTTTTCTTGCCTTGAAAACTCTGTGATGAGGTAATTCAAAATTAATCAAGAGATAGTGCTGGAACATGAGACTCCCAGGGCAGAAGGCACTCAATAATCTAGTGAATATCAAAGAATAAATAAGAATAGCATGGTTGCTGATGCCACAAATAGACTAAATCTGAAAGGATATCTAGTAACTGAAATACCTGTACACATAAGTGAAAGGAAAGTCTGATGCACATGACATATATGTTTGGAACATGATAAGTAGGAATCAAGGCAAATTGGAAACCATAAATCAAGAAATTAAACACATAAACATCGCAATGCTTAGTGTCAGTGATTTAAAGTGGACTGTAATGGGATATTTTCAGTCAGACAGCTAGTATTCTGTTTTGAAAATGACCAGTTCAAAAGAAATGAAGTAGATCTAATACTAAGGCAAGATATAACACAGGCACTATGGGGAATGAATGTTAGACATTTCTAACAAAATAATATCAGTCATTCTTCTTGTTCTATGGCATCCAAATCTGAATATCGGCGATCCTCATGGCAATCAGCCATGAAGACTGTCCTGAGACTATAATGCAGTGGGCTTTCATCTGCCTTCTGCATCGCAGCATGGCACTCAGTTCTGGGAGTCACTTTCTGGTCTTAAGCCCTTTTGGCACATAAATTCCTCATCAGCCCCAAGCCAGGATTGATGAAGCTGCTGCCCTCCATCAAGATGGATTCAAGTGGGATTTAATCCACCTGGGGACCATTACCCTTCCCTGTGGCCTTCGGCACCCAAGCCATTAGTCCTCAAGGTTGTCAGGTTAGTTAACTGCTGCCTGACACTCTGCATTGAGTCACTGGCAGTATGGTCTACTCTATTACTGTAGCAGGATAACCTGGCCATACAGGAACATTGGCCATACTCCACTGAAAATCTATCAACCATCATTGAAGTCTGTGCTCCAACTGCAGTTCTTGAAAAACATGCAATTGAAGGCTGTTATGCAAACATCTAGGAGAAAATTCATTGCATATGAAAGCCATTCATGTAAACTTATAATCATAGATGACTGAAATGCAAAAGTAGAAAACAAAATCGGTAAAGTCAGGTAAAATTTAGTTTGTAACCACCAGAGTTGGAGTGAGGTACCTAGCCTTTGTGAACAGTGCAGTCACAAGCATGACAAGATGTGTGCCTCCCTAGCGTAGAGAAAACACAGCTCCTTGTGGTTGTGGGGTGGCAACAGAAAGTGTGATGCACTGTGCTCCATTTGTGCACAAATTGCCACTTTCTATTCGCAAGGCAGAATTTCCAAGGCTCTGACTTGTGAGCTTTAAATGTACATGAAATAAGTCCAAAGAGTGAGACAGCCCTATGCCATGCATCTTCTCATTTTGATTGTGGTTGTCATACTTCAGGCACATCACAAGAAAACCACATGCTCAATAAAAAACCACATGCAGCAATAAAAGAGGAAGCTCAAATATGAAATGGATTTACCGGTACTCCCTAAAGAAAGCCTCAATCTTGAATTTTCAATAGCTAAGTAGGGCTTTTGCGGGCAAGACATTTAGGAGAGTAGTCATTCATAAGGTCCCCATAAGTCAAAGATGACTTGATGGCACATGATATTAACAATAACAAATGTAGCCCTTCCCATGCTTTTGGATTGCAGCTTCCATAAGCTCCTGAGATAGGGAGTTATAGGCAAAAACAAACAAAATCATCTGAAAAGCCACAATTACAGTACTTAGTTGGAGTTGGGACTTATCAGAGTTGACCCCCAGAACATAAAATTTAACCTTGAAGCATGTGGAAGATTAATAAGATCATAATAAAATCATTAATAAGAGACTGCCATAGACCAGCAAAGGAGACATCTTGTCCAGCATGCTGGCTTCAACTGCAATTGGTGAACATAATATGGGATACCCACAAGCAGGATCTGGATGCTGATGACTTCCTTTGCTGCCTGTTCCCTCAGCAAACATTGGTCATGATGGAATGAAAGGGTGAAAGATGATCTTCAGAGACCCTGGAGAGCCTCAGTTTGGTGAACGGTAGTGTAAGCTTTGGGAAGTATACTCTCCCGCAATACTTCTCCTTAGGGAGACTATTCTTCTGAAATGTCCCAAGGGAAATTTCAGTTTTACAATTAATTCACCACCCACAACTGCAGCCATTGTTTCAGCATAATCGATGCAACAGCCAACTGACTGAAAGGAACAAGCTGGTCATGAGAAGCTAAGCTCCAATGTTAAAATCTCTTCCATGTGTTCTACACAGCCTTTGTATTTCCAGTGCTGAGCACCAATAAACCAATGCTGTGGTTTATCACATTGCCCTTTGGCCGGCCGGCCCTCCTCCATTCCTGGGAGATGCTCTATGACCAATCCCATCCCATTGCCCCCACCCTTGGGTGGAAGAGGCAAAGTCCAACCTCTCTACCCCAGGCTTTCTTCCATAGACCTGATGAGGTTCTTGTGCCAGTTATGAGCTGAAAGGTGATTGCAGTTCTTCAGAAGCTGTTCATAGGAGCATACAAAGCTGCCTCGAATCAAGCCAGACCACTGTTCCATCTAGGTCAGTATTGTTTACAGCCATACCCATCTGTCAGCAGCAATCCAAGGTTTCAAACAAGAGTCTGTCTGGAGATCACAAGGACTTGGATGTGTGAGTTTGTACATGGCAGAGTGGGTGCTTTGTCACCAAATTCTGGTGACTGCTTGGACTTGGCATTACTGACAGTCCAATAAATAGGTCGCAAAGTCTAGCTGAATTCTGTATATGGATGTTTTTGGGAAGCCCCTGGCTTAAGTTTTGTGGTTAAGAAATGTCTGATTTAGAGAACGAGCAACCCTCCAAAGGCCCAGATAGATCCCTGAGTGTGACTCTTAGTTATCAGCAAAAGCAAATTGTACTGCAGGCATGTGTAGGATGGCAAAAGACAAAGCAAGCAATTGGTTGCGTTTGTATAAAGAAGGGTGTGTTGTGTTGACAAAAACTAATCATCTAATCCAGGACTCAGGAACCTTTGGCCCACTAGACATTTTGGACTTTCACAATCTTTAATTCTAAGTTGTTTTGGGTGGGGCTGATGAGAGTTGTTGGCCAGAACCTTGGGGATCCCATTTCTCTTCCTAATCTGACCCACTGCTCTGAAACTTGCAAGTGCTTCCTTTACTCTCTTTATGTATTACACTGTGTTTTGCTCTCTCCTTCTTCAGCACTGTAGGCAAATTTAAGAAGTACTGCAACCCCAGACCAGCACCTGCAATGACAAGTGCCTGTTGAAGGATGGCAAAGCGGCTTCTGGTGGCTGTTGCCCTCTGGGTCGTAGGAGGCCCTGCTGGGCTCCACCATCTTTACCTGGGCCGGGATAATCATGCTTTGCTGTGGATGCTGACTTTGGGGGGCTTTGGTATAGGTTGGCTCTGGGAGCTGTGGATGCTGCCTGGTTGGGTGACCCAGGCCAACCATCCTCGGGAAGTGCCTAGCAATGAACAGCCACCCTGGAGTCCTGTGCGTTTCCTTGGTCAAATCTTAGTTGGTCTCTACTTTGGGCTGGTGGCCCTCCTGGGTCTTTCGACCTTACCTGGTTTTTACTTTCTGGCTCTCCCCCTGGCTGTAGGCCTTGGAGTTCACTTGGTATCTGTTGTGGGCGACCAAGGCTCTGACCTTCAGGCGACTCTGAAAACAGCTTTCCTCACTGCACCCATTTTTTATGGCCGCTCTGTGGCCATCTTGCCCATCACTATCACATCTAGCGTGGCAGCCCAACAGTACCGGCACTTTAAAGCCAGGAGAGCCCCTCAAGAGAAGCTGAGCCCTCGACTGTACCGGCTGGGCCTGGCCTACCTGGCTTTCACAGCACCGCTGGTGTACTGCGCCTTCTACAATACGGCCACCACTGCCGCCTACTTGGCTAGTACTGTTGGCACTGCACTGGATTGGCTCAGGGTGTTTCCATCGCTGAGTGGCATTCTGGAATCGGCACTTCTCCTGCCTTACAATACCTGGAAGGCTCTGGGCTTTGGTGGTGGCTACTTCCAAGAGTGGGAGAAAGTCTTCACTTTCATGCAGTCTTTCCAGAACGAGAGGCAGAGGATGGCCTACAAGGTAAATGACATTTCCATCACAGTCTGCTTTGTATTCTTTCTGTGAGTTGCACTTTATGGAAAACCAGGAGGGGTAGTATCTGCAAACTTTGTGGATGAACCTGTTCAGAAGAAGAAGGAGGGTGGGAGAGAACGATTTCCAGATTCATGGGTTCTTTTTTTGCCAGTCGATTTAAGAAGAGGAGGATAAGGGAAAGGAGATGGATAATCTCTTTTAATCTTTTTTTAATCTTTCAATTCTAATTTTTATCTTGTGTTTTAATTGTTGTTTTTAATGCTGTGTTAGCCACCCTGAGTCACTCGTGAGGAGGGTGGCATATAAATATGATTACATAAATAAATAAATAAATAAATAAATTAGTAAATAAATAAGGCTAGGGCCCACCTTGGAAAATTACTTTTTCAGACTCTCTCCCTTAGCATCCCTAATCAGTAGCCATGGTGGCCCGTAAGTCCCTATCTGACCACAAGGAGAGTAGGGCTCTGCTGGGGGAGGGAGGAAGTGCTCCCATTGTGCTGCTGGGTAGAGGGGCAGGGTGAACTCTGTGCTGGGAGATGGGAGGAAGTGCTCCCATTGGACTGCTGGGCAGAGGGGCAGGGTGCATGCCCATGGAGAGGACAGGTAGGGACTTATAGGCTGGATAGGGAATTATGGGCCACCCTGTAGATGCTGATAATTGTTTTGCAATATTTTGAACCAAATTGGCTTTATTGTTAATTAAAGCTATTACTTCAGTCATTCAAGTGGGCATGGCCACAACTAGGGCAGGGCAACCAGGACTTTGCTCCAGGGTACCCTCTAGACTCCCAGCAACAAAGTTCAACAGGAAGCCAAATGAAAATGGTTCCCCTTGCAGGGAGACAGACCAGACCCCATCCCTGTATTGGAGCCACCTACTAACTCTCCAATCCCTCTCAGCCTCAGGCAGGAATCCCAGGGGTGCTGCTTGGCCAGTCCCACTCCCAGCGGGTGGATCACCAGCCCCATAAGGTCCACTGGCCTACTGAGGAAGGGCAGCCAGCACTGTAGGGAAGGGATCCAGCAACAGTGGGGATTCTTCTGCCTCTCTACTAAAGAAGCAGCAGGAAGCAGTTGGCTAGTGTTAAAAGAAGTGATGTGTGGTGACAAATGCTACCCTCCCATATACAAACATTAAAAGAGGGGCTGGAAATTTAGAAAACTTTGAAAAGCATCAATTTTCTGCCACAATTTAGATGGTTTTCTTTATTAAAAGATAAATTGTCAATAGGATTTTGGCCATCGTTCAGAAAGGAACTATAACCCATAGAGTAAAAAAAGGAAGGGAAATAAATAGCACTCCAGATATGGATGAATGTCAGTTCCCATCATCCTTTCATCAATTATGCTGACTAGGGTTGATGAATCTGTAGTCCTTCCATATCTGGAGGCCGTTGGTGACCCATCTCTGGTCTACTTACATACATCTTGCAGCAAGCCATAATAGTGGTTAAAACAAGGCCATTTCCCCAATCTCCATTATCATGTGTATAAAGCCAACCAGAACCGTCCCCTTCATCTCCTTGATCTCATGTGTGTTTCTTCCCTTATGCCTTTTCCCTAGGTCTTAGGCATCCATGAAGATGCCACTAATGAAGAAATCAGCAAGAGCTACCGGGAGCTCGTGAAAATTTGGCATCCAGATCACAATCGGCACCGGGAAGTAGAGGCTGAGAGACATTTTATTGAGGTGCAGGCTGCCTATGAGCTTCTTATGCATATGAGGAAATCAAAACCTGACTGAACTCTGCTATGTGGCTGTGGATAAAGGCATACATTTTAAAGCACTGGTTTTGAAAGTGGAAAATTTATGGTGGTACTTTGTCCATTTGTCAGATTGATCTGGAATATGGAAGTCATGACAGTTTGGAAAACCTAATTTCCTGGGCAGTTCTCAAGCTTGGTCACTTCAGGTGTAATATACCTCTCCAATTTTCATAGGCTGAATGATGGTGTTGTTGGTTACAGGGCAGTGATGGTGAATCTTGGCACTCCATCTGTTCTTGAACTTCAATTCCCAGAAGCCCTGAACAGCAGGAGTGCTGACTTGGACTTCTGGTAAGTGAAGTCCAAGAACACCTGGACTGCCAAGGTTCACCATCACATTTATAGGACATCCATCTTCCAGAAGTATTTGTTGAAGAATAGAAGCTGCATTTGTAAATAACCAAAAGTCCCTATTAACTCTGGGCCGGTTTGTGCCCATTTATTCTTGATTTCAGGAAACCCATGAAGCTTAAATTAGGCAAATACTGTACCTCTATAGTGTCCAATTATCCCAGTGAATTGATTGAATGGTGTTGTCCTGTCTAGAATGGAAATGCTGTTGGATAAATATGCAATTAAGATCTACCACCTATGGTTTCTTTTATTTGTGTTTATTGGTTTTTTATTCCCCCCCCCCCAATTAATTTGTTTTGTTTTGTTTTTTGTCTGAATCCAGTATTAAAACTGATTGGTCATCATACTATTTTAGCTGTGTTTGTAAGTGATGTTGAGAACTTTATATTGAAAATGCCAGATATAAATCTCTTAAATAAAAAAACCCAGGAAGATATCTCTAATTGTTTTTATTTGCACAGTCGAAGCTGCCTGTGCTTACTCAGAAGTGAGTGCTACTAAATCTTAAACTGTGCATAAGATTGCAGCAAGGGTTCTCTTATTCTGCTTCAGTCACATTTCCCTCCAAGATCACTGGTTCCATCAGTCCTCTTTATATATGTCCACGTCTGGATTTTAAGCCTTTAAACAAAAATCCCACAGTTTTTTCACTTAGTTATATGCTGTCCAGAAACTTCAAGCTAATCTTGATTCTACAAATTAATAGCTTCCAAAACATCTCATCATTAGTTGCCCAAACTAAAAGCTGTGGCTTCTATTATGGAGCCATCCCATCTCATGTTTGTTCTTCCTCTTTTCCTATTGCCTTCACTTTTCCTAGAACTGGTTGCCTTTTTCAGTGAGTCTTGATATGCCCAAAGTACAATAGTTTAGTTATTTTAGCTCCTAGCAACAATTCAGTCTTGATTTTATCTAGAACTCATTTATCCATCTTGGTATCTGTAAAGCTCCCTTCCAACACTACATTTCAAACAAGTTGACTGTTTTCCTGTCAGCTTTCTTCATTGTCCAGCTTTGAGTACCATAGTATAGATCAGTTCCTTAAACTTCGCTCTCCAGATGTTTTTGGACTTTGATTCCCAGAAGCCCTAATCAGCAGGTGATCTTGGCTTTGGTCTCCAGTCATTTATTCTTATATTTAAGGATCCTTCCCAATTCCTTCATTGCAGGCTAATCTTTCTCACACTAGGTGAGGTGTAAGGAACTGCAGAATGAACTCACCAAATGGTACCTTCATTTTGGCAGTTTCATGTCTGGGCTCTGTGTGGATGAAGAAACAGCTTTTTCAAATTTAAGCTTTTGATTTCTCAATTGCAATCTCCATTTGAATAGAGAATGGTACTGAAACAGAGAAAATATTTTAAATTTCTTCATTGAAGTTAAGTGACTTAACTGTGAAGTCTTTGTTTTCTAAACATTGTACTGTAATCCTGTTTTTTACACTTTTAAAGGGCTTTATCAGTGGCCATTTCCAAGTCATTGCTGTTTTCCACCAGTAATGCCATGTCATCTATATATTTTAAATAATTTGTTTCTTCAACAGTTGTCTTTCTTTGTCTGAACCTAATCCAGCTTTTCATAGGATATGTTCTGCATACAGATTGAACACTTTCTCCACCACCAATGCCAATTGAAAACCTTGTGTTTTCCATGTTCTGTCCTAGCAGTAATCTCCTGTCTAAAATACAGGTTACACATTAGGGAAACAAAGTATTATGGCACATAGCTTTTTCTAGAATGTTCCATAGCTATTCATAACATAATCTACAGAGTTGAAGACTTTCATATAATCTGTAAAGAACAAACTGATTTTGTTCTGGATTTATTTATTTATTTATTTTCGTATGTTTCTGAGCCAATGTATATTTGCAAAATACAGTTGTATCTCGCTTAAAGAGCATAATGCGTTCCACAGGATTGCTCTTTAAGCGAGTTTGCTCTTTAAGCGAAACACCATTGTAAGTGACCAGTTGTGGGTGGGATTGCGAACCCTGATTTATTTGTTAAGCGAGTTTTTGGTTGGTTTTATTTGTTAAGCGAAGCGAACATTCAGAGAAAATTCTGCTGTTTAAGCGAGGCGCTCTTTATGCGAGGTTTGACTGTAATCTCTAGTGCCTCTTTCTTTTTTGAATCCAGCTTGAACATATGGCATTTCTTGCTCCATGTATGGTAAAAGTCTTCACTGTAAACTCTTAAGTATCATTTTACTCACATGAGAAATTCATACAATGGTCTTATAGTTACTGTAATCTTTGGCACTTTATTTCTTTGGGACTGGAATATTTATCAAATATTTCCACTTTGTGGCATTTTTTAAAATATTTGTGTGCATATTCCTATGAAGATTTTGAAAGCTTTAGTTTGTGTCATTTAAAAAGGTTTATTGCCTAGGCATGAAATTTTTGGATGTTCCCTTCAACTACAACTACCAGAATTCAACAGTAATTCCTACAGCTAGAATTCTGGCAGTCTAATTTTAAAAAAAACCAAAGTTCTCAAAGGCATCCAGAATCCTTACCTATTCCTTGCCAATGTTTTCTCTGCAGTGATGGCTATTATGCATGAAGGAGATGGATAGAACTTTCTAAACTTCACGGCAACTGCAAAGCTTATGGGGATGGTAGCTTCCCTGTGCATTAGGCTCTTTAGAGCAGGGGTTCCCAACCTTTTCAAACTGGGGGCCGGGTCACACTCTCTCAGTCAGCTTCAAGGGCTGAATGGCCATTTTGCCCTGCCTTACAATGGGGTGGCCATTTTGTCCCAACAGTTTCAAAGGGGTAGCAATTTTGTTTCTTGAATTCCCTTGGAGGGGTGAGGTGGTCACATGAAATGCCGCCACAGGCTGGATTTGGCCCACAGGCCTTAGATTGGGAACCCCTGCTTTAGAGGGTGCCTCTTTTAAAAACCCTACAAATCTCCTAATGTTTTGCATTTGCCATCAGGTTTAGAAAAGTCCACCCTGTTCCATCTGTTTTTTCCCTCTCCCATAAAAATTGCATTTCACTTTCTCCAATGTAGCGTTCTAACAGTCACATCCTGTTTTATGGCATAATACAGTACAGTCAAACCTCGCATAAAGAGTGTCTCGCTTAAAGAGTAACTCACTTAAAGAGCAGAATTTTCTTTGAATGTTCGCTTCGCTTAACAAATAAAACCAACCAAAAACTCGCTTAACAAATAAATCGGGGTTCGCAATCCCCCTCACAATTGGTCACTTACAATGGTGTTTCACTTAAAGAGCAAACTCGCTTAAAGAGCAATCCTGTGGAACGCATTATGCTCTTTAAGCGAGGTACAACTGTATATGGAAAGAAAGTTGCAGGGCTGTAGCTGGGGTGGGGGGGGAAAACCCTCCTGAGCTAACAGCCCGCCCGCCCCACCCTGTGATACCAATGTTATATATGTGAGTGTGACATTGTTGCCCCTCATGAAAAATTTTGCCCCTCCTGAAAATTTTTTCACCCTCCCAAATGTAGAATTCTGGCTATGGCCCTGGAAAGTTGGCAGCCCTCAGCCTCCATTCATAACTAAAACATTTCCACACTCCCAGCGGTCTGGCAAAGTTCTACCCCAAACCTTCCAAATGCTTGATAATTTTCTTAGTGTTAGCCGGCTAGGAGTATTTCTAACCACAAAAATACAAATGTACTGAGTCCTATCCCCTGGCTTTATTCCAAAGTTCCCTTGTCTCTGTTGTTCTCCCTCTCTCCAGAAGGAGGGGTGAAGTGTTATCAGGTTCACCAATGAGTTTGGCTACTTGAAGAGATACCTACAAGCAGGTTGCTTTATGCATTGCTACCATACTCCTATTTCGGTGGTGGCGACCCTATGGCACACGTGCCAGAGGTGGCACTGAGGGCCCTCTCTGTGGGCACCCGTGCAGTCACCCCAGCACAGAGTTTACCCCCACATCTCTGCTCAGCAGCCCAATGGGAGCACTTCCTCCCTCCCCCAAGCACAGAGTTGACCCTGCCCCTCTGCCCAGCACCTGAATGGGAGCATTTCCTCTCTCCACTGTTGCTGTGTTGGCACTTGGTGATCAATAAGTGGGTTTTGGGTTGCAGTTTGGGCACTCGGTCTCTAAAAGGTTCGCCATCACTGTGACCTATTTCAATCTTGAAAAACAGATACACACATGTATATACAGAGAAAAATGTCTCCATTTCTTCTGAGAGATTGTTGAGTGTTGATCAACAATGTTGACTAAATATCTCTAAATAAACTATCAACCCCAACTAACTATGATTGCCATGATTCTGTGAGAATAATCAAGATAATAGAATACATTTTAGTGTAAATACACTAAAATTCTATTATATACGACTTAAAATGTACAGTACTTCTAATAAAACTAATCAATCATATGGTAGAGTGGCTTCTTTACCTTTCCCCAATTTATATTAATCTGATTAAAAGTAGAAAATGACAGCAGCCAATCAATGGTCTAACATTTTGACCATTTCCCTTGTAATACAATTGATACTTAAAACTTACCTTTATGGTTTTTCCTGCTTTCAGTTTGGATAAGAAGTAGACCAAGGATAAACAGATGGCTATAATGAGTACCACCTTCCAACTGAGATACATTACTTCCAGGCACCTTTTGAACAGTCCCCAGCCAGTAAAATAGTGATTAGATGGCTGTTCAGTAAGTAATTGCTCTAGTTCCTCTGGAATCAGATCCAGACCAACAGTTGCCCAAGTTGGTTGTTCACAACCACCAAGAACATCTTGGAACAAGAAGACAGCCCACAGCAGAAGAAGCTGCCAAAGACCTTGAGAAAACATTCTCAAAATCCTAATCAAGAAAATCTTTCCACCTTGACCCAAGCTCTCAGCTTGAATGGTAGAGAGACTTTGTGGCAACATCATGAGGTCATTGGCTGTAGGAAGCTTTTGTGAAGTCATAATGAGTTTCTAGGACATTATAAGAAAGTTTGTATCATGTCATTTAGACAAGGGAGGCTTTTAACTAAAGAAAAATGTAAAGCAGCCATCTAAGACTAGATACTTGTTCCATAATGCTGTGGCTGCCGGAGTAGTTCATTACAAATTTTGGGAGTTTCAAATAAGGTGGTCAAAGCTGAATGTACAGTATTCAGAATGCTCTTGAGATCACATTGGAATGTTCATGTGAAATAATTGCTCTTTGTGTATTGCTCTGTGCATTCCAATAAGGTATTGAAGGGAGGCCATGTTCAGAAATATTTTGTCTCTCCCCTTGGAAACACCCATTAATGAGCGGTTATTTCTCTGTATAGCTTTTTCTGTTTTTTTCACTTCTAAAAAAACCCCTGAAATTTCTTTTGAAAGACTGTTCTTTTAATGCAAAACACATGGTATGTTTGAGACACATTGAACTGTTTGCTTTGTGCACAAGGGAAGATCGGAGAGACCACACACAGCAATAAGTCCTGCTTCCTCTGCTATGGTGTTGGGACAGTTTACACATCTCTATTTATTTATTTATTTATTTATTCGTTCATTCATTCAAATTTCTGTTGCCACCTGAGCGGCTAACATCAAAAACTAACTAAAAGCCTTTAAAAACCCCATTAAAAATTCTAAATAATTTACCCACTCACCCCATCCATTAAAAGAGAGAAATGTTAATTATATAAGCCAGCAGGCGGTGCCCCATGCCTGCCCTGCCAGCCAGGTTTTCAGTTCTTTTCTAAAGGGCAACAATTCCATTTGCAGCTGTAACTCTGCTGGCAAGAGGTTCCAAGGGGCCGGTGCAGACACAGAGAAGGGCCTCCTTCTTGTGCTAGAGAGACAAGCCCCTCTAGAAGATGGTACAATTAGAGAACCCCTCTGGTCTGCTCTGGTTGGACGGACAGATGTTCTTGCAGTGATGCCGTCTCTTAGATATCCTGGCCCACTACTATGTAGGGCTTTAAAGGTCATTACCAGCACCTTGAATTGCACCCGGAGGCATACCAGTAAGCAGTGCAGCTCCCTGAGCAGTGGTGAGGCATGGGCATAGAGCCCACACCCCATCACCATGTGGGCAGCCGCATTCTGGACCAGTTGCAGCCTCTGAATGGTCATCAAGGGCAGCCCCATGTAGAGCGCATTACAGTAGTCTAGTCTAGAGGTGACCAGAGCATGTGTGACCATGAGCAAGGGGTCCTGGTCCAGGAGCGGGCACAACTGGCGGATCACACAAAGTTGTGCAAAAGCCCTCCTGGCCACGACTGCCACAGATGTCTACCAAACAATGGGCACGTGAGACAAGAGTTAGCAGAACAAGCATACAATGCATTTTTCAGCAGCTAAATGTTGCACATGCAATGATACAAGTGGGCACTTTGGTCCACATTGCTAACACAATAGTTTACCATAATCAGGAGTGTCTGGATGCTGATGGCAATTGCTTTGAGCACTTCTTGTAATTGCAGAAGTCAAATGTGACTTGTATTCATCTTTTGTTACCAATATATGTTGTGTATTACAATTTTAATACAGTTTAAAACGTGCATACATATTTGCACCCTCTGTATAGATAATTTCATTTCCCCCAGCAATGTTTAGTCATGAAAATTGGTGGTGGAATGTACAGTACCGGTACTTGCAATTGTAGAGGGGATACCATATATTAGTTTGTGTGAATATCAGAGTAGGAATTACAAAGACTCCAATCTAAAAAAAAAAAAAAGAAATTTCATTTGATTTAATTTAAATTAATAGATTTATATACCGCCCTGTCCGATGGACTCTGGGCGGTGTACACAAGTTAAAACCAATATAAAACAATATTTAAAACCCTTAAAAACATAGCAATATTACCCTCCGCTGTGCCATTTACTATTGTGCCATTTACTATTTACTAGCCATCTCATCTTTGGCCATCCCCTTCTTCTTTTGCCCTCCACTTCAAGGCTTTCTCAAGTGAGTCCTCTCTTCTCATATGATGTCCAAAGTATTTCAGCTTCATTTTTACTTTTTGTCCTTCTAAGGAGCAGTCAGGGTTGATTGAAATGCCTGCAAGTCCAGCCAGACCCAACAGGCGTCGCTCCTGAACTGTTCAAATTCTGAGAAGAACTTGAATGAATAGGGCTTCTGTTTTAAACTAAAACCTCCTGGGGAAAAGAAAAATGATCCTTAGCAGAACTGCACACAGAAAATCCATGTGGGATGGATGTATCTACACCTCTTTCTTTTGAGAACAGTACATGCTTTTCTCCTGAATGACCAGAGCTTGAGCATTCAGCTCTGCTCACAACCAAGTCATGCAAGGCTACAATGAGACCAAAACGAGGGTGGAAGGTGGCCAACCCCAAGATCCAAAAGATGGGGGGGGGGGGATTTTCAGTTGCTTCTGAATTTGAACTAGCATCCTCCCCTCCCCAATACCTTAATCAGACTGGGCAAGTAGAAGAAATGAGTTCAGGAAAACGAAGGCTAGGTGTGTAAACATTTCCCCAACCACAGAATAACCGGCATACTAGCAGAAGGTGGTATAACAGGGAGTCCGGATCCGTAACCAACAGAGGGAAGATGGTAAGGGATACAGTCAAACCTGTACTTTTTAAATACTAGCCCATTAATTCGTAATGAAGGTACTAACGGAGGTAAGAATTCGTTAAACAAACGAGTTCTTGGGTATTAAGTCATGTGCGATGGTTCAGTGGTTAAGAAGCTCGCCTTGTTAGCGGGAAGGCTGGCAAGTCGGCAGTTCCGAGACCCGGGTACCGCATGGCGGACTGAGCCCCCGTCTCTGTCCCAGCTCTTGGGGGACATGAAAGGAGCTTCATTTGGGCGTCCCCTGAGCAGAGTTTCTCCAGCAAAAATCCTTTCAACCCAGAATAATTTCTGACACAAAATTCATTCATTCATTCATTCATTCATTAATTTCGATTTATATGCCGCCCTACTTGGTGAAAACCAACTCAGGGCGACTCACAACATACAATAAAATACAATGTAACAGATCAATAATACAATATCACAGTATCATAAAATATAGGTAAAGGTAAAGGTTTCCCTTGCTCGAAAGCCAGTCGTATCCGACTCTAGGGGTCAGTGCTCATCTGTGTTTCTAAGCCGAAGAGCCAGCGCTGTCTGCTTCTGCAGACGTTTCCATGGTCATGTGGCAGGCATGACTAGACACCAGAGCGCATGGAACGCTGTTACCTTCCCACCGAAGTGGTCCCTATTTATCTACTTGCAATTTCTTGCTTTCGAACTGCTAGGTTGGCAGGAATAAAATATAGTACAATAAAATAAATATAAACATAATATAATCAGAATACCATCCATAAACAATACTCAGTACAGAATCGACAATAAACAATATAATCACAATATAATCACAATACAATCACTACCCAATACAAAAATTACACAGTAATCGATTTGACAATATTTATCTGTTTGAAATTATTATAGTCATGGGCAACATATATAATTCCCTAAAACTTCACATGGAAACACGGGAGGGGGAGACTTGGCTTCCCCGGTTGACCTTCTACCTGTTATACCAGTGTCAAGAGGCAAGAACCTGAACACACACACACTTCAATCAGTAATTCTGCTCGAGTGTTCGAATAGACTGGACATTCCCTGCCTTCGGCTCTTCGGGTATTTCCGCTTCCCTCCCGGAGCGCGAGGCTTCCATTCAACGGTGGGACAATAAAAAAGAGGGGGGGGCAGGGAGCAGGCTAGGAGTTTCTAGGCGCTGCTTTATTGGACGTTGGCGGGCTTTGTTTTGTTTTTTTTGGTCACGTTCCGCGCACCGGATTGGCTGGAATCCCCTCGGAGTGAAGCGATTGGCTGCGGCCTCCCGAGGGTCGGGCCGAACAGCGCCCTCCTTCGTTCGGCCCGATTGGCTGGTTCCCAGCGCCGAGGCCGATTGGGTGTTAGCAAGGCGAAAGGGGGTTCGGTGGCTAGAGCGGGTTCCGTTGTTCTCGAGCCAAACCTCAGCGCTTTCTGTCTCCTGAAGGGGCGGGGCGTGTGTGTGAGGGGGGGGGAAGAGGGAGGGAACTTGCCGGCTTCCTTTGTTCCTATTGGCCGAGAGTCTGCTTGAGCCCTCTTTTCATTGGCTGGAGGGGAAAAAAAGAGGCTCCCCCCTGTCCGGTTGGTTGTGGGGCTCGTGGCAACCGCGGCCGATGCTCTTCGCCTCTTGTTCGCTGCTGGTGGTGGGCGGGGTGTTCGGTTCCCCGGTGCTTTGCGGGCGGCCTTTGCCTGAGGTAAAGTGGACGGGATGGGAAAAGGAGGAGGGGGGGGGAGTGGAAGGACGGTTGGGGCGAGTGTCGAGATTGGGGTTTTAGGGAGGAGGGTGCGCGTGCGCGGGGGGGGGAAAAGGAAATCTGAGGCGTTGGGGTGGGTGGGTGGGGGGGAGGTGTGGAAGAGGCTGAGGCGAGCAAATGGCCTTCGCTTGTTCAGGAAGGGGAGGACGGAAGGAGGGAGGTTGGCAGCCTCCGAAAAAGGAGCCCTGGCGGCGCAGTGGTTAAACTGCAGTCATACAGCCAGAACGTTGTGAGTTCGATCCTGACGAGGTGCTCCAGGTGGACTCAAGCTTCCCATCCTTCGGAGGTCGGTAAAATGAGGACCCAGCCATGTTGGGGGCGAAAAATGCCAATTACCTCGTGAACCGCCCAGAGAATGCACTGACTTAAGTGTAATGGGACGGCATATAAGTCTAATAATTGATATTGTTACGTGAGTTGTTTTTTTTTTGGGGGGGGGGAATGGGTGTGTGACAGGGCTGGGTCTGTAGAAAATAGGCCCCAGGACAAGGCGCCCCCCCCCCCCACACACACCTTATAGAGTAAGTGGGAAAAGGGGGTCTCCCTCCCCCCCCCCCGGATTCGGCTTCTAGGCCAGAGGGACGGACTTGAGCCTTAGCACCTCCTCCCCGACGTAGCCCTGGCGGATGGGGAGGATGGAGGGAGAAGGCAAGGTACGGGGACAAAGGGAAGCGCAGAGGGAGAGACAGAAGAGGGTGTGTAGTTGTGTCTATGTGTGTTTGGGGGCTGACCTGGGCCGTGTGGAAGTAGCCCCGGTTTGGTTGCCTACCCCTGAGCTGCAAAGGGCCCTTCCCAGAGAGGAAAGGGCAGCCGTGTTTCCATTTTCTAAAGTGACAGGGCACCGAATAAGGCAGTGGGAGTGCTTTATTGCAGGAGCGGATTTAAGAAATCAAACCTGACTGCTCCTTAGAAGGTCAAATAATAAAGATGAGGCTAAAGTACTTTGGGCATCAAATGAGAAGAGAGGATTCACTTGAGAAAGCCTTGATGCTTGGAAGGGTCGAGGGCAAAAGAAGAAGGGGACGTCCCAAGATGAGATGGCTAGATGGTATTGTAGAGATAATGGGCACAGAGCTGAGTGAGTTGAGGGGGATGGTGGAGGACAGGAGTGCCTGGAGGGCAGTGGTCCATGGGGTCGCAGAGGGTCAGAATCGACTGTGTGACTGAACAACAACAACAATCCTTGAGGTGAAATGAAAGTAGTGGGGGAGTGGGAGGGTGGAGAGGAGAGAGTTTGCAGGGGAAGGAAGCTTAATCTGGATGGTAGAGAAGAAAGGGGAAGAGGGAAAGTTAGGTCTTGAGAGAGGCAGAGATGTGGGAGAAGATGCCTACTGGTTGTGGGGGAGTTTTTCTTGGGGAATATACCGTGACTAATTTTTTGCAGCATTACCTGTCTGCTTTGAATGTAATTGATAATAGGTTGCAGCTGCCAAGACTTCAAATTAAATTGCATTTTTCTCTTCTCATTTTTATATACTGTACATGAAAAAAATGGCATGACGTTTGTATCAGAAGGCCCAAGGGCTGGGTTGACTCAGTAGTTAAGAAGCTCTCCTTGTTAGCTGGAAGGCTGGCAAGTTGGTAGTTTGAGATCCAGGTACTGCATGACTGATTGAACACCCATCTCTGTCCCAGCTCCTGCCAGCCTAGCAGTTTGAAAGCAAGAAATTGCAAGTAGATAAATAGGGAGCATTTTTGTGGGAAAAGATCTTGGGGACATGAAAGGAGTCTCATTCAGGCATCCCCTGAGCAGAGTTTCTCCAGCAAAAATCATCTCAACCCAGAATAATTTCTGATACAAATAATAATAATAATAATAATAATAATAATAATAATAATAATAATAATAATAATAATAATAATAATAATAATAATAATAATAGTTGTTGTTGTTGTTGTTGTTGTTGTTGTTGTTGTTGTTGTTCAGAAGACCCAAGTTCAAAAGGAAGCTTGATGGTGGACTTTATTTAAAATTGTCATTTAAAATTTTGATAAGTAGAATTCAATGTCATATGGCAAACATTAGAGTTACATTTTGACCCTAACCAACTTGAAAAAAAGTCCTATTGAGTTTAGCAGAACCTATTTCCAAGTTAGGGTCCTTAAACTCCAGACTACAAAATATAAACATCATGTTGCACAATTAAAGTGCTGTAGAAATAATGGTTTATCTTTGAAATTTTATTCTTTAATTATAGTTGGTCATCATTTAAAAATAAAATGTAGTTTTACTAGGAAAGCTTTAGATCTCTTTTGCTTGATTACAGTGTGAGGTTGTACTTTATAACTTAGGATAAACATTTTTTATATCTGGTATCTACTATTTATAATAAACTTAGTGAAGTTTGTGTGTGAATAACAATAATGGTAAATTTCTAATTGTGCACCTTGTAGCGATCATCTGTATGATCAACAGGACTAAAATAGATTGGTAAGGGACTACTCAGAAGCCAATTATCCAGATGCTGCAGCATAATGCAGTTGTTGTTCAAGCTTGAAAGACAAGAAACTCTTCATTAGTTTAAAATCCCAGAAGGGAAGAAAACATTCCTGCAATTATTAGACTTGTGTAAACTACAGGCTATGTATGGGATAGTATTGGAACTGTTTGTAGATGTAGTGGAAAATACACGCAAAATATGTGTTGCATGTCTTTTAATTATTATTGGCAACATAGTGTTTGTTGTAGGCTTCTCTAGATCTTCAGATCCCACTGGTGAAATTCTCTTTCCACAGAAGCATCTGCAGACACAGACAGCACTGCCTCTTTGGCTATAAACAGAGGTGAGCACGGAATCCTCAAGTCGGATACGACTGGCTTTCGAACAAGGACAATCTTTTTACCCAGAGAAAACAATCCTAATTTGTCCATCTCTGCTTTATATAGTATAATTTCTTATAGTTTTACTTTTCTCATTTGAAGAGTAGTTCAGAATACTGTACAGTAGATGAGTGTTTCACAACCTTTGGTTTAGGCTTCTTGGAATTGAAGTCCCATTGTGGGGTGTGCGCCCCATATTGGGAACTACTGCAGTAGACCATTAAGTAACCAGATGTATAAGTGAAGAAACTTTGAAATTTATTTATTTATTGACCAGAATTCTGTTATTTATGCCAATGTAAGTCAAACAGTGTAAACCACAGCTGCAAATTGCTACTTCTTAAGGTTAGAGGTTTGTATTCCATGTCATGTGACACATTATACAAATAGTGTATGATGATGAGTAGAAGCCTTGGTTTATGTTGATTTTTTTGTCATTTCTTTTACACTGGTGTGTTGATATAGTAAGATTTTGGTTGTCTGATATTTTACAATGCTTATGAATAGTTTTTCTTATAATATATTGATATTGCTAAAAATTTTAATTATTAATAAGTGGTATATATTTTCCATCCAAATAACTTTAAAAGTTCAAATTTAATCTTAACAATGCAGTACAACTGCAGCCTGTTTGGAATGCAGGGCATAATCTACCTGAGACTGTTCTATAGATCTCCTTAAACAATATGGATTGACTGCAGATTGATAAAGGTAATCTTTTGAGGAAAGCTCTGTTCCTATGTTGAATTCTTCTTATATGTTTGGCTTTTCAGAATCTGAAAAATAGCAACATGAACTGCTGTTTGTGCTTCATGACAGAAGATTGGCGCTAAAAGTGAGGTTCTACGGTGATCTGCAATCAAGCTGGCTGGATTTTTGGCAACTCTATTGTCTTTGGAACTGTTATGTTACTATCTCCAAACAGATATTTGCCATTTATAGCCTTGGTACAAAAGAGCACTTGAAAAGCACCTGCCCTTCTCTGCTATTTGTGGAAAAAGATTCTTTGCTGTATAGTCAAATAGCTGTGGAGCTATTATGTCCAAGAAGCAAAACCAAAAAGGTAAGATTTAATATTTAAGTTGATGAAAGAGTAACCAGTCTTATGACATAGATAGTTTCAAAGAGATGGCTATGTTAATCAGATGTAGCATGTATAACAAACCAAATGGCACTTCTAAAACTTTATAGGTATTGGTATGAATTTTTGTGGATTCCCTGTATCTGAGAAAATGGATTGATATCTATGAAAGTTCTCTCAGAAATAAAGTTGTGCTCACATTTTTGTGTAAAGGATACTCCTCAAAAGGGATAGAAACTGTTTATACAAGTGTCCTTCCATCTGGATAAAGTGGTCTTTTTCTTAAAGGTACCACAATACTTTGTTCTGGATTTTTGTGTGTGCATGTTATGAATAGACATCAAGTATTGGCTTTTATTAAAAGATTTTATAGATGATTAGAAGATAATTTATCTTGGTCAGAAATTGTACTTCCTTAAGGTGTATATAGTACTGCAGTGGTTTAGTGGTTAAGACATTGAACTTGATGACTGTAAGTTTGCCAGGTCAAAATTTCAAGACCCGAGTGCTGCATGACAGAGTGAGTGCCCATCTCTGTCCCAGTTCCTGCCAACCATACAGTTCGAAAGCAAGAAATCGCAAATAGATAAATAGGTACCACTTTGGTGGGAAAATAAACAGCCTCCCATGTCTAGTCATGCCTGCCACATGTCCATGTAAACATCTGTAGACGCAGAAAGCAATGGCTCTTTGGCTATAAACGGATATGAGGACTGAACCCTAGAGTTAGATACTACTGGCTTTTGTGCACGGTTACCTTTACCCAAGGAGTGTATACAAAGAAAAAAATCCAAATTCCTCCCGAAGATAACATTTTCTGAAATGTATCAAATTCCTAACAGTGCCCTGTAAATCCTTTCTTAACTCAGAGGGGGAAAACTTGTAGGTTCTTGATGTAAGGAATGTAAGAGGGGAAGACCATGAAGAAAATGAGAGTTGTTAGTACTTAGGGTTTCAGTACTCACAAAATGCAGGAGTCTCTGTGGTAGTAATTAGGTATTCTATACCTTAGGACTAGGTCATATGAGAAATGCACCCACCTCTGTGTTAACCATAGAAGGAAAAGTTGGCATTGCTCCAAGAAATTGTGTCTGTCACTCCAAGGAGATGTAATTCACTCAGGCAATTGCTTAAACTACCATACAGTATATCTGTTTTAGAGCTGGAGTGTCCGTTTGAAAGCTTGTCTTCTATAAAAATTATATAAATGATTTGTCTACCTTTGTCAGTATTTTACTTGGTTTTCCAAATATAGACACACTATCAGTGGTTTAGACCAGGGGTTCTCAACCTATGGCCCACAGGCCAGATCTGGGCCGAATTCATCCAACCCCTGGGCCGTATTGCCACTGAAGCTGGAAGTGCCCCGACATCACCAGAAGTGGCAAAATCGCTGCATTTTTATAGCAAAAAATGCAGCAAAACCATTCAAAAAGGGCACGGTAATCTTCCCTCCTCTGCTCCCTCCTCCAAGGGAAACAGTGGAGGTGGGGGGGGGGGATGCCTGGAAATGTGGTGGAAATGCATGCTGCGATGACGACACCATCAGAAGGAAGCATATAACTGGTCCGCTCAGCTCACGGGTGGTGGTGGTGGTCAGGCCCCTGGCAGGAAAAGATTGGGAATCCCTGGTTTAGACTCATGGGAATAGGACCTTGACCAGTGGGAGCGTTCTTATTAGTTAGCCTTCTTTATGGCTACTGCAGAAAATTGAAGATGCCTGGTAACTACTCCTCCTGTGACAAGCAATAAAACTTACCCATGTCTTAATTTGCAATACAGTAAATCCCCTACTTAGGTAAGAAGTCTGTTCTGTAGGCTTTTATGAAAATCGGTTTGTTTACTTAATTCGAAGCAAACCCATAGGGGAATTTTTTTTTTTTCATAAATCGAAGCAGACCCATAGGAAAAATGAATTTTTTTTTCTTAACTTGAAGCAAACCCATAGGAAAATGATATTTATGTAAATAAAATCAACCCCATAGGAAAAATGAATTTTTCATGTAATTCGAAGCAAACCCATTGGAAATTGCATTATGTAAATTGGGACAGTTATGTAAATTGGGATATGGTTTTAGTGCAAAAATCATGTAAGTCAAATTTTATGTAACTCAAGCCATATGTAAGTTGGGGTTTTACTGTACAGTATTGTACTTTTTTGGCCTTCTGATATCAGTAGCTAGAGTTATGGAACAGGAAAATCAACAACATTGTCATGTCACACAATTAAACTTTACTCAGTGTTTAGTGTTGGGAATGGTTAACATGGAACTGTCAGTTCCTCTAGTGGTTGCACATTTAATGTAACATCCATTCCTATTAATATTCCTGTGATTGATTAGTCTTTCTTAAGAACAAATATAGACATACAGTCTTGGCTTGTGATGAGAGCAGAAGCAAGGGCTTGTGGGTCAAATGTAATTCAGCACAAGCCACCGATGGAATCATCATTTTTATACCTCCTTCTGAACCTAGTAGAAGTCAAAAAGCAGGTATAACATTGTGCTTATTCATTTTAAGCCAAGATTATAATGAATTCTGCTTTAACATTGCATCTTAACCTGCCCAATAAAAAAACAACCAAAGAAGAGAACTAAGATAAGAATCCAAAATACTCTTCTCCCCCCCCCCCCTTATGTGTTGATGTTGGAGGGATGAGAAAATTTGCCTTTGTCTGAAATACAGATCAGCAGAGAAGGGGTGGGAAGAATCTTCTGGGGGAGGGTTCTGTGAACCTGATGCCATTGTCAAGAGCTCTGTCTCATTCAGCTGGCCATTTAGGCTAACTTTTGTTTATACAGTATACTTATCCAGTGGAGGTTTTTTCCTTTTCTTGACAGATTCTGCAAGGACAGATCCTGGTCACATGCGTGCCATTTAGTGTTCCTCTTGCTATTGTACATATCCTAACAGAAGTGTTTGTGTCTTTCATGTGCACAGATCGTCTTTCTGTATACCTTTTCTACAAATTTATTTGTTTTCTTGAACTCTGCTAGATGTTGATATTGTTTAATTTTTGAGAAAAAGTTACAGGTAGAAGTAGTCTATATGTTTTTAACAACCCCATTCTATGATATAGTAAGGCCTAGCTGCCTCCATGTCTACTTTCTTCCTTGACAGTTACCAAGTATTTGAATGTGACCTTGTTTTATGACTATGAGAAGATAAGGCTAAATTGGCTGGAAGCTCCTTAACCTAACTGGTCAGGTAAAGGTAAAGGTTTCCCTTGCTCGAAAGCCAGTTGTATCTGACTCTAGGGGTCAGTGCTCATCTCTGTTTCTAAGCCAAAGAGCCAGCGCTGTCTGCTTCTGCAGACGTTTCCATGGTCATGTGGCAGGCATGACTAGACACCGGAGTGCACGGAACGCTGTTACCTTCCCACTGAAGTGGTCCCTATTTATCTACTTGCAATTTCTTGCTTTCGAACTGGTCAACAATACAGTAATACCTCGGATAACGTTTACCTCGGATAACGCTAAAATCGCATAACGTTAAGTAATCTGGGGAGGAGAATTGGATTGAATAACGTTAAGGTCCTATGGGATGGATCAGATAACAACCACTAAAGCCTGTGCAGTTACAATGTATCTCTATGGAGCTTTAACGTTATCCGATCCATCCCATAGGATTTTAACATGCATCGGATAACACTAAAAATCGGATAACACCAAGACTTGCAGAACCAAGTCTTAGCGTTATCCAAGGTATTACTGTACTATAAATCTTTAAAGTCTAGTAGGTTTGTGGCTCTCTGTCCTGGAGCAGACATTTGCTCCCATACCATACTTTTTAATACTTAAATGCTTAATTTGCACTAATGCCTGGAAATAAGATGTATGGATGAAAAGTTTATGGTTTAGCTTTTTTAATTATTGCTAGGAGTCTGACTAGAAGCTTATTTTGTATTTTCTAGTTGTATACTGTACTTCTGAAAAAGTCCCATGTATTTATTTATATTTGTGTCAGTGTTTATGATATTGCTTATAAATTCTAAGTAATATCCAAATACAAAATAAAACCATAACAAAATGCAGTACATAAGCCTGAGCATGAATGCACAGGTGGGGAGGGGGTGTACATAAATACCATACAGCATATAGCCCAGTAACATATAGCAACCAATGCTAATCCCCTCAGCAGAGGTAAAATACAATAATGCTTAAGCTTTTTCATTTAGTTTTCTAGCTGTGGTATTTTGCATCAGCTACATTTCCCAGACCAACTGTAAGTACATTGTAAAGTGTGTTGTAGTAATGCACTCCAGCATGGTCAAGTTATTTCTGTTCACAAACAGAAGATATCCCTAGCTACCCAAAGTATTTGTGTCTTCATTGACAGCACTGAATCAAAGAATGCTGGCCAAAGTATGCTCTCCTCTTTCAGGAAATGTGCAGCCCCATCCAAAGCAAGGTTCCAACCATGGCTTGTACTGAATTACATTTGAACTACAGTCTCTTGCTTGTTGTCTTGTCAAAAGCCAAAGCAAGGAACGGATTCTGGACATGGTAACCAACCAGTCACAGAGTCTCCATCTTGTCAGAATTCAAATCCAGTTTTTTAGTCCTCATTTGTCTTATCTGATACAATGTGTGCACAGTTTTACTTGATTCAGGTCTTAGAGATTCAGAGTTTATTTGATTCAGATGTTACAAAGAAACCTAGCTCCAAATCCCCCAATTATTGCTTCCAGCAGTGCTATATAGGGAAAATTAAGAAAAGAAACCCTTTAAGCTACCATGGTGATCACACGATATGCTCTGTTTTATGGTTATTCTTGTGATTAATCAACTTTGCAGCCTGGTTCTTTTACCTATAGTCTAGCAATTTTCCAGGCTTTTCCTGTATTTTTGGATTCTTGAAGTACCAGAGGACAAAACCAGACCATGGTACTGAAGAAGGCACTTGGTGGCCCAGTACTGTACAAACGGACATATGTTATCTTCCATGGTTTATTTCAGGGGAAGAGGAGAAAGTATTTCAGAATATGACCAGAGTCTCATCATAACTGCTAACTCTAGAAATTCCCCAGAACATCCAGGAAACCAATCAATTATAATGGACAAGTATAACTTTGGATCATCTGAATAGGGCTCTCATTCCCACAGAGGAAATTTGAAGGCATTGGCTTCTTCTTTCATGTCTAGGTAGGATTTTAAACCAGGAGTCCTCAACCTTTTTAAGCCAGGGGCTGGATGATGCACCCTCAGACAGCTTCAGGTGCTATTTTGCCCTTCCTCCACCACACGGCTCAGCTGGGTGTGGTGGAGGTAGGGGGGGGGGGGACATGAAATGGCACTGTGGCCCGCATCCTACCTATGGGCCACAGGTTGAGAATCCTTGTTCTAAACTGCCAAAAGGTTGCCACCTTGTGGTAAGGGCATCCTGTAGTTCCTCATCAGCTCTGTCTCTGGGGAAAGTAAGTTCTAATCTGTCAAACTATTAAAACCCATCATTGATCACTTGTATATATTAGAAAGGAAAGTGAGTAAGAAAAATACTGGATTTCTAGTGATTTTTGTGGGGGTGGGGGGGTTGTAAAAGAAAGAAATGGAAACTTCAAGGTGATAATGTTTCTTGGAAGAAGGACTCGGAAAAGTTTGGTTTTTTAAAAGTAACCAATAGCCATTGTGTAGGCATCACTCTTTTCTAAGAATGACCCACTTTCAAGATTACTAGGTACAGTATTGGTTTGTTTTACTTATAAGCCTGAGCAGCTAGTTGCCTGAAACTTGTTCTAGGTTTGTGCAGTAATAACCTGAAAACTGCTGCTCTCTAGCTAATAGGCATTGACACATTAAAGAGAACTGGACTTGTACAACTTGCTACTTCTGATTAAAGAAAATGAGTAAACTTAGGTGGCATGATTGGCTAGGAAACTGTAAGAAACTCTGGTTTAATGGTTATGAGAATCATGCTGATGAACAGTGACTTGTCCCTCCCACTTGCTATGGTAACAACTAAATAAACTACCAAGGTTTTTTCTCTCTGGCTTCTTTGTTGTGACGTGGCACTTTCTCTTGTCTGCTTTATTTCTCTGCCAGCTGCCTTTTCTTTTAAAGAAAAGGAAAAGGATCTAGGAATCATTTTAACATAGTTTTCATGAACCAGCCAATATTTATTCTTGCTCCAAATATTACACATTTTCTACACAAACATAACTATAATTTAGAAAATAGTACTCACCCCAAGTATGGATTGTTGTTATAGTTTCCCATGTTTTTGGATATTTTTATGCTTCTTTACTGGGAAACTGCAATAAGTCAATACCCACCAACACCCCCAGGAGCTCCCTGGTCCAGCCCAGCTGGGGAGCAAAATTCGACGCAGCTGGGCGGCCCGGCAGGCATCCTTCGCCACCCAATGCTCCCCAAGCCGGTCCAGCTGGGGAGCAAAGCCGCAACAGCTACACAGCCCGTCCGGACTCTCACCCTTGACCAGCCCCAGCCTTGAGGGAATGGAGCGCAGCTGATTCATCGCCACCACCCTTTGGACTCTGGCCCGGCAGGCCAAAGAGGAGCTACTGCTGGGAGCCCCAAGACTTTCCACCTGTTGGTGCTCCCCGGCCCCCATGCTGGGCTAGGGGAGGTCGCTGCAATGAGCCGCCGTCACCGCTCTGAGAATTGCTGTGGCCAGGGTGAGAGGTTGTGATATTGTAGCATTGTACTGCAACTTGTACTTGAACTTGGAACATGTAACTTGTAACTGTAACATTGTACTTAGAACTTGTAATTGTTGTTTTTGTATTCTCCATATTATTGAATTTGTATACTGTATTATTGTATTGTCTATATATCTCTTTTGTGAACCTCCCTGAGTCAGTTTACCGAGTAGGGCACTATATAAATCTAATAATAAGTCAGGTCCTAATTATTAAATTCACTATTGCATACAGCTGAGAACTGTTTCCATCTCCTTAATTTAGTTAATAGCATTCAAATATTGTTTTCTGACTGCAAATAAAGATTTGATGTTAGATAATGAGCAGCTTCTAGGGGGGGGATCTTGATCGATAGATCGATGGATTGATCTTGTTCAGAATGAGTCTTATTAAGAGAGACAGCAGAAGCCAAATTACACTATTTCTTGAGCCACTTGGTAGAAGTTTGTTGGCATTACAGAACTCTCAAGCTACAGTTTTAAATTTCCATGCTGTTTATATTTAACAATTCAGTATAGTCTATGAAGAATGTGTTATTTGTATCAGACAAATGTTTGGTTTTTCGGTGATCAGGAATGGAATCTTATGGTCCTGCTACTTAAATCATACAATCCGTTGTTGTTGTTGTTGTTCAGTTGCACAGTCGATACTGACATTTTGCGACCCCATGGACCATTGCCCTCCAGGCGTCTCTGTCCTCCACCATCCTTCTCAACCCGCCCAGCTCTGTGCGTCTACAATACCATCTAGCCATCTCATTTTTGGCCGCCACCACCGCCTTCTTTTGCCCTCCACCTTTCGCAGCATCAAGGCTTTCTCAAGTGAATCCTCTCTTCTCATTTGGTGTCCAAAGTACTTTAGCTTCATCTTTACTATTTGACCTTCTAAGGAGCAGTTAGGGTTGGTTTCTTCTAAGATTGACCTATTTGTTCTCCTCGCTGTCCAGTGGACTCTCAGAACTCTCCTCTAACACCTTTATTTTAAAGAAATTGCTTTTTTCAGAGTTGGGCACAAACTCAGTTAAAATAATGTCTAAGAAACCAGCCAAGCTTCTCCTTCTTTTGTGTCCCCATCAAACCTTAGACTGCCAAAATGGAGCCACATTCTTAGCTTTGTCATTGGGCAAACTTAAGTACTCATCAGTGCATGTTTCCGGCAGTAATTGGCAGACCAGTAAATGAGCCAGATTCTGTATCTCTCCACATTCACACAGCATGTTGTCTGTCAGCAGCCCCCACTTGAGCATGTTGGTCTTAAACACTCACTGTGACAATTAAAATCTCCAATAACAACATTTATGTGGTCATAAGTGAAATTGTCCAGTACATTTAAACTAAAATTTGCTCTGGTGGCTTATAGACAGAGATAGCGAATTGTGGGTTCTGATGGTGAGAATTTCAATGGTTTGTTTCCATCAGTGCAGCTGGTAACAAAAATTGTACTCCCATACTTGAGCATGTTAGTCTTGCATTTAGGCACTCTAACCCTCAGCCTATTCAGTGTCCTCCAAGTGACATAGGAGTGGTTGAGTTCCTTAGCTATGTTCTTCTTTAATGTTATTCTTTGTCAAGTGATTGTTTTCCTTCATCTTCTAATTTGGTTTTGCTCTCATGAACCTCAAGAATATTTGTTTTTGCCATAAAGCTCTTTCTGGATCTGAGTTGGTGGACTTAAGGCACATATCCGTTCAGAAGATGTTGAGGGCCATTCTCTTGCTTAGTTCTCTCAGCATCCACTGCTGCTTCTCTTAGGTGGAGCGATACCAACAAGAGGGTATATTTTCGCAACTGGTGTAGATTTGAGGCATCCTGTCACCATACACATAGCTTCATTAACAGCGATGTCAACTTGTTTTGTGTGTGTGAATATGCTCCATACTGGAGCAGCATACTCTGCTTTGGAGAGCTCAGGGCCAAAGCTGATGTACACAGCATGGATGGTTGAGTTCCCCGTTTATAGTTTGTGGGTTTCCTGGTGATGTTGTTCCTTGTACTAACCTTGGCTTTGGTATTCAGGCAGTGCTGCTTAAAAAAGAGTGTCCTGTCAAGCATCACACCAAGATATTTTGGTGTCTAACAATGCTATAATCAGTTCCCTGCCATGTAACATCCAACTCAGCCTTTTCCTCTCAGTTTCAAAGGTGGAAAGCACATTTGAATCTTGCTTGGATTAGGCTTCAAATGGTTGATATTGTAATACTGTCCCTAATTCTTCAAGTGCTCCAGTAAGTTTTCCAGCTAGTTCATCAAAGCTTGATCCTTGAACGGCCATTGCTGTGTTGTCCACATAGATGAACAATTTTGTATTGTTAGGAACTGTTTGATCATGCGTGTATATATATTATACAGTGTTGGAGACAATACACTTCCTTGGGGTAGTTCATTCTTCTGGAACCTCAATCTGCTGTTCTTTCCATTCATCGTCACATAAAATCTCCGGTTCTAAAGGAAGGTGCCAATGACCCTAGTAATCTTGTTATCTTTGGTAAGCTTATTTATTTTATGGAGCAGAATCCTATGATTGACAGTATCGTATGCTGCAGTTAGGTCAATTAAAGCCACTCCCATTAGCTTTCTTTTGAAACCATCCACTACGTGTTGCATAAGGTTAATAATTTAACGACAACATGAATTGCCTAGCCTGAATCCGACTTCTTCAGGCTCTTTCCATCAATAAATTTGGAAATATGATTGTGAATCATCTGTTCCAGTGTCACAATATAGTGCCAAGCTCCAATAAATAGTCTTTTTTATATTACTGGTCTATCCAAAAATTGGTTGGTTGTCATATTTGCTGCCATATTCCCCATGAGTTAGATTAACTGTGCCTGCTTGGTTTATGTGGTGCTTATTGAGCTCTCAGTGGTAACAGCCATCTTTTCAGATGAATGAACAAAAGTCCTGGCTCCTATTACTAATTTCTCCTATCTGTAACAGAACTTACGGTGTGTGTTACAGTACTTTTGCATATCTATAACAATAGAATACAAGAGTGCTTCTGTTATTCCAGTGAATTGCATAAACATCTGAATTCTCCATTCTTAATATTCTTGTGTTCTGTGTGACAACATGCAGTTCGTTAGTCTGTTCCCATTGATTTCAACAGGCGTGAACTTAGTGATTTGAATACCTGGGAAGCATCAGCAGACTGATGAATCTCTTTGATGGTGCATATTTTGTTTCTACAATACTGAATACAGTAGGATGCAGTTTCCCAAATCTGAGAATCAAGAGGCCTCTTAGGCTGGGTATGCTTAAGGTTTTATTTTCCAAATTGAAGCTTTTTAAAGATACAGTAATACCTCGGATAACGCTAAGACTTGGTTCCACAAGTCTTGGTGTTATCCGATTTTTAGTGTTATCCGATCCATGTTAAAATACTATGGGATAGATCGGATAACGTTAAAGCTCCATAGAGATACATTGTAACTGCACAGGCTTTAGCAGTTGTTATCCGATCCATCCCATAGGACCTTAACGTTATTCGATTCAATTCTCCTCCCCAGATTACTTAACGTTATGCGATTTTTAGCGTTATCCGAGGTAAACATTATCCGAGGTATTACTGTACAGTCAAACCTCACATAAAGAGTGCCTCGCTTAAAGAGTAACTCGCTTAAAGAGCAGAATTTTCTCTGAATGTTCGCTTTGCTTAACAAATAAAACCAACCAAAAACTTGATTAACAAATAAATCAGGGCTTGCAATCCCCCCCACCAGAAGTCACAATTGGTCACTTATTATGGTGTTTCGCTTAAAGAGCAAACTCGCATAAAGAGCAATCCTGTGGAACACATTATGCTCTTTAAGCAAGGTACAACTGTATTACATCTGTGTCTTGTAACCAAGGCTACAGTGGTAATCAAGAAGTAAGTCTCATTAAACTTGGTGGTAGTGTAAACCAAGTTTATTCTGTAATCATTCTTTATTGGAGCATTCTAAAATTTTATAATGGATGGTAAACATTTTGACATCACTCTGGCACAGAGCTGGCCAACCTTTTTATGCCGCAGACCTGACTACGCCCCTGGACAGCTGTGCGGGCCAAACCATGCCCCCCTGAAGTTGAAATGGGTGCATTTATAGCTGTCATACATGTGCCAACTTCCGCATTTACAACAGCTGTGGGCCTGTTTGTGCATGCATGGTTGCGTTTTACAGCTGACGTAAATGCACCTGCTTCCTCTTCCAGGTGCAGCAGAGTTAGTGACAGGTCAGGTGGAATGGCATCATGGGCCGGGGCTGGCCCACTGGCTGTTGGTTGGGAACCCCTGCTCTAGCAGATATTTATTGGGAGAAACTAATTGGAAATATTTTGGAAATTAAATTTACAACTGCAATTTCATGGATTAGAAACTATCAGAGTGAAAGTCCAAAGATTAATAAATAATTCAAGCAGTGTCTTTGCATTTGACTCAGTGTAGTACAGTAGTACCTCGGATAACGGTAAAATCGCATAACGTTAAGCAATCTGGGAGGGAGAATTGGATCGAATAATGTTAAGGTCCTATGGGATGGATCAGATAACAACCGCTAAAGTCTGTGCGGTTACAATGTATCTCTATGGAGCTTTAACGTTATCCGATCCACCCCATAGAATTTTAACATGCATCAGATAACACTAAAAATCGGATAAAACCAAGACTTGTGGAACCAAGTCTTAGCGTTATCCGAGGTATTACTGTATATTAAATAGGGTCTGGGCCGTGGATCTGAGATATCTTGGCTCCAGTTACATCTCACACCTAATGCTTTGCATGATGGTATTGGGCAAATGAGAGCATTAGAAAAATCCTCCTAGTTCTTTCTTGCCTAGCAAGCATTCTGTCCACACAGTGACTATGTAATTGTCTATGCAAAGCACACAAGCAAGATATAAAATCTTCCTGTTATATTTACCAGTAACTAGTACAGTAAAACCATAAAGAGCACCTCGCTAGAGAGTAACTCGCTTAAAGAGCAGAATTTTCTCTGAATGTCGCCTCGCTTAACAAATAAAACCAACCAACAACTCACTTAACAAATACATCAGGGGTCGCAATCCCCACCACCAGAAGTCACAATTGGTCACTTACAATGGTGTTTCACTTAAAGAGCTAAGTCACTTAAAGAGCAATCCCGTGGAACGCATTATGCTCTTTAAGCGAGGTACCACTGTATATTGCCTCTGATATGAAGTACAGTAATACCTCGAATAACGTTAAGGTCCTATGGGATGGATCGGATAACAACCGCTAAAGCCTGTGCGGTTACAATGTATCTATGGAGCTTTAACGTTATTCAGTCCATCCCATAGGATTTTAACATGCATCGGATAACACTAAAAATCGGATAACACCAAGACTTGTGGAACCAAGTCTTAGCGTTATCCGAGGTATTACTGTAATATATAACATAGTCCTAAAGTGATGGTCACGATAATATGTCATGTTTTAACTAGGCAAAATGTAAGAAAGCTCTTCCTAGTATCTGTCTTGAACTGCCCACTTTTCAGGTTCACTGAGATTACCCCACCTGCAATGTTGGAAGAGAGATGAGAGGTGTCTTCCTTTATACTGCATTGATGTCTTGTATTTGTCTTTTTTCAAAATCAATTAACGAGTGCCAGATGGTGTAACCTTTCTTCATAGTGGAGCTGCTTCAGTTGTTTTGAATTGCTATTTTATACACTTTTCCCAGCTCAGTAATATCCTATTTGAGAAGTAGCAGTTTGAATTGTACACAGTGTTACAAAAGTGTGATGGAATACTAGCAGCTCCACTTTTCACCCCTTTCCCAATTATGTCCCAATATGGGTTTATTTATTTTCATAGCAGTTGCCTCATTCATTGACATTTTCATTATGTCAGATTTCATCAGTGTATATAAAGATGGGATCTTTCCCCCTCAGTGTGTATTCCTTTACACTTGCCTATCTTCAACCTTATTTGATATTTTACGTTTTAGTGCCAGTTTTTCGTCTTTAAAGAAATTCTTTTGGAGCTCTTTCCCACCTATTTTCACCTAAAAAGTGTAAATTTAGTTAATTTCTTTTAACCAATGTCAAATGAAGGTTTGGATTACTGTATGTTTAAAAATCACCAACCCTCCTATATCCTAAATGAGGTGGTGGTGGTTGTTTTTTGGGGGTACACAAAATGTAAAGGTAATAATGAAATCCATTATGCCAGCAAATATCTAGTTAGTCGGTGCAGAAAATAAGCATGTTATTTATCCAGTTAGTTCCTCATTTTTGGTTAATCTGTTGAGAAGTTCATAGTCCTTTTGACATATATGATGGAGACTGGCTTTTGTAAAAGGTGAAATGCTGTATAATCCTAATAAATGATAATCAGAATTCTTCACAGTAGTGAATGTTTTCATCTGAAAAAATATGTTTTGTTTAATACAAGAAATCAAGCAGTCTGTGCCTGGTAGCTTTTATATTTACACATCACAACTAATTACATTTACAGCTATTGGAATTGTCAGTTTTTATTTAAACCAAACAGGTACGTGTAGAACAGAAAGGCATCTGGAGTTCATGTTTTATAAAATAATTAATTTAGACAATGTCTGTACAAATAATCTTCAGGAGAGTGCAGATAACTCTGTGGGGATTTAGTGGTCAGGTATTTTAACAGTTTAAAAACCTAACCTAGAAAATGGCTTCATGAAAGGACACTGACAGACAATTAATAATTGTACTCCTACCATTCAAATTCAAAACAAAATGCTCTATTTATTAGGAAGGCTTTTGTGTAATGTAAAAGTTGTTCAGCAGAAGCATTTTTAAAGCTATGTTATGTAATTCAGTGGTTTAGGTATCTGGCTGTGGAGCCAAAGATTGAGAGTTCAGTTCCCCACTGTGCCTTGAGCAAGCTGTATAGTCCTGGGGCACCCACCAAAGATGTGAAAAATAAATTACTTCTGTGTATTCTCTAAGTAGAAAATCCAGGAAAGGGTCATAAATCAGATTTGACTTGATGACATGCAGTTATTATATCAGCCTAGTTGTTGTCAGTGCCTGCCTGGTATCAGTTTCAGAAATAGTTGATCCTGCTACCAGCACCAGCCACCTTTTGACTTAGACAAGGGGCTCAGAACTTCTTAACATGTCCGGTTCAACACTGACTTACAAATGACACATAAAAGGATGTTCCTAAAAAGGATGTTCCTGTTACTGCCTCCTTTGTTTGGAAGCAAGTCATATTGCTACAGTTTGGGCTATTGAACACTACTGACTTATAAACTGTTTGATTTCCTGGTAAATTTGTGATTTCACCTGAAGAAATTAAAAGACACGTTTGAAAATAGGAACATTTTGATTTGTCATATTAGAGTAATCTTCATGGATCACACATTCCTAAGAATCCTCCTGCATTTTTTTGACTTTGCTAGCAGAAATTAATCTGCTTCTGCAGACTTTATGGAGCTACTAGTTTAGTTATGCTTACTTTTAACTGAGTTTTCCTTTTAAGGCAGTAAGTTCATAGCAAAGATGAAGAACTTTGAAGTTTCTAATGGTGGTTCCTCACAGTACATCATATAAGAGAGAGTAAAATTATGGGCAATCCCTTTTATATAACATCCATTGTGCTTTTAGGAAGGTTCTCTATTTCTCAACAGGAGGTCCCTTCTATTGCATCAGAAACTCCCTGTTTAAAAAGGTTTCAGAAGTTTTCATAGTCAATTTCAGGGGTGTGGTCATTGACAATCAAAGTAAGAATGTTCTGTTGTAGTCGCCCATTTTGCATTACTTTTCACAGGATCTGAGACACTACATTGTGTTCTATTCTTATTCCTGATCTTGAAATGCCTTGCCACATATAAGTACCATGTGCAGTTGAAGCTAGAGATGAATAGGGCAAGAGCCAAAAGTAAATGAACATACCTTTTGTTCTCCTTTCCCTCTGCCACCAAGTATTTTCAAGTGTTTTGATAATATCATGACTCTGGTACTATTTGCATAGGACTTCCCTTATGTCTGGCCATGAAACTACAACTAGTGCAGAATTCTTAAGTAAAGTTGCTGAATGAGGCATCCTATATAGCAAGCATACTATAGCTTTTATGCAGAGAACTGTACTAGCTAGCAACATATAATTTGGCTCATAGTAATATTGTTGCCGTAGAAGGCCTTAAATGACATTGGACAGAGTTACCTGTGGAAGTACCTTGTTCCATATTAAGCTATCCATTTGCTGAGATGTACTGTATAACTAATTGTCTTATCTTGGTTCATTCTAAGGAGGCCTTTTCATATACCCTCCGACCTTCTTCTAGAATTCTTTGCGCAATAGAGCAGCTACCTATCCCTTTTTCTATTTGTTAGTTCAACTAACCATTTGCCAATTTACAATTAGATTATTTGTTGATTATTCTGTTTTCATTAAACCGTTTTAATGAAGTCTATGAATTGCTTTGTTGCCAAGTAGTGGCTTATAAATAATCTAAATAAATAAAAACAATAGCCTGAATCCTAATGGTTAATTACTCTGGCTTAATAGGATGGTGGAAGTTTCAGCACTAGTTAACAAATTACCACTTGTATTCCACTGTTGCACACCCATTTATCTGGTGTACAACAAGAGATACAAGTGGCAACTTATTAAGTTATGGCAATTGACCACTGCAGTTTACACCAGGGATTCCCAACCTTTTTTGCCACAGGCTGGACCATGCCCCTGGACAGCTGAGTGGGCCGGTCACATGGTTCCTCCTGCCATAAATGCTGCCATAAAATGCATCGACGGCTGTCGTAAATGCATTTATGGCAGACATGGGCATGTTTTATGGCTGTCATAAACGCAGCCACTTCCTTTTCCTGTAGCGGCGAGGGTGGCAGTTTCGCCATCCCTGATTTACATCACTGTCTTTACATGTGCATAACTAACCAATAGATTAGACACCATTGAATTTTTGTATCTATATATTTGTTCCCAGTTTCTCTTCCTGTTATGCTTGTTCTCTGCACGTCTTTTGTATGTATGAAATTATTATTTCTCTGGGCAGTTAGAGGATTTGTATTTTATTTTGGTTTTGAGCTATTGATTTTGGGGAAAAAAAGAATGTTATTTTGTGTTTTTTTGTGGAAAAAAATTATTGTCGAATGTGAATGCAGTTTTCTTTTCCCATGCAGCATTTAAAGCACCACTGTAATTTTTAATACTGTGCACTGAGAAATAAACTTAATATTTAGTGCAGCCATTCTAGAACTACATTAGTCCTTTGTTCACAACAGTTGAAAGTTCAGAGAATTATTGTAAAAAAATTCTGAAATTACCAAAGAGAAGTTTTACCTCAGAATTCTGCTGTGGTGTTTTAGTATTGCTTTGTCTCTAAGTACATTGTAGAATTGTTCTGGTTAGTGTGAAGACATTAGTCATACATTTATGCCTTTTTAAAAGAGCTACTTAGAAATTCCATGGAAAAGCATTGGTAACTGTCTGAGTGATTCTCCTTGATGCTAACCATACAAGCAAGTTTTTTAAAAAGATACAGCTGTTCTAATTTACCGTTGTCTGCCCCAGTGAAAGAATGAAAGCAGTAAATGCAACATTAAAATGCTCAATCTGTGTTTTGAACTGAGCACAGGAAAGTGTATGATGCCATTTCCTTTGATAATTTAAAGTGAACATCTAAGCTGTTTCACACATTACAGTGAATGAATATGTCATAACTACATCTTACAAGGAAAAGATGTCTCTTTAAAATCATACACAATGCAGGGCTGTAGCCAGGATTCTAGATGTGGGTGGGCGAATAATTTTCCAGGGTGGGCAACAAAGCCTCTTTTCGATGCATTCCTATGGGACACCACGCCTTCTCAGGGTGGGCAGGGTGGACACCCTGGCACCCCTCTGGCTACGTTCTCTGAGCAATCTGTACAAAGTAGCTGAAGTTCTATGTAAATTCTGTGTCTTGGCACATGAAGCAGGTTGAATCTAGAGTAGGCCCATTTGAATAAAGAACATATTAAGAAGTTGACTCATCAAATCCCCACCCATTTAATGGGCTTAGTCAGGGGCATCTTACTATGCTAATCAATAGGAATTCATTCATCGAGTGCATTTGGAGTTGTTCTTGAGCTTCATAAAAAAAAGCTTTTTGATTTGCTAAAAATAAGTGTACATTTGGGGTCTTTAGTACCAACCACATCTGCACCAGTAGTTTTATCACTTCAGAATGACGCCAGCAATTATTATGATGTCTAAGTTGCTTTGTAGCTTCTCCTAGGCCAGTTGTGGCAAACCTATGGTGTGTGTCTGTCTGTCTGTCTGTCTGTCTGTCTGTCTGTCTGAGCACAGTTATTCCTACTGTCTGTCACAGCATTGCGTTACCCTATACGGTATAGGAAATCACACTAGATGAAAGGATGAGATGTAATTATTAGGTCAACTGCTGAAGTAAAAAGAACCCTCTACAATCTCTTGCTGCCCAAAGGACTAAAGAGAAAGCAGGATAGAAGGTGGGTAATACTCAATACCCCAGAGGTTCTGGAAGCATTAGCAGGTTTTTAGTACTGAACTTGCAGCTCAAGCATTTCAATTTGAAGAAACAAGAAGAGGTTAAGGAGTAGTTTGAAACTGAGCAGCAGGAGAAGATGGCTTTGCATACTAGAAATAGAGTTGTTGTTCAGTCGCACAGTTGATTCCAACCCTTTGCGATCCTATTACCATTGTCCTCCAGACACCTCTGTCCTCCACCATCTTCCTCAGCCCACCCTGCTCTGTGCCCATTGTGTCTACAATACCATCTAGCCATCTCATCTTGGGCCGTCCCCTTCTTCTTTTGCCCTCGACCCTTCCAAGCATCAAGGCCTTCTCAAGTGAATCCTCTCTTCTCATTTGATGTCCAAAGTACTTTAGCTTCATCTTTATTATTTGACCTTCTAAGGAGCAGTCAGGGTTAATTTCTTCTAAGATTGACCTATTTGTTCTCCTCTTTGTCCAGGGGACTCTCAAAACTCTCCTCCAACACCACATCTCAAAGGCATCTATTCTTCTGCGCTCAGCTTTCCTTATGGTCCAGCTCTCACAACCATACATTATGACAGGGAATACCATTGCTTTGACTATATGAATTTTTGTTTGCAATGTGATGTCTCTACTTTTCGCTATGTTTCCCAAGTTTCTCATAGCTTGTCTCCCAAGAATCAGTCACCTTTTTATTTCATGGCTGCGATCCCCATCTTCTGCGATCTTAGATCCCAAGAAAGTAAAATCTGTCACTGCTTCTACTTCCCCATCTATTTTCCAGGGACTGATAGGGCCTGTTGCCATTATCTTAGTTTTCTTTATATTGAGTGTCAAGCCAGAGCTTTCTTGAAATGTCCCTGAGTACAGTCAAACCTCACATAAATAGTGCCTCACTTAGAGACTAGCTCGCTTAAAGAGCAGAATTTTATCTGCATGGTCACCTCGCTTAACAACTAAAACCAACCAAAAACTTGCTTAACAACTAAATCAGGGTTCACAATCCCCCTCCCCCCTGCCAGAAGTCACAATTGGCCACTTACAATGGTGTTTTCGAAACGCATTATGCTCTTTAAGTGAGGTACCACTGTATAACAGAGGGAAATAAAAAAGTAATGACTGGTTTTAAAGTTATCTGCTTATCAGAAAACTGCATTTTAAATCCTCTCACTGTGGTTATCACAACCCTAGTATATGACTATGACAAGATTGAGTGTAATACAAAAGCTCTAGGAAGAGATGAAATATGACAGGTACATGATCTTTGATAGCAACAAAATGCATGTTAGGCAACTGCAAAATTGGTACATTTCAAAGTACAGTATTTGTTGGTATTTTCACTTGTCAGAAGCACATGTACAATTTATGCAGGTGTTAGGAGTGGCAATAAATAGATAGTTATTGTTTATCCAGCTTGCTGAATAAGCTCAGTAGTTTAGGTATCTGGCCTCAGAATCAGAGATTTGATCCCCAACTGTGCCTCTTGAAAGAAAAGTCAGCCTATATAGTACCAGGAGGCACCCCTAGAAGATGGCAATGGTTAACCACTTCTGCGTATTCACTACCTAGAAAATCCTGGAAAGGGCTCGTGTAAATTAGAATCAACTTATCAACAGGTTGTTGTTTATGGTGGTGTTGCTCTTATGGTTTATCTAGGTATATCATGAGTGATAGTTTCCATAGTGGCTTATTTATTTATTTTATTTATTTGTTCAGATTTATATTACCACCCACTCGCTGAGGCAATTCACGTGGCTTACAGTCAAAACAGCAACAGTACAGTAACAATCAAATACAACCTCACAAAACAACCAAAGCAGAACACAGACTAACTCCCCTCTGGTCGTTGATGGGAGCCTGGAGGTGGGAGCGAGGTCCTCAGCCGCCTGCCAGGCCATGGCGTCTTTTCCCTCAGGCCGTTGGTGTGGGCCCAGAGGAAGGGGCGATGTTCTCAGCCATCTGCCAGGTTATGGTGTCTTCTCCCTCAGGCCGTTGGCTTATAGACAAGAAATAGCCACACTTCTAATAAGTTTCCTGTATCAGTCACTCTCATTTTGCTCTCTCTCCATGTAGTCTTATAAAAATAGAACACAATACTGTATAAAGAAATTCTGTGTGGTCCTGTAGTGCCAGGTATCAGATTGTCACAGTGACTCTTAATGACATGGTTAAAGGCCACTTTTCACAACAGCAGCTTGTGTCAGCCTGTTGCTCTAGCTACTCTTCTATGCTGTTGGCTCAATTTCAAGTGAACCAGAAAGAGAACGAAGGTGCTGTCATAAGGTGAGGGTTGATCTCTAGTCGTGATGGTGGACCTTGGCACTCCAGATGTTCTTGGACTTCAATTCCCAGAAGCCCAAGCCCCCGTTAATCCACACAAATGGATTTACTGTGATTCATCTGGCCCACGCCGACCTCATCAATCCCGGAAGTGGAAGTGAAACGTGCCCATATGGGCGCATTTTACTTCCGCTTTCCGGAGCAACGAGGGTGGAATGGGCTGAATGAATAGCAGTAAACCCATTTGTCTGGATTCACAGGGGCTTGGGCTTCTGGGAATTAAAGTACAAGAACATCTGGAGTGCTAAGGTTCGCCATCACGGATCTCTAGTTTGACCCTTGCTCTCTGTTTTGTCAGTGACACAGGAAGGTTAGAGTAAACTGTGGTAATACAATACAAACTTGCTTTCTTGTGTGCAACTTCAGTGTTGCGGATGAAATGGGGAATGACATAACGACCTTAGCCAATGGCAGGTTTATATAGCCATTCAAGAAGTTTCCATTTTGAGACCTTCTGTGCTTTAAGTGATTCTGAAATGTCCTGTCCTATCCTGTAAATTAGATGTGAATAGGTTACTATTGAAATAAATGTTGTGCTCACATTATTGTGAGGGAAAGTTAGATTGAATCAGGCATGGGCAAACAGGTTTGAAACTTTTAACTGAACTCTTCACTGTGTCAGCTTGTTGTTCTGGACAGTTCCTTGCTCTGTGCATTTATGCAAAAGATTAAAAATAAGTATGTAACTCTTTAGATAATATTGTTATAGCCTAAGTAGGCTTGACAGATGTGGCACTCAAGTTTTCCCAAGAAACAAGGCAGCCACTAGCAATCATTTGCAGTCATAGGTGGATATTTCCAGTCTTTCAGACTCTTAAAGAATTACAGTTGTACCTCGCTTAAAGAGTATAATGTGTTCCACAGGATTGCTCTTTAAGTGAGTTTGCTCTTTAAGCGAAACACCATTGTAAATGAACAATTGTGTGTGTGGGGGATTGCGAACCTCGATTTATTTGTTAAGCGAGTTTTTGGTTGGTTTTATTTGTTAAGCGAAGCGAACATTCAGAGATAATGCTGCTCTTTAAGCAAGTTACTCTTTATGCAAGGCGCTCTTTATGCAAGGTTTGACTGTAGGTTGTTTTTTTTAATGAAAGCTAGTGATTGAAATAATCTGGATTAACATGATTTTAGAACCTATCACTGTTTGAAAGGGAAACATTGTGAGCAGTGAAACAATTATAAGGGCATTATTGTGAAGGCTCTTGCAGCTTTAGTAGGTTAATGGACAAGGCTTTAAAATTAATGGGGAATACCTGAATAACATCCGATATGCTGATGACACAGTGTTGTTGGCCACAAACTTTGTAGATCATCAGTTAATGTTGGATCGAGTTAAAGATTAAAATAAGAATAGAAAAAGCAATATCCACCTTCATAAAAATGTGACATTTGTTATGCAGTAAAGATCTATTCCCAGTGTTGCTATATGGAATTGAAGCTTGGATGTTGACTATTTATTTATTTTATTTCATTTCATTTGTACCCCACCCTCCTCCAAAGACTCAGGGCTGCTTTACAACTAAAAACAATTAAAACACATACATAAAAATTAAAATTCAAGTTAAAAACACTGAGGAGAGAGGTGGAATATTTTAAAAAGCCAGGCGACCGAGTTGGCCATCTGGCCCACTCCCCACATGTGCCCCACCACCCAGGTCTTCACTCCTTTCCTAAAGGGCAGCAACTCCGTCTGGAGGCATAACTCCGTTGGCAGGAGGTTCCATAAGGCCGGAGCGGACACAGAAAAGGCCGTCCTTCTCATGCTAGAGAGATGAGCCTCTCTAGCTGAAGGTACAACCAGAGAGCCTCTCCGGTTCGCTCTAGTGGAACGGACAGACTAAAAGATCTGAAAAGAAAATCAAAGCTTTTGAAATGTTGATCTACAGATGACTGCTAAAGATATCATGGGCTGGCCATGTGACTAATGTAGAAGTATTGCGCTAAATGGATAAAGAACAAGAACTCTTTATGACCACAAAGCAAAGAAAGCTCCAATACCTTCACCATATCATGAGGAAGAACATAAAACATAGAATACTTCAACTCACTCTGCAAAGAAAGATCCCTGGGAAGAGAAACCCTGAACGTAGATGGACTTCATGACTGGAGAACCTGAGAGACTGATGTGGCATATCCTAGGAAGAACTGTTTTGAGGAGTTAAGAACAGGAAGACTATCGCCATGATGGTAGCCACTATCTGGAACAGATACGGCACTTGTGGTATTGGCTTGCTTCCTCTATGCTGTTTCAGTGAATGACAGAGCCAGGAGTTTAGATTTCTCAAAGGAGATTATTTTTAAAAGTACTATATGTTCTGCCTTTTGAGTTCAACATTCTCAGCAGTGCATAGAATCATTTCTATAAAGCAAAGCAGCACAATAAGCAATATGGTGTAAACATAATGTAAAACAGCAGAGTAACTAAAAAGTTTTTTTTAATGAGCTCAGTTTTTTTTAAAAAAATCCCTGAAGTAGCAATGTGAAACATCTAGATAAATAAAATGATGTGTGTGTGGCACCAAGAGGACAAGGCTCAGCACATGGCAAGTTTCCCTGGGAAATAATTTCCAGAGTCCTGCTTTCTGAATGGGTGGTACAAAATAAAGGCCTCTAAAAAAGATCCAAGTACAGTAATTGAATAGAATAATGCAGAAGATGGAGATCATTAGGTATGAAGTTACTGAGAGCTTTAAATACTGAATCATGACTAGAAACAGACTAGGATGCAATTGACAAAATCCTATTAGTGTAGTTACATTGTTATAAACCATAGCCAGAGGCCAAAAATAATACAAATTAATTGAACCTTCCTACCCCATGGTTTCTGGATCTGAGGTACCAAAAGCTCCTGTTTGGCCTACAGAAGCTTGTGTCAGGAGGAGGTTTTAATAGACAAAAACACCCTTGGGTTTCTACTACCAATGGTGGTGATCATCTGATAGAATTTTTTTTCTATTAAAGCAGGGGTGCCCAAACTTTTTGGACCGTGGGCCGATCATGTGATTCAGGGAACCTGTCACTAAGGCCCGGGTGCAACCCCCAACGCCAGTTCACCCGGCCCACGAAGCCCTCATTGCTCGTGAAAGCGGAAGTAAAACATGCACATACTTCCGCTTCCAGGAGCGACGAGGGCTTCGCGGGCCAGGTGAATTGGCATCGGGGGCCGCACCCGGGCCTTAGTTTGGGCACCACTGTATTAAAGGCTCCTCCATGTCTCAAGGCTCCTAAAGGCTTCCTGGAGAAGAAAGGGAGTCCTAAGGACCCTCAAAATCTAACCAGGGGATAAGCAGCCTTCAGTTGAATTACTTATTTCTAGCACCTGGATCTGGTTAATGATAACATACCTTTACACAAGAGGAGTTTGCCCTATATCACTGTTACGATTTTGAAGGAGATGTCCATCTACCCAGCCCTAGGTAGCAGCTGAGTTGCTATATTTAAACTAACTGAAGTTTCTATGCAGTCTTCAAGCCCCTTGCCCATCCCCGAATGTTGCATGAGAGTAATCCAAATGGGATGTTCCAAAAAGCTCAGTTAACTTTGGAGAAGCAGTCCTGGGGTGATGATAGTTAGAGAAAGAAGCTTCATGCTGCAGATTTTACAGTGACAAGGCCATAACCTCCCCACTCAAAACACTTGGGCAGCGTAACCTTGCTCAAAACAGGCTTGATGCCAACTCCCAGGTCAGACCAACATGCCTCATCTTCCCTATTGTAGGTGTCAATAGGGATTTTTGAAATGGTGGTTGGTGAACTACTGCACATTTGTAGCTTAAGTCCTTTAATTCTGGAAATAGTGGTCAAGTGAAAGGTAGCTGAACACATATTTGTGGCAGTTTCCTGGAAATTATGTATTAAACAAAGTTAGCAGTTGGTAGATCTTGATAAATGATTTACAAAGTTTCTGCAGTTTTCAAATTCAGCAGGGTGAGACAACATTAACTATTGATGAAGTGCTTGCTGCATGGATTTCTTGTGTGTGTAGATTTCTTTCCTGAATATTAGTTTTGTATTAGCCAAGAAAACCAAAAGTAGCACAGGGACTGTAAGAGTTTCTGTAAAGAGTTTCTGTAACTGCCATCAGGCAAGTTCTGTTAGTAGTTAAATTTTTACTGTGGTTTTGATACTTCTGTGTTTGTTTGCTGTGTACTTCTTTTCCCTTTTATCTCAGAATGCTAACAAAGTAGAATGCCATGAACTTTTCAGCAGTCTTGCAGAGCTGACCAGATTAAGATAGATGAAAGTCTAGTGTGTTTCTTATTAAAAGAGTGTAAGCCCAGTTTGGGCCTCCAACTGTACTTGTCAGTTAACCTTGGTGACTTCCAGCTTTATGAATTTGTGGCCATTTTGCTGTATACTGTACTGTATATGCTGCTGTTGCTGAATTTTAATCTTGGCCCAGTTTGGCAGTGGTGTGCAAGATGGTAATTTAAGCCAAATTCAATGAATGTTGAGGGTGCATATGCAGCTGAAAATAAGAGCTTTGACAAGCAAAGAGTGTTATGTGAATAGGGCCGGCATAGCTATCTGTCTGTCTGTCTGTCTATTTAAAATAATTATCAGTATTGCATAGAGGGAGGAGCTTCAGTATCTCTGGAGATATATCTGGTAGATCTTTTGCTTTCAAAACTGTTCAACTGAATGCTTCTTAAGCAGGCATAGGTCTGCAAAGAAATCCAATCCAGCTTGCTTTGGGCATGCTGCACAGTCTTAGAGTACCCTCAGAAGAAGCTGTTGCCGAAGTGGGCAATTTACCACTCTGGTGGCTGAGAGGACTGAAAGCAAAAATAACACTCCAAGTTGTAGAGCAAGAGAAAAGCTTTATTGAAAGATCTTTTGCAAAAGGGCCTCTTCTTTCTACCCTTCCCCAAGAGGTTGGTAAGAAAAAAGAAGGCAGAACATTCCAGGGTACAATCAGTTTTGTAAATAAAAATAGCAGACAGGGTACTTGGAAAATACACAATCTTTTTTTAAAAAATCTCCTTTCTGTGTCTTGCCCCTCCTTTCACATACTTAAGCCAGCTTTATTGCAGGGTCATCCCACATCATGTCTTCCAGAAGCAGGGGTCAACAAATGCACCAAAGGCAAAGTGGAGGTTTGTGTGTGTGTGTGTGTGTGTGTGTGTGTGAGTGAGTGAGAGAGAGAGAGAGAGAGAAAGTGACTCTTAGCTCATACACTAGTTATCTTGCTGGTAATCGCTCATATCAATTACTGTAATGTTCTCTACATGGGGCTCCCCGTGTACCTGATATTGAAATTTCAAAGGGTACAGCATGCAGTTCCAAAGCTGGTTACTGGAGTGAGAAAATTCATACATATCTCCCCAGTCCTGGCAGAATTGTCAATGGGTTCTCGTGGTGTTCCGTGTCAGGTTCAAGGTGGCTGTGCTGACTGAACGGTTTGGGACCTTCCTGCTTGGCGGAGCGTCTACTCCTTGGAAATCAGGCCCGCGTCATCCACTCTCCTCTTACACCTCAACTCCAAGTACTGACTCCCAAGTTTGCTAAAAAGTGTGTTACCCATTGGACGGCTTTCTCAGTGGCAGCCCCAGCTAACTGGAACTACCTGGGGAGCTGTGTTTGATTGACTCTTTAGGGTCCTTTAAGAAGCAGCGAAAAACTTTTCTTTTCGAGGAGGCCTTTGGCAGTTTGTTGAAGCTTAAATAGGAGACCCTCCCATCGTGGCCACTTGGGCTAGTGGTCCTTGGTGCTGATTGGATTGAACTGGGTGGGTGGTTTTCTATGGTTTTATTGTGAGCTGCCCAGAGTGGGAGAGCATCCCAGATGGGCAGAGTATAAGACAAACAAACAAAATGGCTGTTCGCAGGACAGGGTGGCTGCCAAGGGAATGGTAATCAGAACTGAATGCCCATAAAACCATGGGAAGAAGCACTGTAAGTCAGAATCAACAATAGATCATAGTGACGATTTTGTCACATTAATTTGATGTTAGGCTTTACTTGAAAGTGTGTGTACAGTAGGTGGGACTATCCTGCTCTTTGCATTTCTCCTATAAGGGTGTGTCTGCCTACATAAAGTTGTCTTCTGGGACTGGATGAATTCTTTCAGCATTATTTCAGCCTCCTTTTTATCATGTCTGCACAGCTCAGTACATATCCAGAATTAGTCTCTGCCTTTAATTTTTATCTTATTGGTGCCTTGCATTCTCTCTGTTGCTTCAGATTCATCAGGATTTGTTTTTGATATGCAGTCCAATACGGTGATGGCCCAAGGAGGTACCTTTGAAAACATGAAAGAAAAGGTAAGCAATTTGCCTTTTTAAAAAAATACAATGAGTTTTATATTTGCGATTATGTTTTATGTGATAGGTAGAGTGATTTACTGTATTTCTTACTGTATTTATATATGTGTATAGTCAAAACCCAGAGTAACAATCAGGGATGGCCAGCCTTGGTGTTCCAGGTGTTCTTGGACTTCAATTCCCAGAAGCCCTGACCAGCAGGTGTGCTGACCTGGGCTTCTAGTAATTGAAGTCCAAGAACACCTGGAGCACCAAAGTTGGCCATCCTTTAGTCAGATGTATGTATGTACATACCTACCAGTTATTAAGCTGAAGGTCTGAAATGGTATATTCTTGCCTGAAAAATTTGAGGCACATATAAAACCCTACAAACTGGAACTTGTATGTAGTTTCCTCGCATGTTGCAGACATACTTCTGCTGTCTTTGATTTCTGTCCCTCATTGAGACAAACTCTGCGGCAGTCCATTTGTTGTCTACTCTCTCCTTTTCCCTAGCTATTTCTTTGGGCTATTGTTGAAACATGACCAGATTTTTAACTCATTTCCCATCCTTAAAACTGCATGGTTTGCTGACCAAATTCTCTCCATTTGGCAGCATATTGAGTCATAATATAAACGTTGTAGCTAAAGCCTTAGCAAGAGAAAATCAGGTGGCTTGATGACTGCCATGGGCACATTTGCTGCCAGCTGTAGGAACCAGTGACACGTTTGCTGCCTTGTGAAAGACTTTTAAAAACACTGCCAGAGAAAACATTACTAATAGGCTCTTCTCAGAGCAAAAATGAAACTGACATTGGCTAGGAGAACAGAAACTTAATTTGTTGCCTGTGTTGGAAGTTAGAGGAAATGTTTGACTTGGAAGCAAGCAGTTAATGTGTGACCTGCATTTCTCTTTTTTTTCCTCTCTAGATCAGTGCTGTAAGAGCAATAGTCCCCAACCGCAGCAACAATGAAATTATTTTGGTGCTTCAGCACTTTGATAACTGTGTAGACCGAACAGTGCAGGCTTTCATGGAAGGTGAGTTCTTTTAGCAAGAATTCTGATTGAGATTCTAGTTGCCAGACTTTACAACCCAAAACGCATGATGAGAATAAAAATTGTGAAGTAGGCAGATTTTTCATCAAAATATGGGCATCACTTATGTAGTAAGTCGGTTTATGTGCATTTCTAAGCTGTTCTGTTTTTTTCTTTTGCTTATTTGGAAATAACATTTAGGGTGAGGAGTTTAGTAAAGCCTAGAAAAGAAATGAAGACAGCATAATATCTGTTTTGAGTGAAGTGTTCTATCCTGTGAGTTCCTCCTTAACGGTTGTTTTCATTTTATTTTATTTTCACCTTGGTGTTCTAGGTATCATGTTTTACACATAAAGGTAGTCTCCGTGTAGAAAGGACAGACAAGTGCAGTGCTTTTTAATCTTTCTTATGATCCTAGCAGAAATTATCTTTCAGACGGGTATTTTACAGTGTCCAAATATATGTAATTGTGGCAAAATAGATATGATGTAATTTCAATATTTGAATATAGACAAATTTTAAAATACAGAATGGATATGTTTACATAGGAAGTGTACTTTTCTGCATTATTTTTTAATAAAGAAACTTCCAGTAAGATTCTTAATTTTACCTTCAACTATTAGGAACATACATTTCTTCTGCTTTGGTGAGAAGAAGATTATACACTTACATTGTTAAACTATTGGTTTAGATATTGAAGCCCACATACTCTGGTATACGGCATGATCATGGAAATTCATTTCTATACAATTTCTGTTTGGTTTCTCTGAATATATTTATAGAAATTGATAAAAATTATAAATGTCATTGCATAACTTGAGGCTAGCTGGTTTGATTAGCTCAGTGTTAGGCATCTGGTTGTGGAGCTAGATTTTGCAAATCCAGTTCCCTGCTGTGCATTCTGGAAAGGTTTGTCTGTGTGGCCCTGGACAAGCTACACAGGAAAAGAGAAGGGTAAACTACTTCTTAGAGCTCTCTGCCTAGAACACCCTAGAAAAGATTGCCATAAGTCAGAATTGCTTTAATGTCACACCATTATCATTAACTTGACATTCAGCGTAAAACATTTTCAGTGGAAGCCCAGGTGCACAGTGCTTACAAAATAGTATTGACTGTGAGAAACCTTTCAGTAGTTTTTCTTAGAAAAAAATCTGGCACACTGGTTTCATTCATTTTCCTAAATATAGTCTTGTTTATATAGTGCCTTTCAGAGTCTGTTTAAGACTTGCAAAAATGTTATTTTTCTATATGTAACTGTCATTGTAAGTGTAAAAAAATCATTAGATCTAGCCACATGTATTTTTCAAAATCATTTTGTTTAAGCCAGTGGTCCCCAGCTTTCTGGGACATGGGGGGCACATGAAAGTGTCAATGCCTAAAGAAGGCCACATGTTAAATCAAAATATAACAAAATTATTAACCTACTAATTTAGATCAAAAGTAAACATTCAGAGATCAATGAAGAGATGTTAATTTTACAAGTTAAGTGCATTCTGCTGTTTGTGTGTGTGTGTGTGTGAGAGAGAGAGAGAGAGTGTTGTGTAGGAAAAACAGCAATAGATGGTGCCACTTGAGGTAGAAGCCTGAAGGTGATAGCACTAAGTAAGCAGGTTGGAGGATCACACAAAGAATGCAAGGGTGCAGGTGCAGGACCCCTGCTTTAAACTGTGAAACTGCCTTAAAATATTTATGTGGCTGCTCAAAATCTAATAGGGGATACTTGCAGTGGAAATTTCCAGTAAATGCCAAATATACTAATTTTATCTTCCTTGTACTGTATCCTTATTTTTGTATCTTTTCATAATCCTCCACTTCCCTTTTTGAGCATAAGAAAAGGGGCAGCTGCTTTCCAGACCTTAATTGAAAAGGACATTTTACCCTTCCCCCTTATATTTCGTACTTCTTGTATCAATTTCTTATGTTTTCTTGCTTTCTCCTTTTGATACATAAAGAGTACACAATCCAAAATCTATTTTTCCTTGTAACGTTTTGATTTTACAGGCAGTGCTGGTGAAGTGTTGAAAGAATGGACAGTAACTGGAAAGAAAAAGGTAAGCCTTGAGTTGATCTTGGTCTCTCTTTGAAAGGTTATATGTTGCCTTAGCTTGAAATCCTTAAAGATCTTGAAACTTGTTAAGCCCATCTTCTTCCATCACTCTCACTCAATTATGGTTATACAATTAAAAGTATTAAGGAATACAGTGTCTTGTAATGCATCTGTATTCTAGAAGACATTGATCTAGCAGCCTGGGTATGTTGGTTGCCTTTATCTAATTTTGGAATAAAATTTAAGAACAAATTCACTATTACTAAACAATGTTATTCATACAGTACTGTGCAAAAGTCTTAGGCCACCACTAGGTGGTTTGGGGGGAAATTTGTGAGTGTAGTGATTTGTGGGGCTAGAACTGGGACACCCTAAGTCTAAACTTCATCAAACACAAAGAGGGTTGAGAGAAGAGTCAACAAAAGACTCCAATTTTGGTATGTCTGTGTGGGTCAGAGGCTGAGTTATGCCTCCCAAATCATTGATTGCATTCCCCCCCAAATCAGCTGGTGGTGGCCAAGAGTTTTGCATAGTACTATATGCCGTAGTTTTCACATGAAATAATCTTAACTGATGTACATTATAGTACTAATAAATGTAATATATGCTTGCCTCTCTTTTACAGTACAGTAAAACCTCAGATAACACTAAAACCTGGTTCCACAAGTCTTGGTGTTATACGATTTTTAGTGTTATCTGATGCATGTTAAAATCCTATGGGATCCATAGAGATACATTGTAACCACACAGGCTTTAGCGGTTGTTATCTGAAGCATCCCATAGGATCTTAATGTTATCCGATGCAATTCTTCCCCCCAGATTCCTTAATGTTATGCGATTTTCGTGTTATTCGATACTAATGTTATATGAGGTATTACTGTATTACCCCATATAATGAAAAAGCTCAGTTCCATGGAGCTCTTCATTATACGATTTTTTTTGTTATGCGAATTACATTGGCGATATCCCGCATAGTGGAAAGATTTTTTGTTATAAGGGGTAAACCCCTTATTCCAAACAATTTTCCCCAGTTATACGGGGTATACCCAAAAAAATTCGTTATGCAGGGTATCGTCAGTAGCGCCAAAATGCTTCATTATATGAATTTTTCCTTATACAAAGCATTCGCTATACGGGGTACCACTTTACTTCTCTCTCTCTCTCTCTCTCTCACACACACACACACACACACACACACACACACACACACACACACACTCACTCACTCACTCACTCTCTCTCTCTCTCTCTCTCTCTCTCTCACACACACACACACACACACACACTAGCGTCAAAATGCTTCATTATATGAATTTTTCTACTGATGGTAGTCGGTAACTCTTCTTGTGTGTTTAATCTGTGACATTTGGGAAGACTGATCAATTACTGCCATAGCTTTTTCACCACTGCTGCATCAGTATTGCTAAGTTACTTTACTGTATACTTTTGTACTATCTTATCTATATAATATATGGGCAATACAAGGTCAAATGGAGTTGAACAGAGAAGCATTCATATAAATTGATAATAAATCATCTGATTGTTCGTAGGAGGGGAAATAACATATTCTTGAAAAGGCAGAATTCCCTGAAGTAAATTTCATAGTATCCATAAAATATGAAGCTAGTCAAGGTTGTGGGGCTGCGATGGCTCATGTGCTTAAGAAGCTGGCTGGAAGGTGCCTCCATCTCTGTCTCACAGCTCCTGCCAACCTTGCAATTTGAAAGCAAGAAATTGCAAGTAGATAAATAGGTACCACTTCATTGGGAAAGTAAACAGCGTTCTATGCACTCTGGTGCCCAGTCATGCCCTCCACATGCTTACAGAAAAGTCTGCAAACGCAGACAGAGCTGACTCTTCAACTATAGACAGAGATGAGCACTGAACCCTAGAGTCAGATACAACTGGCTTTTGAGCAAGACTAATCTTTACCTTTAGTCAAAGTTGTATGTGCTCCAGAGCTTTTTTTTTTAATCTACACTAATATAACTTATTTTTCTTGCAAGATTACCTGATAATTATAATATGTTGCAGTGTAAAGAAAAAGTATGTTTCATCTAAAATGAAAAGATTGAGAAAAGAGTGCCCCATCACCCCCAGGGTTTCAGGTAACATTCTGATGTTCAAAAGCTGATTCAGTCATGCTCCTGACAAGATTTCAAAAAGTATTTGACTCAGACTTTCAAGCATATGTGTGATGTAAGGGCTAAAAGTCAAAAGTTGTAGTTCTAAGACAGAGATTTCCTATCCAGTGACTTGCACTGGTCTTTTCCTGCATTCCACAGAATTGTGGAATGTATTAATCTCCTTTAAGTATAGTCGCTCCTTCAGATATATTGGTATGTTTAATGCTCTCTTGCTGTATAACCTTTTCCTATGCATAGCTTTCATGCTTGATACACTTCACAGTCATTAGGTTCAGACTATCAGTTCTAATTGCTAATTAAATCCATCCCACTTTAAAGAATCAATGTCAAGGACTTGTCTACAGTTTGATTCTCTGATACTTGAGCAGTAGGAATGATATTCGGTTTCATTTCAAGAATTAAGCATAGTCCTCCACCCTTCCCCTGTTGATTTTGTTAATCACTAGAACAAAAAGAAGAAAATGAAACCAAAACCTCCCGCAGAATCAAGCGCTAGGCTGCCTGACCCGAGCAAGCCAGCATCTACTGAAGAGGAACAGTCTGCCACTTCATCAGATAAGGGCGGTGTCAACGGATACCACGTCAATGGCTCAGCCATTGACACAGAGTCGGTGGACTCACTTAGTGAAGGCTTGGATACGCTTTCTGTAGATGCCAGAGAGCTGGAGGAATGTGAACCTGCTACGCCTGAGGTGCCTGAAAGAGCAGGTTAGTTCTCTACCAGACTGTTGAAGAAGAGCAGGCCTGTTGCATATATGTGTGACTAAATTAGGAGAGCCTGTTCTCTGCCCATTTTTCTGCTTGTGTCTCGTCTAACTATCCAATAACAAAGACTTTAAAAATTGTTTGCCACTCAAGTACATGGTCCTTTTAAATAGCTTTGGAACATTTACTGATGGGGGAAGAGATGGGAATAAGAGGAGGCTGAAATATGCTATAGGTATCTGTTGTTTGTATTAAAGTACACTGTCCCAGTTGAAAGTGTATAGCTTGAATTGATAGCAATCATTTGGCAATGGAAATTAAATAGGTTCTGGCTAGGGAGTTTATTGACATGGAAGTGCCAAATACTATATCGTATATGGAAAGCTGTGTACAAGATATAGAAAAAGTTGGGGAATCCCAGCCAGTATAACAGTCCTCATGCTCTTCTTCTTTATTACATTGTCTTGCGAAGTTTGGAATAAGAACTTTTCCCCCCCTCTTCAGTAGCACTTGAGCTAGAAAATGGAATGACAGAGCTCAGTACAAAGTGTGCCACCATGCGGTCTTCCCAGAATACCCAGTCTACTCGAGTGCAACCTGACCTGAGGAGCCCTGGCAAGCCACTTTCCAGACCAGCCTCAAACAACCCGTTGCCTTCCTCTCTTGTGATGCTAGATGAAGTTCCTGTCTCTTCTGGAAACAAAAAGCTAGGTAGGCCTGGTGGAGACCATGGCTGCTGCATGATCCTGTTTGTCATTTTCTATCTTCACTGACTAAATCCTAAATAGAGGCAAAATGACCACCATACCAAATAAATTACATTGCTATAATTAGTAAGCTGGTAAATTTCAGTGTGAATCTGTTATTTCCACTTTGAGTTATTGTAGTACTGTATATTAAATCGTATCCAGGGGAGAAACTCAGATGAATAACCTTAAGCCAATTCTCCTGTATCCACTTAAACTTCTCCAGAACAAGATCTATCCCTGCTATGTATGTGGCTCAACTCATTGAGGAAAGGCCGATTAAAATGAGAAATAGAATAGGATGTACAGTATAGTAAAAATGGGCTTATTTTAATTACATGTGCTTAGAAAGAATGCTTAATTAGAGGGTCATTCTTTTTCTTTTGTTCATCTCAAACGAAATAAGATTGGGGCTAGTCAGGATGATGAGTTGACTAATAGCCATCAATATTTCTGCTGTCTGTTAAATCTTGAATCCTGCTTAATGCTCTTTCTTAACCCACTCAAGTGCTTTCACTTTTTCATCTGCAGTCATGCTGGTATATTCTCATGCTTGCTTCAGTATCAGATTTGTGTTGCAGCATATCTCTTACTCAGCTTTATGTTTACTCAAGAGAAGCTGAATTTTTGGAGAGAAGCTGCACACAGAATTGCTGAGCCAAAACCTGGGCTTATTACCTGGCTGCTCCGAGAAGAAGTCAAGGTGTAGGGCAGAATGTGCCTTTCCTATTCCATTTGAATTCCTATCTGGTTTCTATGTGGGCTTCAGTGAACTCTTGTAAAGTACAGCATGTATTGAATAAGAAAGGGATTAGTTGCAGAACACACTAGGCGGACAGAATCATTGACATTGAGTTTAATTAGACTGCCTAGTGGTGGGAAGTTAATGAGTTCTTTGAATGCTACATTTCTATACATGGCAGCCTATCTTCTGTCTTTCCTCCTGCTGATCTAAAATTAAAATGAGAATTAGTATCTTTTTTAATTGGCATTCTTACTCAGTAATTGGTAACTGTTGATTCCTAATCTTTTGCCTGAATTTTTTATATTGTGCCATCAAATCACATCCAACTTACAGTGACATTAATAGGTTTAAAGATAGGTGAGATATTTAAGGAATGCCTTTAACATTGCCATCCTCCTGTGAGTTTTCATAGGCAAGTGGTGGGGTTTGAGCATAGGTCTCCTGAGTCTATGTCTAGCATAGTAACCACTACCAGTTACCGTGTTGGCTCTCATTACATGTGTAGAAAAAGTATATTCTCACAAATGTTAAATTATATCTCTTATCAGAAAGTCTTTTTAAAGTTTCTGTACCTTTTCTTCCCTTGACCTGAGCCAGGATTTGTGATAAAATAAATGCAATAAAATAAATAAATTTCTGAGGGACCCAGTGACTCATGAGGAGGGAATAGCCACTTCCAGTTTCTTCCTTTGGTCTGCTCTGTACCCATTTATTCTTATCAGCAAGAAAGGACCTCCAATACTTTGTTTCTAAACACTGCCATTATCTGTAGCTTTGGAGAGATGTGAACATTCAGATCCAGGTGGCAGTGGTTCATCTTCTCCCCATAGCAAGGGCTGTAAGAAGCAGATGGCAGTTCAGCTTAGCAGGGGAGTGAGCATTCCACCAAACCCCAGTGACTGAAATTAACATGGAGATACATGCTACTAAAGGTGTAGGGCAGAGAGTCTAATCTTTGGAATGAGCAACTAAACCACACATCTTTCCTTGGAAGGAAAAGTTCTTGTCCACATTTGAGTTTAACAGAGAAGCCATTCTGAAACCTATTTTTTGAATCTGTTGCCATTTTAATGACCGAGAAATGCTTATTTGACTCAACCTGAAAACAGTCTGTAAATTAGATTATTTCTTGGAAAGCTTAAATAAGCACATTTTGTTTTGTTTTTGTGTGTGTTTATCTTTGAATAGGTTCCAATATTGAAAAATCAGTGAAAGATCTCCAGCGCTGTACTGTTTCACTGGCTCGGTATCGAGTTGTAGTTAAAGAAGAAATGGATGCCTCTATTAAGAAAATGAAGCAGGCATTTGCAGAGCTGCAAAGTTGGTATGCTGTGTCCAAAGAGGTGGAAGGATTATATGTTTAAGTTGTTTGGGTGAAGATAGAGATTCTGGGCTTAGTGGTTCTTCTTTTAAAATTCTAAACAATTCTAATCCTTCCCTCGGGGACTGTCAAGTATAACATGAATTCATAGGAGTATTACATAGTGCTACTTTCTTTGGTGCATGTTGCTTGGAAATGTTGGCAAGACACTTGTCAGCAAATAAATAATAGGTTTCAGATGCTCGACTATTTCATGGTAGCTCTGATTGTCATATGAAAAGCAGCTCATGTGGGGAAAATAAGATACAGAGTCTAGATATTTGATTATGTATCTGAAAGTTTTGGTTTAAGTGGTTACAGGTCTCTCAAAGCTTTCTTTTGAGCCACTGAACCGTGTATGATTTGGAATGCCCATCTTCCTGAGGAAGAGTTATCATTCATCGGTAAAAGCACATGTTTTCCAGATATATTCATACACACCACTCATCTGGGTTATTTTCCCATTCTAGGCAGTATGCAACAACAGTGACTTAGTGCTTAAAGTCAAATTTCAAGTTTTGGTCAATTTAAAATCTGAGGATTTTTTTTAAGCATATGGAGAAATTTCTTCCTCATAAGCTGAAAGACAGTTTTCATTTTCAGAGCTATCTTTAGTCTATAAAGGCTCCTAGAACCATGTTTTTATGCAGCTGCAAGGGAAAGGTTTCGAATGTTGCCTATTATACAGTAGCTGTTATTGTGCTGTTGCAGAACAGCTGTCTCTTAGTATAGTTAAATCCTATTTAAATTCTTTAAATATTTAAATTCTTCCCACGGATCATCTGTAAGACCTTGAGAATTTCTGTTAACGTAATTAGCTAATGGACAGAAGGTTCTGATTCAGGCACATTTGTGTCTCAGTATAAAGTTTCTCAAATTGATACTAATCACCTCTTTCTGGGTCAGTGTTTTGGTATATATAAACCAAAGCAGATAAAATTTAAAACAGATTTATGTAACAATAATAATTTTAAAAAATATTAAATACAAGTTGGGCTAGTTTTTGTTATTGGAACTTGTTCCATGTATAGTAGTTTGGTGTTATTTACACACTGTATTTCCATCAGTAACTCTCTGTGATTATAATCTTTGTCACATAAAAGCTCCGGTTTTCCTAGCTTAAAAATACCTTCTTTATCAATGAATTATTTGATCTTTGACTTACATTTGCGTCACATACAGAAAGGTTAAAGACCCAAGTGTGGCTTAACAGCTTTGCTCAGATAAGTCTAACTGTGTCCCAGTCACTATGAAAAGAAGGGACCTGCAGAACCATGAAGTTTAGTTCCGTGACACAGGGATTTACATTGCCTGTTTGGAAGTCAGCCAGTGGGACCTCCTTTGACAAATGCCAGGTGCAGACATTTCCTCAAGGAAGGCTTGGTATACGGATGTGATAAAGCACTGAGCCTCTGATCCGGCTGGCTCAGCATTATAGCCAAGATTATTTCTACTCTTCTGAATGTGGGATAGTTGCTGATTAAAAGTCTCTACCCACAGAGCCTCTTGGTGGGTACAATATAATAATAATTTTGTGTCAGAAATTATTCTGGGTTGAAAGGTTTTTTGCAGCAGAAACTCTGCTCAGAGGATGCCCAAATGAGGCTCTTTTCATGTCCCCGTTGGGACAGAGATGGGTGCTCAATCCATCATGCAGTACCCGGATTTCAAACTGCCGACTTGACAGCCTTCCAGCTAACAAGGAGAGTTTAACGCTTTTCCTGTCACTTTTGGTAAATCCAGGTTGTACCAGGGTTTTTTTCCTGTTCAGTCACATAGAAGAGTGACCATTTGCGACCCAATGGACCATCACACGACAGGTACCCCTGTCTTCCACCACTCTCCTCAACCTGCTCAGCTCTGTGCCCGTTGCATCAACAATACCATCTAACCATCTCATTTTTGGCCACCCTGTTCTTTTGCCCCCACCTTTCCCAGCATCAAGGCCTTCTCAAGTGAATCCTCTCTTCTCATTTGGTGTCCAAAGTACTTTAGCTTCAACTTCAATATTTGGCTTTCCAAGGACCATTCAAGGCTGATTTTTTTTTAAAGATCGACCTATTTGTTCTCTTTGTTGTCCAGGGTACTTTCAAAAATTCTCTTCCAACACCACATTTCAAAGGTGTCTATTCTTCTGCGCTCAGCTTTCCTTATAGTCCAGCTCTTACAACCATACATTACAACCAGAAATGCCATTGCTTTGACTATGTGGATTTTTGTTTGCAAGTTGATGTCTCAACTTTTAATTATGTTCTCCAGTTTTCTCATCACTTGCCTCCCAAGAATCAGTCGCCTTTTTATTTCATGGCTGGAATCGCCATCTGCAGAGATCATAGATCCTAAGAAAGTAAAATCTGTCACTGCTTTTACTTTTTCCCCATCTATTTTCCAGGGACTGATAGGGCCTGTTGCTATTATCTTGGTTTTCTTGATGTTGAATCTCAAGCTAGCTTTTGCACTCTCTTTCAACCTAATCAGAAGCTTCTTTAGGTTTTCCTCACTTTCCGCCATTAGGGTGGTATCATCTGTATATCTCATATTGTTGATGTTTCTCCCAGAAATTTTAATTCCAACTTGTGATTCATCCAACCCTGCATTGCACATTATGTGCTTTGTATGTAAGTTAAATAAGCAGGATGACAAAATGCATCCTTGTCTTACTCATTTTCCTATTCCAAACTACTACAAAATCATCTCTTCCCCTCAGGAGAGTGTAAAAGAAAGAAATAGTCTTGCAGATAATATATTTACAGAGGCCATAAGCCAGAGTGCTATTGCTATTTTACTTTGCAAATTACAGCTAATTAACAAGTTGCCAGTAATGTAACCAAACATGCAATCAGGCCTGTGGCCAGCATCTTGCTAACTTGTAAGTCTCTGCCCCAGGTTATACAACTTCATGTCTTTGTAACAAATTCCTAGTAGGATACTGGACGGAATTGTCTTCAAGAGAGTGAATATAAGAGGTATTCATTTAGGATTGTCTAGCCATCACTTCCAAGCAACATCCATCAATGAAAGATAACACTTAGCCCTCAGTGGTACTCCTATGATCTCATATCTTACCAGACAGAGAGATTGTTGTTGCTGCCCCAGAGGAAGTTGCATTCTTTTCACAGTTTTCAAAAAAAAATTGTCATACTTTAAAATATGTTTTCCTAGTGCTCTTGCAGCTTAATTAGTGGCTATAAACTTTTTTTAGTGCCTTGTGGAAGACAGGTTTATGATATGTCTTTAAATGTAAGTTACTATATGAATAAATGTTAGGCTCCAGGAAAGCATCTGAAGTCTACAGCCTTGTTCCATCAGGCTTTAGAAATTTCTTGATAAATGGCAGGTGAAAATGACCTGTCTCTCTTCCAATAATAATCAGTGTCTGAATATATTGAACTGTTCTTGCTTTTGAACAATTCTGTGCAAAGACCCCTAATTTCAAAATAGAAACATCTGAGAAACCCAAGTTGTGGTATGAAAGTGACATCTATATCACTACTTAATAACAAAATCCTTATACAGTAATACCTCATATAACATTAGTATCGAATAACACTAAAATCGCATAACATTAAGGAATCTGGGGGGAAGAATTGCATCAGATAACATTAAGATCCTATGGGATGCTTCAGATAACAACCGCGAAAGCCTGTGTGGTTACAATGTATCTCTATGGATCCCATAGAGGATCAGATAACACTAAAAATCATATAACACGAAGACTTGTGGAACCAGGTTTTAGCGTTATATGAGGTTTTACTGTACAGTAGAACCCCATACAGTAGAACCCCATACAGTATAACGAAAAAGCTCCCTTCCAAGGAGCGCTTCATCATACAAATGTTTTAGTTATGCGAATCACTATTGGCGATACCCCGCATAACGAAAAAATGTTTGTTATGCAGGGTATACACTATATAATGAAAAAAATTGTTATGCAGGTTATTGCCAATAGCTCAAAAACGCTTCGTTATACAAAGCATTTGTTATATGGTGTACCACTGTATGCTTAGTTAATGTAGAGTTCCTCAAATTTTGCTCTCTATGTGTTCTTGGGTTTCAGTTCCCAGAACCCATGATCAGCAAGTGTGCTGACTTGGGCTTCTAGTAATTGAAGTTTAAGAACACCTGGAGAGCCAAGTATGAAGAACCCTAGCTTAGTGGTATCCAGAAGGCATTGGATTGGCCACTGAGGAAACAGGTCCAGGACTATTGGTCTAATGTAGTTGGGCTTGTATTCTGTTATACTGTAATTTACAGTACCATGGAAATACAGAGAAGTGTACTGGTGGAGGAATATTTTAGAATGTACCACTATAGGGATGTCTTCCAAGAGCATTCATAGTAGTGATTTCATTTGGTGAACAATTAGCTATTAGGGTTTAAAATATTTCCGTGTCTACAAAAACCATGGTGATGTTCTTTAAAGCTTTTTGTGTTGTTGTTTTTATAGTATTGTTTTGATTTAAAGTAGCTATGGGGACCTGGCAGGATATGGGACTGAGAGGTTGGATCTGTTCTTTTGAATGTCTTGTTGTCATAGGATTCTGTTTGTTCTGTACAGCATCCAAAGCAACAGGAAGAGATTAAATAAAACTCTCTTGAAAAAAATTCCCTTCCATCTTCCTGGGAGGAATTGCACAGAGAGAGCTGCTGCCCCAGACTATAGTATACCGAGTATGTAAGATCTCTCTTAGATGGCAAACAGTGTTTACTGCACAGGAATTGAAATGAACTTGGAGACACCTGCACATAATTTGTGAAGATTTAGAGCAGGGCCGTAGTTTGGGTACCCCTGATTTTATCAAAGAAAATGGCAGCCTGAAATCTATTGCATCCTGTTGCAAAACAGATTGCAAGGCGCGTTTTACTTCTGCTTCCAGTGGGAGGAACCACATGACCAGCCCGCTGAACCGTGGGACCTGCCCATGGCTTGAAAAGTTTGGGCACCCCTGATTTAGAGCAAAATGTGTGGCTTTTAGGAACCGGGAACATAATGAACAGAAGTCTCATATGGATTTCTGTTGACTGAAGGGAGAAAAACTGTCTCAAAAACTCTGGAATGTTTTGCAGCTTTCTGCTGCCATCTGTTGGCAGAATGGGTATTGAATTCTGAAAGATCATTGAATAGCACAGAACACAGTTGGTAGCTGATTGGTTGTTTGTTTGTTTTCTGCCAAGGTGATGTGTAGATTATGTGTGTAAATGATAATAAATAAAGGGTTTTTATCTCACCTTTGCTTTTTCTTTTCTATAGTCTCATGGATCGAGAAGTAGCACTTCTAGGTGAAATGGATAAAGTGAAAGCAGAAGCAAGTAAGATATTCATTCATTCATTCATTCATACACACACACACAAACACACTCTTTCCATCATTAAACTCACAACATAATACAGCACACACACACCAATTTAAAAGTAAATCAATCAATAATGGTAATTATTCAGTAACCGTAAACAACAGTCAATAAGCAGACTAGTTAGCAGATGGGAGAACTTTCTAAAAAGCCTCCTTAAACTGCAATGTATAAGTTGTTTCTTGAAAACCTCCAGGAATGGAACCTGATGTAGCTCTGTTGCTGAAGTGTTCCATAATGTAGATGCCACCACTTTTTCCTTCATGTCTAGGTGAGACTTTAAACTGCCAAAATGACCCCGCCATTTGGTGAATTCATTCCATAGTTCCTTTTGCTTGACCTAGTGTGAGAAAGATTAAGTGGTTGTTGCCCGGGATATGCCTGATTGTGGTTCAAACATATCACAATCTTCGAGGAGGCTCCATTGGTGTACCCCAGTGCTACCACTGAGACGGCCTGATTCCTCGTTAGAGTCTTCCTGGCCTCTGTCAGTGTCGGCACCTAGAGCTGTGCTGTTTGAGAGGATTAGGTGACATGGGCAGACATTCTTTGGGATAGACATTTCAAGAGATAGCAAGGCCCTAAACCATATAGGGCTTTGTATGACAATGTTAATACCTTATGCCTGATACGGAATGGATCAGTTAATTAGTGAAGGTAGGCCAAAGCCAAGGTGAGATGATCTAATTTCTTCACCCTGATAATCTCGCTGCTTTATTCTGGACCTGTTCAACACCACCGCAGAGACGTAGTTGACTAGCCCTAGAAGGGAAAGTGCTAGGTCATTGGGCAGCTCAGGAAGCTAGCACTAACCCAATCTCTATGACCCACACCCATATTTTTTAAAAAAGAAACACATTTCTTTGCACTCAAACTTCAAAAACTTATTTCCTCCTAGAGAATGAGCTATGCAGTAGAACCCTACATAACAAAAATAATTGGTTCCACTAGGCACTTCGTTAGATGATTTTTTTCATTATACAATGCATGCATCGTACAACAAAAATCTCGATGGGATGCATCGTACAATGAAAAGTTTTTCATTGTACAATTCCCATGGGGATGCATTGCATCCTACAACAAAAAAATTCATTGTACGATGCATCGTTGTTTTTTTCAAATTTCCTTCGTTGTATGTTTTTTCCCCCGCTGTATGATGCGTTCGTTATACAGTATGGGGTTCTACTGTACAAATACAGTAGATGAACAAGTCAGGCCCTTCTACTTTTCTGCCTTGTATAACCACCAAATAACATAAAGCCCATACTGCATATATTTTTTAAAAAGAATGTTGTTATAACCATGCACCAAAAATTTGTGAAATAAATGAATTAGAAACTTAGTTGCAGAAAAGCTGGCAGCTAAACCTACATAGATGAAATTTTGGCTCTGAATTCCAGTTTCCTCTTGCTGTAACTCTTCTGAGCCCTAGTTCTGGTACATGATAGGAGCAAAAGCAGAAGCCATGCTCTTGTATGTGAGACATATCTGGGACAAATATTTTTAGAAATTTTTCAGAATGTGTAAATATGTTTTCACTCCTTCTGAGTAGCATGGTGCTCCTCTCTGATTTATTGCTTACAACTTAACACCATTTCAGTTACATTTTTGGGTGCATGTGTGAACTGTCCGATTTCAGAGTCAAAACATTTCTGAACATGAGGTGGTGTTTCAAGGATATCTTGTATAAATTCAATGACAAAAGTCCTTGTCTGAAACTATACACTTCAGCAAGCAGTTCTAGCACTACAAATAAGATAGAGACACATGTTAATTATGTGGGGTTTTTCCTCTGTAAGGGAAATGGCAACCTCAGTTGGTCACGTTTCATAATGAGAACAGTCCAGGAGAAGGGAGTCTGCACCATTCTTATCCTACCAGTCCTTTAGTCAAGTCACATTCATGAACACAGTTGTTATTAATTAATTGATCAACCAATTAATGTTACAAATGAGATCCTGTTCATGTCTAGTTTGGCCCTGAGAGTGATGATTAATAAAAGTCTTCAGTGTAGGTTAGGAAAGTCAGAGCATCTTGAAGACTGTCTTGGAGGTTTTTCAGAATAAAGCAGCTGCCAGAGCACTGCAAGACTTCATTCGGGCATTGAGACCTTGGTAAAAGATTGGGATTTTAGCACCTGCTTTAAAGGAACGTCACATTTGTTCATTAATTTCTGACTTTCTTCAGGGTGGGTAAGCAAAAAATTTAGTTGCACCAGACACCAGTTTTTGAACCCACCTTCTTTAATTTTAGTGGAAATCGTAAGCAGTCGACAGAAGAAGGCAGAAACGCTGAAGAAGCTGACTGACGTGGCAGTCCGAATGTCAGAGGAGCAGTTGGTAGAACTTAGAGCAGACATAAAGGTGAATCTCATACTGGGATGGTCTATGTGAGTCTAATGCTGTTACTGACATAAGCAGGAAAGGACAACTTGTGACCCTCAAGTTCCTACTAGACCCACTTTGGTCCTTGTCCCTCAAATAAGACCAAAGGAAATTGTGGTTCAACAACCTCTGGAAGGACATAATTGGCCAAGATGGAACTTGGAATTACATGCATTAATATGCATTAAGGGAAATTTGCTGATGTTCATCTTGGCAGTGAAACACATACACACACACACACACCATGCTCATAAAGAGTAATGAAGTTTGAAATGTTCTTTAAACAGAGAAGCCTGGCCTGCACATGTGGCCGCAATTTTTGTAATGCGTATGATTTTTCTACACCATATATGCAGATCTCAGTTTTTAGTGTCTAAAATATGTTCTCATGTGCCCTTGCCTTTGGAGTGTGTACAAGGACCACACAACATTGGAAATGTGAGGAATTTTCTGGAAATGTCTCTGTTTCCAACAGGTACATTCCTGCCATACCTTGAGATCCTAACTTTGTTTATCTTTGTTAATTTAAAGTTAGTCTGTGTATTCTAAATCTGGTCTGTTAAATGATATAAATTGTGGCACCCAAATAAAGAATGCTGGTCAAATAAGCAGATATTTAAAATTGCTGTGCTTTCATAAAAATAATTCAAACACTAAATCCAGGTGTTTTGTAGCTAAAACATATGCTTTATTGTCCAGCATTTGGAGAGAAATGTTTTACCCATAAATATTCGTTGCAGACACTTAAATAGCACTTTGCTGAACTTTCACATTTATTCTTATTTACTTAAAGTTCGAATTACATAAACAGAAGGATACATATACAGTAAAACCCCAGGTTACGACGGAGGTCTGTTCCAACTGCCTCCGTTGTAGCCTGGAATGGTCATAAACTGGAACATGATTTTCCATAGGGATGCATTGAAAATTAAAAAAGTTACTAACCTGATCAGAAATAATCATTAAAAAAAACTCCCCAAAAATTCAAAAAATGGCAGACACGATCATCCCCCACCGCCACAAAAAGGACAAAGCAATCTCCTACCTTTTTTGTGCCACTGCTGCTCCTGGGGACCTTAACCGTTTGGTTCCCTTCTTTGTCAGAGCTCCCTGCGGAGCGCTGCAGCCACCTTCCTTCCTTGGAGAACGCTGGGCTGGGCAGACCAAATCCTTAACGCTCCATCCGGCAGCTGCTTTGCTCTGACTTTGGTGAGGAAGGAAGGCAGCTCCAGAGTAAGTGGACTCTTGTGGCCTCCTGGACTTCTGCAGCCGCTAGATGGAGCGTTCTTTGGTCTGCCCAGCCCAGTGTTCCCCAAGGAACTGCTTTGGTCTCACCGGTGAGGAAGGAAGTGGCTATTTGGCCAAGGGTAATCCTTCCATCAGCTTTTACGCACAAATGGCCACAGAAGTCCAGGCAGCCACAAGTCCACACACACTGGAGCCGCCTTCCTTCCTCACTGAAGTCGAACCAAAGCAGCTTCTGGAAAGGGTTGGGGGTAGTTATCCACTACGTTTCTGCTTTCCTCCAAAGTCCTGGGTCTTGGCTGCAGCCTAAAATGTGCACTTCCCCCAGGCACACATTTTTGGTTGTAGCAAGCCCCCGGGACTTCGGAGGAAAGCAGAAACTTAGTGGAAAAAAATTAAAAAATTAAATACAGTAAACATTTAACACATTAAATAATGCATTAGTACTGTGAATAATAAAAAGATCCCTACCTTTTGTAGTCTTCAGGAAATCACCAGGAAAATAAAAAAAATCAAAAGGGAAAAATGGCTGAAATTCAAATTTGGCGGCAAAACCTTCTCCACAAAAATCCACTCAAGCTCCTCTCCAGACCACTACGAAACACCCACAGGCTCAAAAAGGCCTGTAGGTGGTCTTTTATGCCCCCCCCCATGCAAAGCACTCTGGGGATTGTAGTCATTGTAACCCGAAAAAAAAATTATTAAAACAATCGTAAGCTGGAACATCATTTCTATAGAAATGACCGTCATAAACCAGGGTAAATGTTACCCGGATCAGTCATAAACCAGGGTTTTACTGTACTGGTACAGTCAAACCTCGCATAAAGAGCGCCTCGCTTAAAGAGTAACTCACTTAAAGAGCAACATTTTCTCTGAATGTTCACTTCGCTTAACAAATAAAACCATCCAAAAACTCGCTTAACAAATAAATCAGGGTTTCCAATCCCCCCCCCCACAGTTGGTCATTTACAATGGTGTTTCACTTAAAGAGCAAACTTGGTTAAAGAGCAATCCTGCGGAACACATTATGTTCTTTAAGGGAGGTACAACTGTACTTATTTTACACTGTGAATATGCAGCTCTGGAAATGCTTCCTCTTTCCACCACTAGAGGGCAGAACAAAATTATATAAAACTTCTGTGAAACTGAGAAACACAATTTCACTGCCTTTTCTGCCATCTTAATGTGTTGCCTTGAAGACATTTAAGCAGATTTATGTTTGGCAAGTGAATATAAACTGTTTGTTTTTTGTCATTGTGTGCGTGATTCAGGGAAAGGAATGCACATTTTCCTACCACCTTTTAGTTTATGTTGTGGCTGATGCCAGATTTTTGCTTTTCATGTCTCAGGCAGTGAGCTAAACAAAGGAAAACTTAACACATTCCTTCTTTATTTCCCCCCAGCACTTTGTTAGCGAGCGCAAATATGACGAAGATCTCGGAAGGGTCGCTCGCTTCACTTGTGATCTAGATGCACTAAAGAGGAGCATTGAATCCTTTGGACAAGGTGAGCCATGCTAAACACTGTGTAACATGGGGAACTCACTTAAGAGTGGCACCTTCGTTGGATGGACTGATTTGGATGAAATGGCTGCCAAAGATAGACTAGCTATAAGAAAGCATTTACAGTCTAAAGCCCCTGCTCACATCTTCTCCTCTCATGAAGTGTGGATGACATACGTTTGGAGGAGGGCCTTCTCTCTGGAACCACTGGCCCTTGTCTAGTGTTAAGCTGTTAGGAGAGGTCATCCAGAGCCTTTTGAGATTGGGTTTTGCCACTCTAGGGACTGCGGTAGCTTAGTGATTAAGATGCTGAATTTGATGACTGGAACCCGATCAGAGCAGGCTGAGACCCGAGTGCTGCACAATGGCATGAACATCCATCTCTGTCCCAGCTCCTGCCAACCTAGCAGTTCAAAAGCAAGAAATTGCAAGCAGATAAATAGGTACCACTTCAGTGAGATGGTAACAGTGTTCAATGTGCTTTGACATCTAATCATGCCTGCCACGTGTCCACAGAAACGTGTGCAGATGCAGACAGTGCTGAGACAGTGCTGACTCTTTGGCTATAAACAGAGATGAGCACTGAACCCTTGAGTAGGATATGACTGGCTTTCGAGCAAGGGCAACCTTTACCACTATGCTGATAGCATCCAGCTCTATCTAATCTTTTATGCCAATACCAAGGAAGCTGTGGAAATTCTGAATCGGGGAAGAACTGAGCTCTGCATCTCAGACAAGACAGAAGTTCTGTTGGCAATAAAATGGCCAACCTAGGATTGGTTTTACAGCCTATTCTGGATGGGATAGTACTTCCTTTCAAGGACCAGATTCACAACAGAAGTGAATTTTAGACCAAGCATTTCTCTTGGGAAAATTAGGTAGCTGCTATAGCCAGAAATCCTCCGGCCAGCTTTGCTTGGAGTGTCAATTGTGCTCTTTCATAGGGAAGTCAGATTTGACTACAGTGATCCATGCCTATCTCCTGCTTGAAATAACATAACATACACTACATGAGGCTATCCCCAGAAAAGTGTCCAGAAGCAAAAGCTGGTATAAAAAGGCAGCAGCCAGACAGTCTTTTAAGGAGATTTTTGCCTATTTAGATTTTCTGTCCCTCCCCCTTAAAATGTCTGCTTCTGCAAGCCATGGGTATTCCTCCCACATGCTAGTGTATTTTTCTGTTTTGGCTACCACCCTGTTACTACTCATTACTAGCATTTGCTTTTAGAAGACAATACAGTAAAACCTCAGATAACACTAAAACCTGGTTCCACAAGTCTTGGTGTTATACGATTTTTAGTGTTATCCGATGCATGTTAAAATCCTATGGGATCCATAGAGATACATTGTAACCACACAGGCTTTAGCGGTTGTTATCCGATGCATCCCATAGGATCTTAATGTTATCCGATGCAATTCTCCCCCCCAAGATTGCTTAATGTTATGCGATTTTAGTGTTATTCGATACTAATGTTATATGAGGTATTACTGTACTTTTTGCTTTTAGAAGATACTGTCTCGAGCACCACCTTGTTTATGCAAGGATAGATAAAAAAACGTTTCAAGAGAAAGCTCCATCCTGTTAGAGAAAATGTATCAAATAGTACTGGATTACCGTAGGCTACTAAAAACTTGCCTCTCTTTCAATTTCAGTTTCACATCCCAAAAACAGCTACTCAACTCGGTCACGGTGTAGCTCCAGCACCTCTGTGCCTATGATCAACCCAGGTGACTCCAGCACCACAGCCTGTGCCTCTGCTTCTGCTCCGAGCCTTACAGTAGCCAACAAGAAAACATTGTCTCCAGCAGAAACACCCATTAATGCCCCAGCAAGCCGTCCATACCAGCCCTACCGCGAGGTAATAGCTCGACCTTCTTCTGCTACAATTGAGAGGAGTATGGTATTGGATTCTGCTTATATTTCGTGCTGTAACTTGGTGTTATACGATTTTTAGTGTTATCCGATGCATGTTAAAATCCTATGGGATCCATAGAGATACATTGTAACCACACAGGCTTTAGCGGTTGTTATCCGATGCTTATATTTCGTGCTGTAACTTGAGTGCTGGAGCATACAGCCTTGCGGCTCTTCGCTAGCAGCTCTATAGCAACTTAGATGCTATCAGAAGGGAAGAGACCATGACAGTGTAGGCTCATCCTGGCCTAGAAGTGGGATATGGTTTTGGGTCCCAATATTCTTTAAATATCATGCTTGTCTCACCACAAAGGATATTCTGGCTAAGCAAAAGTAGGAAGAGCCATACTTTTTTGACCATGGGTGGGGCAAACTGAGCAGCTGAGAATTAGGTGTAGGGAGTAACGTAAGAAGCAGCTACCTGCTTATTCCATGCATTTTGATTTTTATCTTCCCAAATTTTGGAATCTAAGACTGCTTGGACAAAGGGATTGAGTTATCTGGTCTGTCTGGGTGGAAGAGTATCCTTGATTATGTGCACTTTCACTGTAGTTCTGGACGTAAGGCCTTTATGTGAAACAAGAGTTCGCTTTCTATTTGCTTCTCTCAGGCCTGAGAACAGAATCAAAATCCAGCTAGAAAGTGTATTCACTAAAAGTTCCTGGTATTCCATGTAAAGAATAATTGAAACAAGGAAGAAAATCAACACAAAATATTAGACTGGAAGGTACAATCTGTGGCCTGTTCTTGGAGCACAGGGGTCTGCAAACTTAGCTCTCCAGATGTTCTTGGACTTAAATTCCCAGAAGCCCAAGTCAGCACTCCTGCTGATCAGGGGGCTTCTGGGAATTGAAGTCCAAAAACATCTAGAGAGCCATGTTTGCAGACCCTGTTGGAGCAGAAACTTGCCAAGATGTTCATGTTCTGTTAATCATGTAATATGTTATCTTTGGCCCCATTATCATAGATCAGTGATGGAAAACCTTGACACTCCAGGTGTTCTTGGACTTCAGTTCCCAGAAGCCCAAGTCTCTGTGAATCCACATGGATGTGCAGTAAACCCATTTGTGTGGATTCACAGAGACTTGAGCTTCTGAAAAATGAAGTCCAAGAACACACATAGTAAACCCATTTGTGTGGATGCACAGAGACTTGGGCTTCTGGGAATTGAAGTCCAAGAACATTTGGAGTGGCAAGGTTAACCATTACCGTCCTAGATAATTTCTTGTAATTGCTATTCTCTTCTTTCCATTTCAGGGGTTCCACAGTAATAGAAGATCTGGTCAGGGTTATAGATCACAAGGACAGCGCCAAAACGGGCCCCCACACCTCAGTTCAAATCGGTACAGAAGAGGGTCTTGGTACCAGTCTGGCTCCAGGTCCCGGCCACCTCCTGGAAACACTGCCAACCTCAACCCGCCTGACTCCCCAGGGACGAATGGTACTGGTACTGGACCTGAGCCAGGTCCACCGGCCCCATCAGCACAGGCACATGTGGGCCCGCTCAGCAAAGAAGTGAAGGCTCTGCCGCAGCGGAAACCTAGGTCAAGCCAAACCGAGGTGGCCAGTTCTTGAGGACCATGAACTCTGCCATCTGCCCAAAGTGGAGAACAGGATTGTAGAACACACCTAGCTAGAGATATTAACAAAGGAACGTTTACACTTGCTGCCCTGGTGCCACTTCTCCCCCCCCCCCAATAAATAAATAAATAAATCATTCCATTCTAGGGAAATGGCTTCCTAGTGCTTCCCCCCTGTCCTTTCCCTGCCATGTGACATGGATCAGACTTCAGTGGAAACATGCACATATGCTTCCCAGGCGTGGCCTTGACCAACCTCACTACTGCTGCCACCTCCTTTGCACTTCATGGCTCCTCTTGCTCTGGTGCCATCCTAAAACCTTGGCAGGCTTGCAGCCTCAAAGCATAAAAATATGAGGATTGATGTCTTCCAAGTGTCCCAACCCTAAATGTCCCTTCTCTGAATGCTGCTAGCCAAGGCTGACTCTTAACAGCAAAGCTGTTTCATGCTGGAAATGAAACACATTGCTGTGCATGGTGAGACCAAATTGAGGCATCCAAGCAGGAGGAACCATAAGAGACTGCTGAGATGGTAGTTTTTTGTTTTGTTTTGGGGTTTTTTTGTTTTGGTTTGGTTTTTTGTTGTTGTTGTTTTTGTTTGTTTTTTTGCATCTTCCCTAAATGCTGCACTTGGGAACGCTGCTGGCCTCAGTATCTCGCTTCCACCAGAGGAAGGGAGGGATGGCAGAGGCCCAGTCACCCTGAGAGAGGCAACATTCTAGCTGTACGTCCTGTATCAATGTAGATGTTTCCTACCTTTAATGTTCAGTGAGGAAGGGGAGAGCTGATTTGTTGATCTCCCAGCTGCAATCCCACCATCTGATCCAAAACTAAAATTCTAGCATTGAATTAGCAGTGCTAAATGCTAATCTTAGGTGATTGCAAGTAAAACAAAAAAAATGGCTACATTCTTTCTTTATCTTGTATAAATAAAAACATACATGTTTAAAAGTTGGTGACCTCCACTTTGTGCCTTTATTTCTGAGACGAGTTCAGGATAGACTTACGTTGGATGAATTATACGTTGTTATTGTAAAAATAAATTAAAATTTCTTGGCAAGTGGAACTGGTATAATTCAGGTTAGCTCATATAGAGTACAACGGTGACTGGTAAACCAAGACTGAAAAATAGGTATAACTCTTCCTACAAATAACAAGACCAAAATACAGTAGTCGATTCCAATGTAGGCATGCAAACCAAAAGGCAGTGGAGAGTGCAGCTACCTGGCTTTGCAAGGAAGCAATGGCTATTTTTCATAACTGCAGGTCACAAACCTAGTCACCCTCCTCAGGGCGATTAGGGAAAGGGTTAGCTTGAAAAGACCACCACCTCCCAAAATCTCACCCTTCTGCCACAGCCACAGCTTCTTTACCCCCAAGTTGCTGTCTTTTTGTATTCAGATGTTTAGCAAAAGGCTTTTCTGTTTAGTTAATCACTTTTCTCCTACTGGTAACATATAGCTTCATGTCACACAGCTGGTGTGTGACCCAACTGCTGAATGACAGAGTGAGCTCCTGTCTCTGCCCCAGCTCCTGCCAGCCTAGCAGTTCAAAAGCAAGAAATTTTAAGTAGGTAAATAGGTACCACGTTGGTGGGAAGGTAACACCTTTCCTTGTCTAGTCATGCCTGCCACAATGACTACAAAAACATCTGCAGATGCAGACAATGCTGGCTCCTTTGGTGTAAATGGAGATGAGCATTGTACCCTAGAGTCGGATATGACTGGCTTTTGAGCAAGGGAGACCTTTACCAGAGATCAAATTTGTAGCTACTATACATAAGCATTCCGAACAAAGTCCTTTCTTTGGTAGGGCTAGAATGAATCAGTACTGTATTCCGGAACTACAGTGCTGATTTGCAGTGTAAGATAGCGGCAGCATTTTTATTTATTTTCTTTACAAAGCTACCAAAGTACATCTAAATTGGTAAACCCCCCCCCCCAAGGTGTGAAACTCACTCTCAAATGTTTCTGAAAGCAAAGACCTGTTTCTTCATGACATAATATGGTTTCATGTAAGGTACCAGACTTGAGAGAAATTTCCCTATACAAAAAGCACAGTAAAGATTGATGTTCTACTCAAAAACAATTTATTTACCCAAAGCCCAGCATGCTTGTTATAATCTATTCTATATAGATTACACCCTGTACATTGATTTATGAGGCAAATAATGACAAAGGTTCTGTTTTCCCATTTATTTAACTGCATGAATAAAAGCAGGCACACATAGATAGATAGATAGATAGATAGATAGATAGATAGATAGATAGATAGATAGATAGATAGATAGATATACACAGAGAGAGAGAGTAATTGATTACAAACCTTACTGCCATTAAGGCATATATATCTTAATGAGAAGAAAGAAATAGTATTCAACACATTGACAGTAACTCTTATCTTGTTACCCAAAAGCCAATGTTTGTTATTTAAACAAAGTGGAGAGGCAACCGCTGTTTCAGCTAGCACGGAGCTAAGGCAGCTGGCAATTAGAAGCAAAAACATTGTTAAAAGACACCATCGTTTGGCATTTTAAACAGAAAGAAGGATTACCTCCTTAAGCAACATCTACTTAGTTTTAAGGAAGACAGAATGCAAAAATACTGTTGTAACAAAGCAAATTGTATCACAAGATTACACAGCAAGCGCTGCCTTTCTGTGTAAATAGAATAGCTGTACTGTATCAGGTTACGTAGCATAGTAGCGCTATTAAGCAGGCTTACCATGTTGTTGAGGTAGCAAAATGGGAGGGTCCATAGCCCAGTCCCAAGTGGCTCCGATGTGACTGGAGGAAAGGGGTGGCTTTTATAGCTTTCAATCTATTCCACCCCCTTCCCTTCTGTCTCTTCCATCTCACATGGCACTTCAATGCAAACTCTTCTCCAGTTTTGTACTTCCAGAGCTAATAGCCCCCCCCCCCAACCCACCCTGTGGTGCCAATGTTATATATGTGAGTGTGACATTGTTGCCCCTCCTGTAAACTCTTTGCCTCTCCCGAACCCCCCCCCCCCTTTTGAATTCTGGCTACTGCCCTATTTGTACCACTTGTAATGCACTAGACCAGGTGTCGGCAAACTTGGCTCTCCCAGTCTTCTTGAACTTCAGTTCCCAAAAGTCCAAGTCACTACACCTGTTGATTGGGGCTTCTGGGTATTGAACTCCAAGAACATCTGGAGAGCCAAGTTTGCTGACCCCTGTACTAGACTACAAATTACTTCTCTCATTTTTTTTATATATGAACAAGGAGCAGGAGGAAGAAAACCTACATGAGGTGCTTCTATTTGAGGCCTCAGAAACCATGAAAAAGAGGCAGCTTTCAGGCAGAAGACCCTTATTTTGAGCTGAATCTTTTGCTTTTTGAACTGAGTGCTTTTTGGAACCACATATGATAATATGTCCTCTGAAATTCACCCTGGCCTCCCCCCCCCCCCTCAGTACCTGGCTGTCTAAAAGGGAGTTCTTAAAAACAAGGATGCTTGGCTGGGGATGTGACCTGAAAAACCCAATCCATGCTTCCACGCCATGAACCTGCTTCATGGACCCATTAGCCTGAAACCTAGAGGTAGAGTAGACCCGCAGGTTGCCGGGTGGCTGGAAAATGCCTTTTGAATTGAAGGAGTTCCACTGGCAGAGGTGGAATAAGAACCACTGACAAAAATGATTGTGAGTTAAGAATAAAGGAGTTTATTAATTTCAATTTGATTTGCACAATATCAAATAGAATAAAACAAAGTCCCACCCACAAGAATGAGCCTCCTGTCTAATTTGGGAAAAGGATGCTTTCGATTGAGAGCAGGGAAGGGTTTTTATGATATTTTTACACACATAGATTAAGGCCACCTATCTGGGGTTCGTTCACACAAATCAAAAGGTCCCATTACGAGTTTACAATGAAATACATGATAAGGCTAACAGGAGATACTTAAAAACAACATTTATGCAAATTTAAAAGGTAAGTAAAACATTTTACATAATCAAGAAAAGGAAGTGAAGAAGTTGAAGCTATCACATATACATTCAGAACATTCCAATCTCCCCCATACAATGTGCAGTCAATGGATTGAAGCCGGCAGGATGAATCAAGATGATAATCTGCGAGATATGGAACCAGTCAATGTAAAGAACGACAGAGGCAAGAGAAAATCCTTCCAGTAAGGATGGGTTGCTCCAAGAGGTTAGGATTCATTTTACTATTTTAAAACATTATTTTAGTGAATTTAAAATAATCCAGCAATTAACAGGTTAAACTGTGGCAATTTCTTCCATCGCTCCGCGGAAGAAAACAATTTAAAAGGAACAAAACAGTTTTGGGGTTAAGGTTAAGATGAACCCACATATGGCCCTTCTCTAGAGTAAACCACATCTTTCCAAGTCCATTGGGATCAGTCTGAGTGGGTTCCATCACCCTATTGCTTAGAAAAATTACTTTAAGAAAAGAAATGATTTTAACTATTATTTTAGCTATTTTAACATAAACCAGCATTTATCTGGTTAACTCCAATCATCCTGAGTGCTTTCTGTGGCCTCGCTGTGAATAAATTGTTTTTTAAAATAATATTTGAAAGTTGGTCCTTAAGTTCTGCCTTAATGATGTCACAGTTCTTCTAGGAAACTTTCCCTTGTTTCCCTATTGATGGTCCAAATACAGTATGGGACATTCCACTTTCTAATATGCTTTCACTCATTCTTAGTTTCATTGCAGTTTCGAACTACCCCCAATGTAAATTAATGGAGAAGGGTTCTGAGTGGTTTCGAAGGTCCTTGTTCCGTTGATTTAAATGGGGTTTTATATTGCTTGCAACCTCGCAGCAGCACTTAAAGGTTTTAAAGTTAATAAATAGTGTCTCACGTTTATGTACACACGAGTGTTTGTGTGGATGTGTGTGAAGTGTGGTGATTGGTCCAACATAAGCCTAGTGTTTAGAGCAGGGAAAAACAGAAATAAAAGCTAACAATTCTTTATTGAAATAAAAATAGAATAAAATAAAATAAACCATGAAAATAAATGGGGAAATCTGAAATTCCGGTATCAGGGATGTTTGGTGTTTTTTTTTTTAAAAAAATTAATATTTATTTGTTTTAAAATTATAAGCAGCCTTGGGTCCTATTGAGAAAGGTAAGTTCTAAAATATTTTAAATAAATGAACTGAGCCAGATAACTTGGTATGAGCTACATACTGATTGAGAACCTGCAGAATTGGTGCTTTTACAGGGCCATTCACCAGAAACTATGTGAAGTATTTTGAGTAGTTTTAGTGCATCCTACCCAATAACAGAGGATAAAGATAGGATGAAATTATGATGCATGATTTAAAATCATGTATTCATGTCATGCTTCTGCATCCTTATGGCAAGGTAGTTAGTACACCAGCATATGTATGGAGGTGTAGAAGGAAAGAAGCCAGCACAGTAGCTTGTTCAAGATTCTAGTTTGCCCCAGGATAAAATATTCTCCTATGCAGTAGTGTAGCGTGGATTTCAGCCGCCCAGAACACCTGCTGATTGACTTCACCATACAACTGAGAGATACTTTCTCATGTGAAATCAGAGAATGCTGGGACAGTGACGTAATTAGTGATATTCAGAGAAATAAAAGGAATGTGTGGGTGGTGGCAAAAAGGGGAAGGGAGGAGCCAGAGTCAGCACCCCTGAAGTTCAAGAACAGCTGGCATGCCAAGGTTCACCATCACTGGTATATAATATACAGAATATAGTGCAGTGGCCGTTCATCTGCCTTCCCTGCACCACTGATCCAGTTCTGTGAGTTACTTTCTGTTCCTGAGCTCTTTTGGCTCACAAAGCCCTGATCAACCCCAGACCAGGACTGATGAAGCTGCTGCCCTCCCTCAAGATGGATTTAATCCACTTGGGGACCATCATCTTTCCCTGTGGACTTTGGCACCCAATACTGTTAGTCCTCAGGGTTGTCAGGTTAGTTAACTGACACCTGACACCTGACGTTGAGTCACTGGCAATATGGTCTACTCTATTATTATAGCAGGATAACCTGGCCAGACTGGCAGAAAAAAGCTATAGAGAAGTAATTTGAGGTTAGGTGCAGGAATGCTTTGTCTCTGTGTGTTTAGTGTTGGTGATTTTTTGATTTGATTACATCTTGTTAGTTGTGTTGATCATTTAACATTGGAGATAACTGACTATGAGAATGTCTCTGCATCCATGCCATTTCAACTACATCCTCTCTCTTCCATTGTAACCTTTAAAAAACAGAACTCTTATGCTCATATTGATGTCTTTCCTTCACTCCTCAAGAACTGTTCTTTTCAAGGGTAAAATACTTGTGTGCTTAAATGAAATTCTCTTCAGAAAGTATTATCTCTCCCACTCAAAAAAAAAACAAAAAACAACCTTCCACTTTTTAGCTTTAAAAGTTCTGACATTTTTATGCTTCAATGATTCTAAGTTCCTAAAACTTCATACTTGCCTTCAGGCTATTTAAGAAAACCATTGCTTTGTTAAGCTTTTTAAACATATTAATAAGTATCCTAGTCAATGGTGGGTTGTTAAAATCTTCACTACCCCACCACGACATCATGATGTTATGGCGTCGTGGGCGGAGCAATAAAAAATAATAAATAAAAATTTCTGCTCATGCATCAAACCTCCATTTGATGCATGCGCAGTTCTTTTTTTTAGTGTGCATGCATCAAACTGCTATCTGATGCATGCGCACTAAAAAAATAGAACTGTGCATGCGTCAAACGGAGGTTTGATGCATGCACAGTTCTGAGCAGCCAAAATGGCTGCCCAGAAAAACATTTTTGGAGCGTGCTGGAGAGGCAACTGAACCGGTCGCCCAGGGTTTCACCACCACCCCGGCGACCCCTCCTGATGGGGCACTACCAGTTCGGGCAAACCGGTCTGAATCGGTAACATCCCATCACTGATCCTAGTACAGTACATTGAGTAACCTACATACATGCTCAGACAGAAAATTCCAGCAATCTCACTTTCTGTATATGCGCCACACATGTAAGAGTCACGAACCCCATCTGGAGAGTTCCTGTGGCACCTCTAGGCAGTTCTTAGAAATGTGAACCACCACCACCACCCCTTTTCAAATACAATTCCCAGAATCCTCCTCAGTTGTTGGATATTCTGGTTGAGAAATTCTGGGAGTTGTCACTCAAAGCTGTGCCCATATATTTTAAGACCTCCGCTTAGACTCATGTTTCCCTGAAGATAACGTGACCAGATGGTAATAGAGGGAAGCTTCATGGGGTATTATCTGTAAAGAAGGAAGTCAGCTGGTGAGGAGGAAGAAAGCAGTGTCACCTCCCCCCCCCCGCCCTTACTCAGATCCACCCCTTAGGGATGTTTGCCAGGGAGGAGAAGTCTTTACACTTCCATTTTTACATTTAAGGCTTCCACTTCATCTGCAGTTACAGAGTTTGGAAACGATGTATGGAAACAAAGTCATAAATGCTGATAGATATGGGGAAATTAATTTGTTGCTATTAATGAAATATTTAATGTGCAATCATTAGTTAATTTAAGCAATTAAACGATTAAACAATTACTTGGTGGGATCTATAAAGAATTGCATGTTTGTCATTGCCACCACCTCCTCACTCACTTTTCTATTGACTTTTTCAAAAATCCACCTTTTTGTAGGTTAGGTTGCCTTCCCTGATAGTTTTCCAGTTTTGCTGGGCTATAAATCCTTGTAACTCACCCAGCCTCCTCCATGGTGGCAGCACATCCAAGACAGTGGAGATTTCCAGCAACGGAAGCTTATTGAAGGATGGGGAAACCTTTGCTCCACTCACCTTTTTATACCAGGGGTTCCCAACCTATGGCCCACGGGCCGGACCTGGCCCCCAATGCCATCCCATCCAGCCCGTCACTGCATCCACCGCACCCAAAAGTGGAAGCAGGCGTGTTTACATCATCCGCAAAACATGCCCATGCATGCACAAACATACCTGCAGTTGGTATAAATGTGGAAGCGGATGCATTTATGTCAGCCGTAAATGCACCCGCTTCCGTGGTGCATGGTCCAGCCCGTAATGCTGTCTGGGGGCTTGGTAGGACCGCGATAGAAAAAGGTTGCCCACTCCTACTGCAAGTGGCTAGTTACTTCACTGCTAGTCAACAGTTATACAATCCCCTTCTGTCCTTTTCCCATGGGTTGTCACAACCAGCGGATGGGATGTGCCAGCAACAGCAGAGTCACTCAGAAGCACATCAGATACTTTATTTATTTATTTATTTATTTATTTATATCCTGACCATCTGGGATATTTTCCCACTCTGGGCAGCATACAACATATTTTTTTTTTAAAAAAATATTTTCAATAAAAATTTTAAACAAATTGAATAAATTATAAATATCAGGGAGACAAAAATAATACCCACACATTTAAAAAATAGCAGCAACAAAAATAGCTATTGGCGACGGAAAAGTTAATCACAACCTAAAGCTTGGTAGTATATCTTTAAAAGCCTCTTTTAAAAGGAATGATTTTAGATTATTATTATTATTATTATTATTATTATTATTATTATTATTATTATTATTATTATTATTATTATTATTATTATTATTATTATCATCATCATCATCATCATCATCATCATCATCATCATCATCATCATCATCTGATTTATTTGCCGCTCCACTCACCTATGGCGACTCACAACAAAACAATGCAAAACAGTTACAGCATCAAGTAGCATCAAACAGCAGAGTATCTAATAACAAGAACAATTCAAGGAATCCCCAGTCAAAGTTACAAAATGAGCGAGACTCACAATGAACAATATATCACAGTTACAGATATAATGTATCAAAATATAAAAAGACAAGCAATCACAAAATTCCTTGACAGGATATCACTCCCTCTAAAGAGTTGAATTAATAACCTCCAAATGGATCGACATTAACAACCTTGCTGAGGTCTTCCTAGTACAGGACATTGTCCCATGCATAGATCTTATCTAAATTAGACCGAAAGTTGAGGTTAAATCAGAATCATACATGACAGTTGGCATTCCTAGTGCCTTGCTTTTGCAGTGGGTTTTAATTTTTGTTCCAATATATGCAGTGGCTCAAGTGGCTAAGAAACTGACTGGGAGGCAGAAGGTCATCAGTTCGATTCCCGAGTACTGCAGGACGGAATGAGCTCCTGTCTTTGTTCCAGCTCCTGCCAACCTAGCAGTTCGAAAGCAAGAAGTTGCAAGTAGATAAATAGGGACCACTTCGGTGGGAAGGTAACAGCATTCCGTGCGCTCTGGTTTCTAGTCATGCCTGCCACATGACCATGGAAACATCTGCAGAAGCAGACAGCGCTGGCTGTTCAGCTTTGAAACAGAGATGAGCACTGACCCCTAGAGTCGGATACAACTGGCTTTCGAGCAAGGGAAACCTTTCGATTTACTTTATATGCAGTGGTGGGCTCAAAAAAAAATACTACCACACTGTGGGAGTGGTATGGTGGGCGTAGCCAAGGGGGAAGTCCTGCATTGCACCCGAATTAGGACTATTTTATTTAAAAACTTGGATGGGTGGGGCCAGCCAGAATTTCTGTTGTGGCGAGCTGATGCGAACCTGCTGATGCCCTCCACTGGTTGTTAAGTATAAGCCAAGATGGAGCCTGCCACAGCTCAACCAGTAGAGAGTCCCACAAAGCTGGTGCCGCCACCAAGAAGGCTCTTCTCCAAGTCACAACCATTTTTTGCTAATCTTGGGGTCTGCCCTTTGGAGCCCCTAAGAACACATTGCATGGCTTGGGGAGTTGCCTTGGGGGAGTTGCCTCACTAAATTCCCTTCAATTTAATGAGCTTCCTGTCCTTTAATTTATAATGCTAAGCAACAGAATGTGGTTTGTAGGTGTTTGTCTGCCGAGTGAGACTCCCCAAATAGAGAATTGCAGGATTTGTAGTTGTTTTTTCAAAAAGGCACATTCCCCATTATGACCTATAAATACCACCTTTTTCTTGTAACAAAATCCACACAGTCTGTTTTAACAAAAACAACATGTTCTATAATTAGCAAACATTGGAGATGCTACTTTCATGGACTTTTATGAAGGCTGTTGTCTTCAAGGATCCAATTAGCCACCTGAAAAGGTGATGCTAGAATAAATCAGTTGTATAAGGTGTCCAGGGTTTCCATGTCTTTGTAGCACAAGGGTGCCCAAACAATAGCCTGCAGGCCATAGTTTGGACACCCCTGATTTAAGCAGAGAAATTGGCAACCTAAAATCTATCTCATCCTGTTGCAAAACAGATTGCAAGGCGTGTTTTACTTCCATTCCCGGTGGGAGGAACCATGTGATCGGCCCGCTGAACCATGTGACCGGCCTGTGCCCCAAAAAGTTTGGGTACCCCTGTTGTACCAGAAGGTCTCTCCAATAAGTCTGCCATTGCCACTTCCCATGTTCCATTCACTCCTCTTGCAAATCCTTTTCTTTGTCACCAAACTGTTCCCTCCCAGTCGCTCCAATACATTATTGCTGGAACTACCATGTTTCTTAAACAGGCCTGGGATTTGGGGAGGTCATCATCTAGACCAGGGGTGCCCAAACTTTTTGGGCCGTGGGCCGATCATGTGGTTCAGGGAGCTGGTCACTAAGGCCCGGGGGCCAGGTGCGGCCCCCCAACGCCAATTCATCTGGCCCATGAAGCCCTCGTTGCTCCATATGGGCATGTTTTACTTCCACTTCCAGGAGCGATGAGGGCTACGTGGGCTGGATGAATTGGTGTCAGGGGCCACACCTGGCCCCCAGGCCTTAGTTTGGGCACCACTGATCTAGACATTACTGGTCCAGTTACTCCACATAAGGCAGCTTCATATGTGGTATCTTTTGCTGCAATGCTACTGGAAGTAATGCTGTAGATGTGGCCTTGGGCTGACAAATCCTGGCTTGCACTGGTAGAGAGGAAAATTGTACCCAAGTTAAAGCCCCAGTGTCATGATAATCACAAGGGATGATATCATATTTTAATTTTCTTTACATTTATGAAGTGTTAAGATTCATATAGTATATTCTCTGTAGGTCTGAGGAGAACTAACTCTCAAAGGGAAACACTGATGTCATCTGCATACCAAACACATTCCACACAATAACACCTCACTAAGTATCAAAGTTGCTAAGTAGCAATGCCAATCACTTAAACACCTCTGAGGAAGCTCACACTTGCATAACAAGGGGGATCCCCAAGTTTACAATTGGTCAATAGCCCATCACCTTAGCGAGAGGGGAAAAGTGACATTCACATAGAAGTGGATCATGGGACATCAACATCTGTTCAAACATCTGGGGACAGGGTGACAACAAGACCTGCACAGACACCTGAGAATTAGGTTACATCATTTAATGCCTGAGAGTTTGGTTACATCATAAACACCTGTTTGGATAAACAATGTTTAGTCAAAACAATGAAGTAGTCTCACATGTTTAACATTCTGGAGGAAGGTGTGAGGACCCCAGAAAACATATTTTGACCCAAAATTGAGAGGGTTCAGAGAGCACCAATTGGAAGTGATGTGAGCCTACGTTCCTTTGGAGAGACACCATTTGGGACAAGGCAATAGCCCACGTCACTTTGAACCCAGACCATGGAAATCTAAGGAAATCCTGATGGGGGCTTTCAAGCCCATAGAGAGGAAATGCTTTCTTAGTGAAGTTAGCTATTTTTTATTTTTCTTAGTTTGTTAAGTTAGAGTAGAATAGATTATTGCTTTGATGTGTATCTTGCATAGTCTTGGATGATTCTTCTTCAATAAAAACCTTCAAAGACATCGATAAAGCCTCATCTTTGGCCTTCTGAACCAGAAGGGGAATAATTTTGTGGAGCGGAGAGAAGCCAAGCTATCAGGCTACATTTTCTCAAGGGCACAACCTTTCTCAAAGGGACATTTTACTTTGGGGGAGATAAGGTTGCCATGGTGATCCTAAGGGAGGAACTCTTGCTTCATTCATCGGCCTGGGAATATTATCTGCCAGGGCATCCCAGCCTTTGGAGGCATAATCTGTCTTCGAGCAGGGCAGTTTCCAAGGCTTTGGAGGTAAACGCTATCTTTGAGCAGGGCAGCTTCCCAGGGCCAAGTCTGTTCTGTGTGTGTGTGGGGGGGGGGGGGAGGACAGATGGCAATATAACGGACTGCTATTCAGCCTTGCTACCACATTCCTGCCAAAAGTGCAGAAGTGCCATCTTCCCTATTTCAGCAGCATGTGGATTGAGGGAGAGTGTTCTTGGGGTAGGCGGGCCGCTGAACCTAGACGGATCGCCCTGCGTGGGTACCCCAAGCTTGGGGTACCCATGATACCTCATGAGACCTTCCTCCCCATCCCCCCCGACACCCAGCACTTTTGCTAAAGAAAGAGATGGGATCTGGCCTCCAGTAATTTGTTACGGGTCAGAAGATTTAAGCATATCAGAGAATAAATAAGACAAAACCAAAACAAAAATGTTGTAGCACTTTAAAGACTAACTGCTGTGTTTTAATGTTAGCTTTTGTGGATCAAGTCCACTTCACCAAACATATACCGGTTGGCCTGTAAGTCCCTACCCAGCCACAAAGAGAGTAGGGTTCTGCTGGAAGAAGGAGGAAACGTTCCCATTGGGTTGCCAGGAAGAGGGGCGGGGATAACTCTGTGCTGGGAGGTAGAAGGAAGTGCTCCCATTGGACTGCTGGGCAGAGGGGCAGGGCGCGTGCCCAGTGGTGGGTTCCAAAATTTTTTACTATCACACTGTGGGCATGACATGGTGGGTGTGGCCAGGGGGAAAATCCTGCATTGCACCCAAATTAGGACTACTTTATTTCAAAACTTGGATAGGCGGGGCCAGCCAGAATTTCTGCTACCGGTTCTGGCAAACTGGTGAGAACCTGCTGATGCCCACCACTGTGCATGCCCAAGGAGAGGATGGGTAGGGACTTATGGGCCAGATAGGGACTTATGGGCCACCCTGTATATGACTGGCAGACCGTAACTTCTACCATCCCTTGATCCTGACTTAAAACGTAGCAGTTAGTCTTTAAAATGTTACATTTTTGTTTTTGTTTTGTTTACTCTCTGATATGTTCAAAACACAGACTAACATGGCTACTATTCCAAAGAAGAAATTTAAAAGCTCTCACATTTTTTAAGGCTGACTGCGGTGTTAGGGGAAATAGCTTCTCCAATTTATTGATTGGAAATCAGCCTGGTACAACGAGAAGTCTTCTCATGTCTCCAGACTAAAAAAGGCTAGAGCCCTCCTTGATTTGGTTAGGGATGTGCCACTTGGATTTTTTGTTTATACTCTGAGATTTTCACTTAACACACCAACACCTACAGAACACCTAAATTTCATTCACCCAGAGAAAGGCTTAGCAGGAAGATTTCATGATCTAGCTCCAGGCTAGCCTGACTCAGCTTCCTTTTGAAAAAAAGATTTTCCTTCTTAACATCTGGGTAGCTTCCATTTTTAACAGGAAACTAGGTCATGGAGCCCTCAAGCTAGACACTTCTCCAGGTAAGTGAAATATAGATAGGTGTGAATCTCTCAGCTAGAATTCCTGAAAATCCAATAATAATAATAATAATAATAATAATAATAATAATAATAATAATAATAATAATAATAATAATAATAATAATAATAATAATAATAATAATAATAATAATAATAATAATAATAATAATAATAATCCAAATGGCATTGGGATTTATTTTTGTTCTCATAAGTGAAGTTTGCTAGCAACAGACTGTCAAGTGGATTTTTGGCCTTGGCCAGAGTTTGAACAATTGTTTTGCTGAATTATAGCTCCCAGAATCACCAACAATAAAACAAGGACTGAAGGATTCTGGGAGGTGTAGACCAGAAAGCACAACTTTTCTGGGTCATAGCTAAATTGAGATTTTAAAAAACAATCCAATGAGCTGCTTATCAGTAGAGCAGCAGCCAGAGAATTGCCAAAACTTCTCTCTCTCTCTCTCTGTTGTTACACTTGTCACTCCCACTAAAGTTTACTGATGCAATAAAGGGGGAAGGAAGGGAGGGGATGGAGGGAATGATGGGTTGTCATGTTGCTAAGCAGGCACTGGGAAGAAATTAAGCCCTGAGGTGAACCCTCAAGGAAGCAAGGCACTGAGCGGGAGGCTGACTAGAGCATAATAGTTCTATGAATGGTTTGAGTGAGGATGTGATGAGTTGATTGAAGCAAACATCAGCTGCACCAACTTCTGGTACAGAACTGTAAGTTTCCCCTGTGCCTGTAGGAAGGTAGGGAATGTGAGGACCTCTGGACTTTAGTTCCCATTAACCTAAGCCAGCATAAGCCATGGTCAAGGGATGGTAGAAGTTACAGTCTACCCCAGAAGCCCCAGAACTTAAATCCCAAAATTGCCATCCATTTGACATTCTGCCCAGGGGATGTTAAGGTTTGTAGTCAGTCAGGTAATTTTCCAAACTCTAGTCCAATCTCATCTAGAGCCTTCACCACACTTTCCTCATCCCTGCCATAATACATATAGGGCAGGGATGGAAAAAAGTGCAGTGCAGCTCCAGATGAGGTTGGACTAGAACCTGGAAATGAGAACATACACATAATGTATGCCCACATAGGGTAAAACCCCAGGATACAACTGCCCTGGGTTACGTTTGCCCCAGAATATGACTGTGAATTTAATGAAAATACTGTAATGCCTCAGCTTACGACTGATTTCCAGGTTACAATCATCCCCCTGAGAAATAAACAGTTCGGGTGAAGTGGGGGACAGCCATCTTATGCCCCAAAATGGTGGCATTGTCCATTTTAGACTGCCAAAATTTCTGGGAGATGTAGTCCTGAACAACAAAAAGGCTGACACCACCATTTTGGGACACAAACCATTGATCCAGTTATCCACCATATCAATGGTGGTGAACCTATGGCACATGTGTCAGAGGGGACAACTGAATCCTCTCTGTGTGCAAGCACACCGTCACCCCAGCCGAGAGTTCACCCTGCCCCTCTGCCTAGAAGCCCAATGAGAGCACTTTGTCTCTCCCCCCAGCAGAGAGTTCATCCCACCTCTCTGCCCAATAGCCCAATGGGAGCACTTCTTCCCTCCCCCAGCACAAAGTTCACCCCACCCCTCTGCCCAGCAGCCTAACGGGAGAGCAGTGATGGGATGTCAAAAATTCTACTACCACGCCATGACGTCACGGACGTCATGGGCGTGGCCAATGTCATGACGTCATGACGTCATGGGCGGAGCCAACGTCATGACATCATGACGTTGTGGGCAAGGCAAAAAAAAAATAAATAAAAATAAACACGGCACACAGACCCGTAATTAACTTAAAGAAATAAAATAAAGAAATAAATAAAATAAAAATTAAATAAAAGTACAACCACCCACCCAAAACACAATTAAATCACCCACCCACCCACCCAAAATATAAAAGCCTCACTTACCTTCCGTGGCTGCAGCCAGAGCCGGGCCGAAAAGGCAACGGCCCGAGGAAGCTCCAGGCGCCCGACAGAAGAGGATGCGGCGGTGGCGAGCCCCGCCGGGTTTACCCAGGGCATGGGGGTTTGTTGGGCCCAAGACCCTAGGACGGCGCGGCGCGGGCGGACGGCGCGGCGCGGCGTGGGCGGACAGCGCGGCCAGGCACCAACGTGCCTGTGGGAGCCAGGTAGCCGGCTAGGGGAGGTGCCCTTCTCTTAGGGTGGAGCTGGAGGCTGGGAGGGGGGAGATAAATGAATGGACGGGGAACCTCCCATCCAGCTTCAGAAGATTTTTTTTTTTAAAATTGGAGCCATTTGGCTCCAATTTAGTGCGCATGTCCAGAAACTCAATTTGACGCATGCGCAATGCGTCAAATTGAGTTTCTGCGCATGCGCAGTCAATTGGAGCCATTTTAGCTCAGATTTTAAAAAAAAAATTCTTTTGGTGAGGCGTCCGGAACCGGACGCCTCAAAAGTGGACTCCCCTCCCGGAGAACTCTCCGGGATTAGTCTTACCGGTTCCAGAGATCCGTCTGGAACCGGGGACATCCCATCACTGCGGGAGAGCTTCCTCCCTCTCCTGTCTGGGGTAAGGCAGGTGGCTCACATGCGGTGTGAGGGTGCAGCACAGATGGCAATTTGGGTACTTGGTCTCTAAAAGGTTCGCCATCACTGCCCTATATGGAGATCCTAGTGAGTGAACCTGGGACCTTGTCCAGGTGGAGCAGGTTGCTCTACCACTTGGCCATGGCCCAACTCCTGACATTATTTCCCACTCATACCTGCACCCATCCTAAAATGTGACATCTCAAACTGAACAGTAGGGTTTCCATTTGGATTGCCAAATTTTCAACCAGCCACTGCTGTTGTGCTGTAGCTTTACACGCAACCCTTAGCACTGAACCTTCGACATCATCTTTCATTTCATGCTGGCCAACATTTATTCTGCTGGTTACTGCGTGTCAGGCTACTGATTAAAGGAAAAACACAGCAGCCGATCAGGCTTGACCTCCTCTGCTGTGAGATGGCAGACATAGTTGTTTGATGTCTCATTGGTGTGGCAGTGTGGCAGTGTGGCAGCTCTATGTGATGTGAAAAGTCCTGAAGCAAAACTGCCTCAAGTGCTACGTGTCTGGAGTATTGGCTTTTCTTTCTCCTACTTTCCTGCACACCATATTTGAGGATAAAATGCTGAGGAGCAGACATATCTAAAGACTTACTATTTCTAGAGCCCAAATTCTTCCTTGCCAGATCTGGCTGGGATTAGAAGAAGAGTCTTGAGCAAGTTGTTCAACTTTCAGCTTTACCAGCCTGACTTCTGTGAAATGGGTCTCTTATAAATAGCTTTGTCCAGTAGAAGAAAACTCTTAAATGGGACTTTCTCTTAAGCAAGTATGTAGAGCAGGGGTGCCCAAACTTTTGTGGCCGTGGTCGGTCACATGGTTGAGTATGCTGGTCATGTGGTTCCTTTCCCCGGAATTGGAAGTAAAATGTGCATGTGCATAATGTGCTCAGGCATGCACATTACGTTGCTGTAAATGACCCACAGCTGCCGTATATGTGTTTATGACAGCCACGGTAATTTACGGCAGCATTATGTGCATGCATGTTTTACTTCCAATTCTGGGAACAGTGAGGGTGGCATGGGCCAAATGATTTGGCATCATGGGCCAGATCTGGTCCACAGGCTGTAGTTTGTAGTTGGAGCATCACAGCCTTAAGAATGTACTGGTCCCTTTGGCTATAATATGGAGAAGCTATAGGCATTTATCTTGGATTGATGTAAACATCTCGACATTGCACCTTGGGATTTAAATCTCTGCCATGATTCACATAGAAAGGTTTAGTCATCCTGGGAAGGTGTGTTTCAAGTGTTTACACATTACACTGCCCTCCTTCTCCCTCACTCTTCTCTGTATTATATCATTATCCTGCTTTCCACCCTTTTACTGGCATTCATCCACACCCCCACCACCTCTTTTTAATGCTTAGCAAGTGAAATAGCCTGAACAGACAAGGCAGGGTAAGCATTCGAATCAGTGCTGTGTCAGTGCATCTTGCTATTGCAGTAAATTAAGAGGAAAATGTCAAAAATGTGAAGTTTATTTGTAGTCCTTACCAAAGAAAGCAGAAGCCAGGCAAAATCAGTGAGGTTCCCATTCCCCAACCCACTCTGCATATTAGTGATGTAAACTAGACATGTCCAATAGTGCCCGTAAAAGACTACCAGTACATGAATTTCTATTGCCAAGCAGGTGTTTAGACTTACGGTACCTAGGTGTCCTGTGCCATAGTCTGACAGTCTATCCATGACATTCCACTGACTTGGCTTTCTTTCCCACTATTGCATCTTAGGAAAAGCTTCAACTGTGAGATTACTATTCCTCATGCAGCTATTTAGAGAAGTAAGAGCAGTGGTGGGCTCAATTTTTTTTTTACTACCACATTGTGGGCGTAGCATGGTGGGTGTGGCCAGGGGGAAAGCCCTGCATTGCACCCGAATTAGGACTACTGTACTTTATTTCAAAACTTGGATGGGAGGGGCCAGCCAGATCTTGCGAACTGGTGTGAACCTGCTGATGCCCACCACTGAATAAGAACCTACACAGTGGAAGCTTATATAACGAATGCATCATATAACGAAACAACTGAACAACAAAGAGAATTTGGGTGAAAAAATGTTGCATCGTACAATGAAAATCTCTATGAGAAAAATCGTACAACAAATATTTTTCTTTGTACGATTTTCCCCATTGGTATTTTCATTGTACTGTACAATGCATTCCATACGGATGCATTGTACAACAAGAAAATTCATATAACGAAGTGCCTTGTGAAACCAATTATTTTTGTTATACGAGATTCCACTGTACCTACAGAAAGGGGGAGAGAGAAGAGGCCTGCCTAAACCCATGATAGTGAATCTTGGCTCTCCAGATGTTCTTGGACTTCAATTCCCAGAAGCCCAAGTCAACACACCCACTGATGAGGGCTTCTGGCAATTGAAGTCTAAGAACATATGGAGAGCCAAGTTTGAGGACCTATGGCCTAAACCTATGGAGAGCAAAAAACAAACAAACAAACAAACACACACACACCTTGCCAAATGGCTGGATGCTGAAGAGTGTCTCCCACCAGGACAAGATCCTGGGTGAAAGTCTCTTAATAAACTTCAAAGCAAAATAGAAAGATCAAAGAATAATCAAGTAAAATGGAGCTAATCGGATACAGGACAATTTTTCTATGAATGTGGGGAAATTCAGTCAGTGCAGTATGTATACAATTTATACCACATGTTTATGAAAGAAGATCTCTTAAATGGTGGGAGTTTTATTTATCCAAGTCCAAAACACTAAAATTTAAAACAAGATAATTTTTTTAAAAACCACTAATCACTAAACATGACATGTTTACATATTCACACTTTTACTTTTCTAATATTCAGCGGTCTGACTAGCCCTGTCATTTGCTTCAAATAAATCCTCACTACCACACAGTTTAGGCAAATTGCCACAGATTAGCCAATGTTCAAAGGCTTGTCTTTCATCACATTCACATTGTTCACCATCATCGATATAGAAGATCCACCTCTAACAGTATTGAAGCTGTTCCTCTTCTGGTCAAAAAGAGTCTGGCACCGAATTTTTCATTTTGAATTTTATTTATATTTCATTTACATCCATATTTTTTTGGCTGTATTTGAATGAACCCATTTTTTTAAAAAAAAAACTTAATGGAAAAATAAGAAATAGCAAGTAGCACAAAGAGTTATATATATTTTTTAACATCACAGTGATAACTAATATCAAGAGATTTCTTTCACAGCACTATAATGAGTAACAGGAACATTACAACTTGGATCCAGACTTCTTGAAAGACCATCTTTTCTGTCAGACAAGCCCACCTGGATTATGTGAACTGTCAGAGAGGCCTTTCTTGTGCTGCCTTTAAGGACCCATTTTGTGAGGTCCTGAGAGAAAGAACCTTTTTTTAATGGCTGCTCTGGAATTCTCTGGAATTCCTTTGCCAGAATAGGCTAATTTTGCCCTTTCCGGTTATCCCTTCATTTTGGGAGGCCTTTGGCAGTTTTGCAGCCTCAATCATAAGATTTTAGCCAATGCACTGATTTTCTCTTTTTAAAATCAAATGAACTGTAATATTTTGATCAAGACACTTTATAGTATTTTAATTGTAATTGCATTTTACTTCATGATGAATGTAATTCTCTATTTAACGTATACAGTAATACCTCAGATAACATTAGTATCGAATAACACTAAAATCGCATAACATTAAGCAATCTGGGGGGAAGAATTGCATCGGATAACATTAAGATCCTATGGGATGCATCGGATAACAACCGCTAAAGCCTGTGTGGTTACAATGTATCTCTATGGATCCCATAGGATTTTAACATGCATCGGATAACACTAAAAATCGAATAACACCAAGACTTGTGGAACTAGGTTTTAACGTTATTCGAGGTTTTACTGTAATTAGTTACCTTAATTTTCTATTGGTTTTTAAAAATGTGTTGTGAACCGCCTTGAGTCTCAATTCTGAGAAAAGGGCAGCATATAAATAAAATTAATATAATTATTAAACAGATACTTCTCAAAAATAAAATTCCGAGTTTTGAGCCTGCTCTGTTGGGAGGGACTTAAGAACTTATTATAGTATTTTAAAGTCCTTATTAATACATTAATGAACATTTTTAGCAGCAAACAAGAGACTCCACGGAGCCTGGCCTCAAGTTTGCAAGCTCAAAATTTATTATTTCTTTGCCAAAACTGGGCCGTGTGTACTTTAAGTGTTTTTGTACATATCCCTCTGATACTAACTTTACACTGACTTCTTCAATCTCTGTTAACTCCCTCACAAACCTCTCCCCTTCTCTCTTTTATTTATGAGATTCTGTAAAGCATTATGGATGTTGATACTGAGGTAAAAAAAGTAACAATTCTTCAGGTAAAAATTGTTTCCACTATGCTGGAAATGTCATTAGATTTTATAATTAGTGACTGGGTTTTTTTAAAAAAAACTTTTAAAACCTGTTTAGACAGTATTAAAGTGCATTGAAAGTTTTTATTTTATTCTATTGAGTTTTATGCCAACCTAGCAGTTCGAAAGCAAGAAATTGCAAGTAGATTAATAGGGACCATTTCGGTGGGAAGGTAACAGTGTTCCGTGGGCTCCGGTGTCTAGTCATGCCTGCCACATGACCACGGAAACATCTGCAGAAGCAGACAGCGCTGGCTCTTCGGCTTTGAAACAGAGATGAGCACTGACCCCTGGAGTCGGATACAACTGGCTTTCGAGCAAGAGAAATCTTTCCTAATAGACACATCTTTACTACTCCCGCCTCCAAATTTAAATCCTTCACTTTTAAGTGCAGGTATGTTTTGTTTTGTTTCACTTTTTCGTGGATATATTTTATCCTTTCATAGTGCCAACTTGTTAAGTGCAACAATAATTGCCCATCATCAGGCTTTAAACCATGTTTTGCTCACATGATTAATAAAAGCTCATCAAAGCTGTTAAAAGTCCCTTCCCCCCCCCAAAAAAAAAATCACCAAGTTTCTGTCTTATCCTTGCCCCTGCCCCCAATCATGGTTGTTGTGGGTGGAAGGGGTGGAACTGTTTTAAAAGGCACCGATTAATTCCCTGCTCTAAAGAAAAAATGGAGAGAGGAAGAGAGCCTGTGCTAATCAGACTGATGTGATAAATTTAAGGCATACAGTATTCAGAAACATCAGCAATGCTTATAACAGTTGATATAGCAGGTATCAAAGGTTCACATTGCCTAAAGAACAGTTCTAGCAAGGATGTAACTTCTACTAAATCAGTAATGGGACCATTCTGAATAACTATGTTAACAGCCATGGGACACAAAATAAAATATATTTACAGTAAAATCCCGGGTTATGATGGAGATCCGTTCCAACAGCCTCTGTTGTAATCCCCCAAAAATTATGAACCAAAACATCCATAGGGATGGATTGAAAATTTTTTTTAAAAATGGTCCTGAATTGATCATTGTAAACTGGAGGGAAAAGTGGCAGGTAGATTTGTTTCGAGAATTCAAACCACAGCTGAGTTGTTGCTAGTGGCTATGAAGACCCCACTGCCACCTCTCTCAAGCCTGTTTACTTCCACATCCAGCGAGAAGGCGAGAGTTGGAGAGAGACCTTTTTTGAAGGAAGGAAGGTTAGAAAGAAAGTGTGTGTCTGTGTGTGTCTGTGTGTGTCTGTGTTTCAGGACCCACCCAGCAGCAAAGAGGCGAGCCAGAAGCAGCAGACGCAAGTGAGAACTTTTTAAAATTCTTGCTCGCCTCTTCGCTGCCGGGTGGGTCCTGATTTTCCCACACACACACACACTTTCTTTCTTACCTTCCTTCCTTCATGAAATGAACATGTTGACAGCCTGTTTACTTCCACATCCAGCAAGAAGGCAAGAGTTGGAGAGATACTTTGTTTTGGAAGGAATAAAGGTTTGAAAGAAAGTGTGTTATTTTTTGTTTTAAACCTTCATAGAAAATGTTTCTGAAGTCCAATCCAAACTGTATCAGTGTCACAAGAAAGATTATTTTGTCCTCTATCAATCGCACTTTTGATCACTTTGGTCAGTTGATTGATTTGGTCGCCGGCTAACCGCCAACTGACCCTCCCCCTGAAAATGTCATTTTTACGTGTCATTCTTCTCCACATGTTGTATTTGAACTGTATCCACCTCAGGAAGTTGTCATATTCAGTTTCTAACACGTCTTTCCCTTATATTTTTGCGTTTTTGTGACCTCATCTGCATAGTTTTTTGTAAAACACCTCATAGGTTTTTTCCGAAGTCCAATTTCAAATGTAATAGTATCACCACAAAGGTTATTATTTCCTCTTTCAAACACACTTTGGGTCACTTGAATCGGTTGTGTGGTTTGGTCACTGGGCTGCAGAAAACCGACCCCCTCCCAGTGAAGATTGCATTTTTTCGAGGCAACATTCAGAAGCAATGATGTCATCACCTTGTATTTTTGGCCAATGGCTCTTTACATTTCTGAAAGTTGCCAAGATGAGCTTTCAGTTGATGTAACCATTATTTTCGTAGGTGTTTTAGTTTTGTGGCAGCAGCTCATCGAATGTACATGATTTTCATTACATCGCAAAAGCTGCCAGACCACCCAACCGAAACGTAAGACGTCCATAGCATTCACATCAAAAAAAAAAAACCATTAAAAAAATGTAAACCAAGACAGCATTTCCATAGGATTTGCCATTGTAAACCATAGCAAACTTAAACCGAGGTGGTTGTAACCCAGGGTTTTACTGTACTGTATTTCATTGTCTGTTGATGGTGGTGTCCTAAAGTAATAAATTTGAAAGGCTCTTTAACTTCATTGTTTCCTCTTCCTTCTTTCCTCACTAATTTCAGGAAGTGTCTGAGATTAAAGTTAGTATAAATTAGTTTAGAATTATTTTTATACCCCTGGCAGAATTCTATCGCAGTTGTCTCACCATTCACAGTGACACACAAAACAAAGTAAATGTCAAGCACCCCAAGGTACGGGAACATTTCTGCTAGATTTGTACTGGGGTCTGTGGGATCTTTTGTCCTGCTCTCCACCACAACCCAACTCTCCATCCCACCCAGTAGACAGAATTTTTCTTTCTTTCTTTCTTTCTTTCTTTCTTTCTTTTTCTTTCTTTCTTTCTTTTTCTTTCTTTCTTTCTTTCTTTCTTTCTTTCTTTCTTTCTTTTTAATCCTCTTGTTACTGCAGTACTGTATTTGGCAATTAATCATGCTGAACTGCCGGTTTTGCTAACCATTCCCTTAATTTGTATATCCTCTATCTAAAGAGCCCTGGAGAGGGTCACCACTAGTCAGAATTGACTTGAGGCCACTTAGTTGTTATTATTTAGAGGGGGAAAGGTGAAAGGGAAAACTGAAAGGAGAGGAGAAAGGAGCCCTTTGTGTATGGAAGACACAGAAAAGTTTAGGTTCTTCCCAATTTCCAATGAAACAACCATCTCTTGAGTCAACAGTGCCTCTGAATTGCTTCTTCTTTGCTTCCTAGGAGCTGGCATCCTTCACCCTGCAGCTTTTGAATGTACGTATCTTTGTTGTGAGATCTGGAGACACAGATGGCTGTAAAATGAAAACCAGGATTCTCCCCATCTTGTCCTCACAACTGCAGGCTGCACAATCCATGCGTTCAGGGCTCACTCCTTCCTCTCCCTTCACCTTGTTTTATTCCATCTCCTTTCACTCCTGCCTTTTGTACCTCCCCATTGTACCCAGACAGCATGTTCACAGTCCATCCCACACATGCTGTACTCAAGATAAAGGCTTTGTCTAATAGGTCGGGTACTCGCCCCCACAAAAATGGGAGACGGCTTTGGAAGAGCAGGTGTACTTTCATATAACACCTCCGACCTTGTCACTCTTAACGTCTTTTGCTGATGGGTAGATATAAATGTGCCTTCACGTCAGTTACTGCTGAAGATTCCTTAGATTATTTTAGTGCTAGAGGTGGGGCAACTCTAAGAAACCAAGACTTGAGGAATGTAAAACAGAGTTCTCTGAGCGGTGGGCTCAGGCCTTCTTCTGATGCAACGTTTATCACTGACTATGCTACAGTGGAGAGCAAACAGTTTCATCTGTGTGCATTCCACTTTTCTGCAAAGGCATTTAATTAGTGGTTGGATAATTTGTCATCCTAAGAATCTCAGCTTTTAAGCATACTTTGGTTTTTAAAAAAAACTATGGTAGTCTTGGGCCACTAGTGATCCATCTAATGCCATTGGACAGGAACTCGCACAAGCCCAAGCCAAGGTAGACAGTGGTAAAGGGGCCTGGGATTTAAACTCCAACAATCTTTGCTGGACCACAGCTGTCCATCCTGGCTTAAAGAAAAGCTTATCTTTCAATGGGTAACTCTTGGTGGATCTTATAAACCAAAAGCAGGCAAAATGGGATTTCTAGCTGCCAGATAGGGATAAGAGGTTCCTAACTGGTGGCTTCCCCCACTTTATAATTAGCCCAATCAACCAGCTAGATCAGTAATGGCTACACTTGGCACTCCAGGTGTTCTTAGACTTCAATTCCCTGAAGCCCTGATTATTATTATTATTATATTATTATTATATTTGGACCTATATGCCACCCAATCGATAATGCGACTCAGGGCAACTCACAACAATACCACATCTAATACATTATACACATATTCACAATGCAATAAAATAAGATACAATTAGCATAAGTCAAAACATCACAAATCAACTACCATCATAAAACGTTAAAAAAGCCAGTCATCTGAAAAGTTCAGTAAATCGACCACCAAAGAGTCCAAGGCCTAAAAGTCCGAAATGTCCTAAAAGTCCAAAATGTCCTAAAAGTCCAAAATGTCCTAAAAGTCCAAGGCCAGGGGAAGATGTCCACCCCCTCTACCCCAATGGCCAAGTCCATGGTCAAGTCCAAGGCACCAGCCAGCATAAGGGCAAGAAACCCCACCACACCAGGGTCTCTGCCACCGGCCCCTGTGTGGCCGAGGCACCCATTCTGCCACTGCCCACTCCACCACGGCTCAAACTGACGCCAAGCCTGCCACACCTGATGCTGACCCAGCTGCAGGAGTGCTGACTTGGGCTTCTGGTAATTGAAGTCCAAGGACACCTGGAGTGCCAAGGTTAACCATCACTGAGCTAGATGCATTTGTGCTTCATTGACATTGTAGGGAGCACAATTTGGGTTTCACAGGCCAATATAGATATATATATAGATGGAATATATATATACTGCATATAGATAGATGTAGATGTAGATGTAGATGTAGATGTAGATAGAGAGAGAGAGAGAGAGATACAAGCAGTTCTGGTGAAAGTTTTACTCATTGGCAGTTTGTCCCAGCGTGGTCTAAGCACAAGGATCTTTGATGTTGTTACATCAGAGCAAACCCAGGCAGGACACTTTAATAGAAAAGTGAAAGAGGATAATCAAGGTATGTGCATAGATGGGGTGGGGCAGGAGGGGGTCACTTTGGATTAGAGCAGGAGTTCTCAACCTTTTAAAGCCAGGGGCCGGGTCACGCTCCCTCAGACAGCTTCCGGGACTGGATGGCCATTTTGCCCTTCCTCCACCACATGGCACCTCCGGGTGTGGTGGGGGGGTGGGGGCGGCAGATGAAATGGCACCATGGGCTGCAGGTTGAGAATCCCTGGGTTAGAGAAAGCCTGCAAGGCCAGGCCGGTGCCACTTCTCATGCACAACCATCTCCTTTATTTCCCCAACTTTTTTCTTATTGTGCACAATAAGCAGATGAAGGCAGCATAACCACACAGAGCCTGTTCATTGCAAGCATGTGGAGCCCACCATCTGGAAACAACCTGAAATAAAACAAAATCATCAAAACAGATGGAACCATATTGAGCTTCCCAGGAAAGGAGTTCTGCAGCCTGGGTCCCACAAATGAAAATGACAGTTTCTGTCTCTCTGAATCTCCCTGTACTGTGGTGATGCTATCTGAGAGATTTCAGACTCAAAAGTAATTTTTTCAAGTTCTGCAGAAAAAGTACTTCTGATAGCAATGAGAAGACACAGATCATGGGCTCCTGAATGCTTTCTAGAATCTTCTGAGGAAGACCTTTTCATGCTCAAATTCCCAAGCCACTTTTGGTCTGTTATAGACGTTCTAAGGCACCCTTTGAATTTGGCTTCCTTGGCAAACCAGAAGCCAGTGATGTCTGAACAACAGTGGTGTTTCATTTAGTCCTGTATCACATCTTCCCCAACAATACGCTGACACTGCAGTTATATATTTTTCCTTTACACTTGCATAGATCTTGTGCACGACCAAATTCCATCCATATTGGGATTGACTTTGCCTGGTACATGGTGAAACAGAAGACACAGAGCTGGCAGGCATGTTTATTTTATTTATCATATGATGAACTTCAGTTGTCTACATTAATGTTGATATATACAGTAAACACAAACTGTCCATCTCAAGTTCCTAGCTAGAGTTCCACGCCCAGGTTTGAAAGCCATTGAAGGGCTTCATCTGTGGCACTATGCAAGTCCTCCAATGTGCCTCCAAGTACGCATAAAGGACACCTAAATATAATGTAGTCCATGGTTTGGTCTTCTTCTATGCAGTCACGTTGGGGAGAGGACTTCCATCCCCATGGCAGGCATATATCTTCTGAGAATTCTATGTTCCTATTTCCTTTTAATACCCCTAGAGATCTGTATAGTTTTCCGGGGCGAGTTTTATGATAAGACCTTAGGCACCTCCATTCACATGAAATATCCTCTGAGCTCAATGAGATTTGCTCTTTTCAGGTAAGTGTGCATGGAATTGCTGCTTCTGAACCCAAGGCTGTTTCACAATTTATAATCTGCAAGCAGTGAATTGTATGTGCTGAAGTTCAGGTTACTATTATAAAAGTCACCACAGTGACCCCACAGATTCACCCAGCCCTCCGAAAACAAATCAAAAAGGGGTGGTGGTTGTATTGTTCCACACTGACAAATTGTTTTTATCTGTTTTCCTTGCAACTGGGAGCAGGTCTTTCGTAAAGACTAGTCTTAACTGGCAATTCAATATCAAACCTCCTTAAGATACATGGGTTACAACAGTGATAACTCACAACAGTTCCTTGGGGAATCCATTCCCTGCTCCAATACTGCTACGAGAATTGCAGGTAAGCTCTGACGGAACAGAGAGGTGTTGGGGATAGATGGCAGCTGACATCATTCCTATTAATCAAAAAGTCAACATTTTGACCCTACAGCCTTGGCCCCTGGGAAGGAGCCCATGAAGATTGTTTCTGTATAGTGTTTACCCCCCACCTGTGACCAGGCTTGTTTGTAAGCTTCTCAGCACCTCTACTGTTGGCAGTAGGAAAAATGTACGGTACTAGTGGCTGCCAGAAATGAGCAGTTTTGATATGGAGACACTTTATTTTGTTGGGCTTTCAAAGGTTGCCTTGCAGAACCATTTAAAAAAACAATGCTCCTCCATGTGAGTGTGAATACATGCAGAGGGTCTGCAGACGCCAGAAGGAAAAGTAATAATACAGGTAATGCTATTTAACTCCATCAGTCATACTGCAAGACAGTCCTTTCTAGACTTGCAGTGCAACTCCTAAGCTTGTCTATCAAAACTAAACCCTAGCCCATTTCATTAAAATTATTCTTTGGAAACTATATACAGTATAGGATTTCAGCCCTATTTCTCATTTCTTATGCTTCCCCATTCTTTCCCAAAGTGTTGACAGGAGAACATAGGCATGTGTATGGGATTACGACATAACATTAAAAAATTCTTTGAAGCAGTTTTTTATCTTCAAAAGCTCAACTTGTTCAGTGAGAAATTCATGCTCATGGTGCAGAAGCATCAATGTGCTGATGAAATATATTTCCATCATTAACCTGAGCTAGCTCTTTTGTGCTTCTGTGCATCATGCTGTCTGACAGGGTTATTATAGAATTATTTGACCTAGGATTTAAAGCAATTTGTCAAGTATCTCTTGTAAAGCTGAAATGGAATGTTGGAAACATTCAGCTTCCAGTTTTAGACTCAACCCATTAGATTTTAAAGTTTCATGTGAAAACCTCTTTTGCTCAAAAAGGCTTATTTTTTAAAATCATTATGTTTTAATGATCAATCTTAATTAATACAATAACCTTAATCACAGAGCCTAAACTCAGTACAGTACAGTACTGTATTTGTTTCCCTACTGAACTCCTTTTGTTGTTCAGTCACATACCTCAGACATACCAGAGGGATAACATCAGTGAAAGTGAGCCTTAGAGATTAGGTAATCAGTAGTGCCCTAATCTTACACTCCACCCAGGAAGTTAGGAAGGGAAAGGGAACTTTTAACCTTTTTTCTGACCATGTTCTTTCTGGCCCGTGATCTGTTACATCGTAGGTCCAAGGTAGAGGGGGAAAGGTTACCTCCCAGACACCTTTGGGAAGACACTTGTGAGAACAGGGAATTTCCAATGACATAAACACTTTCCATTCCCATGGGAGCCCAGGTGCTTTCCCATGAGGTAAACACATTCCATTTCCATGGGGGGTGGGGAGGTAAACACCATTACCTAATGCATTCCTAGGGAGGGCAAACACCTTTATTTCCCTTTAAAAGGGACACCTTTTGAGCCCTAAAACCAGTTCTCTAACAGGGGACTGCAAGGTTCTTAGTGGCTGAATGATATTCCCTGGAGGGAACACCCCAAAGGCAGGATGTAACCCAATGGGGCTAATTGGATTCTATCTTGGAGATATACCCTGCCCAACGGATTGATGATGGATTTCTGATGGACTCAGACAAATGCCTTGCCTGCAACATCTCAACACTTTGCCATTTCATGGACTATACTGGAATTTGCCATTTCATGGACTGGTGAATATTTCCATGGACTTTGGGGGGTTCTTTGGTGCTACAGGTTTATGGACATTCTGATGGACTTAGTGGCTCTTTGAAACATTTCATGGACATTTCTGGATATAAAAGAGAGCCTTATGGACTTTGGGATTTGGGGATTTTATTCCCTACAGGTATTTCTTCTTATGGAATAGAAAATACAGTAAAACACCGGATAACGATTGGATCGGATAATGCTAAAATCGCATAACGTTGGGGAATTTGAGGCAAACATTTGCATTGGATAACATTATGTTAACCATTATGTTAACCATTATGTTAATGTTATCTGATCTATCAGATAACCTAACTATTTCTGAGGCTAATGTTTGCCTCAAATTCCCTGAGGTGTGGCTGTGACTCACCAGTTTCTCTTGGGAGAAAGGGAGGGGGCTGCCTGCTCTCAAGCTTGCAACATTTGAATAACAAAAGCTTGCAAAACCAGTCTGACTAGTTTAGCAAAGCAAAGCAAAGCAAAAGCAGACATGGGGTGGGGGTGGGGTGGGGACTCTTTCAATATGTCCTGACTCCAATTTAAACCATGCAGAGTTTCCATATGGAGCCATGAGCACAGGAATCTGTTTTAAAAGCTAACAGCAAGGGTGCCCATACTTTTCAGGCCATGGGCCAGTCACATGGTTCATGGGTGCCCAAACTACAGCCTGTGTGCCAGATCTGGCCCTGACACCAATTCATCTGGCCAGTTCCACCATTGCCACTCCCAGATGGATTGGTGTAATGGGCCAGATCCGGCCCAGAAGCCTTGCTAACAGCACGGATGCCGAAACTTTTCAGACCATGGGCCAGTCATGTGGTTCATGGGTGCCCAAACTACTCCCTGTGGGCCAGATCCAGCCTCCAATGCCAATTCATCCAGCCCACCCCAAGCTCGTCGATCCCAGAAGCAGAGATTGGGTGAGTTTTACTCCCGCTTCTGGGAGCAACGAGGTTGGAACGGGCCAGATGAATTGGTGTCAGGGCCAGATCTGGCACACAGGCTATAGTTTGGGCACCCATTAACCACATGACTGGCCCGCACCACCCTCATCACTCCTGGAAATGAGGGTGAAGCGGGCTGGATGAATTGGTGTCAGGGCCGGATCTGGCTCATAGGGAGTAGTTAGGGCACCCAGAAACCACATGACTGGCCAGTGGCCTGAAACGTTTGGGCACCCCTATTGTTAAAGGCCTGCTTCCACCACACACTGCTACTGCTACATCCATGCTACTATGGAAAAACCACACTCCTTGTGACTGGGTAAGATCGGGGGGGGATGTCTGGGTCCTTGGGAGAGGCTGGCAGAGGCTGAAAGAGGGAGTTGTGGTGGACTGCATCATATACAGCACTCTGTCACTACCAAAGACTCTTAGGACCCCCTTAAACCCCCTGACATAAAGTAGCTATGTTTACTTTATCTACGGCAGCATTTCCCAAACTAGGTTCCGTGGAACACTGGTGGACTTCAATTCCCAGAAGGCTAAGTCAGTCCGTTTTGGCCAATCAGTGCTTTGAGGAATTGACTTAGGCTTCTGGAAATTGAAGTCCAAAAACCAAATGTTGGGAAATGCTGTCCTAAGAAATTGATCCTAGTTTTTGGGTCCTGTGCCATTATGGAGGGAGCCAGCTGTTCCCCTCTTCTGGGAAACAACACGGAAGAGCAGCGTTGTGTCTTTTCTGTGCTGAAATTGGAGCAGGTGAGGCAACTGAGTCAGACAGCTGTAGTAGTCAACAGCAATATATAACCAATATGAAGATAGACATGTGGGTGGGTGGGTGGATAGATAGATGAGTGAACAATTTTCACTAGAGGTTTAGATGCCTAGATAAATATTTCATTTTCCATTATTCTACCTGCACATGATATTCTATGTAGAATCCATTATGGGCAATAGCATTTGATTCAAGCAACTTAGCTTTATCTTCCTTTTCATTTTTTAAATGAAGAAACATACTTTCACTCCTCATGGCTAGTGAAACCCATTGATGAGTTAGCAATAGTTGAAAAACTGCACAGTCTTTTCATTAAAAGTGAATTCAGATTTGTTTGTCACAACTAGGTTCATCCCTGCAGCATGGGGCCATGTGGGTGGTGAGCTGACTAAGTCCGTTGATGCCTCTGAAGTGTGTATTTTCTCCAAGTGCCGTCCTGACATTGCCATTCTTGGAGGCAAAATGCCCTTGCCTTCAGCATAAAAATGGTAAATAGTGTAATGGGTGGACTTTATTCTTCCCCAATATTTACATTCTCAATGTTTTAATTACCACCTGGTATTTATTAAGCAAAGTATTGTAATACAAGTTATCAAAATTATTGTTTTCCTGAAGAGTACAGAATAAAGTAAAGAAGAAGGGGGGATTTAATAGCATAACGCCTCTAGCAATCCTACACAATAGCATAGTAATGTAAAGGTAAAGGTCACACTTGCTTGAAAGCCAGTCGTATCTTACTCTAGGGTTCAGTGTTCATCTGTTTATAGCCAAAGAGTCAGTTCTGTCTGCGTCTGCAGATGTTTCAATGGACATATGGCAGGCATGCCTCAAAACCAGAGTACACAACGCTGTTTACCATCCCACCAAAGTGGTCCCTATTTATCTACTTGCAATTTCTTGCTTTTGAACTGCTAGGTTGGCAGGATTTGGGACAGAGACAGGAGCTCACTCATGCAGTACCCAGGAATGAAAATCTTTCCTTCCAGTCGGCAAGTTCAGCGTCTTAACCACTTGAACCATCACAGTCCCTACCAGGGCATTAAAGGGTTGGGTACCAATCAAGAGTTCTTAAGTCATTACCACACAAGTGAAATATTACATCGATTACCACAGTTTCCTCCTCCTGTCCTGGATGCTATTGTTACATTATAGATTTATGAATGAAATTATTCACAGATTGATAGTCTTATTCCTTTACTAAGAAAACATTGTTGTTTTTTCTAGTATCTCTGTCTTCCTTCTCCGAGTCATGGAGCCATGTATAAATATGGCAGTAATATAGTCTCATTCTTACATCTGAGGAATACTGTATAGCAGTTAGTTGTTAATGTGCCACAACATTTTAATCTCTTGTGGGGTGGGGTTGTTGTTTTGTTTGTCTGATGTATTTCCACAGAGCAACACAAATATCCTGATAAGTTTTATACACACATGCAGTGGAACTTCGGTTAACGAATGGCTTGTTAACATAAAAACAGTATAACAAAAGGAAATGCATAAAAAAATAGTGGCTTGGATTTTTTTCAGAATGGATTAATTGGTTTTCAATGCATTCCTATGGGAAACTGTGTTTTGGTTAACATATTTTGGTTTTCAATGCATTCCTACAGGAAATTCGGTTTAAGTAATTTTTGTTGTATGAAATGTCCCTCTGGGTAGCGTATAACACAACAATAATAAAAATATTTACAATAAAAAATGAAACAGAGTGAATAAAATTATAATTTTAAGCTATGAACTGGAGACTCCATCATGTAAAAGGCAGCCATGAACTCACTGCTCGTAGCCTCTGAGCTGCTATACATCTTCAAGCCTTCAGTAACATGGATATATTTCATATGCGTCTCCTACCTTACAGGGCTGTGGAGAAGTTTGATGAGATGGTGCATGTAAAGTACAGTACTTGAGTCCTTAAGGAAAGCAATGAATGAATATTTATTTCAACAGGCCTACTGAACAGGCCTGTTGAAATGAACAGTGGGAACTCAGAAGCACACCTGCTGAACCTTCTGTTTGTGCTGAGTGCAGTGAGTGTTTTCCTGGTATCTGAGATAAGAGCTTTCTCATTTGTGCAGTTTCAACAGGAGCACAATGAAGTTGCAGTCTGCCAATGCATTCCTATCTTTCTGGTGTGTGTGTGTGTGTGAGAGAGAGAGAAAGAGAGAGAGAGAGAGACAGACAGACAGACAGACAGACAGAAAAGGGAGGGGAAGGGTAGTTGTTTCCTGTCAAAAACAAACATCACTTAAGCCTCTTTGCTCAGATAGAACTCATTTAAATACAGGTGTTGCCTTTGCTGTTTGTTTTCATCAAAGTTGGGGAGGTGTTTTTGTAACATCATTGTTGCCCCAGTAGGTGATGCTCTGTATTATGGGATCAGTGAAGGGCTTTCCTGAAGAAGAAGAAGAAGAAGAAGAAGAAGAAGAAGAAGAAGAAGAAGAAGAAGAAGAAGAAGAAGAAGAAGAAGAAGAAGAAGAAGAAGAAGAAGAAGAAGAAAGAAGAGAGTTGTCAACATTCTTACATGCCTACTCTTCCCCAAGCATGTGAGATTTTGGCACAACATTTACTGGGTAAAATTCTGCCAGCACAGACTTCCACTGCCTTTGAAATAAGTTGTATCAATAGATGAACATGTTAAGGAGGATGTGTTCAGGAGATGAAGCAAACACACAAATGGTGCTAGTTTGAAAGCAGCATCAACTTGTTCCTGAATTCCCAGCTGAGCTATCTGCCTGCCATACTTTAAACCTCTACTCCTACTCAGCACTTCTTAGACAGAAGCCAGTCGTATCCGACTCGAAGGTTCAGAGCTCATCTCTGTTTATTGCCAAAGAGCCAGCACTGTTTGCATTTGCAGACATTTCTGTGGAAATGTGGCAGGCATGCCTAGACACTGAAGTGTACGGAACACTGTTTACCTTTCCACCGAAGTGGTCCCTATTTATCTACTTGCAATTGCTTACTTTTGAACTGCTAAGTTGGCAGGAACTGGGACAGAGACAGGCACTCATTCTGTCGTGCAGTACTCAGGTTTTGAACTGCTGACCTCCTGCCTCCCAGTCAGCATCTTAGAGTGACACTTGAGCCAAAACCAAATTAGAAGATGGCGAAAGGAACTCACTGAGCAAGGAACATAATTAAAGGAAGATACAGTATAGCTGAAGAACTAAATCTCCCCTACATCACTTGGAGGACCCTGAATAAGTGAAGGGTTGGAGTCAGTAAATGCAAGACCAACATACTCAAGTGAGGGCTGCTGGCTGACATTTACTGGTCTATCGATTGCTACCAGAGACGTACACTGATGAAGACTTTTGTTTGGGCAACAGCAAAGCAAAGAAAGTCCACCTGGGGGAGGTATTCCAAGATGACTTCAGACAAGTTGTAGGCATTTTCCTACTGAGCAGCCATAGGTAGGAATGAGGTTGTGGAAGGTTTAAAAACTCCAAAGTGGTGAAAGACGGCAGCAAATAGTACACATTTTCATTTTGGCTTTTGCAGTTTGGTACACTTCATAGAATAGGTGAACCCTTTCCTGGATGGAATACAAATGGCGAGGAAAGTTCTAGCCAATTTTTTTTGTGATGTGTGGGTTTTCAAAGGACAGGGTTGATGTACAAGGTGGCTATCCTGAAGTTCAGCACTGGTGATAACACTGATGGGTCACAGGCAGGGACCATTAAAACCCACAGCTCTAGAGTGGCATGACACAAAAGGACATCATGAAACTACTGTTATGTACTTTATTAGTATAGTACTTGAAGAACCAGGATATGAAGAAAGTGCTTGTGAAGCACTTTTTGTTCATTTGGGTCCCCCTCCCCCACACTTTTGTGCCAAAATAATCTGAAAACTTTTGCAGATGCAGACAGTGCTGGCTCTTTGGCTATAAACAGATATGAGCACTGAACCCTAGAGTCAGATACGACTGGCTTTCGAACAAGGGCAACCTTTACCTTTAATCTGGCCAACCTTAGGTTCTCTCTGCACCTAACCAGGCAAGTGCATTGACCCTGAAGTATCTAGTGCAGCAAAATGTCTCAGGGGGGACGACCTTTTTCATTAGGTCCCAAACAAATCATTTCCCTGCTGCCCTTGAATATCCCTGTTGAGAGCAGGGAGCTGTCATTGGTACCCCTAGAGTGAAGAAGTTTCAACCTGGAGGTGCCACTCAGAACAGGTCTCGGCCATCTTCAGGTGCTGGGTTGGCTTTAAGGGTGCCATTTGATGTCTTCCCCAAAGTAAATGGCACGCCATGTCAAGACATTGTTCTGCTAGTTAAAATGGACTCTGCTTGGCCTGCTTGGAATTGTTAAGAGGCCTGATTACCTCTAATAAATGCAGAACACCCCCACCCCACCCCCCAGAAAAGGAGAGGAGAGATGAAGGAGTGAGAATGCCTAAAGTCAATGCAGCTAGGCCTGTTATCTCTGTGAAGTCTTAGCTCTTCAAGGTCATTCCAGAAAGTGTTTGGTCTAATAATTAAGAAGAGCCTGGTACCAGCTGTATAGTGTTTCAGTGTGGTGGTATAGTAATTACTTTATAAAATCAAAGAAATACAGAATAGAGGCAATATCTTTCATAGTCGCCACGGCGAGTGGGCGGCAATATAAATTTGAACTAATAAATAATAAATAATAGGGTCAATTTAAAAAATAAAACATTCCAAACTTTCTTAACTCAAAGGTCACTTCTTCAGGCAAATGGTCCGTGGCATGGTGTTAAAGCCAGGTTGTTTTTGCTTAGATGTTAACTGGGGGAAAGACAGCAAGCTATGTATTTTTACAATATAAAAGCTAGGAGATTCTATTGCTTGATAAGGAAGGAGACACAAGAAGATTGACCCATGACTTATTACTAGGCTATGCATTTGGTGTCAGTGGCGAGTGTGCCACCCTTTCTAGCTCCACTAGTTTCTTTATCACACCCAGAAATCCCCTCAATTCCCAGTCCAGGAGCCTTGGTGGTGCAGTGATAATAAATACATTTCGTGTCAGAAATTATTCTGGGTTGAAAGGATTTTTGCTGGAGAAACTCTGCTCAGGGGACGCCCGAATGAGGCTCCCCAAGATCCGTTGTGCAGCACTTGGGAATCGAACCCCCCGACCTTCCAGTCTCCAAGCTGAGTGTCTTAACCGCTAACCTACGGCAGTGATTAAAGTCCTGCAGCCAAAACGTTGTGAGTTCCATCCTGTGACCCAGGATTCAAGGTTGACTCAGCCTTCGGAGGTCGGTAAAATGAGTACCCCGCATGTTGGGGTGGTGGTGCGAACATGCTAATTAACTTGTGAACCGCCCAGAGAGGGCACTAACTAAGCGCTATGGGGCGGAAGAGAAGTGTGCTTTGTTTTGCTTTTGCCTCGGCACTCCCTGAGTGGTGACCTCTGACCCGCGCTCTTTCACGTTACCCCGCACAGGCCTACTAGCCCCCAAACTTCCCTCGCTACAGGTGGCTTGTTGCTTTAAGGGAGAAGCGGGCGCGCCACCTCCGCCGCCGGGTGTGCCTTTTTAGTAGCTATAGCAACTTCCAAGTTGGAGCTGCTGGCGGGAGGCTTCCCCCCCCCGCCCGCCCCCCAGGAGCGCCTGGCCGCCCCCTGCCACTTTGGGGAGCGAGAGCCGGGCCACGAGGGCGAGCCGGAGGGAGGTGCGCGGCGCGCCAAGGGCAGCGTCCCGGCACCATGCCCGGCGGGGCGCCCGCAGCCTGTGCAGGAGGGCGGTGGCCCCTGACGGCGGCGGCTCCCGCCGGGACTTGCCGTCGGAGTTGGGGCGAAGCGGGTGCGCGGCGGAGAGGCTGCCGGCGCTGCTGTGGGGAGGGCCGGCTTCCAGGCGGGGGCGGGAGGAGGAGAGGGCGGCCAGCGGGGAAGCCCCGGGACGCCGCCTCCACCGCTCCCCGACGGGGGCTCCAGGCAGGGCAGTGAAGAGAACGGGGCCGGCCGGCTGGGCCCTCTTCGCAGCTCTCGGAGTCCTCCCCGTCTGGAGGGCTGAGCGCTTCCCGTCGGACTCGGCGCCAAGCCACGTCGGGGCTTTTCTCAGGAGGTGCCCGCTTGAGCCGCCGCCCCTCCCGTCTCTCCTGGGGCGATCGCCTGGCCGCCAGGAGAAAGGGGGCGGCGGCAGTGGGAGCCCCTCCGACGTGGGAGTCCATGGGCGGGCGGACGAGGCGCCCCAACTCTCGGGATCCGCCTGGTGCTGGGCAGACGGAGGGCGCCCTCCTTTCCCCCTCCTGTCTCCGCACAAGACTTCTTCTAAAGAGGCATGAACTTTTCTCGGCTTTCTCCTTGAGGACGATGGCCAGACCCTGGAGCACGTCCTAAAATGCCGGTGATGAGGGGCCTCCTGGCTCCCCAAAACACCTTCCTCGACACCATAGCAACCCGCTTCGATGGCACCCGTGAGTCGGAGTCTTTCTCTCTTCTCTTTTCAATGTCCCGCTCCCCCCCTTCTGTGGTCGTTGGGATCTCTGTAGGAAAGCGAAGTGGCGTCGTTGGGGGGTTTTTTTGGAGGACTTGCCTGGGGAGAATCTCCCTTCCTCGAGCGGCAGCAGCAATGGAGGAGTTTGCCTCTGTCTTTCGGCTCCCCTCCAACTCATCGTCTCCCTCCCTCCTTCCTTCCTTGGGTCTGGTCCCCATGGTCTCCTTTCCTGGGCCAGCTGCCTGACCCCGTGGAGACCAGGGATCATCTGAAGGAAAATGGTCTTTGAGGCAGGAGTCCCTGCTCAGGAATTTCTCCACAGAGAGGGGTTGGATTGGAATTGCGTATGTATGGGGTTAGTAGGTGGTAGAATGGCTCATGGGGCCCTAAACACGTACACACAGCGAGGAGCACTGGTTGCTCTTGTGTAAATAGCAGGCATGCTGGCCTTCACCCTATGTCAGTGATGGTGGACCTTGGCACTCCAGTTGTTCTTTAACTTCAATCCCCAGAACCCCCAAGTCTCTGTGACTCCACAGAATGGGCTTACTGTGTGTACTTGCAGTAAACCTATTCATGTCAATTCACAGGGGCTTGTGCTTCTGGGAACTGAAGTCCAAGAACAGCCGGAGTGCCAAAGTTCACCATCGCTTCCCTATCTAACCCCAAGGGCTACCTGCTCTTTTTCAGGTGGCCTGGAAATATACTCAGAGCATGCCGCAAAATGGGGAAGGGGTGGCCCTCCAGAGGTTGTGGGACTACAGTTTCCCATTGTCCCTGATTAATGACTGTGTGGCAGAGGGCTGATAGGAATTGTAGTAGAGTTGGTCTGGGTTTCAAGCAGTTGTGGGGTGAGTTGCTACCTGTTTAGAGTTTCCATGTTCACCAGGTCCATTGAATGGGCTTCCTGAACCACGTAGGTTCTTTTGGGTAGCTTATGATGTGCTCACCTGGAGTGGGCTTCCATATCTGTTCAAACTCTCCATCAAAGGGCGAATTTCCCGAGGGTCAGCTTTTTCTGCCATAGTTAAGGTGAGCTGCTCCTGGTGGAATGATGCCCATCTGTACCTTCCAGTTTGAGGGTGAACAGGTACTGAGAAGGTCTTCCTAAGACATAAGTATAGGAGAAGCTGTGTGTGGTACTCAGTCTGGCATCCCTTAAAGATGAATCATGGGTTAGCATCCTTTTCTTTCTACCCTGTTTTATGAACAAATCTTATAATGTAAATGGGATACAGTAATACCTCATATAACATTAGTATCGAATAACACGAAAATCGCATAACATCAAGGAATCTGGGGGGAAGAATTGCATCAGATAACATTAAGATCCTATGGGATGCTTCAGATAACAACCGCGAAAGCCTGTGTGGTTACAATGTATCTCTATGGATCCCATAGAGGATCAGATAACACGAAAAATCATATAACACGAAGACTTGTGGAACCAGGTTTTAGTGTTATATGAGGTTTTACTGTATATGAGTCTTTGCAAATGTGTGTGCCTTTAGATCGGATTCCTCAGAGCTCCGAGGTGGATTCTTGCTGTCTGCAGAGTGTAGGATCAGACTTACAGCCTGTGTGGTAGGATAACTGACATGTGTTCCTAAAACCTTTCCATGTAGCAACTCGGTCCTTGCAAGCTCAAACACTGGCTGTTGCTCCCAAGGCTTGTCTTCGATAAAATGCATAAAATGGTGAGCTGGATAAAGTGCTGTTTTTAAAGAACCGGACTTTCAAACACCTAGAGGTCCACGCAATGTCTCTGCTCATGTTGTTTTCAAAACGGAGGTCACAGGATGCTAACCTCAGCTTTTCTCAAAGTTGCTCAGGATAGCATGCACAGCTCTCCAACTCTTTGATTCTCACAGAAATCTTTTAAGGTAGAAAACAGAATGTGTGACCACACAGGAAACAGAACACAATTTGGACTGCTTGTAGAGTAGTCCATTGCGATTGATCTTCCAGTGGTCACATGATCAATGAGGAAATGCTCCCCAGCCTGGCCCCAATCAGTGCCCAGCTGTAGGGCTTCTAAATTTTGTGGTTGGGCTGGAATGATTTCCTGGCAGATGGAAAGGTTACCATACTTGAAGGAAGAAATGTCTCCCCTTAAAGCAACTCTTTCTTGTGCATGCAAGTATGTACCTTTTGCAGGAGACTGGTTGCACTTTAACTAACTGCAGAACAACACAGTTTTGAACCTAGGTCTTTTCAATCTTACATTTGTTTGTTTATTCATTTATTTGTTTACTTCAACACTATGGACACTGTTCTGAAAGTAATGTTCTAGATCAGGAGTTCTCAACCTTTTAAAGCCAGGGGCCAGGTCATGCTCCTTCAGACAGCTTCGGGAGCCGGATGACCATTTTGTCCTTCTTCCACCACATGGCACTTCCTGGTGTGGTGGAGGCAGTGGGGGGGAGCACATGAAATGGTGCTGTGGGCCACATCCGGCCCATGGGCCTCAAGTTGAGAATCCCCATTCTAGATGCTGTAAAATTTGAAATCACATTAAAAAGAGAGAAAGGATCTGTATTTTATGGATGTGTGCGATGAACATGATGAAGGGCAAGAGGGCCTTCTGATTGAAGTGTTCAAGTTTTCAGTGTGTGCATAGAAACATTGCCTTACCTGGGATGGGTATTCCTGCTACTTTTCAGAAAGCAGTGTGAGGGGTCCTGGCATGACTACCATTGGAGAAAGTTAGGGGATGGGGTTATAGACAGATTTCATTGAGGTCTGGCTAACTCCCACATCTCCTGTAGATTGTTGTTTGCCACACACAAAAGCAGGAAAACCACATCTACTTTGAGATTTTTTCACTACTGCCAAAAGTTGGATTGGCTTTTAAAAAATAAATAAATCTGCCAATCAAGTTTTGAATCATCTTATCATGCCAGATCATTTGACAACATTAATATTCAACAGTGTCTCCTACTAGCTCAGTGATGGCTAACCTTGGCACTCCAGTTATTGTTACAAACAACCATCAGCTCCCCAAAGACGACCCCTCCAAAGAGCCACCCACTAGAAACCCAAATCAGCACACCTGCTGATCAGGGCTTCTTGGAATTGGAGTCCAAGAACACTTGGAGTGCCAAGGTTGGCCATCACTGTTCTAGGCTGAGCACACAACTAAAGGTTCCTTTAGGGTAGTGTTTCCTAAAGTGAGGCCCATGCCACACAGGGGGGCTTCAATTCCCAGAAGCCTAAGTTAGCACACTTGATGATCAGGGGTTCTGGGAATTAAGAACAGCTGGAGTGCCAAGGTTGGTCACCCCTGGTTTAAAGGAACCATAGTTTCCCATCATTTGCAGGGCTACAGGTTCCTCACCTGTGATGCTACATCTGAAATGCTCCCCTATGTGAAACTATTCATAGCAAGTGTTATTTGTTGGTGGTTTGCAAAATTTATGTTTTGCCCACTTTTTGGCACGAATTCCCTTACCAGCTTGCATACTGTGGTTCAAACCATGTTGACAGAAGAATTGATTGTGGCTGAGAAGAGAGGGCGAACACAGATAGGGGATGCTTTCCCTACCACACACAAAATCCCCACCTCATTTTCTAACATTCCTCCCACTCTATTTCCATCTATTTTTCTCCTTGCAAGAGAAGTGAGATTTCATCCAAATGTCTGAAAGACTTGAGGAAGGAAACCGAACAATCTGGAGTTCTTTTGCAACATCTAGCCTTTTAGAGTACCAATAGATCCCGTGATCTCTCTCCCTCTCTGGAGTTCACATGTTTCTGAATGTAAAGAAGGAACATCTTTAGGGACAGAGAGTGAAAGGACAGGTTTTCTCTGATTGTCTGATGAGATATATCTTAAAAGGCTATGTTGCTGCCTCAGCCACTCTTCCCAGCAGACTTCAGTGGGTGGCTCATTGGAGGAGTCGTCTTTGTGGGGGCTGATGGTTGTTTGTTTGTAACAGTGGGGGAGCGGAAGAGAGGAGCTTCTTAGAACACAAGATAAAGGCATGGACAGGGGTAGGCAGGAGGTAGATTAGAATCTGCTGGTAGATCTCTGCATGATTTATGGTAGATCAGAAACACACCTAGAAAGACTTCATTTCCTAGTTGTTCACTATCCCAGATTATGCTGGGAGAATGAACTCTTGGGGTATTTGTGCGCAGAAGAGCTATGAGCTCCATTCAGTGTGGGGATTCACAACTATTTCCTTGATGGGGATCAAGATTGACTCAGCCTTCCATCCTTCTGAGCTTGGTAAAATGAGTACCCAGCGTGTTTGGGGAAAAATGCTAATTAGCTTGTGAACCGCCCAGAGGGTGGTGTAAAAGTGTCATTGCTTTTGCTGTTTGCAGGATCCAGCAATGTTGAAGTTTGAAACAAATGATAGGGTTATTCAAAGTCCTTGTTAGTGGGAAAGTAGTAAATAGGTAAAGATGTAATTTATGTATGCATACATTTTTAGATGATTAGTGCTTTCTAAAAATTATGTTGATTTTAAATGTTAGTGCATCAGACTCAGATAAATAAAAGCATTATTGAATTCTAGGCATGTTTCTTTTTGTAGAGGTCTCCTTTTCCCTCTTAGAGTGTTTTATATTTGGCAGTGAGAGGAGATTTATTCACCTGGTATATATGCATACATTTGTACAGTTTTGTTGCTCAAACTGCAAAATCTGAGTTCAACATAGCTGCAGCCCACAATATCCATGCTAAACAGCAAAATAACTGACAAGTTTGTTGGTATGACACTGAGAGAAATCATCAGTCTTTGTAATGACATACAGTATGTGGTAATATCAGTTTGCCTAATAGGGACTCAGTTGAACCGATGTGTAAGGAATAGGTTTTCATTAAAATTGACAACACTTCACAGTGCAGTTTGTTTGCTTTTAAATTACACAGAACTCGTATTCAAAATACTAAATCTGGGGAAGATTTGCCTATAATACAGTATAGGTTTTTATAATACACATTGATATCTGAGTGATCAAAGTAATAAAGACACTAAATTGGGTGATCCCTTCCTATTGTACATGAGTGTGGAGTTCCGTCTTTCTTTGTACTGTCTTCCTTTAGACCGCTGTTTCCCAACCTTTGGTTTTTGGACTTCAATCCCCAGAAGCCTAAGTCAATTCCCCAAAGCACTGATCAGCCAATGTACTGACTTAGGCTTCTGGGAATTGGTCTCTTTGTGGGGTGTGTGCCCCACTTTCAGAATCACTGCTCTAGATACAAAGAGTTATTTGAAGACAAGGATTTATCAGTAAATATTATTTTGCTAGGTATTCCTAGATAAGATACCTAGTAAGTGTAATGGATAGACTGATGGATTCAGGAGGTCTGGGTTCAAATCCCGGCTCAGCCATGGGAGCTCATGAGGTATGTGGAACTGGCGAAATGATTCCTTGCATATCTCACTTACCTTGAAAGCCCTGTTAGATTCAATATAAGTTGGTTTCAACTTGACTGCATATAACAACAACAATGCATTCCAAATAGATGTTAGGTGGGTAGACTTTGCAGTCATTACACTTAGGAAATATTCTCTTCTCAGCCACTGGGATAAAAACACATACCTGCCTTGCATTGAATGAGTTATTGGGGTATGTTCTGATCCTATGAGAATACAGACATTCTGAATGTCAGTGGTAGGGTTAGAGTTCAGTGTACATTTTCTAAATCTAGTGAGGATTCCAGTGCCCCCTTTGCTCCCAGGAGGCTAGCTTAGAGATAACTGGAGTAGGACATTTTAGTTTCTGGGCACCTGCTTTGATGAAAAGCGGCAAAGAACAATTTCTGTCCCAGTTCAAACATATTGGTTGGGATGAAAATGTGACTTTAATGACAAAATGCAGTTCCCCCCCCTTTTTTTAGGTAAAGTCCATGTGTGTGGCAAGTAGTTGAAACTTGGTGGCACTGCTAACAGCTCTTCAGGAAGACACGTGTCTTCATATGACTACTTTGTTGTCTTACGCTCTGATGATTCTGCAACAAAAACAATGACTTTGAGGGATGAAGATATAGCATACTGGTACCTGAAGGTTAAATAACAGAGTGCAGTCTACCAGCTCTGTTGTTCTTATGGATTTATTATTAATCTCGCTGGAGTTTGTGCAGCAGAATAGCATAGGGAAACAGTGGATTGTGTCTCACAGGACAGTCACACCCCTACCCCTACCCCAGTTTGGAGGCAAATTAAAACATGTGATGCAAAGGGGCCATGGGTTGAGGCACTAAAGCAGAAGTGTTGGATTCTCTATTATTGTTGGATTACAACTTGCATCATCGCCATCACAGACTGTACAGGCTGGGAGTTGCTGTCTCAACAAAATCTTGAGGACCCCCCATAGCTTCGACGCCTCTACCAAGGGATTCATTTTGCAGTCTGTTCATGTTGCAAAACCAAACAAATGAACAACCTCCTGACCACCACCACCAGCAAAGCCAGGCAAATGCCATTCTTTGAGAGCCTGTACGACCAGAGCATTATGGAACCAGAGCATTATGGAAATTCTTTTCTTTCTTCAAGAGCATTTCATTTGTCATAGATCTGCACCAACAAGCCTTTGTATACCATTGTCTTCTAAAATTGATGATTCACACCCTGCAGGTATGCATAGAAGGCTACAACCAAACAAGAAGCTTCCCAATGTCATTTCTTTTGGGATGGCTTGGTGGCTCCATCTGAGCTGTGGTGCCTGAACTTGATACCACCTGTCCACACACACCCTTGCATGTAGAGGATACTAGCGCAGGAGGATAAAATGTGCCAGTCTTTTACCTGAGGGGACTCACCCACCCCCACTGAGGTACAGAAGAACATGAATCATGGTCTGCAGTGGTACAGTCCACCCACACTTTTATATCCTCTCCTATGGTTTTGTGAGAATTAGACTTGTGTAATGATTTTGTCTTTTTCCACTTCCAACAGATTTCTGCTCATGCCAAACTAGCAAATGCCACTGGCTTTAGTGAGGTTTGGCCAGTGCTTGGGAAAGATATACAGTGGACCCTACTTTATGGATGGTCCGCCTACAAGAAAACTTACTTTAAGGAAAGAAATCCATAGGAAACAATGGGCTTCTTCATGGACTTTTTTCAGAATGCCCCCCAGTGCATTCCTATGGGAAACTGCAGTATGCTTTATGGATTTTTTTTCAGTGCATTTCTATGGGGAACCACACAGTGTATTCCTATGGGTTGTTCACTTTAAGGACAAACCTGTGGACTAGATTAATTATGTAAAGCAGAGGTTAACTATACAGTACTTCCAAGTGTGGTTTTGCCAGGGTTTTATTTTATTTTATTTTATTTATTTTGTGATGCCTGGTTTGGTTTGCTTCCTTAAGAAATCTAGAGTTATTTGTTCTTCACTGTCAATGCCACCTCCTTTGTGATTTGTTAGCCAATTTAAACATAAGGGAAATAACAGAATTGCTATCATTTCTACAAAGTGTTGCAGCTTCTTGGAGGGAAGAAAACGAGAAATGTTTTGTCATTCCGTGGTGAACGTTTTTGGAAGAGTCTGGATAACTGCTCAAGTAAATGGCTTGCAAGCTCAGGCAGTTACGACAGTAATTTTGTGGAAGGAAAGTGATAACCAAAGTGCATTCTGACTTTGCAGTACCGTGTGATGTAATCCTGTGCATACGTACCTGGGAAGGTCCTGTTAAATACAATTAAACCAATGCAAGATTAATGACTTGTAGGACTGCACCATGACAAAAGTTAGTTTCTCTGTTATGTTATGTCAGGGGTTCCCAACCTTTTCAAGCCAGGGGCCAGGCCACACTCTCTCAGTCAACTTCGAGGGCTGGATGGCCATTTTCCCCTGCTTGCATGATGGGGGTGGCCATTTTGTCCCAACAGCTTCAAAGGGTGGACATTCTGTTTCTCGAATGTTCTTGGAGGGAGGTCACATGAAATGGCGTGGTGTGATTTATGTAATTTGGTTGCTATATAGGTAGCCATGGTGGTGTTTCAACTCATACTGTATTTAACTGTGATGATAGAGTATTTGTATTGTATTAATTACTGTTGTGTTTTAAAGTGATGTACAGTGTCCTGGACATAACTCATTTTGTTTAATAAATGGACTATAACTTATTATAGTTAATAACTATAATAAAGATACACTGCTTTGGGATCTTAGCTTTTTTTATTCTAGGCTCACCCAAGTCCCACATCCCTGCCTAGCCCTGCCCTTACAGCAATGAGCAGCACAATCCAGTGAATGATATGCCATGGAGGCTCTGCCAGGACACACTGTGACATCAGCACAGATCAGTGATTTGTTTCTGTACATATACAGCTTGCTTTTATGTATTTTTACACAAGAAAAGTGTTCATGGCGAATATAAATATCTCCAGCAAAGTCAATGTGTGGGTGTATGCATGCACTTTTAGTAGCATATTTGCGTGAGTTGTGTGTGGAACATGAGATCCGATTGCACAAATGGTATATTTCCATAGCAGAGGCTTGTTCCATTATTGTTGGTGATTTTAAAAGAAAATTGCTTCCAATGAATTTATTTCAATGATTGTTGGTCACTGTGGGGAGCATTTAGCAAGAAATCAGTACATAAACAGAAACAGTTGTTCAATCAATATTAACTCCACACCAACTATATCACTAAATTTGCTTAAACTCCATGAAAGTTCCATTAAAATGAAAGAGAGCAGTTAGAGAGTATGTGTAGCACTGTAGTCATTCTGCCTTGTTCCTTATTACTGTTTTGAGAACTTACATAACCATGTGCACTATTAGGTACATTATACTGTTTAACACTACTGGTTTGAAAGAAAGCATTGTACAGCAGGAGCTTCCTAAGGACATGCAGAACATCATGTCCCCTGGGCTCCGTGCCCTGTGCAATCCCTGGCTTACAGTTGTCTGAGCTGGAAATCTCCCTGTTGATAGCAATGGGGCTTCCATGGATACAAGAGAGCAGTGGATAGGACCCCATTCTACAAATACAGTACCAAGAAAAATCAGATGGGTGTTGAGCACAGTGTTGCATATGTCACAAAACCAAAAATAATTCTACCTTTAGATCTTATATTCTGCATCCCTCTCCATCCCTTAGATCAGTGTTCCCCAACCTTTGGTGTTTGGACTTCAATTCCCCAAAGCACTGATCAGCCAATGTACTGATTTAGGCTTCTGGGAATTGAAGTTCAAACACCAAAGGATGGGGAACGCTGCCTTAAAGCACTCCCAAAATATCTGAAATGGGACCAGCTAGATTAACCTTTTCCGGACTTTACTCCTTCCAACCTTATTGGAGTACAATTTTAGAAGCTATGTATGTGTCATGTTCTAACTTATGTGTTATTCTGTGCCCTCCAGTCACTTTTGAATTATAGTTACCTTATGAATTAGTGAAGACTGTGGTGGCTTAGTGGTTAAGACACTGAACATGACAACTGGGAGGTTGGCAGGTCAACAGTTTGAGACTCGAGTGCTGCATGATAAAGTGAGCTCCCATCATCGGTCCCAATGCCTGCTAAACTAGCAGTTCGAAAACAAGAATTTACAAGTAGATAAATAGGCACTGCTTCCATAGGAAGGTAACAGCATTCCTTGCACTCCAGTGTCTAGTCATGCCTACCGCATGACCATAGAAATTTCTGCAAATGCAGACCACATTGGCTCTTTGGCTATAAACAGAGATGAGCACTGAACCCTAGAGTTGGGTACCACTGGCTTTTGAGCAAGGATGACCTTTATCTTTACCAATGCCAAAGCTTCGCTCCCTGAATTAGTGACCTCTGAAAGCTCCTGTTATTAACAGCCAGGTTCAGGTTTTACAGATGTAAGGATGTGTGACCTTAGTGAGTGAATGGTTTACGCATCATGATATGCTTGGTGTATCATTTTTCAGTTGCATAAACAAACTGCTATAGCATATAAAGAAAAGATGAATTGTCTGCTAAGCATTATTATATCAAGTGGACTAAAAATGGAATTGCCTGTAATGTTGTTCATCCAATATAGGGTGCAGTGATCTTTGGGAAATCTGCAGAACCCTGAATCCCACTGGTACCAAAACCAGATGGACGTTGGGTTGGATTGGGAGGGCTCCTGTTCAATTGAACTAGTACATTGATCTATTAATTTTCCACAGTAACGTGTGGTAATAGCTACTGAAGCCCCCCTTATTCAGACATTTGCCTACTTGTGTGGGTTGAGAGAAAATAGTGCTGGGGACAGAAAGGCATCTTAGCGAAGCTCTTTTCATGAATCAACCTGCAAATCAAAGCTATGCTTGTTCAATTCAATGCATTCAGCACCTTGAACAGCTCCCTCCCAGGGTTTCTGAGTACAGTACCTGAACTTCAGTTCAAATGATAATTTTTCTTTGCCATTTACGGATCTGGGGACACACTACAGCAGGGGTTCCCTAACCTTTTCGTGCCATGGGCCGGACCACACCCCCACAGACAGCTGAGTGGACTTGTCACGTGGTTCCTTCTTCTGTAAATGCTGCCGTAAAATGCATCAGATGCTGTTGTAAACACATTTACACCAGCCGCAGGTGCATTTACTGCAGTGATTACGGAAAGAGCAGATGTGTTTACGCATGTGTGGGCACATTTTACAGCTGTCGTGAATGCATCCACTTCTGCTTCCATTAGTGGTGAGGGCAGCAGCAGGTCACATGAAATGGTGCTGCGGCCAATGGGCTATAGGTTGGCTACCCCTGCACTACAGCTTCTATGTAATAGGGTTGCAGACCCCCCCCCCACCTCCTGTGTCATTCAAGTAAAGTACTTTTCATTGTGCCGAGTTTAATACACAATAGGGTGTGTAGTTTAAGACATGCTTATTGGGGTTACAGGGTTCAATCTGTAGATTAATTAGTGGGAAACAATTATAGTTAGTAATAGGAAACTTTAATCCATGTGGTTGAGAATAAAGGCGATCCTTGTTTAGTATCTGCACTATTTTGATTAAAAATGTATATATTTAAATAGAGAGTGAAAAGAAATTAAGGACACACTTTTCTTTTCATGGACTTGATTTGTTAAAAGCAAATTATCTCATGCTTCCATTATTACTGGTACCATGGAAAGAGAGAGAGAGAGATAACTTATGTTGAGAATCTGGCAATATGAAAAATATATTTAAATGTAATAAATTTTATCAGTTAAAAACCAGGTGATTAATCTGCTAAAATTGGTATTGATTTGTAGTCCCCATCGGAAGGCTCATCCAGATGGCTTTCATTATGGGGGCTATGAGCACCATTTCACCATGTCATTCATCACAATTCATATGCATTAACACATGTCAGCTCATATCAGTCCATATGGCTTGCATTACACACTATGGACAGGATGTTCCAAACAAAAAACAACGGATACTTGTGCTTCCTCAGAATGCTCTCCATACTTCATCTGGTATAAATTGATAAAGCCATGAGTGGGAAACCATTTTTTGAATAGTTTCTAAATGTAGCCATGTCTGTATGTTGCAGCAGAACAGCAAAAAGTCTAGTATCATAAAAATGAATGAATCCATTGTAGTGTGAGGTTTTATAGACTATAGTTCACTTCATCACATGTGTGAGGAACTTCAGCCATATATAAAGGATTCATGGTTGTAAAGGGGATGCTAGGATGATATCCGTAGGAAATTAAACATGAAAAATAACAGTGATGACAATTTAAAGAAATGGGTTGTTGTAAATATATATTTACCTTGCCAATAAGTGAATTGTGTGGATTGGAGCTTCTTTGCCTTCAGATGTCTTTAGGTATTTATTTGGTTGTTGTTTGTCATGTTATATTTTTGTTATTTATTTAATTAGGGGCTGTGGTGACTCAGTGATTAAGAAGTTCACCTTGTTAGCTGGAAGGCCAGGTAGTCAGCAGTTTGAGACTTGGGTATTGCATGATGGTTTGAGCACCTGTCTCTGTCCCAGTTCCTGCCAACCTAGCAGTTCAAAAGCAAGAAATTGCAAGGAGATAAATAGAGACCACTTTGGTGGGAAAAGATCTTGGGGATATGAAAGGGGCCTCATTCGGGCATCCCATGAGCAGAGTTTCTCCAACCCAGAATAATTTCTGACACAACATTATTGTTTGTTTGTACATTATCCAGAAAGGGAAATATTCCAGATGGGTAGTATAAAAATGTAATTAAATAAATACAAATAAATAATGGACACTGATTAAGGAACCTATAATGAATTTAACAGTCTTTAAAGTGCCATTGGACTCTTTAGTGTTTGAAACAAGCTATATAGAGTTTAAATATATCTGAAGGCTACTTTCCAGAATCCAACAGATTCTTTGTTGGAATAGAGATTTTAAGCCATGACGTTTTGAGAAAAAATGGCCTGGGATGTCTCCAGACCTTATATCAATTGTTCAATCTGGAATTTGTGGATAATTATCCTTTGCTGAAACTATCTCAGAATTTTATACTTGCTAATCTGCTAAACAACTAAAAAAGTGTAATTTTGATTCATCATTTGGCTTTATCTAAATGCTAATTGTATTTACTATTAAAATTGCAATAAATCAGTGCATCCCCAAATAAACTTTGAGTGGATCAACCCAAACCTTTTAGTTATGTCTGTCTTTTGGGATTTCCCTAAATTTTGTCTATCTTAGTGCTTTGAGTGGAAATTTATTTATTTATTTAATAGCTTTATATACTGCCCTAATCCGGCGGACTCTGGGCAGTGTACATAGGCCAGTGAACACCTCACTTACCATGCAATGAAACAAGTTAAAACCAATATAAAAACAATGTAAAACCCTTAAGAACATTTGGCAGTATTGCCCACCACTGTGCCATTTTGCTGTCTAAAAACAAATATAAAATCAACATAACATTAAAATTGGTTACAGGAGGGGGGAGCCTCAGACATACCAGAAAGGGGAGTTTGTTGACAATCCTGGCCCCCAGATCCATTTTGCCAACCACGTCTTCAGCTCTTTCCTAAATGGTAGCAACTGGGCCTGGAGAGGTAGTTCTACCAGGAGGCGGTTCCATAATGTGGGGGCTGTGACCGAGAAGGCCCTTTTCCTTGTGCTGGAGAGGTGAGCCTCCCCAATGAATGGTATCTGAAGGGTGCCCTCTTGGTTTGGTCTCGTGGGATGGGTCGATGTCCTAGGGACGATGCGGTCTCTGAGGTATCCTGGTCCACAACCATGAAGGGCAGCCAGTGCAGCTCCCACAGCAGTGGAAAGGCGCAGGCGAAATGACTACACCCCATCACTGCATGCGCTGCTGCATTCTAGATCAACTAGTCTCCAGGTGGTCATCAAGGGCAGCCCCATATAGAGCGCATTACATGAGCAAGGCCTCCCAGTCCAGTAGTGGGCACAATTGATTAATAACAAGCAGGGTAGGAGGCTGAGGGGCAAGTGGTGTCTTCTGCTTCCTCAAGGTCAAGGAGTCTCATATACAAAGCTAGCCAAGTTATGATGTCAACAAAATCCCTCAGGGCCTATCCTTCTCAATTCCTGGCACTCAGATAACATCACAAACAGTCTGTTGCCTCTTCATCATACCCTGGGTCATGGTGGTCAACTCTCTCTAGTGGTGGACAGCTCTCTCTAATGGTAGGCTGTCATACATTGTGCTGATGTCAATAATCCTCAGTACATGCAGAAATAAACAGTATAGATTCATCTGCAAACTTTACCCTCTCCTTGAAGCAACATTGAATTAATATCTTACCCAATGCGCTGGTTGGCTGCAGGATGCTGCCCAACAAAATACACTAGTACCCCGAATAACGTTATGACTTGGTTCCACAAGTCCCGTCGTTATTCGGGTTTTAACGTTGGGCGATACATTGAACACACAATGTTAAAAAAAGCCCTGTTTCCCTGGAGGCTGCAGGAAGCGAGAACATCGGGATTTGAATCCTGACATTTTGGCTTGCTGCTGCCTCCAGGGAGGTGGGAGAACTTTGGAAACAGCTTGGAGCGGGTTTCCCCACCTCCCTGGACCCGGCGGGGGGGTCAGAGCCCCCAAAATTGGTAAAAAAAACGTCCGTTTTTTTTACCAATTTTGGGGTTTCTGACCCCCCGCTGGGTCCAGGGAGGTGTGGGGACCCGATCCAAGGTGTTTCTGCGCTTCCCCGACGTCCTGAGCCAGTGCAGGAAGCCAGAATGTCAGATTTCGAATTCCGATGTTCTGGCTTCCTGCACCGGCTCAGGACGTCGGGGAAGCCCAGAAACACCTTGGATCGGGTCCCCACACCTCCCTGGACCCGGCGGGGGGGTCAGAGCCCCCAAAATTGGTAAAAAAAACGTCCGTTTTTTTTTACCAATTTTGGGGTTTCTGACCCCCCCGCTGGGTCCAGGGAGGTGTGGGGACCCGATCCAAGGTGTTTCTGCGCTTCCCCGACGTCCTGAGCCAGTGCAGGAAGCCAGAATGTCAGATTTCGAATCCCGATGTTCTGGCTTCCTGCACCGGCTCAGGACGTCGGGGAAGCCCAGAAACACCTTGGATCGGGTCCCCACACCTCCCTGGACCCGGCGGGGGGGTCAGAGCCCCCAAAATTGGTAAAAAAAACGTCCGGTTTTTTTTACCAATTTTGGGGGTTCTGACCCCCCCGCTGGGTCCAGGGAGGTGTGGGGACCCGATCCAAGGTGTTTCTGCGCTTCCCCGACGTCCTGAGCCGGTGCAGGAAGCCAGAATGTCAGATTTCGAATCCCGATGTTCTGGCTTCCTGCACTGGCTCAGGACGTCGGGGAAGCCCAGAAACACCTTGGATCGGGTCCCCACACCTCCCTGGACCCGGCGGGGGGGTCAGAGCCCCCAAAATTGGTAAAAAAAACGGACGTTTTTTTTTACCAATTTTGGGGTCTCTGACCCCCCCGCCGGGTCCAGGGAGGTGGGCAGACACGATCCAAGCTTTTTCTGGGCTTCCCCGATGTCCTGAGCCAGTGCAACGACCCAGAATGTCAGGATTCGAATCCCGACATTCTGGCTTCCTGCAGCATAAAAGAGGGTGGGGGAAGTTCAAAATTAGCGCGCATCGGGTCTCCCGACCTCCCTAGAGCTGATGTGCGCTAATTTTGAACTTCCCCCACCCTCTTTTATGCTGCAGGAAGCGAGAACGTCGGGATTCGAATCCTGACATTCTGGCTTCCTGCACTGGCTCAGGACGTCGGGGAAGTCCAGAAACACCTTGGATCGGGTCCCCACACCTCCCTGGACCCGGCGGGGGGGTCAGAGCCCCCAAAATTGGTAAAAAAAACGTCCGTTTTTTTTACCAATTTTGGGGTTTCTGACCCCCCCGCTGGGTCCTGGGAGGTGTGGGGACCCGATCCAAGGTGTTTCTGGGCTTCCCCGACGTCCTGAGCCAGTGCAGGAAGCCAGAACATCGGGATTCGAAATCTGACATTCTGGCTTCCTGCACTGGCTCAGGACGTCGGGGAAGTCCAGAAACACCTCCAGAGAGATCAGAGGACCTGATCTACAGCTGCAGGGTGGCTGGGGAAGCTGACGGGGACTCCCTGTCGGCTTCCCTAGCCACCCGCCCATGCCTCCGCAGCTGTGGGGTGGCTGGGTAAGCCGATGGGGGAGCCCCCCGTCAGCTTTCCAGCCACCCCACCCCTGCCTCCGTAGCTGCAGGGTGGCTGGGAAGCTGAACGGAGAATCCCGTTCAGCTTTCCACCCACCCTGCTGCTAAGAACGACTGTTTCGTGTAACGTTAAAATCGCGTTACTCGATACAAGATGTTTCCGAAAATCTTGTAACGTTATGCGGATTTAACGATATACGGTACTCGCGTTATACGGAGTATTACTGTACCAATATGACAGTGATGTTGTCTGCCAGGATTTGACCTTAGTATTGAAAAGAGCCTCTGGTGTTCAAATTAAAGGGAGTAAATTAACACTTGCTCAGACATCTATGTATGTGTAAATCATGCTGTCCTTTGTGCATGCATATATAGACACAGTACTTGCACACAGGTGTATATATCTTTAGATTCTTACTCCTACATTTGTGTGCAATGTATTTCCTCTGCTTACCAAGTCCTAAATTGTCTCATTTTCCCCCAGTTCAGCACCAAAGGCAGTTTCTGCCAGCCTCTTTACACTCCAGTGTTCTGGCATTTAGGTTCGCCCCTTGCACACTGAGACCCCAAAATCTCAAGGAGCAACCTCTTCCCTGAGCTGTGCTCTCCAGCAGGCTCCTCTCCCCGAAAAAGTGAAAGGACAGCACGATAGGCAGGGGCACATGTTGTCTTGGGGGCATAAATAGTGTTAACCATGAGTTGTGACAATGCCTATGTCACCCATGCTGGGAACAAGCTGTGTCTCTCTGAAAGGGGATTTGGTGTCTGTTCTCCCCGTGTCACTAGTATTCCCTTGTCCCAGGAGGGATATATAAGGTTGCAATTGTATATTCTGGGTTTTGTTTCCTAAGGCACATAATTCTGTATTAGTTGCTATGCCAGCTGAACTCTTTTTTAAAAAAAATATTATTATTTTTATTAAATTTCAAATAGAAGTACATTTTTAAAGAAAACATACAATACGTAAAACATAAGATGAAAAAAGAAAGAAAAACAGAAATTAAAAATAAAACTTAATACAAATAAATTTCACATTAGTATTCCATTGTCTATTTTATATACTTCTTTTAACAACTCTTTCTAATTATATCAATGTCTTTTTAACAACGTTCTCTATATATCATCTCTGTGCTATGTACAATGTCTGGGAGGTTACAGTAGAACCAGCTGAACTCTAGGTAAACTTCAGGTTATTATCCAAACTAAGTAAAGGTAAAGGTCACCACTTGTGTTTGACTCTAGGCTTCAGTGCTCATCTCTGTTTACAGTCAAAGAGCTAGCGCTGTCTGCATCTGCAGACCTTTCTGAGGTCATGTGGCAGGCATGACTAGACACCATTATCCAAATTAGGTACCCTTGTATTCTTCTGTGCTGCACAATGTACCATAGAGAAAAGACAACTTGGCTAAAATAAAACAAAATACAACCACACATGGTTTGGGAGAATGTCCTCTCCCCAGCTCAAATCTGCATGGTGTTGCTGATGGAGGCCTTCCTCTCTTCTTCTCTGGGAAATAGCCCAAAACATTTGGGTGCCTAAAATGAAAGACAGGATGGCATGCATGTTCACTATGGGCACAGGACTGTCGCTTTCACCACACCTAAGGGCAGGGATTCTCAACCTGTAGCCCGTGGGCTGGATGCAGCCTGAAGTATCATTTCATGTGGCCCACCACACCAGGAAGTGAGCGCCATGTGGTGGAGGAAGGGCAAAATGGCTGTTCGGCCACCAAAGCTGTCTGATAGAGTATAAACCCAGCTCCTGGCTTAAAAAGGTGGAGAACTCCTGCCCAAGGCCAATAGTCTAGGCTTTGTTGGCAAAGGAGAAGCCTCTGTAGCAAACTCAGCTCTATCCTCCAGCCAAAAGGAATGGCCGTGGGGAGGCCAAGGGGGTTTGCACTTTTAACATGCCACTGGATGGATCTCCTGGCTTCCTGGGAGACTCGTCTGCTTCTTGAGAGAGATGCCGGTGTTTCTATCTGTCCTTCTTACCAATGGATGGACAAGCAAGGTATGGCTGAAGGTCTGCTCAGAAGGTGCTTAGGAGCTGTAGATGTTCCCCATCGGGGGGGGGGGGAGAGCACAGAGCATAATTGATTATTCTGATGCAGCACAGCAGTGGCCAGACAGGTCACATTGTTGGATAAAGAAAGCTGTGACAGAAGAGAGGGACCAATAATTCTGGCTTCGTGGATGGAACTAGAGAAGGTTGCAAGGCAGCATCTATGCCAAAAGCCTCTGAGATACACACGGGTGAAGGAGTTAGAGGAGGCTCAGCTTGTGTTATGGAGGAGGAGAGTGGAGGAAGGTTCCCTGCAGGCATTCTTTTAGGAACACTCATTTACTATCCTGCTGCTTCTTGTGCTGTATCCAGTTCCAAATATTGGCGACCATCATGGTGATCAGCCATGAAGACTGTCCTGCAAATATAATGTCGTGGCCTTTCATCTGCCTTCCTGATCGCAGTGCGACACCCATAGTACCACTGATCCAGTTCTATGCATCACTTTCTGGCCCTGAGCCCTTTTGGCACATAAAGTCCTCATCAGCCCCAGGTCAGTAATGATGAAGCTGCTGCCCTCCATCAAGATGGATTCTAGTGGGATTTAATCCACTTGGAGACCATCACCCTTCCCTGTAGACTTTGGCCCCCAAGCCACTAGTCCTCAGGGGTGTCAGGTTAGTTAACCGCCGCCTGACACTCAGTGTTGAGTCACTGGCAGTATGGTCTACTCTATTACCATAGCAGGATAACCTGGCCAGGCTTGATTTACTATGCTGCAGAATCCTTTATTACACTAGACACAACTTGGCTTTTCATTTCTTGGCACAGATTTCCTTCCCTGTCTCCACCTAGCGTTGTTTGCTCTTAGCTCTGCAAAACTCCCAAGGAGATGGCAAGTGGGCCACCCAAGCTTCACATGGGGATGGGCAGGCCCTGTGCATACAACTGCTGGGTCTGAGCAGCACACAGGCTGTCGCCCCTTGACTCTACCTACCTCTGCCTCTAACTCAACAACACCAGAAGGATCCCAGCAATGGGCTGCTCTATAAATACTCCAGTCTGCACCCCACACTGTTGATAGTGAGTAACACCAGCAGGCAAATTACAGAGCAGGTCCCAGCTCTCTCACTCCTATCCTCAGTAGCACCAACTCAAGCAGATCTAATGGATGCATGAAGAGCCTGAAAGCTGCTGTCACCCCGGGTGTAATTAGAGGGTAACAAGGAGCTTGGGAGCACGGTTTAAACAGGCAGGAGAAATGCGGGGGCTCTGGCTTGCCAACCCCCTGTCTTAATTGCCTTTTAATTTCAGAGAGCTGCACCCGCAACTGCAGATGATGTGCAAGAGAGCAGAGGGGAGGGGGAGCATTCTCACACCACAGCCAAGAGAATCTTAGCATGGCTTTCTTTGGGAAGGGAGTGGGGTGGAGGTGGTGGTGCCAGGAGCATTACAGAGGATTTGTCCTGCAATCAACACACAGGCCTAGAAAAGTGTTAGGGGTGTGTGTGTGTGTGTGTGTGCGTGGAACTGTGGTGACTTAGTGGTTAAGATGCTGAGCTTTATGACTGGAAGATTGGCAGGCCAGCAGTTTGAGACCTGAGTGCTACATGATGGAGTGAGCTCCCGTCTCTGTCCCAGCTCCTGCCAGCCTAACACATTTGAAAGCAAGAATTTGCAAGTACTGTAGGTAGCATCTCAGTAGGAAAGGTAACAGTGTTCTGTGCACTCTGGTGTCTAGTCATGTCTGCCACAGGACCATGGAAATGTTTTATTTATTATTATATTTCTACCCCATTCATCTAGGAGATTTTCTTACTCTGGGAGGCTAACAACATAAAACTCACAGAATTAAAAGCAATCGCACATATATTTTTTTAAAAAAGACAATTACATATATATACACCAGCAACAAAAAGAGAAAAAGAAAAACCTATTGGTGCTGGAGAGAGACAAAATGAAATCCCTAATGGTCAGCCATTAGTAAAACATTCTCAAAAGTCTCTTTAAAAAGAAAGACAGCACTGGCTCTTTGGCTGTAAATGGAGATGAGCACCGAACCCTAGAACAGGATATGGCTGGCTTTCTAGCAAGGGCAACCTTTACCTAGGTGTGCATTTGGGTGGGTGGGTGGATTGCTTGTGCAAAGGGTTTTGTGTGTGTGTGCGTGCAAAAAGCAGCTATGGGATTGCTGCTGTCCCCTTGCTTTTACCTTCACAAGAGAAGTATCCTTTAGGCCAGGGGTGCCCAAACTATGGCCCAGGGGCTGTATCCGGCCCCCGGCACCAATTCCTCCAGCCCACAAAGCCCTTGTCGCTCCTGGAAGTGGAAGTAAAATCCACCCATACTGGCACATTTTACTTCTGCTTCCAGGAGTGACGAGGGCTTTGTGGGCCGGAAGAATTGGCTCTGGGGGCCAGATCTGTCCCCTGGCCCATAGTGACCAACTCCCTGAACTTTGCAGCCCAAAATGTTTGGGCATCCCTGCTTTAGGCTAATGCCTTTGCAATGCAAGGGGTAGTGTGTGATTTTCTGTCTGTTGCAAACACAGAATCCTTTTCTTTCTTGCTGAATACAGTACAACACATGTATAAGTATGTAGCATAGGAAGTACCTGGTGAGATTTCAGAACCAAGATGGGGCAGAACTTTTATGGGCCGGAGGCAGGGTCTCGGTTCTCCTTGACTTCCGACTAGAGCATGGGAGAAAAGTTCCATTTTGGACTACAGTTCCCAGAATGTCTCATTATGGTCATTGGCTGGTGGCTAGAGAAAGAAAGAAGACTCCCCAAAAGCAAAAATCTTTCCATCTCTGCTCCTTCCCACTCACTGGCAGAAGTGGAACAATAAATGATCAAAAATGTTATTGTGTTTAACCTTTGCATTTCATGTACACAATGCAAGATTTAACTTGGATTGGCACAGAGTTTGGATTGTCCTGGTGCTGCGGTCGCTGGAGTGTTGTTTTGTGTAGTTTGCAAACACAACCTTGATGTGCCACTGAAGCAACCTGTGCTGTCTGTGCAAGACTCTTTTTCTACCTGGGCATGCAGAGAAGGCCATTTCTGATAAGAAAGAGGAACTGCTATTTATAGAAAATTTCCTTATCTAGCGCAGGATCGCATTTGCAGCCATAAGTGAACGGGCAATGTTAGGAAACTGCCTCTGGTGAGCTCTTTTAAAGTTAGCACTTTCTTTGCAGGTGCATGATGGAGTAGCTTTTTCTCTACCCACAAATGCTGCTCTGAGAAGGCAGGTAGCAGGCAGGCCAAAGGTCCCCGGAGAAGCGTACACCTGGGAGAGGGGCAGAATGGGAGGTTTCCAATTGCAGCTCACTTCCATCAACTCCTCATAGTATGATCCTGCATCTTCCATGGGGAGAAGGAGGAAAGTGTTCAAAAGGACTATTTTCCTTCTACAACAGGGGTGCCCAAACTTTTCAGGCCGTGGGCCAATCATGTGGTTCAGTGGACCAGTCATGTGGTTCCTCTCACCAGAAATGGAAGTAAAACGTGCCCACACATGCGCAGAACACTGCTGTAAATTCACCCTCAGCTGTTGTAAACACACACAGACGTGTTTTACAACCAGGAGCGTGGGCCAGATGAATTGGCATTGGGGGCTGGATCCGGCCCACAGGCCGTAGTTTGGACACCCCTATTCTACAACATGGGGATGCTTGAGAGTCAATAGAAACAACAGCTTATTCCTTTGGAAACATTGGTCTCTTTGCAGCTAACTCAGGAGTATATGTTGAGCACACAGAAAAGCAGAGGCAGGAATGAGAAGGCTGGAGTAAAGGATTGATTTGTGTCCTTGTGGACGCCAAAATTACATGGCCTTCTTTTCTTCTTTTCTTCATACGCCAGTTACGCCTGCTCCTAGATCGGGACTCCTTGCTCATGATCACACACACTCTGGTCACCTCCAGACTAGATTATTGTAATGCGCTCTACATGGGGCTGCCCTTGATGACCATTCGGGGGCTTCAACTGGTCCAGAATGCAGCTGCCCGGGTGGTGATGGGGTGTGGCCAGTATGCACATGCCTTGCCTCTACTTCAGGAGCTGTACTGGTTGCTGGTTTGCCTCCGGGTGCAATTCAAGGTGCTGGTTATCACCTTTAAAGCCCTATATGGTAGTGGGCCAGGATACATAAGAGACTGCATCACTCCAAGAACATCTGTCCATCTCACCAGAGCGGACCGGAGAGGCTCTCTAGTTGTTCCATTGGCCAGAGAGGCACATCTCTCTGGCACTAGAAGGAGGGCCTTCTCTGTGTCCGCTCTGGCCCTATGGAACCTCCTACCAACTAAGCTACGTCTACAGAAGGACTTACAGTACTGTCTTTTAGGAAGAACTTAAAAACATGGCTGGCGGGACAGGTATGGGGTCCTGGCGGTACCATGACCCCAGCTCGCTGGTTAGTTTGAGCTCCCTCTCTCCTCTGGTCTTTTAACCTTTTAACTTTAAATTGTTTTTAACTTTTTAATTATTATTGGAACATGTTGATTTTTATAAATTTTAAACACTTTTAAATTTTGATAATTATGACTTTGAAGTTTTAGATAATGGGTTCGGGTTGTATTATGTTATGCTTTTATGATATTGTAAACTGCCCTGGGTCGCCCCGGTGAGGAGGGTGGTATAAAAATGTGAATAAATAAATAAATAAATTTTCCTATTGTTGCTCTCAGCTTTGCAAAACTGCCAAGGAGATGGCAAAGGGGGCATTTAATGCTCCCCCAGGTGCACCAGGGGCCAGAGATACGGAAGAGGAGGGCACCTGCCCTTCCAGCCACGAATGCTCTGTTTCTATGCCTGTGATATATATATATAAAAGGACCAGATCCCATAGGAATTCTGCACAAGCTGTTAAAACTGCCATATTTCTCTGACAGCTCCCAAATGGCCAGGACATTTCTGTGTTTTGGAACACTGCTGAACTTGCAGACCAAGTCTCAAGTAAATGACATGGGGGGAAAGACTATATTTGCTTTCTCCCTCTTTCTTTGGTTGGTGGGAGGAAAATGGTTGGTTTACTGCCTTGAATGTGTTGGGTGCAGTGCGTCTCTAATGGTGATGAAGTCAGGGGAAATCTCTTGAGACTGCCCTTTGGTCGGGTTACCTTTCGGAAGCTCCGACAGGCTATTGAAGCAGCCACGTTTTGAAGGAGTGCACTGGAACTTAAATGCAGCCAGGAGGTCTTTTAAATGTACAAAAGACAGAGCAAATGATGTGGCAACTGATGAAGCAGAGGCTGCAGGCATTTGGAATTAGCGTTGACCGTCTGAACCAGGGGATGTCTGTCCGGATTATAGAAAGGAGTTCGGGTCCCTCAGAAGTTCACCTGGTGTCAGGTGCCTTCTGCCCTGGAGGGTGGCTAATGGCTTTGCATTTATGTGTAAAGGAAAGCACCTAGAAACTGTCTTAACACAAAGGTCATCTTTGAAAGGTCTCCTCTGGGTGCTGCCGCCCCCGCCGCCCCACCACCACCATGGGGCTACAGTGACCCATCTGTCACCATGATTAGTAGACTATTTTCTCTGGGTAGGTGTTTAGCCTTTGGCTTTTATTTTTGTTGTTCCAGTTGCCCACTTTCTAGTACTTTGACATCCTGTCTCCATTTTGTGTGGGACTGCAGTGGCTTAGTGGTTAAGATGCTGAACTTGACGACTGGAAGGTCAGTAAGTCAGCAGTGTGAGACCTGGGTACTGCATGATGGAGTGAGCTCCCGTCTCTATCCCAGCTCCTGCCAACTTAGCAGTTCGAAAGAAATTGCAAGTAGATAAATAGGGACTACTTTGGTGGGAAGATAAACAGTGTTCTGGTGTCTAGTGTTGCCTACCAAATGTCCATGGAAATGTCTGCAGACACAGATAGTGCTGGGTCTTTGGCTATAAATAGAGATGAGCACTGAAACCTAGAGTCAATTGTGACTGGCTTTCAAGCAAGGGTGACCTTTACCATTATCTCCATTTTGGCTGAGTTTGTTGTTAAGTGCCCTCAATTTGGAACCAATGTACAGTTGTACCTCACTTAAAGTGCATAATGATTTCCACAGGATTGTTCTTTAAGAGAAACACCATTGTAAGTGACCAATTGTGACTTCTGCCGGGGTGGTGGTGGTGGTTGTGAACCCCGATTTATTTGTTAAGCAAGTTTTTGGTTGGCTTTAGTTGTTAAGCGAGGCAACCATTCAGAGAAAATTCTGCTCTTTAAGCGAGTTACTCTCTAAGCAAGGTGCTCTTTATGCGAGGTTTTACTGTATAGCGACTAATAGGGCTTTTCAAGTTAAGCAAGATCTGTAAGGAGTAGTTTTTACCTGTTCCACTCCCCCAGGGAGCTTCCATGCCTAAGCAGGGATTCAAACCCAGGCTTCCAGAGTTTTAGTTAGTCACACTATCCATTATAGTGAGTATTTTTTGCTGGTACATATGCTTTTTATTTTAAATGTTTGTGGCTTTGTTGGTTATTTCCATTTGTATATTTGTAAGGCCGCTCTGAAATATACTGTAGCTATTTGGATGACATAGAAACATTTTAAATAAGTAAAATAAATGAGGGGAAACAAAAGGACCAGACCAAAGAGGCGTCTATGCTGCGGAGCAGAGCTTATGCCTTCTCGTAGTTCCTTTGTGGCAGCTGTGTTTGCCGTTTTTGCCCTCGTGCTTGCCAAGGTGAACATGTGACATACAGACGGGAAAATATTACCGGTACCTCCAAACACACACACACACACACACACACACACACACACACACACACACACACACACACACACACACACACACAGTTAATTATAAGTGATAGTGTATTCCATCATCATGTTCTATGAACTTGCTTCTGACTTATGGCAACACGAGTTAGTGAGATATTCATCGAGTGGTTTGCAATTCTCTCCCCCTCAGCAAGTCTCTATGGATAAGCAGGGATTTGAACCCAAGTCTCTTCAGTGCTGCTCTGATACTCAATCCACTCTACTCCACTCCACTGGCCCTCAGTAGTGCTCAAGAGAATGTGGAATGGACTTAAGATATGCTATGATTTGTTGTGCAGAAAAGATCCTTCCTTCCACCACGGCTACCACCAAAAAGTACCATAGAGCACTCTAAATAAATCACAAAATTGCCTTAGGAATCCTTCAAGCAAATCTTAACTCATTGGTGCCCATTCTCTGCAGACGATTTAATATTCAGATTAAGCCATTCCTGAATTCTCTGTTTGTACTCCAAACAGTTCTCATATGTTTCCAACAACCAACAGTGTCTGTGGTTGGAAGCAGCACCAAAGATTTTATACAGTGTGGTTGTTTTAAGTATATAGTAAAACCTCAGATAACACTAAAACTTTGTTCTACAAGTCTTAGTGTTATCCGATTTTTAATGTTATCCGATGCATGCATCGGTTAACGTTAAAATCCTATGAGATGTATCGGATAACATTAAAACTCCATAGAGATACATTGTAACCGACACAGGCTTTAGGGAACATTATCCGATGCATCCGATAGGATTTTAACATTATGCAATGCACTTTTTCCCCCAGATTGCTTAACGTTGTGTGGTTTTAGCGTTATCTGGTGCAAACGTTATCCAAGGTACAGTAAAACCTCAGATAACACTAAAACTTGGTTCCACAAGTCTTGGTGTTATCCAATTTTTGGTGTTCTCTGATGCATGTTAAAATCCTATGGGATGGATCGGATAACGTTAAAGCTCCATAGAGATACATTGTAACCGCACAGGCTTTAGTGGTTGTTATCCGATCCATCCCATAGGACCTTAACGTTATTCGATCCAATTCTCCTCCCCAGATTACTTAACGTTATGCGATTTTAGCGTTATCTGAGGTAAACGTTATCCGAGGTATTACTGTATTACTGTACAAAGTTTTCAAAAATGACTGGGTTTTTTAAACCCAATAGGCTACCTGTCTTTGAATTCAGATAGGGTTTTACACCTTTAATTAATTGATTGGTTGGTTGGTTGGTTGGTTGGTTGGTTGGTTGATGCATTTTTTTCCTGCCGATCTGGGATATTTCCCAGTCTGGGCCATGCACATACAAATAACAAAATAACATAATAAAACAAACAACAAAATAAAATAAAACAACAGAATAAGTATATCACAAATAAAAATAAAATAAGATACCTGGCGTCTGGGGGCACACAGGGTCAACTGACCAGCTAGTTTATTATTAAGATTGTAATATTCGTAAAGGCTTCCTTGAATAGAAAAGTTTTAATTTTTTAAAAAAAGATATCCAGTGATGGGCTTTGGCATGGCTCCACCGGTAGTGAGTTCCAAAGCGTTGGTGCTGCCATCAAGAAGGCGCTATTTCTAGCCATCCTCCGGGTTGGCACCTGGAGCTGTGTAGATGGTGATGAACAGGTGATGTGAGGAGTTGTTCCCAGAGTTCCCTGGGGCAAGTATTTTGAACAAGTCTAAGTCTGTAGCATAGTAGAGTGTGTGAGCCATCTTACCTCAGCCCTTCAACTGTGGTGATTCTGCCACCACAACTCCCCTGTGTGCATTCCAGTCTGTCGTCTTGTGTCGCTGTTAGTTACATGGCTGCATCTTCTCCCTGGTGGCCTATTGTCTTAGTTTCTGCACTCTGTCCCTTGGCTAGTTGAGCTCATGTCTCTGCTACAGTATGAGGAGCAAAGCAGTCAAGAAGGAGTAAAAAGAGGCCAGTTTCTTGGAGCCAAATGAAAGGCAGCAGTAGTGGCGGCGGAAAAATAACTAAATTGCTTCCATGCAGCTGACAGAAATGAGATGGCTGGGTTTGGGGAAATGCTGACTTTGCAAAATGAAAACCTTTGTTTGTATGGAAGTGTGTGTAATGGTCTCTAAAGCACAATCAAGTCACAAGTAATCCTTGGTCCAATTTGACCCACAGAAACACATTTGTCAGGGGAGATTCACCCTCTCTTGGTTAGCTTACTGCTGCAGGGATAGGATAGCTTTCCTCAGGCTGGCCCATGAATCCCATCATCCCCACCAAGTGGGTATTCTGGTTGGAGATGATGGAAACCGTAGTCTCATACATCCTGCTGACATCAGGTTAGGGAAGGGTGCCTTATATCAGTGATGGTGAACCTTGGCACTCCAGGTATTCTTGGGCTCCAATTACCAGATGCCCAAATCAGCACTTCTGCTAATTAGAGCTTCTGGGAATTGAGTGCCAAGGTTCACTATCACTGCCTTAGATATGGCTGCTGTATTCACACTCTCTCTCTCTCTCTCACACACACACAATCCTGTGAAAGAAGTTGTATCTCTCAATAACATGACACAAACATCCTAAGACTGTCTCCAGTATTCGCGATTAGAAAATAGAACATTATTTTTAGATTCTGAGATAGACAGGAAAATTCTAGCAGTTCCTGCCATCATCATTGATATAAAATAGCAAAGTGAATGAAATTAGTCCTCCTCCAATACACCTTACAAGGAGGCAGTCTTTTGTAGTAATTCATTGATGAGGTGATGGGTGTGAATTGAAGCTCTGAATTTAGAATAAAAGAGAATGTTCCAAGTCTGTCCTCCAAGATCTGTTGTTTATGCTTTTAACATGTGCACTTTATGGCATGAGTTCTCAGAATCATTCATTATAAAAATTTCTGGGTCACCAGCTTTTTTTTTAAAAGTTATCTCGCTTCTGCATTTTAAATGGGATTTTTCTTAACAGGGCTAGCCTAAGCCATGTAGCTGCCTAAGGCAAAGCAGCAAAGAGTGACCCTAACTAACCAAATTAATAATGCTGAAAGCCAGTCAAGTTATTTTGACACACATCATAGGAAAACTCATAGAGACGCTTCCCTATTTCTGGCACTAAAAATACAGTAACAACAATTTAAATAACAATATGTTCCCTTTTTTGTGATACCCCAGACTTGCTGCCTCAGGCAGCTGCTTAACTCAACCTAGAGATGTTGCTGGTTCTGAAAATTCATCAGGTGAGACTTTCCCTACATTTTCTCTTCCTGTTCAGCATGTCTTTAACTGTTGTGTTTCCTTCTGAGGCATAAGACAAGAGTAGGGCCAGAAAAGGCAGGGGAACCTTGGCAACTCCATTTCATCTCAGCGGACATATATAAAATGCTGTATATACATTGGATTCAAAGCTGTTCCAAAGCTGAATAGGGCGCCCCTGCTGTCTATTCTTTCAAATCCAGTCTTTTTGTGAGGTTGTTGTATGCTGTTTTCTACCAGTATTATATTATATTATATTATATTATATTATATTATATTATATTATATTATATTATATTATATTATATTATATTATATTATATTATATTATATTATATTATATTATATTATATTATATTATATTATATTATATTATATTATAGATTTGTATATCTTCTTTGATACAGAGCTCACTGGCTCTTTAGTGTAAATTCTTAGGAAATATGAACAAGTCAATATGTCTGGGTAGTACGAGAATAGCCGGAGACATTGTCATAAGTTTTAGGCATGACTGTTTGTGTGTGGGTCCTCACTCTTTCCATGGGTGAGAAGTTGGAGGGTTTTGAGTCCAGATGCTGCAGGCGATGACTAAACTCTACACCGAACTCAGCAAGGTAAAAATAGTCACAAGGTGGAGATGTACCAGATGGTGCCAACTCCTGGGATGACAGTGGGGAAGTGGGAGTAAGAAGGACTGATCACCTGGAGGGGAAATTCCTACATCTCCACCCATCTTTATAGCTGTGGCCTCTCCAGTGCCATCCTTTTTTGAGTGCCAGGTTACTTCCTTCTTCCTCACCCTGCATGGATTAAGTTATAATACCTAATCTAAACCCTGTATGGATGCATTGTTGGACTAGGACGTAGGAGATCAGGATTCAGAGGCCATTCGGTGATGGAAATGCACATGGGTTTGTGTTTGGCCAAACCAAAATATCTCACACGGCTTCAAACTCTGTTCAGGCTGCTGTAAGTTGGCTTAGTGGCTAAGATGCCAAACCTGATAACTGGAAGGTCAGCAGTTCGAGACCAGAGTACTGCACAACAGAGTGAGCTCCCATCTCTCTCCCAGCTCCTGCTAACCTAGCAGTTCGAAAGCAACAAATTGCAAGTAGCTAAATAGGTACCACTTTGGTGGGAAGGTAACAGTGTTCCGTGCACTCTGGTGTCTAGTCATGCCTGCCACATGTCCACATAAATGTCTGCGGACGTAGACAGCGCTGGCTCTTTGGCTATGAACAGAGATCACCATGGAGTCCTAGAGTCAGCTATGACTGGCTTTTGAGCAAGGGAGACCTAAAAAAAAGTTGGAAGCAAACGTGCCTGGACATAACAACAAAACCTTAAGTCTGGCTTAGGACGAGTGACTTTCCTGTGGTCTGCTGGGTCTTTACAGAACGTAGTGTGGATCTTAACTGGCTTATTTTCCAGACCCTGAGCCGCTAGCTAGGCATGTCTTCTTTGCTCTCTTGCAGACAGTAACTTTGTGCTGGGCAATGCTCAAGTGCGTGGGGCCTTCCCTGTGGTGTACTGTTCCGATGGCTTCTGTGAGCTGACCGGCTTCTCTCGGGCAGAGGTCATGCAGCGTTGCTGTGCCTGCAGCTTCCTCTATGGGCCTGACACCAGCGAGCTCGTCCGTGGCCAGATCCGCAAAGCCCTTGACGAGCGCAAGGAATTTAAGGCTGAGCTCATTCTCTACAGGAAGAGCGGTGAGTCTCCCCTTAATCAGAAAGCCACCTCTGCTGGCAAAGGCACTGTGGTTTTCTGGGGGTTGTGAAGAATTGTGAAAAGTTTGGTGAGGGTGGAGGCCAGAACCTCAGAATCGCTTCCTCTTAGTGGTGGAAACACAAATCTGGTGGGGCGGAGGTTTTGCTGGAAATGGTGATGGACCATTTCTGACCAGGGCTTGGCCTTGTGAGGCACAGACTGGACTACAACTCCTGGGATCCTCCAGCCAATTTAAAACAGTGGCCAGTAGTTGCTAATCTGCTTCCTGAAGTACAAAAGCCATTTCGCAAACATATAATCACGCCCGGAATTGCCTCCATCCAACAGCAATGCTGAGATATAAGAAATGCAATGCTACCACCAGCTGTACCACTGCTACAACGATGAAAACAACCACTGCTGTCACCTTCAGGACAAACAGCCAGGCAGGGTGGAATTGGAGTCCATGCAGTTGGGATCCACTTGACATGGCAATAGAAAACATATGGTCCTGAGCACATAAGCAGCACACATGCTCACACACGAGCAGGGAATGGAAGGAAGAGCAGAAGGTCCACTGGTTGTAAAGCCTGGATCAGGCATTGAGCAAGGCATCTTGATGATAACCAGAGTGGATTAAATGAAGAATTCACTCAGCATAGAACTGTTTGGGCACTGCGAGTTAGGTGAACACCCCTATCCTAAGAGGGAAGGGGTCCTGAGAGAAGAGCCTTAATGGAAACTTTAATTAGGAAAAGTTACTTGTTCAGCTGTACTCACTGGGGGATTCTGAGAATTGTAGCTCAGAAGAGGAACTTGCCTAAAGCCCTAGCCTGAATACACATCGAAACTTAAGGAAGTGCCACAGGGAGAAGCAGTGGTGGCAACACAGCTCTTCCCAAATCAGGTGCTGGGAGAGGTGAAGTTGCTGCCATTAGCAAGACATGTGCAGGGTTTCAATATTTTGTTTCCAAGACCCACATCTTTTAGTCTTTGGTGGTGTGCCAGAGAAGGCCAGTGATGTAATGTGCTGCCAACTCAATTCTGACTTGTGTTGAACATGTCTAGGGAGAAAGTAGGTAGAGAATGGGTTCCCATTCTCTTATTCTGAAGTTACATCCTGCGACTGTGCAGGTTGCTTGAGGTCACATAGGCTGGCTCTTCTCCCAGGAGGCATAGGAGGGACTCAAACGCCTAACCTTCTAAACCACTGAGCTATCCAGCCAGCTAACAATGGAGTAGAGGGTTGGAAACCATCCTCTCATATCCTCATCCACTTCCTTATCCTCCTAGGTGTCCCCTTTTGGTGTCTTCTGGATGTGGTGCCTATCAAGAACGAGAAGGGAGAAGTGGCCCTTTTTCTGGTCTCCCACAAAGATATCACTGAGACCAAGAGCAGAGCATCGGCAGAAAACTGGAGAGAAGGAGGTAAGATTGGACATGGGCTGCTAGGGGATATACCGCAGTGGCTTAGTGCCTGAGATGCTGAGTTTGATGACCAGAAGATTGGCAGGTCAGCAGTTCAAGACCCGAGTGCTGTGCAAATTGAATGAGCTCCTGTCATCTCTCCCAGCTCCTGCCAACCTACCAGTTCAGAAGTAAGAATTTGCAAGTAGACAAATAGGTACCTCTAGGTCTGAAAAGAAAACAACATTCCATGCACTCTGGTGTCTATTTATGCCTGCCACATGACCATGGAAGCGTCTGCAGACACAGACAGCACTGGCTCTTTGGCTGTAAACAGAGATGAGTACTTAACCCTAGAGTTTGACATGACTGGCTTTTGAGCAAAGGAGAGTTTTATCTAGGAGATAGGAGGTGACTTGTCCCTTGGGCTATTGGTTCACAGAGGCCTCAGAATCATATAAACAGTAAAGAAGGCTGTGTGATAGATTTCCTGGTGTCTGTGCTGGCAACCTTTTTTAGTTCTCATGTCTCAAACGGAGGCAAGCATTCTTTGAACTGGATACTAAAGGAGCTGTGAATGAGGACAGGAAAAGTGGAGCTAAGACAATGACAGAGAGACAGAAATGACTGCCTCAAATGCCCAGTCTTTTCACCAGGGAGACCCCCAAATCACAAGGGAAATTTTCTGGTAAAAGACAGGGTCACCGTTTTGTGTGACATATAGGTGTACTTTTGAAAATACAGTATGTATAATGCAATTAACACCACATTTTGTTTGCCTTTGGCCATACAGGCTAGAAACATAGGGAGGCATGCTGTGATGGGATCTGAAAGTCATAGAAGCTTTGAGTGTAGTCCAGACAGTGAAACACAAGACACTGCCATGTATTGAGTCACCTTTGATCCTTCTAGTCCAGTGATGGTGAACCTTAGCACTCTAGATGTTCTTGAACTTCAATTCTCAGAAGCCCTTATCAACAGGAGTGCTAACTTGGGCTTCTGGTAATTGGAATCCAAGAACAACTGGAAAGCCAGACTAGCCTATTAATACACTAGTCTATTAATGCTGACACCAACTGGCAGCAACTCTCCAGAGTTTGAAGCTAGGGTCTTTCCCAGCCCCACCTGGAGATGCTGAAGATTTCCTTCTCCTGCATGTAAAGCTCTGCCGCTGAGCTAAATCTTTAGTTAACTTCAACAATGCCTCTTTGTTTCTGCTCTCTGATTTATGCCACTGGCTTGATCGTGTGGGCGAAGGTGTCTTTTTAAAAGCCTGCTATAGTGTGTAAAATATGGTTGTTACTGTTTCTTGAGGCTGTGATGCTACATGGAGGATGGGAATAAGGCCGATTAATTTTGTTAGTTAGCAAAGCTGCTCGCTAGATGGGGAAAAGGGGCACCTCTCTTAGCATGCCTGCCTGCGTGTTGTCGCTGGTGATGGGCAAAGAGAAGTGTGTTCTTCCTGGCATAGATCAGAGAACTGGCCCCAAAAGAAACTTGAGTAGTTTTCAATAATTGTAAGCGTATTACAGCATTTAGCACATCATGCAACATATAGAAACAAAAACCTCAGTAATTGCTGTTGAGTGGTTTGCAAATTTCTTATTTGGACACATATTCATAAAACATGGATTTTTGTTTTTAAAAAGTTTCTTCAAGGGAAAGGAGTTTGAATTCAAAGCCTTTTCACTCAAATTTAAACAGCAAACCCTCCCCCCCACAGGTTTCCACAAAAGTTTAAAAATGGTAAAGATGAAAAATTCAGCTAGAAGATCTGCCATTGCATTTCTGAATCTTTTTCTTCTGTTCATGTGGCAATCTTGAGCGCCAAGTCTTATAGACAAGCACGAGTCCTTCTTGTACTGACCTTGCAAAATGCTGCCCATTTTTGTCCCTGCTAGCTGGACGGCGACGCTACAACCGAGCAGGGGCTAAAGGTTTCAATGCCAACCGTCGGCGAAGCCGGGCTGTGCTTTATCACCTGTCGGGACACCTCCAGAAGCAGGGCAAAGGGAAGCACAAACTCCACAAAGTAGGTCCATGTGGGCAGAGTCTAGAGGTGGGAAGGTGAGGTGGGCCTCCCAAAAGGTTCAGTGGGTGCCTGCACTGGGACACCAGGCTGGGTCTCCATCTGCTGCATCTAGTTAGTGAATATTTATTTGTTTGCTAACAGTTTTTAAAAATGTACTGCTTCTCAACCATTAATGCAAAACAAAGCAATCATGGTTTTATACCGACCCATAGCGCTTAGTGCAGTCTCCGTGAACTGCCCGGTTCACAAGTTAATTAGCATTTTCCTCCCCAATGTGCTGGGTACTCATTTTACTGACCTCAGGGGCATGGAAGGCTGAGTCAACTTTGGGTCCTGGTCAGGATCGAACTCACAACCTTTTGGTTGCAGTACAGCAGCTTAACCACTGTGCCACCAGGGCAATTTGGTATGTAGAGTAACTGTGGAATCTGAACAGAAGAAACTTGGCATGGATATTGACAGGACCCAAAGTTGATTTATTGATACGGGATTAATTAATATCCACCTTTCAGCTTTAGTACCATCATCCGTCACTAGATAGGAAGCTTAGCTAATCAATAGCGAGGAAGCTGGAGGTGGGTCCAGGAGAATCATGTCTAGGGGCAGAGTCAGAGTTGGGCTCTCTGAGGTTGGAGAGAAGACTCTGTTGGAAGGCTCTCTTGCCCTGTTTGGTCTTGAAAACGAATCTACTATGCTAGGAAAGAGTAAGTGAGGAAAGGCCATGTTGACGCCTCTTACTCTTCTGATGGTCATCATTAGTCGGTCATCATCAGAGCAAGATGTGTAGCTTGATAAAATATGGCAATAATTCTGGGTTTGGTTATATTTGCTTTGATTTTAGCATACACCTTGACTCACTTGCTTGAACCATCTGCAACTCAGAGACTCCTTGCCATGGAGCAAAGTTCCACTCTCCACTGGCTAGGATTTCATAGACTGGGTTTTGATCTACACAAGTCAGGTATGAAAATTGCCCGTTCTGTGATGCCATATCTTATTCTTCTCCCCATTTCCAACCAGGCTGTCTTTGGGGAGAAGCCTGCCCTGCCTGAGTACAAAGTGGCTGCGGCACGCAAGTCACCCTTCATCCTGTTGCATTACGGGACCTTCAAAGCTGGCTGGGATGGGCTGATTCTCCTGGCCACTCTCTATGTGGCCGTCACGGTGCCCTACAGCGTCTGCTTTGGTGGCATCAAGGACGAAGGCCTTCCAGAGACTGCTCGCGCACCCCCCAGCATCTGCGACCTTTCGGTTGAGATCCTTTTTATCCTAGGTAAGGAGACCACAATCAAAGGTCATATGGGGAGGGGGACACAGCTAGAGCACAAACTCTGCTTGCACATACTCTCAGTTCCAGGGGGTCCCGACCTTTTCAAACCGGGGCCCAGGTCATGCTCTCTCAGTCAGCTTTGAGGGCCGGATGGCCATTTTGCCCTGCCTGCACAATGGGGATGGCCATTTTGTCCCAACAGCTTCAAAGGGGTGGGCCATTTTGTTTCTCAAATGCCCTTGGAGGGGTGGGGGCACTTTAAATGGCACCACAGACCAGATTCAGCCCATTGGCCTTAGATTGGGAACCCCTGCTCTGTTCAATCTCCACCATCTCTAGTCAAAAGGCTCAGGTAGCAACTGGACCTGTAACCAGTCAGAGAAGGTGGAACAAACTGGGCTGGAGCTGCAAAACAAGGTCATTTTCTCTCTCCTTACTTTTGGATCACAGCATGGATAAAAATACTGTCTTTTTTTGCCTAAAATCCCCCAAACCCTCCAACTGGCATATTCAACTTTCTGGCTGAAAAGGATACTGAGAGCAGAAGTCCAGAGCAATTTCTGCTAGCTCTGTTTGGGCAGGTGAGAACGGATGGTTCCTTTGGATGAAATGCTGTGCGGAACTGAAATGATGAATGCAGGAAGTAGGAAATGAGTTTTCTGGGTCCCATTTTAATCCTTTTAAATGGGGAGCTCACTATCAGCATCCGAGGTGTGACAAAGAGACTGTGAGAAATGTACACTCACTGGAAAGGGCAAATGTGTCTGCTTTCATTTGATTTCCTACATTCCAAGAGGGCCAAGCCCAGATTGTAATTGAATGGGAGGTGAGCAGGAACACCAGGGGCTTCCACACAAAGCAATGAAAATAAAGCTGCCTGAAATCCTCTCGTGTCGTTGCTGCCAGGCAGCGCTGACAAAACTAGGGTAGGTGAGCTGATGGCCTTACTCTCCATCAGCCAGCTTCTTAGGTTAACTGGATCAGTGATTGCTGAGGAAATTGAAGGCAAATGACAGCAAGCATAGGTAAGAGGGACCCCTAAGGAGAATGGTTGCATACCCTACTCCATGGGTGCCCAAACTTTTCAGGCTATGGGCTGGTCATGTGGTTCCTCCCACTGGAAGCGGAAGTAAAACACGCCTTGCAATCTGTTTTGCAACAGGATGAGATACATTTTAAGCTGACATTTCCTCTGCTTAAACCAGGGGTGCCCAAATTACGCCCTGTGGGCCGGATCTGGCCCCTGATGCCAGTTCATCTGGCTCGTGCCTCCCTCATCGCTCCCAGAAGCAGAAGTAAAACACGCTCACACAGGCGTATTTTACTTCCATTTTTGGGAATGACGAGGCAGACGTGGGCCGGATGAATTGGCATCAGGGGCTGGATGCGGCCCACAGGCCATAGTTTGGGCACCCCTGCCCTATTTATTCTGGCTTTGTGAATACAAGGACAACACCACATGGTTTCTGCCAGGCATCTACTCCAACTATGAGCCCGCTGACCACAAACGGCCCGATTCTGTCCCTTTCGTGGCCCATACCTACTGCTTTTCTGATTCATGAACCTTCCAACTGGCTGGTCAGCAAAGAGGGTTGTTTTCAGAGGTGGAGGGGGGTTGTTTATAACATGAATCCATACATTTGCCAAGGTTGCCTGATGACTCCTGCTTAAGCAGCACCCACCACTGCAGATTAAAGGTGGCAAAACACAGGCTGGGGCAAGGCAGGCAAGTGAGGCTATTTGCTAGACCAGACTATGGATGAGGAGTCTATGCTCCTCCCATGGATCTTGGCCTCCCATCTCATCCACCTCACCAGCATCATCAGTAGATCAGGGAGGATTGGGGAGTTATGGGCCAAAAAACTTCTGGTGTGCCACATGTTCCTCTTTGCTGCATAGAACAATAACCCAGTCTGTGTGTGGGGATGGCAACCAAGAGGAGAGTCTTTTATCCTCCTTTCCCCATTAAGTGCTGGGATGGGGCAATGGTGAAAGTAGCACTAGTCTCTTTAGTGGAAAAAGAGGGATGCCTACCGGATAGGCACGCTGCCCGAAAGGAGAGTCTTGCCATCAGGGTGGCTACTAAGAAGCAATGTGATGGGCAGCTGGGCACTTCCTGCTTTACTTTACTTTGCTGCTTCTCAGTACTTCTATGTAAGAGAAGCAAACCCACCTTTCCTTGGTTGTGAGGCAGTAGCTTTGCTTAGCAAATGGTTTCCTCCTTCCTTGATCCCCTGCAGGCATTCATGTTTCATGATCCCCTGACAAGGCCGTTCATATATTCCCTTCACTACGCATTTCAGTCTGCCTACCCATTCTTTCTGCACTTCCATCCCACTCACCCCGCAGTCTTTGTGCCTAAAGGAGGCCGGTCATTTCTTTGCTTCTCTTTTTGCCTATGAGAAAACTCCACAACTGCCTCATCTCTGCCCAGATCTGCAGTGGGTCATGCTAACAGCCGCCAACATCAATCAACCAGTCGTCTTTCTTGCCTCTTTCCCCAGACATTTTGCTGAATTTCCGCACCACCTTTGTCAGCAAGTCAGGGCAGGTGGTGTTCGACCCTTATGCCATTTTCCTGCACTACTTGACTCGCTGGTTTGTGCTGGACCTCTTAGCAGCGCTGCCCTTTGACCTCCTCTACGCTTTCCACGTCAACGTGGTGAGTTGGAGGGGCAGGGTTTTTATCGCGGGAGGCTGAGGGGCACAAATGTTCCTTTAAATCTCCACTGGCCATTTGTACAGAATAACAGGAAGCTGGAAAATTCTTCCTGGTAGAAGCTTAAATAGCAACTCAGTGAACCTAGAGTAGCACATGAGCCCGTGATGATAGGTGAAACTGGTTTCTGAGCCCCCATGGGAAACTGCCTCTCCCTCCAAAATTGGTGCTATCATGACTTGGGGATCAGGGAAATAGGCTTAGAGGTGCCCTATCCTTCATCTTATTACTTTCCCGTGGAAGGGATGTGGGTTATGTGCAACTCGATAGAGCAGGGGTGTCCAAACTATGACCTGTGGGCCAGATATGGCCCCTGATGCCATTCCATCAGGCCCCTGATGCCCTTGGCACTCCTGGAAGCAGATGCAGATGCATTTGTGCATGTGCCAACGCATCACCATTCACTTCCTGGTTCGGTGCGGACGTGTTAGCACATGCATGAAAGCGTCCCCATTCGCTTCCTGGTTCGGTGCGGATGTGCAAAAACATGACCACACCAAACCAGGAAGTGAGTGGGGACACTTTTGTGCATGCACAAACATGTCAGCATCAAACCAGGAAGCGAATGGGGACACTTTCGTGCAGGCGCGAACATGTCAGCGCCAAACCACAAAGTGAATGGGGATGCTTTCGGTGCATGCACAAACACATAAGTGCAGAACCAGGAAGTGAATGGGGGCACACATGCGCAAACACATATGCTTCCAGGGTGTGGTCAGGCCCACTCAGCTGTTCTGGGGATGTGGTCAGGCCCCCACGCAGAAGGTTTGGGCACTCCTGCCGTAGAGCATGGAGAACCAAGGTTGTATGCACAGAAAAGGGGAAACAGTCCAAGCTAATGAGTCAGATGGATGTTTCAAATGTTACAGCTTAGCAACCAGTATCTGAAACAGATTCCAGGATCCATTGAGGGCTAATGATGTGCTACTGACTGCATAAGACCTTGATAGCACCAGATTTCCAACACCAGCATGTGATGTTCTTGAAATATTCCTCCACACTTGGGAATTGCCTGGAGAACATTAGATGAAGTTCTCTGAAGTCTGGGAATCATTAATGTCATTACTATAAGTCACTTTTGCAGGCTTCCCGGGGCAGGAGTTCAGCTTATCTATTGAAACAATTAGCCTTAATTCTAGGCACTGAAGAAAAAATTAGGTGGTGATTAGACAGATGTTGAGGCTAATATGTAAAGACAATCAGCAATCCTGACCACTTCTAGAATGACCCCCCTCTCTCTCTCTTCCGTGTCTATTCCAGATGTGAAATTGCCAAAACGAAGGCACCTTTTGGTGAGTTCATTTTGCAGGTCTTTTCACCTGACCTAGTGTGAGAAAGATTAGCCAGCAACACAAGGTTGCCATTACTAGGGCCAGATTAAGACAGTGTGAGGCCTGTAGCAAATCCACACTATTATGGAGTAGCACGTAAGATGCGCACGCAGACAAAGACAGCTCTGCCTCTTTGCGCATCTTGACTCTTTGGCACGCATTGAATGCTCCAATAAGGCGTCGGCAAGTTTCTCCGAGCGAACATTTTTTGAATATCTGTGCAAATGCAGGGAATATTTAAATTTGGATTTTCATTCTAAGCAAGTGCGAGGCCCCCAGAGATGCAGGACCCGTAGCATTTGCTACTCCTGCTATATGGCTGATCCGACACTGCAGGGTACACCTGATTGTGATTCAAGAATACCAGTCTTTGAGGAGGCTTTTTCTATGTATGGCAAAACTCCCTTTTCCAACCACAGAAAGCTCTCTTTTGCGCCCCTAACTTCCTCTCCTTGCCAGTAGGGGGCACTCTGTGTTGAGCCAGTCTTACCTTTTTCCCCCCTCCTCTGTTTTTCCCCACCCAGTACTTCGGGGCCCACTTGCTCAAGACGGTGAGACTGTTGCGGTTACTGCGGCTGCTGCCCAATCTGGATCGGTACTCCCAGTACAGTGCTGTGGTGCTCACCCTGCTCATGACGGTCTTTGCTCTCCTGGCTCACTGGGTGGCTTGCGTCTGGTACTTTATTGGGCAACATGAGGTCGAGAGCAGCCCCTCCCAGCTGCCAGGGATCGGTGGGTGCAGCGCAATGTCTTCATACATACTTTCCCGTGGAAGGGATGTGGGGTTGTGTGCCACTCCATCATAGAGCATGAGCAAGCAAGATTGTTTGCACAGAAGCAAATGGGAAGGTAGACGGTTACTGGGCCACGATCATCTGATTAAGTAAATTATCTACATGTACTCAATTTTGGGAGCAATGAGTTCTTAAATTACAGTTGTCTAATGGACATTGAGGGCCGTAGTGGCTTAGTGGCTAAGAAACTGGACTTGACGCATGGAAGGTTGGTAGGTCACGACCCAAGTGATGCTCCCATTGTCTGTCCCATCTCCTGCCAACCTAGCAGTTTGAAAGCAAGAAATTGCAAGAAGATAAATAGGTACTGCTTCTGCGAGGGGAGGCAACAGCTATCCGTGTGCTCCGGCTTCTAGGCATGCCTGCCACATGACCATGGAAATATTAGCAGATGCGGAAAGTGATAGCTCTATGACTGTAGATGGAGATGAGTGGGACACGGCTGGCTTTTGAGCAAGGAGACCTTTACATAATGGACATTGGGAACTGCCCAGTGACCAGTTTATACTGTGCTTCCATTCAAGTTAGCTTAGTTGTGTGTTAAATTGGAACTGATTTATAGTGACCTAACAGGGCTTTCAAGTGACGTGAGATATTTAGCGATGACTTTACTAGTTACATACTGCTAAGGAGTATCTGTGGACAAGTGAGGATTTGAGCCCCCTTCTTCAGAGTCCTAATCTGTCACTCTATCCACTATACCAGTGATGGTGAACCTTTTAGAGACCAAGTGCCCATACAGAGGGGCGGGGCAAACCCATTGGACTGCTGGGCAGAGGGGCGGGTGAACTCTGTGCTGGGGGGAGATAGGAAGTGCTCCCATTGGGCTGCTGGGCAAAAGGGCCGGGCGAACTCTGTTCTAGGGAAGGGAGGAAGTGCTCCCATTGGGGTGCTGGGCAGAGGGGCAGGGCAAACTGTGCTGGGGTGACGGCACACATGCCAACAGAGAGGCCTGGGTGTGCCATGTCTGGCACACGTGCCATAGGTTCACCACCACTGCACTATACCATACTAGTACCTTTCAGTTCATGGAGAGCTGCCAAATCTTCAAAGACTTTGGAAGCTTGCTGCCAACAGATGGCATCTGCTACAGCTTGAATAAACTTTTGAGTATCATTATTATTATCTAGAGAGAAAAAACCTGACAGATCTCAACTTCTCTTCTAACCTTCAGTATAAAATTTAAGGACTTTGTTCCTATGTGTTTTCAAAATCTGTTTCCGAGCTGAGAAGTTGCTTTCTTGAGGTGGGGATAGATCTCCCATAACCCTCCAGCCAACACTCACAATGTCTTGAACCCCTTGTGTAAAAAAAAAAGGGTTAAACAATAAGTCTTAAGTCAATAAGTGGTGGTTGTCTGTGGTACCCAAAGGAACCTTTGGACCTCAGAGCAATCTGCCTCTCGGTTCCGGACATAGCAAGAAAATAAAGGGAGGAAGGTGAATCCAGGAGCTTCTGCCTGGTGTCCAGATCTGAGTGACCAACCTGTGCCATGAACAATGTGCTCTAGGTGGCCGTTTACAGGAGAAGGAGATGCATCTCAAACAGACCAAAGGAGCCATAGTAAAGGTAAAGGTTTCCCTTGCTCGAAAGCCAGTTGTATCCAACTCTAGGGTTCAATGCTCATAAAGAGCATAAAGTATACCTATGTTCATTGAGATGTAGAGAAGTAATGCCAGTAATTTGAAGGGCTATTCAATAACTATTAGGCGAGGGGTAGACTATGACAAGGGGATCTGCACTCGACTCTTCACAGCGCTGTCCAGGTAACGGTCAGCTTCCTGTCCATCACCTGGACGTCAAGCTTCCTGCTCTCCTTTCTTATGATTTGATCTAAAACCTTCCAGTTGTTTTGAATGGAATATCCTTCAAATGAAGCAGGAAGTCTTGCCTTTGGAATGTTCTTAGTCTGCATCTCCCAGCATCCCTCGGTTGTTGTGCTGGCAAAGGGCTGATGGGACTTACAGTCCAATACCATCTGGAGAGCCACAACCTGCTTAGCCCTGAAAGAGAAGATATCTGCAAATTGTACGACTGCCTTTCACCAGCTCTTCAATAATGCTCCTTTAGCAAGTAGGACACAGGCCCACGATGGTGCTGTCTGTCTTGGCAAGGCATGGACTCCTTAGATTTCCAGGGGTTCCTTGGGCTTAACTCTGTACTTGGTAGCCCTTGGGTCTAGTACCTAATATTATGTTATTTGTAGCAACAGCACAGCAAAGCGGGGTAGGTTTTTGGCAGTTTTATGCTCGAATGCATCAAGGCTCTCCCCAGTTCATCCCTTTTTAGCCCTGCTAATAAACACACTTGGACTAGATACTTGAGAGAGAAGGAAAATATCATTTACTCGCAAAATGAGGCCAGAAGATACACGTGCTCCGAAGTCTTGATGAAGGTGGTTTAGAAAGACAAGCGAAGTCTTTCTTCCTGCCGTGTGGCCTGGAAGATGGAGGGACTCAAAAGGACATCTTTCCTCTTCCAAAGCAGAAAAGCAAGAGAGAGAAAGCCAGAGAAAAACAAAGGCCTTAACACATGCAAATAGGGTCAGGTGATCTCTGAGGCAGGAAAGAACCTTTCTAATTTTACTTAGAGGGAAACAATGCAAAACAAGTTCCTTTAGGCTAGGCTAGTCTTTCCCATCTCTCTGGTTGCTGCATGCTGGGGTTGTGCCAGAACACTCAACCCCTAGTACCCCTGTGGGAGGGTGAGGGGCCTGCCATTTCCAGGGAAGGGCCTTGATTCTTCTAAGCCAACTGATTCCCAACCCGATTCCTCTCAGGTTGGCTGCAGGAACTGGCCCGACGCCTGGAGGCCCCCTACTACTTGGTGCAGAGGAACAGCAGTGGTGAAGACCCTCCGGCCAACCAGACAAGTCCCCCCCAGAACAGCAGTACGTGGGAGCTCTTGGGAGGCCCTTCGCTGCAAAGTTCCTACATCACCTCCCTTTACTTTGCCCTCAGCAGCTTGACCAGTGTGGGGTTTGGCAACGTGTCAGCTAACACCGACTCGGAGAAAATTTTCTCCATTTGCACCATGCTGGTAGGAGGTGAGTGGGGCTCTCAGCGCCAGGTGTGTGTATGTCGGGCGGGGTAACAAGGGTGTGTAGGAGTTAGATCTTCACCTGCACCTCCTCTCCTGGTCCTGGTTCCCTGTTCTCAGCTTCTAACTTGGGCTTCTGGCCCGCCTGGTTATCATGACAACAGGGCAAGTATCTTGTTCTATTATTATGCTTCTTATTTCAGTACAATGCCCAAATCTAGCAAGGTAGTTTTTGTGTGGTGAGGGTTTATTTCCCTTGTGGTAGAAAACAGAACCAGATGGCTTTTTCATCTCCGTTCTTTAGGAGGTGGATTAAATGACTGGCAGGGGCTGTGAATTGCCTGTTTCATTTTAAAACGTACCCTCAGACAAGAGAAAGGGAGAGGGGGGAATGCAAAGGAAGGAAGGAAAGGTACAGTAAACCTGTCATTAGCATCTTCTGTGGCCAGCCTTGAGGAACCCGGCTGGCCCAAGGCATTGGGCTGCATTAGGCAAAAGGTGAGAGAGCAACCCCTTCCTAATCTCCATTTTAAAATGGATTTGACCAGTGGTGGTGAACCTTTTAGTCACCGAGTGCCAAAACTGCAACCCAAAATCCAGTTATTTATTGCAAAGTGCCAACACAGTGGGGTGACCTCTGTGCTGGGGGGAGGGAGGAAACACTCTCATTGGGCTGCAGGGCAGAGGGGTGGGGTGAATTATGTGCTGGGGTGACGATGCACGTGTCCACAGAGAGAACTCTGAGTGCCTCCTCTGACACGTGTGCCATAGTTTCACCACCACTGGATTACACTGGCCACTGAAGTCATTCCACAGACTGGCTCCAGGAAAGCTCCTTTCTTCATAGCATCCTAGCTGAAGGGCCACGGAACAGTTTGTATGGCAAAGACAGGAGGAAATAATTTGGAATTTTTTTTTGGTTGGGGGGGGAGACAGTTTTGTTCTGCCACACGATAGGGCAGGCCTTATTGGAATATTGGAAGCATCTCAAGCCAGAGAGCACTGCTGGGAACAGAAAAGCCCGTGAGCTTAACTAAGGCAGTCCTATCAAATACAAACAATGAGAGGTTGGATTCCCCGAGTGAATCTGTTTTTGAGAAATAAGAAATGGCGCAGGTCTTATTAGATGTGGCTTTGGATGGTCAGATACTTCTCGTCATGGGCGAGGACAGGGGGCAAGTGGCCTAGTTTTCATGGCTCATTTTAAGTCAGCTGTGTCAGTGCTTACAAACTGCCCTGCCTCCCCCATGAAACCTGCAGTCATTTAGAGTGGGTAGAGGAGGGGGTGGGGTAGGACATGGACCCTATTTCCTAAACTAGCTTTGGTTCTCTTTCTTTGTCCTTCCTCCCCATCTCTACTGGCCAGCCTTGATGCATGCGGTCGTCTTTGGCAACGTGACGGCCATCATCCAGCGCATGTATGCTCGCCGTTTCCTCTACCACAGCCGCACCCGGGACCTCCATGACTACATCCGCATTCATCACATCCCTTTGCCCCTCAAGCAGCGCATGCTAGAGTACTTCCAGGCCACCTGGAGTGCCAGTAACGGCATCGATACTCGTGAGGTGAGCTTAAAATCCCGAAAGCTTTGGGTTTGAAGGTTTGTTGAGCAGAAACTCCCAGGCTGGGAATTGTGGGGAGTTGTAGTTCCACAAAAGTAACATTTCCTTGCTCTGGGGGTGGAATGCTAAGTGGAGAAATAGGAGATACTTTCCACATCACTTGTGCCTTGCTTGTGGACTGCCCCCCCCCCCTTTGAGGCCCTATGGAAACCAACATGGCTTTTAGTTCAGTAGGACTGGGTTGTTCTCCCAAGCATTTCAGAGTTGATAGTGAGACAACAGCTTAGTTTCCAGTCGATTGGGACTGCGGGCTTCTGTTTGAGCTAAACTGTGCGCAGATTGTTTAAACTCTTTACATTGTTTAAAGCATATTATGTTGTTTCTCAAGTGATCTCATGGGACAAGGCTTATTACGGAGCTGTAAGTGGTATAAGTAGGGTAGGAAGCCAATGACAGTAGAAAGTCTTATGTCACCGGTGTCACCCACTGTAGCTCAGAGCTTCACTTCTTGGCTCTCGGCCGGAGGTGGACAACTCTGGGAGCTGAAGAGCAGATGGCGTTGAACTGCAACTCCCATTGTCCCCTAATTCTTTAATCGGTTTTAATTATAGATTTTAAGAACATTTAATTTTTTTAAAAAATCTGTATTGTTCTGATGTTTTATGATGTGTCAAACCGCCCTGGGTCTCCTTGGTGCGGAGGGCGGTATAGAAATATAAATAAATAAATAATTCCTCATTCATCTTCAGCTGTTCTGGTTAGGGCTGATGGAAGGTATGGAGTACGTTAACATCTCAAGAGCCACACACTGTCCACCCCCCTCCGTTGCAGTCTTGGTCGCAGTCTGCTCGGAGGGTGCCAATAGCCTTGTCCCAAATGTATCCTCTGACTTTTGCCACTCCTGATTTGGTCTACGAGGGGCACCGCATGACTTTCTGTGAAGGGTCTGGCAGTGCTGGCACTACCCGCGGTGATGATCGTCTTTCTTTGCTTTCTTCCCACCCCTTTTAGTTACTACAAAGCCTGCCGGAGGAGTTACGAGCAGACATTGCCCTCCACCTGCACAAGGACCTGCTGCAACTGCCCCTCTTTGAGGGGGCAAGCCGAGGCTGCCGGCGCTCTCTTTCGCTTAGCATCCGTACCTCCTTCTGCACGCCAGGGGAATACCTGATCCGGCAGGGAGACGCCATCCAAGCCCTTTACCTGATCTGCTCAGGCTCTATGGAAGTGCTGAAAGATGGCACGGTCCTCGCCATCTTAGGTACAGGATCTTTACTCTTCCCCTTCCCACCTAGCAAGGCAGAAACACTAGGGACGTGTTTCAGAGCCCGGGTCACTGTATGTACCTGTACTTGCCCACACAAAGAAGAGCTCGAAGACACCACAACGCTGAAGTCCCTGGACAGTGTCTAGAACTGGGGGTGTAGGGTGGGAGTGGGCTGAACTTTCTTTGCTCTTCACTCCACCAGAACAAGGCAAGACCACCTATATAGGTCCCCACCCGATCCCCCCCTTTTTGTTTTGCTTTCTTTATGCTCTAATCATGCTGCTTTATACTCTTGGGTCTTATTTAACTGCTTTAAAATACAGTAAAACCCCGATTTATGTACGCATCAATTTACGTAAAATCTGACTTGCATAACAATTTTTTTGTGGGAAACGCATCCCGTTTTACACAAATAAATCGTTTTACGTAAGGCATTTCCTTGCATCTTGTAAGTCTAAAATAGCATTGCCACCATTTTACACTCTAAAGTGGCAGTCCCGTGCCATTTTAGACTTAAAAACTCCACCCCGCGCCATCTGCCCCCACCACCGGAAGTTGCAAGACATCACTTAACATGAAGACAGTGCTGACGATTGTGGCAGTTTTGCCCTGTTTTCTGGAATCTCCGCTGCTTCTACCAGCACTGGTAGAACATGGGGGTGAATATCCACCAGGTTGCGCTTTTCGTCTGAGGTCCCCCTGAGGCACGTTTTAGCTGGGAATGTGTGTCAGATAAAGAATACTCTCCCAGTCCAAATAGAAGCAGCGGGGACTCAGGCAGCCGCGGCAGCGCTGGTGGCAAAGGCGGCTCCCATTCAGTGATGGGTAGCAAAAAAAATGAGCTACCACATTGTGGGTGGAGCCTATGTCATGGGTGGAGCCTACTTCATGGGCGATCTAGTCATGCCTGCCATATGGCCATGTATACATCTGCAAACACAGGCAGCACTGGCACTTTGGCTGTAAATGGAGATGAGCACTGCACCCTAGAGTTGGATATGACTGGCTTTTGAGCAAGGGAGACCTTGAACCACTTGCAGGGATAAAACCTGATGGGGCAGGGCAGAGAAGTGGGTGTGGTCACCCAATTTCACCACCACCACCCTGCCCAGAGGCCACCCAATTTTGCTACCCCCCTCCTGGGGTGTGTGTGCAAACCTGTTGCTGCCCACCACTGTTCCCACTCCCCAGATGGCCACACAAACCGTTCAGGAGGAAGCAGCAGCAGCATGGAAAAGGTAGGAAGATTGCTCCGTTTACATTTCCTTTGTTGTTGCTGGTCCAGATCATTTTACAGTAATACCTCATATAACATTAGTATCGAATAACACTAAAATCGCATAACATTAAGGAATCTGGGGGGAAGAATTGCATCAGATAACATTAAGATCCTATGGGATGCTTCAGATAACAACCGCTAAAGCCTGTGTGGTTACAATGTATCTCTATGGATCCCATAGGATTTTAACATGCATCAGATAACACTAAAAATCATATAACAACAAGACTTGTGGAACCAGGTTTTAGTGTTATATGAGGTTTTACTGTATTCTTATTTTTCAATGCATCCCTATGGGAATGCCGCATTTTACATAAAAAGCTACGGAACTGACTTTTTACGTAACTCGGGGTTTTACTGTAATAATAATTTTTTTAAATCTCTAGACACGTGGGTCATGTGTCCCCAGATATGTATACAGTACTCACCTCCACTATAGTGCTATCCAGGCCCCAATGAATTGGCTGGATGAACATTTTGAGCAAAAAGGCAGATGGGCATCTCTCTCTCTCTCTCTGGGTTTCCCACTTTGTTATACACTAGGATCTGTCCACTGGTCCCTTGACTTCCTTTCTTTTCCCCCATTGGTTAGGTAAAGGAGACTTACTTGGCTGCCACATCTCCTCCAGGGAGCAGGCGGTCCAAGCCAGTGCAGATGTGAGGGGCCTCACCTACTGCGACCTGCAATGCCTGAACCTGCCTGGTCTCCTTGCCAGCCTCAGGCTCTACCCAGAGTTTGCCAGAAAATTCCTCCGGGAACTCCCCTGTGAGCTCAGCTACAACCTGGGCGGGGGCAACAACCTTCTGGTGAGTAGCGGACGTTGATGATGCAGAAAAGCACAGTAAAAATTGGTCGGGAATGGTGTCCACAAAGATCACAGCCTCTGTAATGCCTTCTTTCTTTCTACATATACAATCCACCCGTTTTTTAATACCCTCCCGCCAGCCGATGCCTTTGGACAGTTTACGGAACTTGTCAAGCAAGAAGTACAAAACAGAGTCCTGTGGAAACAAAGAACAGTAAAGGATGCCTTTTAAAATCAGTGGGTGATTCCCCAAGTGCCCTCCTTGATGATGGATCTGCTTTCATTCATGGAAATGGGCTACAGAGGGGAAGGGCAGGGAAGAATCCCCCTTCTTTCCTTTAGCCTCTGCTGCCAGTGGTTTCCAACGTGGGGCCCACACCCCACAAGGGGACTTCAACTCCCAGAAGCCTAAGTCAGTACATTGGCTGATCAGTGCTTTGGGGAATTGACTTAGGCTTCTGGGAATTGAAGTCTACAGGGTATGGCGTAGAATTGATTGTTGGTTGGTAACTGGAGTGTGTGTGTCCATCTGTCCGTCCGTCCTGTGTCCTTGGCCTTCTCCTTGTTCCTCCCTTCTTCCCCCACCCACTTTCTGTACGGTCTGGATCAGATGAGAAAGTAGGTTGTGACTAATGCCAGCATTTCTCCGTCCTCTCTTTTCCCGACAGGCTTCTACACCAGCCCTGAGTGGCAGGGAACCCACTGCCTTACTCTCTGTGGTGGGGAAGGGTGATGCTGACCCTCCGTTCTCTCGCCACAGAACTCCCTACTCACCCCCAAAGACGGTGGAGGAGTCCTCTGAGCCTCTGTGCCCTTCTTCCTCTGGGGGTCATGGCCATCACCCACAACGCTCAGGTTTCTCCCATCTCCCACCCTCCGAAACCTCCTCTCGTCCCACCGCATTGCACCTACACAGCACTCCCTGCAGTGGCCCCCCAGATCTCAGCCCCAGGTAAGGAGGATGGAAAAGGTCTTCTAGAAAGGGAGGGGTGATGGGAGACAAGCTTCTTGACCGGTCCCACCTCTCCATAGGTTCTGTATCTGTTGTGTCCTTCTCCTGGATTTCTGAAGCATTTCACTCTGTGATTAAGTCACACACAAAAACAGACCTCTAGATACATTTATAGATATTGCTACAGATCCAGTTTTTAGAGTCTTGGCACTAACATGTAGTTGTGTGTGTTGGACAGTTTTTGCCTGCCAGCTTACAAAATGCTGCGGCTGAAGAGTAAAACTAACACAGAACTTTGGGGGCACTGTGAAGACTACCGTATATACTCGACTATAAGTCGTTCCCAAATATAAGTTGAAGTACCTAATTTGGACCTCTAAAACTAGGGAAATAGATTGACCCGAGTATAAGCTGGGGGTGGAAAATGCAGCAGCTGCTAATGAGTTTCAGTAATTAAAATACATGAAAATACGGTAAAATTAATTTATTCGGACATTTGTGTGGGTATGTTTTTGAGTTTTTACGGTAGCGTTAGTGCTTTTTAAAAATTGTATGTTTGAATTTGCACCACCGCAGTTTTTGGACCCTCAGGGTTGTTGACCTGAATATAAGTCGAGTCCCTTTTTTGGCTCTCATTTTGGGGGCTAAAAAACTAGACTTATACTCAAGTATATACAGTAAACAGTTTTACCTGACACAGGTGTCAGTGGACCCTCGCTCACTTCCTTAGATGCATCTGACAACATAGGCTGCAATTTGCACAGAAAACCTCCATGCTGAATAAAATGCTCATCTTTTGCTGTGACAAGACTACTGATGACCATCAGTTCCAGATCTGGAAATGTATGGTTTCGTAGACAATATTGGATTGAGCCCTGCTCACAGGTCCAGTCCTTCTCTTGAAGTAGTGGATCGTGTAACACCCCTCCAGGCTGTTGGCAGTTTTCCCTCCTACATTTTAGCACTTGGGTTGCTGTTGAAATAAACCAATGTGTGCAAGCTTGTCTGCTGCTCAATTGTAGCCTTCTGGAGGTGTGCGTGTGCATGTGGAATGCCATTTTTTCTATATTTATCCCATGTTTTCCTCCTTCGTTGTCTTCCACTAAAGAGTCGTAGATGGCATCGAGGATGGCTCTGGTTCTGACAAACCCATTTTTAGCTTCCGTGTTGGCCCTCCAGGTCCAGATTATACCAGCCCTTCACCTGGCACAGGTAAGCATATTATAAAGAGCACTATACAGACCAAAGAACTCTTCATACATACAGTTTTACCTCGCTTAAAGAACATAATGCGTTCAACAGGATTGCTCTTTAAGCGACTTTGCTTTTTAAGCAGAACACCATTGTAAGTGACCAATTGTGACTTCTTGGGGGGGGGGGATTGTGAACCCCGATTTATTTGTCAAGCGAGTTTTTGTTTGGTTTTATTTGTTAAGCTAAGCGAACATTCAAAGAGAATTCTGCTCTTTAAGCGAGTTACTCTTTAACCGAGGCGCTCTTTATGCGAGGTTTGACTGTATAAAGTGACGCCTCACTTCTACCCTGCCTTTTTAACCATCCAAACTGTTTCTCTGCTTACAGATAGTGGCCTGCTCACCATCCCCCCAGAGCCCACAGGTGCTGATACAATTGAGAAATTGCACCAAGCGGTAAGATCTAGCAGTTTTTAACACTCGTACATGTGGGGGTGGGGTAATAAAAAATAAATAAATATTTATTATTTATTTATTTTGCATGTTTGAAAGTTTACCATAGAGAACCTAATAATACTGTGTATAGAGAATGAGAGACATCTGTGCTAAAACCTTCCTTTCTCTCATTTGCCATTCTTAGCACACCACTGGCCTGCGTCTCATTCGTTGGCTGAAATGGTGCCGTCTGGGATAAATCTTCTCGTCCCCTCTAGAGTACTGAAGTTACTTAGCATAATTGTCTCTTAACCCGTGAGAAAGAATAGCAGGAGAACACGATGGTGCTTTTGTTCAGCTTCCCAGATACTGGCCCAGCAGAAACCTTGGGTCCGGTTTGCGAGGGATTGTGTTCCGCTCTGTGCTTTCATATTTCTTCTCCCCTATGAATATCCCTCTAAATAATGGGGGTATTTTACACAAAGGGGCTAAGTAGACAAAGCCTGAAAGGGGGGCCGTCAGTTTGTTCAAGTGTCAACCTGCTCCTTCCAATGAGAAATGAGAGACACACACAGCCCATCATTTCCATGGAAGAGATGATGTGGCTGATTCGGTCTCCCATTGCTCAAAAGCCAGTTGTATCTGACTCTAGAGTTCAGTGCTCATCTCTGTTTACACCCCAAGAGCCAGTGCTGACTGCATCTACAGACATTTCTGTGGACATGTGGCAGGCATGACGACACTGGAGTGCATGGAATGCTGTTTACCTTCTTGCCGACGTGGCATCTATTTATCTACTTGCAATTTCTTGCTTTCGAACTGCTAGATTAACAGGAGCTGGGATGTAGACGGGAGCTCATTCCGTCATGCAGTACTCAGGGCTCGAACTGTTGACCTGCCGACCTTTCAGACAGCGTCTTAACCACTTGAGCCACTGCAGTCCCTAGACCTGCTATGGTTAGGGCTAGTGTTGAGGTGACGATGTGGGTTATGCCCTTGTCTTGATGCCACAGAGCCAAGGAAGTAATGACAACTGCTGGGGCAGCTCAGTGGTTAAGAAGCTCACGTTATTCGCTGGAAGGCTGGCAAGTCGGCAGTTCAAGACCCGGGTACTGCATAATGGATTGGGCGCCCGTCTCTGTCCGAGCTCTTGCGGACATGAAAAGAGCCTCACTTGGGCATTCCCTGAGTGGAGTTTTTTCTGCAAAAATCCTTTCAACCCAGAATAATTTCTGACGCTAAATTATTGTTAACGATGGCTGCTGCTACTAATCGCGTTCCTTCCCGTGATTACCCCCAGGTGGATGAGCTCTCTGGACAAGTCCAGCAAATGCGGGAAGGCCTCCATTCCCTGCGCCAGGCCGTCCACCTGTTCCTCCTCAACCAGGCCCCAGCCCAACCCCGCGCTGACCCTCCGTCCTATGGCCCCTTTCCCTTCTCGGACATCCCTGCCACTCCTCTGCTGACTCCGCTCCAAGTGGACACAGGACTCTCGCCCACCTTCTGTCCCCGCAGCACAACTCCTGCCCCCTGTCCCGACGGAGCCTGTGGTCGGGTCCAGTGGATGTGGTCCCCCTCGGGCGGGCAGAGCTCTCCTTGGCCTGGAATATTCTGGACTCCAGGGTCAGGAAAGGACACAGATGAAGATGCTGCCTCAGCCAGCAGTTATGGCTCCAAAGGCCAGGGGAGCTGTGCACGGCTGCCAAGCCAGAGTCCAAGAGAAACTTCCCCTCCCCAAGCTTGCTCCCCCACAGGCACGCCAGGCCACACGGAAGCCGAGGATTCCTGGACCCAAGCCACGCTGGAGATGCTGCTGATGGGCACGAGGGAGAATAGACCGACAGACAGCGCCCCCAGTTGGCCAGAAGAGGAAGGGACAGGCTTATGAATCTCTCTTGAACTTTCTGCTAGCATCAGGACGCCAATCTCTGGGATTGCTCAGGTCTGGAAACTTAGAAAAGAGAAATCCCTTGTCATCTAGTACAAGGGGCTCTTCCATTCTGGAGGAGAAGCCAACAGAGGAAAAGGAAAAGAGCTGGAAAGTCCAGGCGCAGCAGCTGTCGCCATAAGGAGAGAAGGAAAGGACTGTAAGACAGCCTTGGGTGTTCTCTGAAGAATTCCAGGACAAACAGGTTTTCTAGGCAAAAGCAGCCACACGGGAGCTGCTGCTGCAATTGCAGCTGTTGTCACAAGCTAGACCCACCCTGTCTGGAATAGCACGTGGGTTAGGAAACAGGCCGATTTCACCCTCTAAATGACTAAGAAATGTAGACACCCCTCTTACCAAGAACCTCTGGTGGTTAGGCATGGGCTATGGAAGCACAGGGTGAGCTGCACGGCATTCCTCTGGTGGGAGGGCAGGACAAAGTTCCCCCTGCAATGTTGGGGTTGCACAAAGGTGGGTCTCCTTTGTATACATTAAAGGATGTATTTTGGACGCTGACCTCTTGGTTTCCAACAAAATCTATGCCCAGAGTTCATTGGCTTTACTACAAAGCAGGGCCAAGAGAGGATTGCTCAAGTTCACTAAACCAGGGGTGCCCAAACTATGGCCCACAGGCTGGATCCGGGCCCCGATGCCAATTCATCCAACCCATACCACCCTCGCACACGGACTGTAGCTTGGGCACCCCTGGTTTAAACAGAGAAATGACAGCTTAAAATCTAGCTCATCCTGTGGCAAAACAGGTTGCATGGCGTCTTTTACTTCCTTTTCCGGTGGGAGGAACCACATGACCAGCCCATGGCGTGAAAAGTTTGGGCACCCCTGCACTAAAATGAAGACCAAAGTTTTTCACAACTCGGACAAGCCAGTGCTTCATACTCCTGTCCCAATTCATTTCCAGACCTGAATTGATGAATATAGGCCTTTGCTTCAAAGAAATAATGCAGGCTATAACTCCACAACAAAGACTGTATTTGACATGGGTTGAAAATTGATCTTTTATAGAAACAGGGTAACAACACATCACTCCAGAAGAGACGAGTAACTATTTTAACAGTTCGCTTGAGACTGACTCTCCCTGTTTCATCTCCCTTAAAAAGACAGTATCTCTCTTTCTCTCTAAGCCAGGGAGGCCCAAACTATGGCCCCCTGTACCACATGATGGCTCACGGCCCAAAAAATTTGGGCACTCCTGCTCTAAGCAAATCAAGCACAACAACAGAGCCAGTAGAAGCAGTCAAGCTTCTGTCTGTACCTCTTGGGACGCTGCTGCTGCTGGTTGAATGGCTCCTTCCTCCTCAAGGAAAAGGCCACTGAGAAGTTTCGATCCCGGCTCAAGGGAGGCCAGGCTATGCAAAGCAATGTGAGCAGCAGTTTGAACATATTGGTCCTTGCTGCAGAGGGAGGGACTGGGGCAGAGAAACCCAGCCACAGGTCCACTGATGCCTTGGGTAGGATCCAAATCTCAAGGCTGGCTGATTTTGGCCGCTTCTGCCTTGATGAGCGCAATCAGGTCTTGGTTGATAAGGAACACAAAGCGCAAGCTAGCAATCTGGAGGAGGAGGAGGAGGAGGAGAGATAAGTCAAATTAGAAGATGGGAGAAAACCCAATGTTTCCAATACCCTGGGCTCAAGCCACCCTTGGTGCATAATCCACCCTGAGAGGCCTAACTTCTGTTGAAGGCAGGGGTTCCTGACCTGTGGGCCAGATCCGGCCTGTGGCCCCCCAGCCCTCCATGGGCAATTGCTCTGTTTGCTTTATTTCCAGCAAATGCGATAGCTGCAAATAAAGCAAAGGGAGGCTTCCTCTTTGAATCTGCCTTACTGTGAAGTAGATGAAGGACATTTGCCTCATGAAAGGGAGAAGAGACAGAAGTTACCAATTGGGGTGGGGTGGGTATGCCTGATTTGGCTGTGGGCAGGCTGTCAATAAGAGTTGTTGTTTTTTTAATTAATGTGGAACTGTGCATCTGCACTTCCTTTATATATTTACTTCCTGTGCCCTTCCATGGAGCCAGAGAAGGGTTTAATTTGCAAATGTCCTGAAGTGGCTCATTATATTGGCAAACTGAAGTGAGACTGGCGAGGTTGGATTAGGGTTGCTTGAGGTCTGTATTCCAATTTGGATGAGAAGGTCACACTAAATAGCTCACCAGATCTCCTAGTGAACCTGTTTAGCCTGCTCTAGTCCATTCCAAAGAAACCATTCTAGAGCAGGGATTCCCAAACTTCTTAGGACCATGATCCACCTCAGCAGCTCTAAAATTCTGATGCCACACACCCCACACTCACATATAATTCTTCTTATTCAAAAAGTGAACTATTCATGTGGAGGAAGCCTAAAAGGCTGTTAACTTGGTCTAACTCATTTTCGAATTGCCTCCCTTCAAAATCAAGTTGCCCTTGTGGGGCGTGTGCCCCCACACTGGAAACCACAGAGCTAGGCAAACCCACAGCTTATGGGCCAGACACTTTTCAGCACCAAACGAAGCCCTCACCTCAACCACAGAGTTGTTGCTAAGCTTCCATTTGCTGCCACAAAGCACAGGGCGCCCGTCAACGTAAATAGGCCGCCGGCCTTCGTTGGCTAAGAAAAAGTCACCGTTGTTCTTCAGTTTGATGACTCCTGTGTAGAGGCACACATGCGGAGAGGGGAGGAGAAACGGGACTTTGTCATAAAGGAGTAGAAAACACAACCCTAATTTCTTGCTGAAAAGGCCACCTAAGTTCAGGCTCCAGCTGCCGTATACACTTCAGGTTCGACATCGTTTTCATTAACCAAAAATCTCTCGTTAGTTATTTTCCAAGGAGATGAGTTTTTAAAGTGCATAACGAGAAACATATCACTGAATTTAGGATTTTTAAAACTATGTTGTTTCTATAACACGACGTAACATAGGAAATGACCTGAAGTTTACACAACTCCATGCCTTCAATGCTTCATGGGGAAGATACCAACTGCGCAGCATCTGTCCTGTCTTCAAATCCTAAAGACTGTTTGTCCTTCCAGCAAAAACACCTCTAGAAGCTTTATAATATGAACTAATCACTACATCAAAAATGATGGTGAGAAATTAGAACGCTCATATTTGGCAGCTCGGCTCACTGCAGACTCTCAGGGAACAGACTCTCTCTCAACCCCGACCCCTGTCATCAACTCTCAAATCACCCCCTTTCATCAGCAGGTCAATACCAGCAATCCACAGACCGTGGCCCCTTGTCCATTACCTTGTTTACGGGATATCTTCCAGGCTGGCCCTTCCAGTGCTAAATCCACATCAATCTGATTATCTTTGGTAGCTCTGCCAAGTGTAATCTGAAAGAGGAAATAAACAAAGAGATGGCACAAAGTGATGGGAGAAGACAATAAGGTTCAGTAAAGGACAGAGGACAGAAGACATTTATAGCTAAACTAACAAACCTGTTGTGAAAAGTCCAGGAACTCAGGATATTTAAAATCTGCACTAAATGCCACATGTCATACAATCAATGCTACAGGACATGAGAAGCATTGAGTAAATAGTCATTATTCCATCTTCGGTTAAATCTGTTCTCTAGAGATAATTTTGTTTTTCAGAAACGTGAACCCATGACACTCTGAAGATACTCTGCTCATCAAGAAGATTAGAATTCTCCAAATGTTGAGAACACAGAGCAATCAATTCCTAGTGTTTAAAAGTCTTGGGATTTATGTTGGGTCTATGTATATTTTATTTTGCAAAAAAGTTTATAATCTGTTCCTGAACATGGGTACTGAGTCTGTTATTAACAGAGCGCGTGGCATGTTCTTAGAAGGGGAGGTTCAGAATGGCCTCGCCCTCTGGAGATGAGCAAAAGATTGGACTCACCTCCCGGGAGCGCATGAGGTACCTCACCATCCTTCCACGCAGCACAGCCAATGTCTGGTTATCAAAGTCAGGGGAGCTCATCCCTGGGAGAAGGAAAGAGAGCATTAGGTTAGAGGGCATGAGATCTGGGGGTTCAATCAGGGGTGCAACTCCCCCCAAATTTAAAAGAACAAAACTCCAGGGAAAAATGTAGACGAATATGTGGCTAGACATCCACTACTAGTCCCTCTGCCTGTTTTGGATTTACACTCAAACTACAACTTCCAGGGGTTTCTAAGACAAAGAAAAATTGTCTGGGCATTATTCCCACCCACTCCCAGTAGAAGCTTCAAAAAGCCCTCGGAGAATGCAGACTGCAGCCTACATTATGCCCACCCCTGGACCAGACTGATAGGGTCATTGGGGGAAAAAAGACAGAGGGGTTTTTTTGGAGAGGAGGGGGAGTCTGTTAGCACCACCAAACTGGGCCCTACTGTTAAGTCTCGAACCCTTGTAAACCTGGCTTGGACACTCCCCTTGTAGGAATCTTTGGCATCCTTCTCTCACCTGTTATACTGTCTACCAGGACTTGCCATTTGTGCAGCTCCTGCTCCAGCTGCCGGATTTCCCGCTTCTGTCTTCGGTCTGCCACAGTGAGCTCTGTGAACAGAAAGGCAATAAAGCACCATGGAATCTATGAGCAGGAAACGCAAAGCGTATTAAGAGTGGCAAGCTTCCCTGGCCTGATGTCGGACTTTGACTCTACTCACTCTCAAAGAGCAGAGCCCTAAAAATCTCTGAAGACCACTCAGTTGGGGAAGGGGGTAACAGCCAAGGAGAAGCCTAACTAGTGCTGGCTGGTAGTGCCATATCTCATGACGGCAAAAAGTGAGCAAACCCATAGCCGGAAAGCAGCTTTTCCCAATTTGCCTCTCATTTCTTAGCTGGTGTGGCCAAAATGGGAAAGATCCAGCCATGAGGGCTAATTTTTATTTTACATGTTTTTAATAGCTAAAAAATAATTTACGCAAGTTACACTGATTGATTTTCTGTAGTTTCTTCACTCTCTACGTTAGTGTATCATTTGTAAGAGTTTTGACAAGATTGATAAGATTAGGCAAAGTTCAAAACAAGCAACAGAAATGTTTCTGCACTGGAAACCAGAGCTTCTCTGCTGTTTATGCAGCTGTACTCTAATTAGCTTCAAGGCTTTTCTCTTTGGTCACTGTTAAAAGTGATTTAGTTTTTTTAAAAAAAGTTTCCCCTTTTAATTAATCAGGTAAAATGCCAGGTATTTGGCTTAATGGTCTTCTAAGGCGTGATAACCAAGCTGAGTTCTGCGAATAAGATTCCTATATTGGCCAGGCTATTATTTTAGAACTCCCATCTGAGGAAATAAACATGGAGATCAAAGACCGCTTTTTTCCTTTAATTAAGATTAATGCAAAGAAGGGATCTTTCCCCATAAAATAAAGGTGATAGCCTCTCTTTTAAAGCTATGTAAGCTTAATTAGCAGTAACCAAATTGGGGTGGGAATGTTGCAAAACTAACCAGATACTACCACAGAACTGCACAAGTGACACACAAGCCATGGTTACACCAACAATTCTGCATTGCCTTTCTACAATAAATAAATAAATAAATAAATTATATAAGTGGGTTGGGTGTCCTGACAGGCACACAAATCACTTGAGGTGGTCGCATGTAGCTTACAGGCCACACTTTGCTCATATGTGCACTAGAGGTAAGGTTTGCTGTTGTCTAGATCCACTAGGCTAGACTCCAAATGCACACCCTTCCTTCCTAGCAGTCCAGGGGGGGAGGCTAAACCCTTCCAGCTATGAAGACGTGGGGCTGTGGAAGAGAGGGCTTCTTTGTGTCCTATGCACTGCTCCACATCGCATCAAGCAGAATCCAACTCACCATGCTCCAACACCTCATCTCGTACATCTCTGTGGGGAAAAGGTTGGGAGGAGAGAGAAGGTTAAATAAACCTTGAATTACTAACTCACCACCACATGCTACTCTCATTTCTGTATAATCCTGCTCCATTCTGGGAAAAAGAAGTTTTGGATATACAGTACATTGGTACCCCGGATAACGTTATGACTTGGTTCCACAAGTCTCGTCGTTATCCGGTTTTTAACATTGTGCGATACATTGATCACACAATGTTAAAAAAAGCCCTGTTTCCCTGGAGGCTGCAGGAAGCCAGAACGTCGGGATTTGAATCCTGACATTTTGGCTTGCTGCAGCCTCCAGGAAGGTGGGTGAACTTTGGAAACAGCTTGGATCGGGTCTCCCCACCTCCTTGGACCCGGCGGGAGGGTCAGGGACCCCAAAATTGAAAAAAAAAAAGTTTTTTTTTTTACCAATTTTGGGGTCTCTGACCCCCCTGCCGGGTCCAGGGAGGTGGGGAGACCCGATCCAAGCTGTTTCTGGGCTTCCCCAACGTCCTCAGCCAGTGCAGCAAGCCAGAATGTCGGGATTCGAACCCTGACGTTTTGGCTTGCTGCACTGGCTGAGGACGTCGGGGAAGCCCAGTAACAGCTTGGATCGGGTCCCCTGCCTGCTCCAGAGAGATCAGAGGACCCGATCTACAGCTGTAGAGTGGCTGGGAAAGCTGACGAGGACTCCCTGTCGGCTTCCCTAGCCACCCACCCTTGCCTCCGCAGCTGTGGGGTGACTGGGGAAGCCGACGGGGGAGTCCCCCGTCAGCTTTCCAGCCTCCCCACCCCTGCCTCCGTAGCTGCAGGGTGGCTGGGAAGCTGAATGGAGAACCCCGTTCAGCTTTCCAGCCACCCTGCTGCGAAGAACGACTGTATCGGATAACTTTAAAAACCGCGTTATTCAATACAAGATTTTTCCGAAAATCTTGTAAAGTTATGCGGTTTTAGCGCTATCCGGTACTTGCGTTATCCGGGGTATTACTGTACTGAGATATAAGGACTGTATTAGGAACCTGGTGTGTACAATGAGGCTTTTGTGAAAAACTCTACCGACCTGCTATGCATTCAGGTGGATATCTGTGCAAGTAAGGCCAGTGCCTTTGCTTCCCCCCCCCCCCCCCCGGTTGCAGTTTGAAGACCTTGCATAATAATATCTGTGCATAACCACCATTCTCCGCCACGTGTGCAGTATGACTGGGGACGGTGGTGGAGAAGAGCTGAAAAACTGAAGAAACAAAGAGGACCAGAGTTTCAAATTGGGTTCCTCCACTGGATGGTTACTAGGTGTAGACTTTTGAGAAACACGATACTTGAGAATCCAGTCAATGGCTGAAAATACTAGGTAGGCAGAAGACAGTGTAATCTTTTGCTTCCAGGCAAAAAGTAAAGAGTGACTTCCTAGGGCAGGGGAGCCCAAACTATGGCCCGTGGGCCAGATCTAGCCCACGGGCCATAGTTTGGGCACCCCTGGTTTAAGCAGATAAAATGGCAGCCTAAAATCTATCTCATCCTGTTGCAAAACATCTATTGCAGAACAGATGGCAAGGCACGTTTTAATTCAGCGTCCAGCAGGAGTAACCATGTGACCGGCCGGCTGAACCATGTGACCGGACCACAGGCTGAAAAGTTTGGGCACCCCTGCCCTAGGGGTACCTGTACCTTTTGGCTTGGTACATTCTCAAGAGTCCTAGGAGGGAATCTTTAGTTGTCGGCTAGAGGCAAATATAGGTTATGCCATCTGCTGTCCACCTCTGTGAAAAACAAACATGATTTGGCCAATAATTTGCTTTGGGCTCAGGTTCGGGAAGCCCAAACCCAAACATCTGATCTCTCAAACATCTACTGGGCATCAACTCACACAGCTATTTTATATGCCAATCAGGAACATTAAAAAGTTTCCCAGCCACCCATAGTGTGGAAGACACTGAACTAGATGCACCATTGGTTTGCCTCGATAGAAAGCAACTCCTACTTTCCTGTTTATTTGTGTCAATTTATATCCTGTCTTTCTCTGCTTTCACACAGTCAAGGAAAATTTCAAAACAACACAGAGATAAAAATCACATCAGTGATGTTAAATAAAAACAGTGGGTAAAGGTTGCTCTTGCTCAAAAGCCAGTCGTATCAGACTCTAGTGTTAGGTGCTCATCTCTGTTTATAGTCTGTCTGCAGATATTTCTGTGGACCTGTGGCAGTCAGAACTAGACACCAGAGTGCACAAAATGCTGTTTACCTTCCCACCAAAGTGGCACCTATTTATCTACTTGCAATTTCTTGCTTTCAAACTGCTAGGTTGGCAGGAGCTGGTACAGAGACGGAAGCTCAATCTATCAAACTGCTGACCTACTGACCTTCCAGTCATCAAGTTCAGCGTCTCAACCACTAAGCCACTGCAGTCCTAAGTAAAAACAGTAGCAGCTGATAAAACTGATACTGATAAAACTGATCTAACAAACCCCACCCCTCTCCCTTTTATGGTCCCTGAAGTTGTTGTATTGAGCCTTTTAGAATAGGAATAGAGTCTGGAGTGTTCCCGTGACTCCATCGCTTTCACTTACTTCAGCTTGCTGTCATCAATCATGTCTTCAGCATCAGAGAAGTTGAGCACCTGATCCCCTTTGGGCAGGGGCTGCACTAAATGTGAAGAGAGAGGGCAAAGCACCATTTAGACGGCCGGCAAAAACTTCAGCCTCAGAAACAATGGAAGAAGAAGAAAATACAGATTTTGCCCCACCTGTTTGATCATCCAGGAGGTAATACTGCTTCATGAGCTGCCAATGTGTCTGCAGCACTTTGGCTGTGCGGGAAGGATAGAAAACCTCTGGATGTTTGTGCAGCAGGTCTTGGAAGGTATCCAGGGTGGGCTGGCTAGTCTGCAGGGGGAAAAAACCAATGAGATGGGGGTTAAAGCACACACAAAATAACCCACGGTCATTGCGGGCTGCTTCACAGCTTACTGTTCATTAGCAGGACTCGTATGCTCAGGTTAAGTGCAGCTCTATAATGGTTATGCCTCTCAAACCTGTTTTACCAGGTCTTCCTAAACTCTTTGGGTGTGAAATAAATAGTTCTTCATTGGTCTCTCTCTCTCTCTCTGTTGTGTGTGTGTGTGTGAGAGAGAGAGAGATCGCAATGTAAGAGGAACAGGCATATATATTTACACATTTCTCTATGAAGAGAAAGGCAGCCTATAAGTACAGTAAAACATCGGATAACGATTGGGTCGAATAACGCTAAAATCGCTTAACATTAGGTAATCTGGGGAGGAGAATTGGATCGAATAACGTTAAGGTCCTATGGGATGGATCGGATAACCACCGCTATAGCCTGTGCAGTTACAATGTATCTCTATGGAGCTTTAACGTTATCCGATCCATCCCATAGGATTTCAACGTGGATCGGATAACACTAAAAATCAGATAACACCAAGACTTGTGGAACCAAGTTTTAGCGTTATCTGGTGTTTTACTGTAATATAAATTTATGTGAAGAGACTTTTGCATATGTTCCAGTTGTTATCAAGCAAACCACAGGCTGTAAGAAGCAGCCTAGCCTAACAGGTCCTTCCTGCAGGCAGGAGACATGGTAGGAAATGAGCCATTCTGCACCCTGCCATGATTTAATCTGACATAGGCCGAGCTGGGGTTCAAGTGTCGATCTATGGTTCAACCAACTTACGGATCCAACTTTGCTCAAGAGCTGCTCTTCTGCTTTGCTGAACAGCACTTTGCTTTGAATAGAGGCAATGGCTTCAGGATGCAGCTGCCGCATGGCTTGGCAAGAGAGCCTGGGGGTGGGGGTGGAGAAGAAGACCAGAAAGGGGGAAAATCAGCAGCGGTGAAGAGAGCTGTAGTCTTGCCCAATGGCTTTCGGCAGCGTTTGCTCCACAATGAAACAAATCAACGAAACAAAAACCAAGACCTCCCCAAAGAACAGAATAAATGTGAAGAGGGTTATAGCTGCTTCTTTCCCCTGTAATTGCAAGACTTACTGTATAGTAAAAACCACGTTAGTAGAGGAACTGGCCTCTTCAGGGAATCCCACCAAATCGCTGTAGGCCAGTGTTTCCCAAATGCTGGTTTTTGGACTTCAATTCCCAGAAGCCTAAGTCATTTCCCGAAAGCACTGATCAGCCAGTGTACTGACTTAGGCTTCTGGGAATTGAAGTCCACTAGTGGGCTGTGTACCCCTTGTTGGGAACCACTGCTGTAGGCCAACGGAGTCTCTAAAAAGGCAGGAGTTTTTGGGTTCACTTCCCCCCCCCCCAAAAAAAAAAAAAACACCCTACAGAAAGCTCTTTGTTTTAGGGAAGGATCGCCAGTGCTAGACACCTCCAGGAGCAGCATCTTTTCTTTTTGGACTGAATCAAGTGTCTTCCCCAGGGGGCAGGTCTACAGCTACAAAGCAGGTGGGGACTGAGGTGGTGGTGGGGTAATGGCAGCCCACAGGCTGTGTGGTCACTTCCCTCCCTCCCAACCCTAATTCTAAAATTCAGATTTCAAGACAACATTCCTAAGCAAAGCTCAGGTGTGCATGCATGTTTGTATCTATACCTATGTAAGATGTGGATATTCAGAGACTGACGGATATAAAATGCTTTTTGCTCACCTTTGCTGTCAGCAATTCTAAAAGCAACTAATTGCCCAGAGAGTGCACGAAGCGCTACGAGGCGGTATACAAGTGTAACGGCTATTGCTATTAGTACTAACACTTGGATCTGCAATGCTATTTTTTAATCAAGACATCCGGGACCTACTTTATACACACTATTCTTCTCTATTAACTAAACTAAACATACTCAGAAAGCTTTTTAAATTGTGTATGAAGTGGAATATTCATCAACATTATGAATAGCAAAATGGTCTGCAGTACAGTAAAACCCCGGATAATGCTAAAACTTGGTTCCACAAGTCTTGCTGTTATCTGATTTTTAGTGTCATCCGATGCATGTTAAAATCCTATGGGATGGATCAGATAACGTTAAAGCTCCATAGAGATACATTGTAACTGCACAGGCTTTAGCGGTTGTTATCCGATCCATCCCATAGGACCTTAACGTTATTCGATCCAAGTTTCCACCCTGGATTACTTAACGTTATGCAATTTTAGTGTTATCCGAGGTAAACGTTATCCGAGGTATTACTGTATATTAATTTGTGCTATAATAATTACCCTGGGTTGAAAGGATTTTTTCTGGAGAAACTCTGCTCAGAGAACGCCTAAATGAGGCTCCTTTCATGTCCCCAAGCACAGCTCTTGGGTATTGAAACCCAACCTTCCAGTCTCCAGCTCAGCATCTTAACCACGAAAGCACCAGGGGATCTGCTTAATTTGTGCTTAAACTGGGTTTCTTCATTGGGTCTGCATAAATTGAGATTCCACACTACCATATTTCCTTTTTTCAGCTGAGGCTCTCTCTGATCAACAGTGCTATCAATAAAGAGCACCCTTGTGCTCTCACTCTCTCTACATCAGTGGTTCCCAACCTTTGGTTTTTGGACTTCAATTCCCAGAAGCCTAAGTCAATTCCCCAAAGCACTGATCATTCAATGTACTGACTTAGGCTTCTGGGAACTGAAGCCCCCCCCCCCCTTGTGGGGCATGGGCCCCATGTTGGGAACCACTGCTCTACATCAAGGTACTGAGTAATTCAGGATAATCAGGCAACTTTCAGGCATGAAGGAACACCTCTAGGCAATTAACCACTTTTGATTTCCTCTCCTGCTGTGGGCTTACTTGAATCGAGAAGAAAACAGGGCAAGTCCTTCTTTCAGTAAAAAGCCATCCCAGAATGGGAACAGTCCTTCATTCCCAGAAAGTGTGTGAAAGGAAGCACCACTGCTTTCAAAACAATTTACTTCCCCATAAAAACATTAAGTGCCTCTGTTGAAGTGAAACACCTTCCAGATCCCAATAAATGCTCATTCTTCTCCTGGATTACTTCTTTGCCTTTGCAAATAAGACATCCTTCTCCCTCTGAAGAACTCTAGCCATGAGGTTTCTTCCCAGAACTGGCCTAAATCCCATACCTTTCACAACTGTGGTTCAATGATATGACTTACTTGGAGATCACAGGGTCGTAGAGCAAAGCATACCATCTTTCTTGGATTTCCCGCAGGTTAAAGCGGCAGCTGAACTTCACCCCCAAGTGCACAGAGGTCAAGTCATTGGTCTACACAAAGAAGTGGAGAGAGAAACTTGAGTTACTTATCAAAAAGGAGGAACTGCACAAACAGTTCTGGAGGAGGATGTAAGTCCTGGAGCAAATGGCATTCTTCTTTCTTAATGGACAAACCCACCAAGCACACTAAAGTCAGGTGTCCCCTACCTGGTCTATAGTGACTAGCAGCAGCTGCCAAGAATTGCAGAATGCAAAGAACCAGTGGCTCCTGTTCAACAGATCTGAGAAAGCTATCAATGTCATATGGCCAAAGAGAACAGCCTCAGGGCATGCAATATTATTACTTAATGAAAAGTCTGGAAGTGTGTTTGAGAATCTCATGGAGGCCCTTCCGGATTTCTTGAGGATAGAATGGTATCTAAGTAATGCAAACACAGCTTCTCACTTAGCAAGGATCTTGGGGTACACAGAAAGAGCCTCCTTGTAGATTGAGATAGTTTTCAACCACAATCAGGAATACACCGGACAACGGCAACCTTGTTGTGCCAGCTAATCTTTCTCACACTAGGTCAGGCAAAATGAACTACGGAACAAAAACACACCAAAAGGTAGCTTCGTTTCGGCAGTTTAAAGTCTGACCTAGAAATGAAAGAAGAACAAGGCTCTTGACCGAAAACGTGTCAACTGATCTGTATTCTTCGCCTGGCCTCAGTCTGTTACCTGGAGCACAGCATTGATCAACAGGAGATCGTCAGTGGGTTTCCAGCGGCCCAAATCCTTGGTGACCTGCAAGGGCTGCTTGCTCTTCTTCATCCGCTTGGCAAGACTGGGGTTTGGAGCTGGGCTTGGAGCAACAGGGGCAGAGATGGACTTGGAGACCTGAGGAGACACAGAGGTGGGATTAGAGCAGGGATCTGCAAACTTGGCTCTCCAGGTGTTCTTGGACTTCAATTACCAGAAGCCCGAGTCAGTAGGCATGCTGATCAGAACTTCTGGGAATCGAAGTCCAAGAACATCTGGAGAGCCAAGTTTGCTGATCCCTGGATTAGAGGATGTTGCAGTGGGACCTCACTCACAAAGTTTCCCCAGACTCATCTCACAACAAGTTTATGAAGAGCAACTCCCCACCCCAAAACAAGGCGGGAGAGATATCTGAGAGAGGTCTTAACACCTGAAATTTTTAGATCAGTGGTTCTCAACTGGTGGTAAGGGTTAAGACAAATAGGAGACAGAAACAGGATAGATGGGACAAAACGTTTTCACAGATTTATTCCAAATAATGCTAACTTGTGTTTTTAATTGTATTTATGTTTAGTAGTAGTAGTAGCTACTACCTAGTAACATAATTATAATGTTCAGCTATTGATAGTATCATTATTTTTATTCATTTGTGTTTTTGTGTTTCCTCTCAACAATATTAATTACATTTTGAGATCCTTAACATTTACCATCTATCCTGTTGGAAACAAAATTGTTTAAGAGCTAGAGCGGGGGTTCCCAACCCTCTGGCCTGCAGGCATGATCCAGCCTGTGTATATCATTAATCCAGCACACAGTGGCCACCCAGGTGCCTCTGGGCCCACACCACCACCAGAAATCGTGATACATCACTTACCGCAGTGGGAGAAATCGTGACATTTTTCCAGGGTTTTGGACAGGCTCGGTCACTTCTAAGGGTGGCAGGAAGATTTCTGGAGCATGTTTGCTCCGGTTTGAGATTTTTCCAGTGCTTCTTAGCTGCACTTTGGCTGCTGGACCGTGACCGTGGGTGACGTCCAGTGCCAAGCACAGCTTGCATCGGTGCCTGGGATCCCAGCATGGAAGTCAGCCCACAGTCACACTTTGGTTGCTGAAGCTCAGCCAAGAAGTGACAGAAAAATCCCAAACCTGAGCGAACATGCTCTAAAAAGCCTCCCACCGCCCTGGGAAGCAACAGAGCCTGTCCAAGAATCCACTAAAAAGGCACAATTCCCACCGCCACTAGCTATGACGACAAAAATGCAAGTAGTGGGCACAGCCACACCTCTGGCCCCCCCAGCTGAGCGCAGTGGCAGGAACTGCCCCCTGGTGAGAAAATGTTGGGAACCCCTGAACTAGACTGAGGAAAAGTTGAGAACCAGTCCTCCAGACTGTCTGGCAACAGATCTATCATGTTAGCTCTCATTCAACAAGGGAGGCATCACTCAACTCACCTTCTTCTTCTCACTGGAAGAGGGCTCACTGCCAGAGCAGCGCCCAGGCTCCACCCCAGCAGGGCCCTTGGCCCGGCTGGATGATTTGGCAAGGCTGCTCTCTACGAGCTCATCATCAAACTTCTTCCGCTTGATGAACCTAGAAAGGGAAAGATCCATGTTGTCATACTCTATTGCCACAGCCTATAACTTCCAATGCCCTCAGCACCGTTACTACCAACAGTATAATGCAATATCAGTGACTCCTTGGAGGCTGAGACTGTGAAGGGATTTATAATGTATACCTTTTCATTTAACAGTTTGTTCAAATAGGTTGCAAGATATTTAAAAAATAATCAGATCCCAAATCCCAGTGGACAAACTGGGGTCTAAAACACCCCACTGGCACTGCATTTATTTTTAAAAGTCACAGTACTTTGGGTGGTTTTTTTCCTGCACTTCTCGGTTATGCTGATTTAGCAGAGGCATTTAGAACATATTTCAATACTGTCCTCTCCAGTGGGAAAGGCCAAAAGATGCTGTTCTGATTAATAAAAAGTACCATTTTAAAATGCTACTTCTAGGCGTTAAACTCAAGGAAATTACAAATGTACTTGCCAAGGGCAGGCATATTTTATCCTCCACAATGAATATGTGGTATGCTCAGAAGAAAGAAGTGGGAAATCTTAGGCATTAAGAGAGACTTTAGAGACATTTCAGATAATTCCTACACCTTCCAAGCATTTTAAAACACACTGATGAAATTTCACACATACCTGAAGTAGGAGGAGACAGTGAGTAACCCTAGGGCTTAGGCAAAGTGCAGGCAGAATGTATGGACAGCAAGTTAAATTAGTGAACCTTGTTGCCAACCAATTCACCCAATTAATATAAAGTGAAAAGAGGGAAAGGCATTCAGCCATTGTGCTGGATATTCTAAAACAACCATTTAAGACACATTTTATGTACAGTGGGTTTTCACAGGCAAGTATCCCTCTACATCTGAGAACCAAACAAAACTCATCATCCAACTTTTTGGCTTCTCAGCCCCAGAAGAAAAGGATAAGCAAGTAGGGTGATAAATATGTAACTCAGTTGCTCCCAGTCTCACATCTCTCGATGAGAGACACCAGAGCCAGAATCTCACTGGAAGAAACTGAGAATGGAAGGCAACTGCATAAGCTGTTTACTCCCTCTGTTGAATGTTCACCACAGAACTGATGTTGTGGGCTGCGCAATGGACAAAGGGAGGAACCACTTGCACAATTCCCTCTCCACTTTTAGTTTCTCCCAACAAGATTCGTGCCCAGCTGCCTCTCTGGGGATACACTCCAGACTGTACAGAATATGGTACCTAGAAGAACTGCGCCGTTTTGGAATAGCACCAGAAACTTGCGATGAGCTCCTTTTTTGTCCAGCCAGAGACTCTTCGTCTTCAGAGCGGCTTGCTGTGCCTGACGCCATCAGTCTGAAATCCAACACGTCTGCCATGGAAAGAACAACACCAGAATCAAGGCTTGGCACAAGTTCAGTCCTGATTCAATCCCAGGCTGGACTAATTTCAGATACGTAATAATGCTGAACACTGCAAAAGAAAAAGTAAGCATGCATCAGTTTCAGGCCCTCCCATATCTAGGTATGAAATTCAGAGACCTTTCAGAAGAACTGACTTCCGTTTATGCTCTCTAACTAAATAAGTACAGTAATTGGTTCATCTTTAAACAACAGAGACAATTTTAATCACTTTATATTCGCACACAGTGTTGTACAAAGACAAGTTACCTTTCCTGAGGGAGTTAAGACAACTGTTCCAAAGTAAAGACATTTTATACACCGAAACAATTAGGTTGTAAATACGACTGAAATCAATACATACCTAAAGCAAAGCTCTCACAACACAATGGCTCTGACAGATTTTCTAGTACAGTACTGTGCAATTGTATATATTTTTCAGACACAGAAGATGGAGGACTCTGAGGCAAGTGATGAGATGGAAGTTTTAATCCTCAGAACCCTTGAAGTAAAAGCGGAGGAGGGATTACTGCTTTCTACCAATTGTAATCAGTGTTCAGTATCTAAAATCCTGTGTGCAACTATGCTGGAAAAGGTTGATATCATCAGCTATGGCAATTTTTGGAAATAAAATTTTCCCCTTTCCCCTACCAGAGTCCCAAGTATCCTTTGGAATTCCCTTCATTGTGCACAGAAGCTATTGGTTACAGGAAAGGGGGAGGGGGTTGGGGTTCATTAATTTTAAAAAAAATTGCTACTGCCTGTAAATTTATGCTGTCAGCAGTAATTCTGAGAAATTAAAGACTCACGGCCGCCTTGTGATTTCCCCAGAATAAAGATGATTTCACAAGAGCTTGCAAGGAGAGGTAGAGAGTGGGATTCTGTTATTTCTAACATTTTATGTCCATAATATTTTTAACTGTTTGTGCTGGATGCCAAAATTGCTTGCTCTGGGTCTATTGTAATCAGTCATATTAAAAACCAGTAAAAGATCAAGGAGGAATAATTACAGAGTTACAAAGCCCTCTCTTTTCTCCAGGAAATATGCCATCTATACAGTAGCCTATGCTGCTTCAGAGCTGGAATCAGGACTGAAACTAAATTGTAGGATAACGGAGTTGGAAGAAAAATATAATATAGTATCCTCAAGTCCAACCCTTGAGGCAGGAAGCTGTTACTTTGTGACAGACCAGATTATGTATGAAAGGTAAAGATCTCCCTTGCTCAAAAGCCAGTTGTATCCACCTCTAGAGTTTGGTGCTCATCTCTGCTTATAGCCAAAGAGTCACTGCTGTCTGCATCTGCAGATGTTTCCACGGTCATATGTCAGGCATGACTAGACACCAGAGTGCATGTAACGCTGTTGGTAACTTTCTCACTACAGGAGTACCTATTTATCTACTTGCAATTTATTACTTTCGAACTGCTAGGTGGGCTGGAGCTGGGATAGAGATGGGAGCTCACTCCGTCATGCAGCACTTGGGTCTCGAACTCTTAACCTGCCGACCTTCCAGTCATCAAGTTCAGCATCTTAATCACTAAGTCACCACAATCCTTGTGATTATGCATGTACCTATCCCAATACGCTCTAGACCCAGTTGTTTTCTTGAACTACAGAATGAATCAGCCAAAAGGTGCCTTCAGTGTAGCAGTTTCATGTCTAGCCTAGATACAGAAGAACAAAAAGTTGTTCTCTTATATCCTAGATACAGGAAAAGTCGTTCCCATTGGATCTGAAGTTAGAGACGTTAAGGACCTCCTGTGTGCGAGGTATGAGTTCCAGCTGTTCCTCTAGGCCAGTGGTCTGCAAATGTGGCTCTCCAGGTGTTTTGGACTTCAATTCCCAGAAGCCCAAGTCAGCACTACTGTTGATCGAGGCTTCTGGGAATTGAAGTCCAAAACACCTGGAGAGCCACTATTTGCAGACCAAGGCTCTAGGCCCTTGGTCTGCAAATGTGGCTCTCCAGATGTTCTTGGACTTCAATTCCCAGAAGCCCCAATCAGCAGGAGTGCTGACTTGGGCTCCTGGTAATTCAAGTCCAAGAAAAATCTGGAGAGCCACATTTGCAGACCACTGCTCTAGGCCAGTGGTCCCCAATGTGGGATCCACACCCCACAGGGGGACCACAATTCCCAGAAGCCTGAGTCAGTACACTGGCTGATCAGTGCGTTGGGGAACTGACTTAAGCTTCTGGGAACTGAAGTCCAAAAACCAAAGGTTGGGAAACACTGCTCTAGGAATTATACAGCAAAAATCTGCCTCCTATAAGAGGACATACAAGGACACAGGGCTCAGGCATTCTGTTAACCCCAAACAGAGGACCTTTGAGCCAGGCAGTTCTGATTGTGCCAAATAAGATTCTCCCAAAATGGCCCCACAATCGCTTGTCCAGCATGGAAGGAGGCACAAAAACCTCAAGAGACTTAAAATGAGCCCAGGATTCAAGGGTCCCCCTTAAGCAAGGCCTTACTTGCCTCATGCCAAAACCAAATGAGCCAATAAGACAGCAGCTGGAATGGCAGGTGTCACCTGAAGAAAGACCTGGGTTCAAATCTCCACTTGCTCAACCCCCCCCCCCCACACACACACACACCTGGGCCCGTGACTATAGCTTCTCACCTATTTCACAGGCTTTCTCTAAGAGCGAGGAACCTCCCATGGGCTTGTCCTGCTCCTCTCAGAAAGGCAAGGAAACCAATGGGCCCAACGAGCCCAAGCCATTCGAAAAAGGAGGACCTCCCATAGCTCAGCCCGCGCATGCGCACCAACCCGAGGTGTCACCCTTAACATGCCACCCAGCAGCGGTGGGTAAGGAAAGAACGGGCGCGTCCTGCTGCGCATGCGCCTTCTGCCCCTCCCGCCGTCCCGCTGGGCAAGAATAAAAGGGGCCTCCTCTTTCTCAAGCGCTTTGAAGGCCTGTAGGGCCACAGGCTTACCATCCCCGACCGTTACGACAACTCATTTCCCTTTCCAGCGTCCATCTTGGAAACAGAGAATAGAGAATCACTTCCGGAAGGACGAGGTGTAAAAGAGGCTGCAGAAACAACCACTTCCTGTTTGTCACGACGAAGTCTAGGTGAAGTCAAGAGACATACGGGCATTCTTCCTTCATAGATGGGTGTGGCGGCCATCTTGGTTGCGGGCAGAGCGTCGCTCACGGAGGAATTGACCCGCGGGGTAGATAATGATCAGTGCTTTGTCGACCAGTCACTATGGCAACGCAGCCAAGCATTAGCAGTTACACTTATTATATACTGCGGTGGCTCAAGTGGCTATGACGCTGACTGGAAGACGGTAGGTTAGCAGTTCGATACCCGGGTACTGCACGACGGAATGCGCTCCCGTCTCTGCCCCAGTTCCTGTCAACCTAGCAGTTCGAAAGCAAGAAATTGCAAGTAGATAAATAGGGACCACTTCGGTGGGAAGGTAAACAGCGTTCCGTGCACTCCGGTGTTGAGGCATTCCTGCCACATGCCCACGGAAACGTCTGCAGACGCAGACAGCGCTTTGTTATAAACAGAGATGAGCACTGAACCCTAGAGTCGGATACGACTGGTTTTCGAGCAAGGCCAATCGTTACCTTGCTACTACCCCATAGTGCTTAGTGTACTCCAGGCGGTTCACAAGTTAATTAGCATTTCCCCCCAACGTGCTGGGGACTCATTTTACCCACATTGGAAGGATGCAAAAGCTGAGTTAATCTTGGTTGCCGTCAGGATCGAACTCACAACGTTTTGGCTGCAGTTCAGCACTTTAACCACTGCACCACCAAGGTTCATAATGCAGGATTACTATGTAGTTTTATTGTTGACATTTTTGAAGCTGTAGCTGTGTTAGTCTGTGCAAGCATATCAAGGAGTTAACAAAACAAAAAAGTTGTGGCAACTTAAAGACTTAAACAGCTGTATTTTAATGTTAGCTTTCGTGGATCTTCATCAGACATGAGATTGAGACTTCATTGTAGTATCACAGTTTTGGAATGGAGTATCACAATTTTGGAATTTGGCAGTGATATAAATTTAAATAAATAAATAAATAATGTAACTAGGGGACATCAGGAGAGAGACTTGTCTTTGAAGAAATGATGTATGACCACCCTGGGATGTATGGATGGGCAAAATAATTGAGAGTTAGTACTATGGGGTATAACTTTATGCAGGAAGCATCATTTAGACTTTTAACTCAGGCATGGAAATATCTTGGGGTAGCTTTCATTACTGCATATCAACAACAATAGGTTTTTTTAGATGTGCTCAACATAATGCCAGAAGGTAAGGTAGTGGTTATTGCTGGTTGCATTGACTGCTACATATGTGGGATAATGGTCTGTAGAGGACAGACCCCTGTATAAGATGAATCTTGGATTGAGTGCTCTCCCTCCTTGGATTGTTAATAATAGAAGATAATAAATTCCTGAAGAGCCCCTGGAGTAGAATAAAAAGTGATAGCAAATAAATTTGATAGTAAGGCAGTAAGATTTTCTTTGGCAGAAAATGTGTGGAAATTTCTAAGAACCAGCTAGTGACTAGCTGAGGGACGGAGTGCCTAAATGTAAGACCAGCATGCTCAAGTGGTGGCTACTGGCAGACAACAACACACTGTGTGAATGTTGAGAGATACAGAATCTGACATTTACTGGCCTGCCAATTTCTGCCAGAAACATGCACTGATGAGGACCCAAGTTTGGACAATGACAAAGCTAAGAAGGTGCAGTACTGTAAGTCCCATATTGTAGCTGAGCAACTAATGAAGAATTTACTGTACACCTTACTGCAAAGAGCATCACACCATGCTGAATATACCCAGCTGCCTTATGCACTAGCCTACTTGAATTTGAGTAAACCTGATTTAATGCCAAACTTTCAGCCTACAAAAACAGAATGTCAGGCAGGTGATAGACCATAATGTGTTGTTAATAGGCTGCATTTAATTTGGGTCTCAAATTATTCAAGCCTATTTTACTGGGTCAATACATAATTTTTATAAAATTGGAAGTGAGATTTCAAAGCAAACAGACTTACTCAAGTACAAATATGAAAAGGCACCTTATCTGTTTTTCATATCATGTAGTGGTATTGATGTAGTAAACGTAAGGTGTAACTAGATGGCCAAATTATCCCATCCCAATTTGAGCTGGATCATGCTAAATATGATTGCTTTGAAGTGTGGTGTACTATTTGTGGTGATCTGTGTATCCACATGTAAAAGATCATACCATACCCAAGGAGCCCAGTTTCTTTCTCTTTGAAGGAAGAAGGACTTCTTTCTCTTTGAAGGAAAAGCTTCTCATTTCTCAAGATCAGTAAGCAATATAGGCAAAGCACTGAGGAGGAATTCACATAACAAATCTGGAGAGATCATTACTCTTTCACATTGTCCTCATAACTAATGGATCAACCAGGTTGTTACAGTGGTCGGTGTCAGGCTTGTTGATAACAGTCTCTATGCCTCTGTGAAGAGACTAACCAACTGATCATTGTTGCCTTTTACCAAGATGAGGAACTGCAATCTAAGGCCTGCATTAGGTCCATGCAAGGAAGCATACTAGAGAAGCTATGCCTGCGGTAGGCAGCCCAGCTTGTTGCATATATGTGATCCTTGTGTATACTTTACAGTCAAACCTCGCATAAAGAGTGCCTCGCTTAAAGAGTAACTCGCTTAAAGAGCAGAATTTTCTCTGAATGTTCGCTTCGCTTAACAAATAAAACCATCCAAAAACTCGCTTAACAAATAAATTAGGATTCGCAATCCCCCCCACAATTGGTCACTTACAATGGTGTTTCGCTTAAAGAGCAAACTTGCTTAAAGAGCAATCCTGTGGAACGCATTATGCTCTTTAAGCGAGGTACAACTGTATTTGAAAACACACTATACACAGACATAACAAGTGCCAAAGACCCACGAACTCGTTATATTCTGACCTGAACTATTTAGCAGCTCATTGGAACTGCCCCCTCATAGTGTTGCCTTACCATTCTAGACATGTGGATCTAGAAATACGTTTGATGGAGTTGAGTGCAACTTGGTCTCAGTTAAATAAGCTACAGCAGGGGTGGCCGACCTTTTTATGGTGCGGGCCTGACCATGCCCCCCAGACAGCTGAGCAAGCCAGATCATTCCCCTGGGAACAGGTGCATTTGTGACGCTGTGGGTGTATTTACACATGCACAGGTGCATTTTACGGCTGACATAAATGAGTCCACTTCCGGGTGTGGTGGCAGCAGGAGGCCACATGAAATGGTGCCATGGGCAGGGGCTGGCCCATGAGCCATAGGTTGGGAATCACTGGGTTACAGGTTTACAGCCTAAAATGCCTTACACATAGAATGAAAGCAAAATAGATATTTTTGAGTGTGTGACTCCTGGCTGAACTGCCTTTTTGAATGTCTAGATGTTGCTGACTTCATGAATGTGGGGTTGTCTGTATGTTGCTGTCACTCAGTTCTAATCATACTTCTTTAGAGCTTCCTCTAGGCTTGCATTCAACTTCCCTCAGTTCCCACTTGTTTCATTAAAACATTATTCAAGTGTTCTTCTAGGATAGTTCCCCCAAGTTTTTAAACAACTCTACAAAGTAAAACTATGGAATAAGCAGAATGTTTTGCACATAAATTTACATTTTTTCTACAAAGGTATTTTGTTTGATGTAGTTGTCAGAGATATTCTGTAACAGACTTTTTAAAAACTAGTTTGCATTAGACAACTTGGCCAGTACACCCATGTTGGTAAAGACAGGATATTTTAATTTCCTTTAGAAACCAAAGAAAGAAATCTGTCTCATAATAGCCAGTATCCTATGTGGACTAAGAGTTCAAATGCATTTACAAATAGTGCAGCAAATGGGCATTAGAATTGCCTGCTTTGTATTCTTTTCCATTATTTGACTACACAATGTACAAGTCCATGTGAATCAACCTTGAATTTTCCCCTTGCTAATCCAGTTGTTGTTTTTTCTGCTGCTGGGGCTTCTACTTCTTTGGAATCAAATGCATTTGCATTGGTTGTTGCAATTTATAGTGGTTTATATATGAAATCAAGGAACTGTGGTGGCTCAAGCTGTTAAGATGCTGAACTTGATGACTGCAAGGTCGGCAGGTTGGCAGTTCAAGACCCAAGTACTGCATGATGGAATGAGCTCCCAGCTCCTGCCAACCTGGCAGTTCGAAAGCAAGAAATTGCGAGTAGATAAATAGGGACCACTTCGGTGGGAAGGTAAACAGCATTCTGCGCACTCTGGTGTCTAGGCATGCCTGCCACATGTCCACGGAAACATCTGCAGATGCAGACAGTGCTGGCTCTTTGGTTGTAAACAGAAATGAGCACTGAATCCTAGAGTTGGATACAACTGACTTTTGAGCAAGGGTGACCTTTAACTTTATATTTGAAACCATCCCATCTGGCGTTAGGGGCAGTGAGCAAACTGGCTACTGTTTTAATTCTCTTCTCTGAAAACCTGGTGCCTGGGTTTGCTTTCCTTTTTCCTTCCCTTTCTTCTTCCTCTTTTAAAAGTGCTAATCTAGAGCTAGGACAGCTAGGTAACCAAAGAACAAAAAGAGTAAAGAACTGGCCGAGAAGGAATTATCAGTCCACCTTGCTTCCAGTTTGTCAAGGTAGCTATGCTCTAAATTTATCTCTTGCAAACAAGGACAGCCAGGGCAGAGCAGTTATATCAGTGGTGGTGAACCTATGGCACGCGTGGCAGAGGTGCCACTCCGAGCCCTCTCTGTGGGCACCCATGCAGTCACCCCAGCACAGAGTTCGCCCCGCCCCTCTGCCCAGCAGCCCAATGAGAGAGCTTCCTCTCTCCCCCAGCACAGAGTTAGCTCCGCCCTTCTGCCCAGCACCCCAATGGGAGCATTTCCTTCCTCCCCTGTTGCTGTGTTGGCACTGTGTGATAAATAAGTGGGTTTTGCGTTGCAGTTTGGGCACTCGGTCTCTAAAAGGTTCATCATTACTGAGTTATATTAACAAGCTACAAACAAGTCTTGATTGTCAGTTTCTTCCCATTTTTCTGCAGATTTTGTGTGCTGAGCTGAAAAGAATAAATCCAAGGAAACGCACTATACACACACCTGATGAGAGTAGAGATGTAATGACAGTGTTGGCTGTCCCTCTTTATAGCTATATGAAGCAAAGCATATTTATTACATTTATGAAGTGTTGCTGTGTGCCTGCTGCACAGAGGAAATCTTTTAGCTTTTTCACAAAGCAAATGTGTGGTAGAACTACTAGCTGAAGGATTTTGCTGCCTTCTTGAGGAATAAGAGGGAGCTGATCAGGCAGCTGGGTATGATAGTAAGTAGATATTCTGTATCCCAACGTGAAGCACATTGAAGGTGATGCCCATGAAGAGCTCAGAACTTAAAACCAACAACTGTAAATCTTGTAGGCCTCATTATTTAATTAGTCTTACATTGTAGAATTGGGAGATTTAAACCAACAGATAATAAAGAGATGTATGCTTTGGACTAGACATTATATAGAGACCTCTGTCCCAGGAAACTGAAATTTTAACTCTTTGGAACTTGCTAGGATCCTCTTGGAAATCAGTAAGATCAAAATGGGGAGGATAGAGATAGAAGAGAGGTAAAAGGATGGCTAAGGTTTTGATGGGGTGTGTGGAATGTGCGGTTTTCAAGCATTTGTGTAGCTGACTGTAATACTGAAAACCATAATTGGGGTAGGGAAAGAAATAAAATAACAGATGACATTTTGCCCCCGCCCCACCCCGCTGCTGTATCATAGTCACCTAACATAATCTTAAACAACAATAGTTTCAATAATTGTTAAAAATTACCTCACAAATGTAAATGAAATAGGTTTGGGGACTGATTAGTTAACTAAACAGTTCACCTTTTCCTACTAACTGTACCATCCGTGATTCTACCAACCGTGATTTGATCCCAATCATTGTAAGAGGAGGAAAGGTACGCTAGTTTGCTGTTCTTAGGGCTGAAGGGGGGGGGGGGCTTTTTCCATATTTAGTAAGACAAAAGTTCATTCTGAAAGCTCTGATCAACTGCAGACAATTACAATTCGAGTAAGGTAAGAAGCTGAAGAAAGCAGTGGAAGCAGTTTTAATTAGTAAAATGCAGGCCAGTTTCGACACTTTTCACATAGGGCTTAACCCAGTGATTACCCCCAGGTAGAACAGAATTCTCACTGAGTCAAACACTTGTTCAAGTCCCACTGCTTAAATGGGTCTCTTTGAAATGGGACCGACCGTTGGATATGGGCTGGTGCATATTATGTTAACATTGGATTTTGTAAGTGAAGAATTATTGTAAAGTAGGTTGTTCTGAAATCCTTGTAATACGCATAGAAAGGGTGGTTAGAGCAGTGAAGCCATTCTAGCCGTTTGGTGGGAATCCAGTGTTTCCATAGTCACTGATTTTTGATAATTTGTTTTTTTTGGCCTGAGAATTTTTGGGTGTTATAGTTTTAAATGCTCTGCTGATGAATATACAAAGATATGATTGCGCAGCACAGCTGCCACTGCTATGTAATGATTGAGGAAAGAGCAGAATATCTGGGAAATATCCTGCTTCACTTTGTGGAGGCACAAAGGTTTACCACCCTGTTGTGACTTTGCAGTTAAATTGTCCCTTCCCTGTTAAGTTATCATGTGGCCGCACTGGACTGAATCACCCACAGGTGTTGCGTTTCCCAGTGCATGGTTATGGCTGGATAAGAGCACGACTCCTTAACAATCAAACTCTTGAAAGCTGTTTGACAGCAACTCTGAGAAACACTGTGGTGTTACTCCTTTAACAGTAGTAAGTACCTTAGTTACTAAAGCATTTTAGACCCAACCCAGCTCTTGGCTTCAGGCATCATGTCTATAATATAAGACAACATAAATTACAAAAAAAGCTAGCATAAAGAAAATGATCTTTCTCAAAAGAGGCCAGTCTCTCATCTTCTTTACCACATTGGTTTTTTTGGCTTTGAAGGAAACACGCCAAAGGAAATCTAGGTTCCTCTCGATCTGAAAGAATCAATTCCTTACAGCAAATGTTCACCCCATTTCCAGTGGAGCAAACAACCATGTGTACAAGTCCAGCTGTCCGCAACAGGCTGTGCAGGAGTTTTTCACCCCACCCCACTTTTTCAGTAGATAATTCTTTGGAGAAAATACCCAGAGGGTTCCTTCTGGTACTGGCTCAGTTTCCTGCATCAATTGCTGCTCCAGTTTAACAAGGAAAAGCAGGATACCAGGAAAAGCTCTTAGAACCCTTGGCCTTATAGGTCACCATAACCAATGGTGTAAAGCACAAGTGCCCTTGAATTCTTCCCTTCAGAAAGGGGCAGCCCAGTGTCTTCAGATTTTTCAGAAAGGAGAAGAGGCAGGTGTGTTATGGCTAGGCCAGGGCTGCCAGAGAAGGTCTCTCCATCAGTGAGAAAACCGCACAGAAGATCAAACAGGGGATGACTTTAGGCTGAGGCAGGAACCTGCCCATCGTTGTCCCCAGTCCAGTTGGTGACCCAGTCCTTCTTTGTGATGGTGCCTGTTTTCTCCTCCCGGAAAAGCTGGCGCTCCTGGCGGGGAATTTTGATAGCATGGTACTGTGGAACCTTGTCTTCTGTGTAGCGGGCACGTTTGAAGAAGCCAAGCTGCAAAAGAAAAAGCAATGATATCCCATCAGAGAAGTATAGGCAGAATATCTTCAGTTGAGAGAACTAGAAAGTTGGATAGTCTTTGTTTTGCCATCAGGCTAAGGTCTACACCAGTGATGGTAAACCTTGGCACTCCAGATGTTCTTGAACTTCAATTCCCAGAAACCCTAATCAGCAGGAATGCTGGCTTGGGCTTCTGGGAATTGAAGTCCAAGAACATCTGGGGGATCAGCATTCACCATCACTGGTCTACAACCACAAACTGGTCCACCAACCACAAGCAATGTAAACTCTAGGATTGTGTCCCCATAGGTCCATGCTAGTTTTCACTCTTCATCTCCTGGAACAGAAATTGGAGCCATTCCTGCCATTAGGCATAGTGAAGCAACATCTTGAGGAAGCAGACGTGGAACAGCAATACCTCTGCAGCCCTTCCTCTCTCAAGCCCCCATTCAGCCTTCTCTCCGAAGAACAAGAACTGTGTATGCCAAAGTAACTTGTCCTGTATTCCATAAACTACCTTTCTTCCTTCATCCGTGTCAGAGGAATGTTAACATTAGATTGAGCTGCCAGTCCACTTGACTTCTGTACAGTATGTTGACTGTCTTGGATTGGCTTCACCCAATATCACTTGGAATTCATAGTTTATTACCATACATTCCGATACTCATACACAGACTTATGTGATGATTCATTCCTTTGAGCATTCTTGATCTCATGCTATCTTCTTTGGAACTCCTTCCTGTGTGATTTTGCCAGAATGTGAGAGAGTATATTGAACCACATTGAGATGGTGCACATCTCAAGTCTGATATTTCTGAATAACAGCATTCCAGAAGAGTTAATGACTTTTTTTTCCACCTAAGATACTCCTTCAATCATGGAAAGTCAGCCATCTGAACTGCACTTCTGTACACTAAGGCAATTTGGTGACCTTAAAATATTTTGAACTACTTCCACAACCCCTGATTTATGCTGACTAAAGCTGATGACAGATGTAGTCTAAAACATCTGAAGAGCACCATATTGTCTACCCTTCTCACCCAGAAGTGCAGCTTTGTTAGGACACCCTTGATTAACAGCTAGTACTCTTCAACCTTCTGCTATTTTGCATGTATGCACTTGACTATCAAAATGTTTTTCAGAATGATATACTGCTTGATACTAATACCTATTCATATTATAATAGTTTTAGGCTTTTGGTTACTTGCCCATAGATAGCTCCAGAAGCTCTTGAATATCCAGGGCATAATTTCACGCCCATGCGTTGTTATGGTCAACATCTGTGCATACTACATGCATACAACAATGGTGATTATTCTTATCTTTTAGGCTCTGCAAAGGTCTGCAGACACATCTCCATGCACACCTAAGTATTCTGAAAAACGCATAGGTATAATTGCTTGTTTTTACGTGCACTAGTAGTCTTAGTGAACTCACTCCAAAGACACAACATCGTTATTCCCACTTCCCCTGCATAGCTCTATTTCCACTGATGTACACATACAAGCAGATGATCAGTTAGTGTGTCAAACCAGCCATTACCACTAGGCCTCCATGGCCTGCCTGTCAGCATCAGATGGCTGTATGGCCAGCCGGGCCCGGTAATAATTGGCGGAGTATTTGGATGCCCGGCTGGTCCTCTTGAAGAAGCCAAGCTGGGAACGGGGGGAAAGTAGAAATGATATTAACAGTCTTGCCAGTGCTAGGGATTAACAACTGAATGCCAGGGCTTGTTCCCTGAAAGACCCATCTGGGTCCAGGGATAACTCTCAGTTAGACTCCTGATGTAATTGCATGGGTTAGATAGACTTCAGTTACTGCATAATCCTTTCCAAAATGTGAACGCTAGCTGATATATTGCAACCATGGAGAGTAGGCTCAAAAAGATTGGGCTGTGTGTACAATGAAAATAATCTCCAAGAAATATTTCATTAGAAAGGGTGTTATTCCCTGATAATGGGCTTTTGTTCCCAGGGAGTACATTTCAGTGTGATGAAGTAAGTAGATACAGCTTCCAGTCCAGGCTGTTGGAGGGTCTACCTTAAGTAGCGTCTTCCCCGCAAAAAACCAACCCAGACACCCCTGTCATTTCCACCACCACCACCAACCCCGGCCAGCTTCCTCACCTTCCACAAAATGGAGACCAGCAGGCCCAACACGAGAATCCCGGCTAGTATTGCTATGAGGATGATCCACCACGGCACCCCTCGGGATAAGGCCACAATAGGATCCAAATAGACAGTCACTGGGATCTGGGGGGGAGGGGGGGAGAAGGTTGCAGAAAGTTTCTTAAAAAGCAGGTGGACCTGAAAGGTATGATAAGGAATGACAGCTAGCATCAGGCCAAGCAAATCAGCTCAGCCAGAAAAGGCAGCTTTCAGCTAACTCCCTTCAGTAGCCTCTTGCTGAGCCACAAACTGTAAGCAAACTGGAAGTGAGAGTTAATTCCAGACCAGCGCTAATTTTGGATTCTTCTTATATTTGTAAGAAAGGAGGCCCATATTGGTGCTCTGGTGTTCATGCACAGAATCATTAAAGAGGATGGTCTAGCTCTAGTCAATATCTGTTTTCCTCTCCTACGTTTATAACCAGCTTGATTTTTTTAATAGACACTCTTGGCCATTTCCAGAAGCTCCAATCTAGATCTATTTTACCAAGATAAAAGGGGGGGGGGGATAGGTTTGCGTTATACTTATATGGGATTAGCGTAAGAATCCCCTTACTGAGCAACAACTGAGAGAACAATGCAAACCAGTTAAAGAACCAGGCCTTTGTTGTAAAATGTTTTATAACACACAAGGAAAAGAGAAGGTTGGAAATGAGTTCAGTGCTGCGAGGCTTTGGCACCTGCGCTGTGGCATCTTTTAGGATCAGGTTGCGGATGGAGGATTTCACTGTGATGCTGGCTCGAACAATCACTTCCACTGATGTCACGTCAGAGTATTCCTAAGGTCAAAAGGTAAATGGGATCAGAATAAAACAAGAGTTGCCCAGGTACCCTTCTAAGAAAAGGCAGTCTCCCCCATTCAGACACTTCAACAGGGTACTGAAAACCATAGTAGATTCTTGGCACCAGTTGCTACATTATGTGTGATGTCACCAACATGCAAACAAAAACCACAACCAAACCCAAGGTAGAAGAGCCTTAAATGTTAAAATTGAGAGAATCTAATGCAGACCTACGGCATTTGGGATAGGAGGAAGTTCGCAACCATGATGGAATCATAGAGCAATGTCACTGGAAGGGGCTGAGAAGACCATCCGGTCCAATGCATGAATCCAAGTCAAAATATATCTGACAGATGGTCATCTAACTTCCTCTTGAATGCCTCCAGTGTTCAAGCACTCGCCACCTCTTGAGGTAATTGGTTCCATTGTTCTACTGCTCTAACAGTTAAGAAGTTTTTCCTGCTATTTATCCTATATCTGGCTTCCCGTAGCGTAAGCCCATTATTTCATATCCTGCACTCTGGGATGAATGAGCCCAGATCCTGCCCTTCTTACTTATTTGAAGTATTTAAAATATTTGAAAAGTGCTATCGTATTCCCTCCCCCCTCAGTCTCCTTGTTTCAAGGGTACTAAACATGCCCAGTTCCTTCAGTCTTTCCTTTGCCTGATCATCCTTGTCATCTTCTAAACTTGTTCCAATTTTCAGTATCTTCTCAAAGTGTCCAAATAGTTACAAAAGACATTTCAGTGACTCCTCAGCCTTTCTTGCACTTGTAAATCATTGCCGCAGAGAAGCCCCTGAAGGAGGATATTATTCAAAATATCTTGGGCCTGCAATAAAAAAAAATAACTTTTCCTCACCATCTGAAGTATTTCCTCCCTGTTTTATGAAGAGGGCACTTCATGAAACTCTAGTCAAGGAGTGCAGGGCACCTTTGAACTTAATTCAACTATACCAGATTCCATAAAGGTCTATTTATTTGCTCCTAGATTTCAAAGTGCAATTGTGGAGGTTGTTGAGTCTTTTTTTGTTGTTGTTACTTCAAATTAGATGTGCCAGGATGAATTTTTATATCAAATTTGCCATGGGAAATGTCTGCGCTGGCTCTTTGATTGTAAACAGAGATGAGCACTGAACCCTAGAGTCAGATACAATTGGCTTTCTAGCAAGGGCGACCTTTACTTTTACCCCACTAAGTGTTTGTGTCAGAAATTATTCTGAGTTGAAAGGATTTTTGCAGCAGAAACTCCACTCAGGGAACACCCAAATGAGGCTCCTTTCATGTTCCCCGGTGCAGCTCTCCCGGTGGCTTAGTGGTTAAGATGCTGAGTTTGGGGACTGGAAGGTCAGGTTTCGATACCCAAGGGCTGCACTTGGGGACATGAAAGGTGCCTTGTTCGGGCATCCCCTGAGCAGAGTTTCTCCAGCAAAAATCCTTCCAACCCAGAGTAATCTCTGACATGAAATTATTATTATACCCCACTGAATCCCTCTAGAATCCAGCAGGGGGCAGCAGACTAACCTCCAGAAAGGTGCTGTTCCAGAGACGGCCCCATATGGTGAGCACAGCGGAGCGCTCAAAGCTGTGGAGGGGGCACTGGTACAGCTGGCAGCGAGCAGTGCCCTGGGCACAGTCCTGGAGAAGGAAAGGGAAAGCAACAGATGTCAAGGCCACACACACAAAAACCCAGGTGTGTGCCTAGGAGGCAGCCATCATCCTTTCCATCATCCCAGCTGAATAGCACCACAAAAAACCCCAAACAAAACAAGCCCTCTACTGTTTTAAGGAAGACTGTTTTGTAGAGGCCACCAGCTGCCGTCATTAGGTGGCCACCTGTAATGCTCATGGACAGCCTATCAGGTTTTTAATGTATCTTGTTTACTGGGTGGCTGTGACTGTGCTATAAAGTGCAAAACAGGGGTTCCCAATCTTTTCAAGCTGGGGCCCAGGTCACGCCCTCCCAGTCAGCTTCAAGGGCCATTTTGCCTGGCCTGCATGATGGGGGGGGGGGGGGGAATTTGTCCCAACAGCTTCAAAGGGATGGTCATTCTGTTTTTTGGATGCCCTTGGAGGGGAAGCCAGAAATGGCACCACAGGCCTTAGGTTGGGAACCCCTGCTGTAAAATCTTATTTCTATGGAGTCTTATGTCACATTAAAACCAGCAAGACAAAGATGGGTTCTAGAGCAAATCTGAACTCTTATTCAAAGCAGAAATGATGTATGACTGAGGACGTATCACAAGAAAGCAAGACACACGAGAAAGAAATGCTGGCGGGGGGGGGGGAGCAAAGCCAGTAAAAAAAAGGGGGGGCTGAAGATGAGATGAATTGACTCAACAAAGAAGCAATCATCTTTAATTTACAAAACTTGAGCAGAGCTGTTAATTATTTTGGAGGCTATTAATTCATAGGGTTATTTACCAGAATCTGAGACAGGACTTAACAGCAAAAATCTTTTTAACACAAATTGTATCCCCGAAACACTAGTTTTCATTTAAGATTAATAGCAAAATTGCTGTTTTGCACTTCAAAATCAGTCATCACTCCATCTGTCCATCCCCCCCCCCCCAATCCATGGGATTCTAGAGTCATATTTATTCTTCCAATCTACTAAGTCTTTCCATGTCTTAAAAAGTCAGAGCTTTCTCGTATTCACTGACAGTTTAGTCTCCCATAGGTCACTGCTACCTTTACTAGGATGAAGGCCAGTGTCACAAAATGCCACATTGTATGAGAGGCTTCATGCTTACATGGAAATTTCATCAATGTGTAGAAGACATAAAGTGTTTAACTATGCCAGTGATGGTGAACCTATGGGTGAACCAGTGCAGTCACCCCAGCACAGAGTTTGCCCCGCCCCTCTGCCCAGTAGCCCAATGCGAGCACTTCCTCTCTCCCCTCAGCACAGAGTTTGCCCCACCCCTCTGCCCAGCAGCCCAATGAGAGTGTTTCCTTCCTCCCCTATTGCTGTGTTGGCACTTTGCGATAAATAAGTGGGTTTGGGGTTTCAGTTTGGGCACTCGGCCTCCAAAAGTTTTGCCATCACTGAACTATGCCATTGGGGAGAGTCTCACTCACCAAGGTAGCATTTTTTCGCCGTTCACGGTAAGTCAATGACCTGCTCGGTGCCTCCGTCTGCTCAGCCTGTCGCTTCCTCCTAGTTTGATGAGGAGGCTCCTTAAGAAAGGAACAAAGGATTGTTGATGTTGTAAATGATCGTCTATTCTCAAAGCAAAACTCACATATTCAGTTGTCACAACTATAACAGATTTGCATATGCTGTACAGTAGATTTAAGAACTCAGCTATTTGACAAACATGCATGGCGGTGATCCAGATAACATTTGGTGTGTTCTTTTGAATGAGGACTAATGTACAATAAAGCAATTACTGTGCTCCTCTTGGGGAGGAATATGCAGTAAAGCCCCAGGTGTGTGGCTCCACGTGGATAAGATGGAGTTTAGATGCAGGGGTCCAAGTGACACAGCGGAACTGTGCTTTGTTTTTGGGGAAAAGCAAAAAAGCCTGGCTCATTCTTCTTCATACAGAAACAAGGTTCATTTAGTCACTTATGCATGTAGCATGCTGCTTTTTTGGAATTCTGACCACCAAATCTATGCAACATTTGCTTAGCAATAGCTATAACAATTACACTTCCATCCTGGGGCCCAAATATTTGTCATGCAAGAAGGCAAAAAGCATTTTTTTGAAAGTAAATACCCACTCTTTGGACGTTCTTAAGAAGAGATAAATAGTACTTTAGGTGTATTTTGGCTCTTGAAAGTAGCAGAGCCTGTGGGACCCAGGGCTGTATCTGCTATGACGAAGTGGGACGAAAAGGTCAACCACCACCATCCTCATTACTAAAGAATGCTTTCAGCTTCCCGCAACACTTACCAGAGCCAAACGTAGCGAGTTGGGTTCTGGGCTACAGGTTGTCCGACGATGAGGCTGGCTCGATAGCTCCATCTCCAGCTTCAGGGGGTAGAGGAGCCACTTTCCGTTTGCAATTTCATGAGGCCACATGACATTAAGGAAGGCTGAGCCAAGTGTGTTCAGTGACTGGCCCCTGTTTGAAACCTGATGGGAGACAGAGAAGAAGGAAACACCGCATTTGACTGAGACAGAAGGGAAATGAAAAGGCAACCCCAATGGCACATGTAACCACACCTAGGCCCCAAGGGCAAGGGTAGTCTTCCAGATGTTGTTAAAACTGCCAGTCCCATCACCCTTCATTATTGCCCACACTGACTAAAGTGGATGGAAACAGCACACAAGAACCATTGGAAAGCTGCAGTTTCCCCACTCCCATATCCCAGGACCCGTTCTGCCAATTGTACTTTATCTTATTCCCCAAATACAGTAAAACCTCATATAACACTAAAACCTGGTTCCACAAGTCTTGGTGTTATATGATTTTTAGTGTTATCTGATGCATGTTAAAATCCTATGGGATCCATAGAGATACATTGTAACCACACAGGCTTTAGCGGTTGTTATCTGAAGCATCCCATAGGATCTTAATGTTATCTGATGCAATTCTTCCCCCCAGATTCCTTAATGTTATGCGATTTTAGTGTTATTCGATACTAATGTTATATGAGGTATTACTGTACACAATTTTGCCATATAGGCATACACTCTAGAGCTGAACAGGGACCCCCTGATCCAGACTGAAGGTCAAGCTGAAATATTTCACAATCAAGTCTCCTTGGTATTTTAATCTGCCATTCCGGTGCAATCTAGATTTCATACAAATAGGTCCAAAAGAGGCTGGTTTGGATTGGAATTTGTGCAGATCTGATGCTCTACTTTAGGTCATTTTGATTGATGTGGATAAAGAAACAAGCCTTTTCCTGTGATAGAAGAAGATAAATCACTGATGTTCAGAATCTAGAAGAAGAATTCCCAGCCTAAGGCCCATGGGCTGGATCTGGCCTGTGGTGCCATTTCATGTGGCCCCCATCCCTCCAAGGACATTTGAGAAACAAAATGGCCACCTCTTTGAAGCTGTTGAGACAAAAGGGCCACACCCATCGTGCAGGCAGGGCAAAATGGCCATCCAGCCTTGAAGTTGAATGAGAGAGTGTGACCCAGCCCTTGGTTTGAAAAGGTTAGGAACCCCTGATCTAATGTGTCAAAGATAGATATGCAGAGTTAAGAGTTCCTTAGCAGTCCTTGCTGCGTTCTACTGTTTTGCCTTTGCTAGCCTCTTCTGTCACGGATGGATCTTATTGCTCATGATTAAATGGCCATCAAATCAGAGTTTCAACTTGTAGTTCCAGATTTTCTCACTTCTAATGATAACCTAGCAGTTTGAAAGCAAGAAATTGCAAGTAGATAAATAGGGACCACTTCGGTGGGAAAGTAACAGCGCTCCGTGCGCTCCGGTTTCTAGTCATGCCTGCCACATGACCATGGAAATGCCTGCAGAAGCAGGCAGCACTGGCTCTTCGGCTTTGAAACAGATGAGCGCTGACCCCTAGAGTCGGATATGACTGGCTTTCGAGCAAGGGAAACCTTTACCTTTAATGATAACTCAAGAGGTTGCCCATGAACAGCCTTTCCCAAACTGCTGTCTTTAAGGTATGTTGGCCCAAATAGCCCATGCTGCCTGAAGTTAGTAGGTGATGGAGACTGTAGTCCAACCACAATTAGAGGGCACAATCCACCCAAGCTGTTTGGGGTTGATGGGGCTGCAGCACAAGGGCTCAGAGCACTCGTTTTGCAAAAATGGACAGGGTCACTCACCGTCACCTTGTAGCGTACTGGACTGCCCAGGTCACTCTCCTTTTTCATGGCACTTTCACCCTGTACCTCTCCACTGAAAAACAGTTGTTGTGGTTCAGCTACTCTGCAGAGAAAGAGAAAAAGACAAAACATGTGGCAGTCTCAAAAGGCAGGGAGAGAGAAATCTACCTTTTACTAGTCATATGGGTTCAGTGTTCATCTCTGTTTATAGCCAAAGAGCCAGCGCTGCCTGCATTAGCAGATGTTTCCATGGTCATGTGGCAGGCATGACTAGACACTGGACCACACAGAATGCTGTTTACCTTCCCTCCCTTTTCAATGTCATGCTTTTGAACTGCTAGGTTGAAAGGAGCTGGGACAATACAGGAGCTCACTCTGTCATGTAGTACTCGGGTCTCGAACTGCTGACCTGCCAACATTCTAGTCATCAAGTTCAGCATCTTAACTATTAAACCACCACAGTCCAAGCACCATTACAGGCACAGGCTGTTATAATTAATAATTATGTGCTGTGCTAAGTAGATTCTGGCATGATGATCCCTTCCAAGATTTTCTAGCAATAGTACTGAAATGCAGGGGGGAGGGTGGGGGGCGTCCAAGGTCTGTGCAGTTTTCCCAAGGCTACGTAGGTTGGCTCTTCTATGAGGTACAGAGGGGAATTGAAATTCTGACCTCTAGCAATAAAACAAAAACCTGGTTCTCTGAGCTATCAGGAATACATATTCTACTAATTTGTAATGACTGTGAGAACTGAGGTCTCTGGTACCAACAACTTGGAAGTCAGTTTAGTTTGGCTTGTAGTTCCACTTTTGCATATGGATAATCTATTTCATCAATGAAGAATACTGATAATTATGCTCATGGTTGTTATTGCTTATGGTTTATAGTTTCTCCAGCAAAAATACTTTCAACCTAGAATAATTTCTGACATCATCATCATCATCATAGTTGATGATGATTTTGTTTTTAATATATTTGTTTATTGTTTCTGATTTTATATTATATTGGAAATTTTCTACCTGTTGTACACCGCTCAGAGTGGGAGAAGATCCCAGATGGGTGGGATATAAATAAATGAATAATACTGGCAAGGGGACTTAGGCAATGTTTGTACATAGACATGAACTCAGACACTGTTCAGCATTCTAGCTGCAGAGCAAATATGGGTGTGAGCAGAAAAAGAATGTGCATCATGAAGCAGTTTCATCATGATGCTCAAGGAAGAATGGCATGGAGAAATATAATCTCATAACTGGAACTGGGTGTCTAGAATAGCATCCATCAGCAAGTTCAGACTGACGGGTCTTCTATCAAAATATTCTCTCTTGAATATACCTTCTATTCTAAGCATGATGTCCTGCAGCAGATACCCTGGGGCTTTTTTAACAATATGAATCAGTTTGAATCTTAACCTGACAAAGTTGGATACAGACGGGAACTCACTCCATTGTGCAGCACTCGACTCTCGAACTGCTAACCCTGCTGACCCTCCACCTTAACCACTAAGCCACCACAGTCCCTTAATGTCTACCAAGGCTGATTTAAATATGTAAATTAAAAAAAAGAAGGGAGATCAAAGACTGAAGTTGTCTATTCAGTGAGCACATAGATCAGGGGTGCCCAAACATTTTGGGCCGTGGGCCAGTCATGTGGTTCAGGGAGCTGGTCATGATGGCCTGGGGGCCAGATCCGCCCCTGATGCCAATTTATCCAGCCTGTGAAGCCCTCATCGCTCCTGGAAGTGGAAGTAAAATGTGCCCATATGAGTGCAGCTTACTTCTACTTCCAGGAGCGATGAGGGCTTCACGGGCCAGATGAATTGGTGTCGGGGCCAAATCTGGCCCCCGGGCCATAGTTTGGGCACCCCTGACATAGATAGTAGACTTGGTAGGCATTTAGTAGAACTACTTAGTAGTAGTTCCAAAGGAACTCATGTTAACTACGGCTGAGTGTGAACTCTTCCAATGTGGCCCCTTACCCAGTGACAGAGACCGGAAGCTCCATGACCACACGGGCACGCGCTTGCACTGGGGCCAACTCCGGCTGCTCCGAGGTCCTGAAAAGGAGAAATGGAGGAGTTGGAAGTACTTAGTTAGGACAATGTTTGGTCCCACCCTGTACCAATTGCTGTCTTGAATGTCCCTCTTCTTCATTCTGCAACATCCGTACAATCTGTTCTGCTCCCACCCACCCACCCCCGGCAAAGAGAGCTAATTAAAGCACTTTTGAAAATGCAAGCAAGCTCAAGCTGCCCATTAGGTTGCACTTAAGGTTTGGGAAGCTGAGACTTGGGTCTGATCTCTCTTGACTAAATTGCAAACCTAGCACATCAACTCCTGGACTGTATTTTTTTTCTGCCGGCTCTAGTTCTTGAGAGGCCCAGTGACACACTACTCACGTGCTGAGTTCTAGTCCTACTGCCAGTTCCTCTGTTTCCAGGGTGATGCCAGAGGTGCTCAGAACAAGGTAGAACCGAAACTGAGGGAGGAAGCAGATGCGAGTAAGGTGGAATGTGGAAAATAACAATGCTGACGAAAGACAGAAAGCTGTTTGTATGGAGGTGATCAGGGTGTTGGTCTGCGTTTCACCTGTGCTCCACGTTTCATGGGGTTCCCAAGATCACATTCAACATGAGAGGCATTCTGGTTAGACACACACACCGGGGCCTTCTCCTATGAAGGACATAAGATATCAAGAAAAGAATCAATGCTATGTTTGTGGCAGATGCATGATTGATGCCCCAAGCAAACCAACCACTATTAAAATTCATACTGAGAAACTTAAACAAATATAGAAATCATTGCATATTCTGGTTTATCCTGTATCCAGTATTCATGACACCAAAAACCCAGCACTGCAAGGGCCATTTCGCAACTGAAGGAGATGGAAATTGTGGGTAAGTGAGCTACAAATAATAGTTTATAGAGCATTACCATCATAAATGACCCAGTCTCTAACTTTTCTTCAACCCACAAGAAAGGCTGAAATGAATGTATTGGCTGGTCAGTGCTTTGGGGAATTGACTTGGGCTTCGGGGAATTAAAGTCCAAAAACCAAAGGTTGGGAAACACTGATTCAGACCCATAATAGAACCATTTCCTCTATTGCTAATAGTGTAACATTGCTATCTGCATCACACTCAGCTAGACTGCAGTGCCAGTTTGCAAGTTTTAGCATCCCAGCATGGTTATAACCCTTCAAATCACAAATGCAAGTAGGTTGCCCTATCTTTAAATAGGACCCTCTTTCCACAGTCTTGATAATATGCTTCTGTAATGCCACAGAAGACCCCTTCCTTTGGGAGCCAATCCTTCAGAATGTATGGCATTCACACACACCCAACCACAAATTGGAGCTCTCCATTCAGTCAATGCCATAGATCAGGGTTCCTCAAACTTGGCTCTCCAGGTGTTCTTGGACTTCAATTCCTAGAAGTCCTGATGAGCAGGAGTGCTGACTTGGGCTTCTGGGAATTGAAGTCCAAGAACACCTGGAGGCCCAAGGTTGAGAAACGCTGTCATAGATGCACTTTTGTTGATGTTACCCTTGGTTTTTTCCTACCAAGAGGGACATGTCACATTCATATGCATACCGTAGTACTGTAAGGGCGCAAAGCAGAGTAACGCAAGGAAGGAGGCAGAAGGACAGACAACATGGCTTCATGGGCATCATCTCCATCCCGCTGCGGTTCAGCCACATTTGATGGAACATTGGTGACGAAGATCTCAAGAGCTACCACTTTCTGGTCACTCATGGAAAAAATATCCACGCCATCATCACCTCTGGTGGAAAGAAATACAGATATTTTCCTGAAAGTTGTAGCTTGCTAGTGCCATGGCAAACCAGGAAGGCTTCAAAGAAAGAGATTATGGAGGCAGACAAAGGGGATGGCAGCTAGTGTTCTTGCAGTAGATTCCGAAGTGCTTGTTCCTATCAACATATCAACAAAACAGTTCTCGAGAGCATTGGAGATCAGGCCAGGTTTTCTTTTTAATAAAGGGAATGGTTCTGAATTGCTAGTTCAAAACCAATGCATGCCTCCCCCCCCCCAACACACACACAGTATACAAGAGAGATGGCCCATAACAACTTAGTGTTATTAGCAAAATCCACAAACAGCTGCTATGAGAATTCCAGCTAAGATCAGAAACGGGGGGGGGGGGGGGTTTGAAATGGGTGGGTAGATGATGCCATCATCCTTGCTAATCAAAATCTTCTAGCACTTTGACCCTGCAAACCCTGGTTCCTTTGTACCACTGGTGGCACTGCAATACCAGATGACTTGAACTCCTACCAGAGTAGAAGGATTAAGCTGCTATTTATTGACCCTTGCAACACCTTTTCATACAAACCTTTTTCTTCCATCTGCCTTCCGCATCATACCACTGATCTAGTTCCGCGAGTCACTTTCTGGTCTTGAGCCCTTTTGGCACGCAAAGTCCTCCTCAGCCCCAGGCCAGTATTGATGAAGCTGCTGCCCTCCATCAAGATGGATTCAAGTGGAATTTAATCCACTTGGGGACCATTACCCTTGTGGGCTTTGCCAAGGCCGCTAGTCCTCAGGGCTGTCAGGTTAGTTAACCACCACCTGACGCTCGGCATTGAGTCGCTGGTAGTAGGATCTATTCTATTACCATAGCAGGATAACCTGGCCAGACTGGATACAAGCCTGGAGAGAAGCAGTAAAACGATGGAGTTTCAAAGTCACCCAACAAAGGAGATCAGTTCGTGTTTTAACTCATTGACTGTTCTTGCAGTGTTGTTCCCAACTATTCTGCATAGCACCTACACAGCTGGTACTAAAAGAATGTTATACAGTAACACCAAAGTTCTCAACCGAGAAAGCACAGCCTGTTCCTACCTGGGCAGGGGACGGAACACGGTGTCATTAACACGAGAGCAGAACTTGTAGCTCAACTGCAGGTTGCTTTGACAGATCTTGTCTTCCCCACATCCCTGCTTGAGGAAATTCACCTATAGCAACATAATGATATGGGGACATGCGATTTATATGGGGATTTTGAAGTCAAGCAGCAGCTCCAGTTGAAATATGGATTCATCATGCAGAGCGGGGGGGGGGGAACCCACCCAAATTATAGGTAGACTGAACCTCATTTTCTCTTGCAATTAAGGAAGCACAGAGGAAAGAGAGGACTCCCACCCCCACCCCCAAGTTAGCCTTGGCACAGCCAGCCTTGCCTACCTCTGTCCTCTGTGTGTTGAGGGGCACAGGATTCAATACAGGCATCAGTGGGGCCAGAGGGGCAGCTGGGGTCTGGCGTCTGCTCCGGGCACGTTGGATGTTGTAGTTCACCACTACAGAGATGGGGCGCAGCTTGTCACGGATCTGGTCCTGCAAGAAAGGCCATCATTTCAGAAAGAGGGGGCATCAGTTTTATGTAGAAGGCACACTTTGCTCCTGGTTTGCTGTTCAGGGCCTTTGCCTTCAGAAGGGTAAGGAGTGGAAATCATAGGCATCTCAGGCAATATTTCAAGCTGGACATGGTGACCACAGCAGGGGATAGACAAAAAGTCTTATGGCAGGGAATCTTAACAGTATATGCTGAGAGTTGATGCATAATAAGGGTCAAGATCACCCTTGCTCGAAAGCCAGTTGTATCTGACTAGGGTGCGGTGCTCATCTCTGTTTACTCCCAAAGAGCCACCTACTTACAAGTACTGTAGTCTGAGAAGTTCACTGTTCAGTTAGTTTATCAAGACCACGTGCTTATCTTTTACTCCAGTGGATTTTTACTCCTTCACAGAAAGACTACAGTGAAATAAATTCCTAATGAGCCGCTAGCTTTGTTTTCTAAAAAATATATCTAGAAGTTAAAACAATCTCTCTCCTCACTCTTTTTATTTAAACTACAGTTAGAGCTACTTTTTCCGAAAGAAAGCTGAAAATTCAGGGAGGCGACCTGGAATATCTCTGAAGGACCGAGACCCCAATAATTCCACTGCTGTGCCTGCATCCTATAGCACAGAGAGCCCTATGAAGAGAGCCCTATGGTGTTAGAACCCTAGCCTTGTTCAATGGCATACAACATTGCTATCAGAAGTCTCAAACCAGTACTCCTTAATTTCACCATTGATCTGTTACTTTAGATTGACAGCAGACGTCCATCAAGTATACAAGACCTTTAGGAGGATTCCATTCACTTGTCTCTTATTTAAAATCCCATTCCACTCTTTTCTGCACAAAGGCTGGTAACCACATAGGAAAACTGAGATTTGAAGGAAAGATGGTTCTTCTTCTTTTGTGTCCAGATCAAACATTGAATTGCCAAAATGAAGCCACTTTCTTGGCTTTGTCGTTGGCCAAAGTTAAGTCTCCACTGCTGCATGCATGCAGCAAAGATGGTGAGGGCCATTAGGTGCTTGTATCTGAAGTCCCTCATTTATTTATTTTATTTATTTATTTAGATTTATTATCCCGCCCTAATCAGGCGAACCTGACTCTAGGCGGCTTACAGAAAATTCATAAATTAAAACCTTGAGGTTCGAAATTACTTTAAAAAATCGATTAAAAAAGAATTAAACCATAAATTTACAAAGATCTAAAAAATTTAAAAAGGGCCTTGGAAAGTTCCTCTGGGTGCCTTCCAGAGACCAGTAGTTCTAGCAGTATGCAAGGACCTAGCATACTCGGGTATGGAGACCCACCCACCTTCAGCTGTAGCGTTGCTGTGACACAAGCAGGGACACGTTGTCGGGGCAGCTCCACTGTCCCCGAGTACTGGTTTTCTGGGTCCATGGTTCCCTTGCTCTCGAAGATGACTCTGGGACTTCGGCCTAATTCTCGGCGATCAGTATCGGCGTCAAAAGTGTATTCAAGCCCTTGGGGAAGGAATGGAGACTGTGAGTTTTAGGGTAGGCAGGGGAGAGAGTAGAAGAGAAGAGGCATCTTCTTCTACTGGGATCATGACATAGCCTCTTATGGGGAGAAGCCAGAAGCTTAAAAGGAGTTCCCGCGCCCAGCATGGAAGCAGATAGTCAGGGCCAACCCAAGACATTTTGCTGCCTGAGGCAAACAACAAGATATATGCTCCCCTCCCTTTTTGGGCAGCCGGGATCTTTCCCTTATGTTTTGATAGCTCCATTGGCATAGCATGTGCCCACCCCCCACGGCACTTTTTTGGGGGTGGCAAAATGTCACTTGGGCATATGGGTGTTCTTGGACTTCAATTCCCAGAAGCCCTAGAGGCCACTGCAGGGACAAGCCTCGGTGTCTTGGTCCCTGCTTGGGGGCAGCAAATTTGGCTTACGCCCTGGACGGCTGAAACTCACGTCCTGGGCCCGGGGCGGCTGAAACCCACGCTACGCCACTGGATAGCTCAGCACCAGGCAGATATATAGTAGTAGTAAACAGCTTGAATAAGGTCCAGCCAGTACTCACTGATGTACGGGTTGTAGCTCGGTGGGTTGGCTGTGTAGCTGAAGCAGGCTTTGACATCCATGCTATGGAAGGCAAACAGAGCAAAATAGACTTACTCAGCACTGAAAGTTAGTAATGCTTCCTTCCCTCTGTTGGGCACAATAGGACAACTGTCTTGGTCCTCTCTTGAGTTTGTCACAATGAGGAAGCAATACGGTTCTTCCCAGACAAACAATGAATTACAGTAGGCAGGGAAAGCAATATTTCCCTGCACCAGAGCAAAAGAGGCCCAAATCACAACATTCCAAATCGGGCAACAGATGAACGAAGGACCATTAGATGTTTTGCAAAAAGACTGTACTTATACTTCAGCATAGCTGTTTTCCACGATCAGTAGCTCTGGTTTAAAGAGGAACAGCGAGGTGTCCAAAAAACATCACAAATCTCTGGTCTGGTGATTAGAAGCAACCCACTCACAAAGTTCTACAGATGCTCGCCACCTTCATGACACAATGCTGGGTCCACAAACTGGATCAGATGTATATAAGCATGAGCTTTGCATGCATGTAACTTTCAGCCTGTGAAAGTAACCCGCTGGCCAGTGTGCCCTGCCTCCACGATTGCAACCTATGAAACCCTGCCTTCTTCTCCCTCTGAGCATCTCCAAATGGGAAAGGGGCTGTTTAAATCAGGGGTACCCAAACTTTTTGGGCCGCTGGCTCGTCACATGGTTCAGTGGTCCGGTCATGTGATTCCTCCCACTGGATGTGGAAGTAAAACACACTTTGTAATCTGTTTTGCAACAGGATGAGATAGATTTTAAGCTGCCATTTTCTCTGCTTAAACCAGGGCCAAACTACAGCCTGTGGGCCAGATCCAGCCATGATGCCAATTCATCTGGCCCATGAGCTGCCATAGTTTGGTCATTCCTGGTTTAAATTATCCCAGATGAAACTCTGACTTGATCCCTTTCAGGACCTGAGGATACAAAGCAGGGCTTTGGGCCTTCCCACTCTTCTCTTTTCACACTGCTAGACCCAGCGCTAGCTCAGAGCTGCAGAATAGGCATCCATTGCCTCTTGTAGTCCCATGCACTAAGATGAGATAACGATGATGCCAACATAGTCACAAAAGCCCTTCTGCATCTCAGCTAAGGAGGAGAATAGGAATGGATGCAAGAAACAAGGAGAAGAAATAAAAGGGAGCCAAGTTTTCCTCTTACCAAATGCCCTCGAAATAGCGGCAATTTAAATCTTCCAGGTCAATGTATTGGGGTGAGATGGTGATATTTCTGGAGACATGGATGACAGATCGGGATCTAAAACAGACATGATATGATACAGGTATCAACAGACTGGGATGACTAAAGACAGATGGACCTGATGTTTAGGGAAAAGCACAGGTGGTTGGTTGGACCACCTGTGCGAATTCAGTTTTCTTAAAATCCATCTTAATTCCTGAAAATTCAAAAATCCAGGAAAAAAACAGCAGGCATAATAGAAGAACTATGTTGTCTTTTTTTAGTCTCCTCTTTTTTTGGTTTTGCCTTTTATAAAAGCCTCCATCCTTCCCCTGCTTTGCCTCAGGTGGTTTTCAATGCCTATTGCATATACATAAGTATTATAAACATATACCATAGTGGTGGAAAAATCTAAATACTGTACCAGACAATTTTATGTTCTCATGTAAATTTATTTGCATCATGTTTTGGGCAACAGTCCACAACACATAGCCTAACCTGGAATTCTAGCTTTGTACAAGGGACTGCGGTGGCTTAGTGGTTAAGATGCTCAACTTGATGACAGGAAGTTTACCAGGTCAGCAGTTTGAGACCTGAGTACTGCAGGATGGAATGAGCTGTCATCCGTCCCAGCTCCTGCCAACCTAGCCATTTGAAAGCAAGAAATTGCAAGTAGATAAACAGGGACCACTTCGGTGGGAAAGATAAACAGCATTCTGTGCACTCCAGTGTTTAGGCACGCCTGCCACATGTCCAAGGAAATGCCTGCAGACACAGGCAGTGCTGGCTCTTTGGCTATAGGCAGTGTTGAGCACTGAACCCTAGAGTTGGATATGACTGGCTTTTGAGCAATGGGAGACCTTTACCTTACCTTACTACACTGACAATGGCTGAGGCTGACATTCATCCTTTGGTATCCACTGATTCGGTATAAAACTCCCTCATGGCAGCCAAAAGCCTCCAAGTACCTGTAGCTACCTGTAGGCACCCCACAGATGTGGCCACAGAGCAGTGGAGACTTGGCATACCTATGGAGAGAGCTATACCAGAAAGATCTGGGGGTACCTAGGACAGGGGAGACTATTGGTCTTCAGATGTTGCTGGGCTGCAATTCTCAGCATGCTAGGCAACATTTGGAGGTCTATCCTTTGCCTTCACCCCTGTCCTCAGGTACTATGGGTATACTAGGTAACCCAGCTACCACCCATGGCTTACTAGGACAGGATGCTACCTTGGTCTTGCCTTTGGTCTTGCTGTTCTCATCTGACCCTGACACCTATCTGATAGGACTGTCTATGCATTGGTCTGTTCCAGCCCAAACACCTCCTTTGGTCTTGCAAATACAGCATCTTCTTGTTAGGGCTGTAAATTGGTTAGCTTAAAATAGGGGTGCCCAAACTTTTTGTGACGGAGGCCTGACCATGCCCCCAGAACAGCTGAGCGGGCTGGATCATGACCCCTGGAAGTGGGCCTGTTTGCGCATGCATGTCTGGAACCACTTCTGGGAGTGGTGTGGGCACGTTTGCACATCCATGGAGGTATCCCCATCCACTTCTGGGAGTGATGCAGATGCATTTGCACATGTGAGGGTTCATCCAGGGAGTGGTTCCAGATACGCAAGTGCATGCACATTAGTAGACCCATCCCCCATCCACTTCCAGGAGCACCGTGGGCATCACAGGCAGGATGGAATAGTGTCAGGGGCCAGATCTGGCCCACAGGCTGTTGTTTGGGCACCCCTGGCTTAAGACATTGTAGAACTATGATTTAAGGCAGAAGGAAGGATTTGGAAGCACAATCAGGAAGGGAATGGTTTCCTTCTGAGCCAAAATATCTGTGGTGCAGCATTAATAAGGCTTTAATTCACACACATTCTTTGGTTTTTATGCTTACCTGTACAGTGCAACTGTGTTGGAAAGTGACCCCACCAGGAGATCTGGATAGAAGTTGCCATCAATATCCAACCCGCCCGAAAAAGAATAGCCAAACATCTTGATACCAACACTCTCCCCGGTCAGGATCTGCAGTGAGCAAAGATGCACAACCAAAGAACAATCGTAGTTAGCAATGATCAACATTACCATACATGGATGTGGGGCAATAATAATTTCGTGTCAGAAATTATCCTGGGTTGAAAGGATTTTTGCTGGAGAAACTCCACTCAGGGTTCACCCTAATGAGGCTCCTTTCATGTTCCCAAGTGCAGCCATTGGGGTATTGAAACCAGACATTCCAGTCTCCAAGCTCAGCGTCTTAACCACTAAAGCCACTGAGGGAGCTGCAATGTGGGGTAAAAGGAGCAAAAGAAGGCAGATAGAGCAGAGGGGAAAAGGGAGCAAGACAACAAGTGAGACCCAAATTTCCCAAACATTGCCTCTACCCTGGTGCAAGGGGAGAGGAACCACAGACTGACCTGAGCAGGCTTAATGACCAGCCCCAAATTGCTGCCATGATAGATGTAAACCTTGCCATCCCCATCCAATGGTGCTCCGATGGCCATGTCTGGAAAGAAAGGACCAGCCCAAGGGTAAGAAAAGGCACACACCCCTCGCAACCCTTTCTATAGTCTGTATTCCAAGTCCCAACAGATTCACAGCACTGTTAGGTAATGGTCACCCTTGCTTGAAAGCCAGTCGTATTCGACTCTAGGGTTCAGTGCTCATTTCTGTTTACAGCCGAAGAGCCAGTGCTGTCTGCGTCTGCAGACGTTTCCATGGACATGTGGCGGGCATGCCTAGACACTGGAGTGCTCAAAACACTGTTTACCTTCCCACCAAAGTGGTCCCTATTTATCTACTTGCAATTTCTTGCTTTCGAACTGCTAGGTTGGCAGGAGCTGGGACAGAGACAGGAGCTCACTCTGCCATGCAGTACTCAGGTCTCGAATGGCTGACCTGTTGACCTTCCAATCATCAAGTTAAGCGTCTTAACCACTAAGCCACCACAGTCCCTTCACAGCACTGTTGCACAGGCCCCTTTGATCTGCCATAGGTGATAGACCAGGTAAGAACATATGTTACTGAATTATGTTTTGGGGGCGGGGTGGGAGAATGGCAGTACTAGTGTCAAACACACAAGTTGGTCTTTCACACACAACTAATATAACCTCAACTTCATATACACCCCTATGTTCAACCAAAAACATATCCTAGCTGAGAAACAAGCACAGTTTTCTCACTCCACCCACTCCTGAGATGACATAATTTAGAATAAAAAAGGCAGCCACACTCCTGAGATCACCAGACTCTTGCATCTCATTCATACATATTATTCCTTCCACACAGTCACCAACTTTTTCATTCTGTTGGGTTCCAAGATCCAACCACCAAGCATTTATATATGTGCAACTGGAGTTTCCTTGTGCCTCGTGGAGAGCAAGAGCCGGGAACCACCCTTTCCCCCTAGTAGTAGATTCAGTTTCCCTCACCTTGGAAGCCATCTAGGTTGATATCGCCAAGTGCACCCACTGTAATACCAAACATGGAGTCAAAGGAACCGTTGAGGCGTATCGGAAGGACATTTTCCCAGTGTCCTGCCTGGTTGATATAAACGTAGACTGCACCCCCAATCCCTTCTTTGCGATCAAAGAAGTTTGGTGCTCCGACAACTAAGTCCATCCAGCTAATAAGACAACAAGATGTGAGTGTAGTTGCCATCATAATACCTTCTTTGTTTTAGAGCATCAGGAGCAAGGTAGCACATGGAATGTACAACATGGAACAAATGACTCAAGACAGTTAGTTACATAACATTAAGAGTACAGCAAAGCACTCTATGTTGAGCCATCTTTGGCTGGTGCAATACGAGAGAGAAAGATATCCAACTGGTGCGTGGCATCATGATGTTATGATTCTGACACCAAAAACCTCCACTGCAGCATTTCCCAAACTATGTTCCATGGAACACTGGTGGACTTCAATTCCCAGAAGCCTAAGTCAGTACACTGGCTGCTCAGTGCTTTGGGGAATTGACTTAGGCTTCTGGGAATTGAAGTCCAAAACCACAAGTTGGGAGACGCTGGCTAAGTATATATGAAGTTCATAGTAGAGTTGCTTTTTTGAGTCAGGATGTTCATTATTATTATTATTATGACCACCACCACCACCACCTCATTTGAGATTCTATCTTCTGCATATATGGCTGAAACAATTACTGAAGTAAATAATAATGTAACTATGCCTTTAATATCCTGGGATAACCTCCCAATGGAAGTTTGTGGCCCCTCAATACAGCCTTAGGCTAGGATTCCAATCTCAAAATGTGCCCAGATGACATTCACGTGCATGGCTCTCTTCCCCTCTCTGCCATTACTTACCCATCATGGTTGAGATCCACCACAGCCAATGAATAGCCAAAAGATGAGGCAAGTTTCTCCCCTGGCAAGACAAACTCAGGCACCAGGCGGTTGACATTATCTCGTTGCAAGATCACCACAGCTCCTGTATGGTTGGCACGGGGTGCTCCTGTTACAAAACTCAACTCATCCTTCCTCATGATCCCCACTCCAGAGTCTAGAGAAAAGCCTGGAACAAGAAGAAACCGTGTAAGTTATCAGAGTGTTATCAGAAGCAAGCAATGTTTGCAATTAAAATCTGGAGTCATAAAATTACAATGTTTTTGGGATAGTAGCTGTGTTAGTCTGTGGTTCAGGCATATCAGAAAACAAAAAGAAAAAAACACTGTAGCACTTTAAAGATTAACTGCTATATTTTTATTGTTAGCTTTCGTAATCAAGTCCACTTCTTCAGATACTTCTTCAGATAAAATTACAAGATGAGCTTAAAAATAATAAGAGGTTAATATCGGTTCATTCCCTGGGTTCTGAATTTAATTCTCTCTCTGTGTCTCATTTACTCACCCATCCACTCACTCACCCACTCACTCACTCACAGAAACATCACTATTCTACTCTTCGGTGTTTCTGTTTGGGGCCAGTTGTAAAAAATAAATCCTGACATTTTAACACTTCTGTTTCACAGTGACTCCTAGAAAGAAAGCTATTTAAAATCACAACACATTACTAACTTAATAAATGTCACAATTCACAGAGACTCTGATTAGTTGCTTTCTCCAATCCTGGGTGCTCCATCTGCCTTCTCTTGATCCCAAATTGGTCTGGACAGAAACAGTCCAGAGCACCTTTTCAGCTTCCTCAGCTCTTTGGAGCTAGAATTACATGTGGGAATGCTGTGTAGTAACAGGCTGGATAGCTCAATGAGTTAGATGTCTGGCTGTTCATAGTTCAGTTTCCAACTGTACATCCCGAAAGAGCTATCCTGTGTCCTTGGGAAAGCTGTGAGGTCCCAGGGCGATCCCCAGGAAGAAGGGAATGGTAAGCCACTTCTGAGTGTTCTTTACCATAAACCAGAACTGGAGGCACATGATGATGTTTGTGAGGCGATGTGGTGACAAAGCTAATGAGTGGGTAATTTATGATATAAGCATCCCTAGCCTCAGGTCTGGCCAGGTTATCCTGCTATGGTAATAGAGTAGACCAGGCTTTTGCAACATTTTCCCACTATGGGCCAGACATGCCCCCCAACATACAGCTGTGGGGGATGGAGGCGGGTTGCTCCCAGTGCTTACGTCTTCTTCTTCATCATTATCAGCGGCAGTGATTGCATCGGTTATGCAGCTTTCTGCACAGTCTCTGCCACTTCTCCCGACAGCAGGAAGTTTTGGGGAAGGTAATCACTCTGTTATGGGGTCTTTCTGACACTCCTCAGTGGTGCTTTGGCAGGGAAAGCATGCAGTTCTGGGACTGCTTGGTTCTGCGTTGGGAGGGCAGGCACTGACATAAATCCCACCTGGCACCAGAAGTCCCAGAATAGCGTGCTTTCTGTGCCAAAGTGCCACAGAGGAGCGTCAGAAAGACCCCAAAATGGAGCGATTATGCTCCCCGAAGCCTCCCGCTGCTGGGAGAAGTGGCGGAGACTGTGCAAAAAGCCGCAAAATTGATGCAATCGCCACCGACGCAGTAAGTAACGTATTGCGACTTCCAATGATGGGGGGTGGGTAGAGGCTGGTGAGGCAGTCCTAGAGGTGGCCAGGTGGCCACCATGGGCTGGATTAATGAGATGCACAGGTTGGATTAGGCCCACGAGCCAGGGGTTGCAAATGCCTGGAGTAGACCATACAGCCAGTAACTCACTGCTGAGTGTCAGGAGGTGGTTAACTAACTTGACAACCCTGAGGACTAGTGGCCTTGGTGAAATCCACGGGGAAGGGTTATGGTCCCCAAGTAGATTAAATCCCACTTGAATCCGTCTTGATGGAGGGCAGCAGCTTCATCAGTACTGGCCTGGGGCTGAGGAGGACTTTGCTTGCCAAAAGGGCTCAGGACCAGAAAGTGACTCACGGAGCTGGATTAGTGGTACTATGGGCGTCATGCTTCGACATGGAAGGCAGATAAAAGGCCACGACCTTATATTCGCAGGACAGTTTTCATGGCTGATCGCCGTGATGATTGCCGATACTTGGAATTGGATATGGCACAAGAAAAAGAAGAAGAAAGCCAGTAACAGGGAACATGTGGGTCCTTCCGCTGTTCCCTCCAAAAACTGTTTTGTGCAATCTCCAGAGATAGGAAGTGTCGCCTTTCAGGAGGAAAGCTTCCAGAATTTCTTACCTATCATGCACACTCCCATGATGGTTGATGTGTTAAGGAAGTTACAGAGCCCACAAAGCAACCATGTCAAGGCGTAAGGGAAACAAGCAACAAGAATTGGAACTCTTCGTTCAGGAAGGGAAATATGATTTGATAGGGAAAACAGAAACTTGGTAGAATGAGTCCTATGACTGGAGCACAGCAACGTAAGGAGATAAACTGTTCAAAAAGAACTGAAAGGGCACAAAGGGAGGTGGGGTCATGATATATGTTAAAAACACATGTCCCAACATAAAAATACAGGGTGGTGGTGGTGGTGAGCTTGCACTTTAAGAAAGATGCAAACAAATTAGAACAAGTACAGAGAATGGCAACAAGGATGATCAGAGGACTGGAAACCAAACCCTATGAGGAAACACTGACAAAACTGGGCATGTTTAGCCTGGAGAAAAGGAGACAGAGAGGGGATACGATGATAGCACTCTTCCAATAGCTGAAAGACAATCATAAAGCGGAAGGGAAGGGTCTGTTCTCCATCATCTCAGAGTGCAGGATGCTTAATAACCAGCTCAAACTAAAGGGAACCAGATATATAGGCAGAATATCAGGGGAAACGTCTTTAACTATTAGAGCAGTACGGCAGTAGAACCAGCTGCCTCAAGAGGTGGTAAGCACTCCAATACTGGGAACATTCATTTGCCATACCTCCAGCTTTGATTCGGATTCATGCACTGAACAAGGCAGTTGGGTTGGATGAGCTTATAGGTCCCTTCCAGCTCCATTCTCCCATGATTCAGTGATTTTATCCCTACCCCTCTCAGGCTTAGGGCCTGACATTTTATAAAGGTGAGCTGCTACTTGGCTAAATCTAATCCCACATTTGGGTCACCAGGTGTTGCTTTGAGAAAGAAGGAGTGTTTATTCTGTGTTGACCATCACGGCTGGCTAGGCAGGCACTGCAATTTAATATCTTGGCAATGAGCTGCCAGGGACTGGGTGAAGGGGCCTTTTTCAAGCAGAACCAACTTCTGCCCGGGGCTATGAGTCACAGACAGACCAGCTGCTGGCTGCCCACTTGGCCAGATGTAAAGTTTGGGTTCCTTGTTCTTCCGTGACAGAGAAGCTGTTTGGTTTTAAAGCGGGACTACAGCTGTTCCACAAAGAACAATAGCCAAATCGTTCTGTGTTTCAAGATTTGCACACAGGAAAAGGTGGAGAGGATTTCCTTTGGAACAAGGGATGCTCTCACCTAGCTTCAGAGAGCTCTTTCTCACGTCCAGAAGGACAGGATAAGAAATGAAACGCTCCTCACTTCTGGAAGGCAAAGGATCTCCTGGCAGGCAAACTCACAGGCTCCGCTGTATCACTCTCTTACCCTTTTGCTTTCTTCCCACTGCAACTGGAGGACAAAGAAAACTGGGAGAAAGTCCAGATCTGGGGGATGGACCCTGGCCAGGAACATAAATGCTACTCCTTATATAGAAAGTATGCAACTTCCCCACAGATATAATAGGGAGAGGCTGGGAACTTCAGAGTGGGAGGCTGATGGGGGTCTCTGCTCTGAAATCTGAAAAGGGCTTTTTGAAAGTAGCATGGCCATTTCTTCCAGTCTGTGTGGCCGAGCTGGAAGTCCCAGCCTTTACTAGGGAGGGATCTTTGCTTTATGTATTTATTTATTCTTTACATTTATATGCTGCCCATCTGGGTGGTCTTACCCACTCTGGGCAGTGCACAGGAATAGGAAAATGTCAAATTCACAGAATCAGCAATAAAAAACAAACAGCAAAATACTCCAATTGCAACATATGGGAACCATATTATGTCATAATCTACCAAAAACTTCAGCCCGTCTCTTTTTCTCAGCTGATCTCCCTGTTGAGGTCCTTAGGTTTCAATTTCCTAGCCTGCAGTAGACAACTGGTAGGCCACCAGGAATTGTTGGGACTACAATGCCCCATCCTCCCCTGCCCCCAAATAGACTGGCTTGGCTTGATGGGCGCTGTAGTCTATCAAGACCTTTGTGGCAGCAGCTACTAATTCCTCTCTTAGACCTAACGCAGATGCTTTAAAGTCATTTGGCTGGCAAAAGAGAGCACAGGGCTATCTCTGAAGGGATCAAGTCACGAGTTCTTTGGTTCTAGATTAACTGCCCTGTTCTCAGCCATGTTAAGATCTCCCTTACTTTATCAAGCAGAGTTGATATCAGTTACTTACTCCTTGCTCCTCTGTCAGCTGAAACTGAATCTTACTGGACTCCAAAGTAGCTAATGACCAAGGGTATTTTTTTACAACACTTAATAACCAAATAGCCTGAGGTTTCCTTAATGACTGACCCCCTGTAACCTTTGCAAGATCTGATGCACTGGAGCAGGATGGGCAGCAATAAATCATAGAGTTGTAGAGCTGGAAGGAAGTCCAAGAATCAGTAATAATAATTATTTAATGTCAGGGATTACTCTGGGTTGGAAGGATTTGTAGGGAATGCCCAACCAATGTAGAACTTCTACACTTTAAATCACACAAACTTCCAAACTTTGTTTTAAAATCTCCAGCGTAGGAGAGTTCGGCACCTTCCAGGGAGGCCGATTCCATTACTGAATGGCTCTCACTTTTAGGAAGTTATCTCTGATGTTTAATTGAAATGTCATTTCTTGTAACTTAAAACAATTGCTTCTGGCCATATCCTCCTAAGATTAACAAAACCCCAACAACCAAGCAAGCCAACTCCATCTTTCACATGACAGTCCTTCAAATACTTGGAGAGGGCTATCATATTTCCCTTAAGTCTTCTCTTCTCCAGGCTAAACTTACTGAGTTCCCCCAGCCTTTCCTTAAGGCTTGGCTTCCAAAGGTCTTAACCATTCTGGTTGCCCCTCTCTGGACACAATTCAGCTTCTCGACATCTCTCTTAAACTGTGTTGCCTAAAACTGGACATAGTACACTAGTTGAGGTTTCACCAAATCAGAATATAGTGATTCTATTACTTCTCTTGATATGGACACAACACTTCTATTGATACACCCTAGGTCCATGGTGGCAAACCTTGCCACTCCAGCTGTTCTTGGACTCAATTTCCAGAAGCCCTGATCAGTAGATGTATTGACTTGGGCTTCTGGTAATTGAACTCCAAGAATGGCTGGAGTGCCAAGGTTCACCAACACTGCCCTAGGTATAGCATTTGTCTTTTTTGCTGCTGGATTACACATTTGATTCACACTTAAGTTTATGATCCGCTAAGACCTCTAGATCCTTTTCACTACTTCCAAGCTAAATTTCACTAATCCTAAATTTTTACATCTGATTTTTTTCCCTGCCTATGTACAGAACTTCACATTTTCCCCTCATTCAAACTCATTTTGTTTGAATTGTCCCTGTTCTCTAATCCGTTAAGGTCAATTTGAATTCTGATTCCTGGTGTATTGGCATCCTCTTCATGTTTTGAGCAGGTGGGCCTCCGATTTGTTTTAGGCTGCAACTCTCAAAAGCCTTAAGTATTTCCCAGGTACTGTACATTCTAGCAGATCACATGGTCCTCATTTCTGCAGCTTGAGAATTGGGGTGAATGTGAATTCCATAATGCCACAGCTGACTTCAAAATCCTGGCTTCTACAGGGGTAGCTGCTCACAACAAATGTCTTATGTTTCCCCCCATGAAAATCTTAATTGGTTCTGCGTTGCTGTTACATGTTTCCAAGTCACCCCTGATTTATGGTGACCCTATGAATTATTCCCAAATGTTCTGGCCTCAATTGCCCTGTTCAGCTCTTGTAAACTTAAGCCTGTGGGTTCCTTTAACGAGTCAATCCATCTTGCTTTTGGCCTTCCTCTTTTCCTGCTGTCTTCTGCTCTTCCCAGCATTATTGTCTATTCCAGAAAGTCTTCTCATGGTGTGGCAAAAGTAGGACAGCCTCGGCATCATCATTTTTGCCTCTAGATACAGTTCAGGCTTGATTTGCTCTAGGACCCACTTGTTTGTCTTTCTGACAGTCCAGGGTATCTGCAAAGCTCTCCTCCAGCACCACACTTCAAATGAATCAGCACAACAACTGTGGGTGTGACTACATGTATGTAAAGATGCTAACTATAAACTGGGCAATTTGCCTTTATCTTTTATTAATGTTTTGTTTACTTTTGTAGAACATTATGCATTATCTCAGACCAATGCACATAGTCTCAAGAATACAGTGGAACCTCAGTTAACAAACGGCTCAGTTAACATAAAAATCACATTAAAAAAGGAAATCCATGGAAAATAGTGGCTCAGTTTATGGGGAAAAAATTCAGAACAGATTAATTGGTTTTCAATACATTCCTACGGGAAATTGTATTCAATGTATTCCTATGGGAAATTCGGTTAAAGTAATTTTTGCTGGAAGAAATATCCCGGAGAATGCATTAATTATGTTAACAAAGGTTCCACTGTATCAGCTTTCACTTCTAAAATGACAAGAATATAACACAGCCAAACTCAGCACTTTTAAGTCATGTGAAGTTCAGTGGCAAAATGATGGGTATCTGTACATTTTTCTCAGCAACAGCTTTAAAAGTGCTTAACTGACTCTGTTATGAACTCTCAAAGCTGTAAGTCTGCAACATTAGCATAAAGATTCAGAGATTCTGTGTCCAAACTCAAAACTATATTTCAAGGCTTTCTAAGTAGTCCCTCTTGACCTAATGCTATGCTTCCATTCTTATTTTTGTGTATGGCTCAGCCCATACTTTCCGTTTTAATCTTGTGTTTCTGCATATGCGAGCTCATGTATGTGCAAGTATCTGCATGCATGTGCACGCACGCACAGATGCACACACTAAACCTCTAATTACTGAGTTCAAACTAAAGAACACAAGTGAAAAACAACTGAAGACAACTGGAATAACATGTTGAGTAAATATGAATAAATGAATTAATTCATTTGGGGATGGGGACTTTAATCTCTCCCCACCCTCTCTACAGAGTATGCAAAGTGTCTTTTGAAGCTCATGCACAGAAGCTCTTCTGCCTGTTCATTTCTGATGGATTTAAGCACAGCTTTAAAAAAAAGCATATACTGTATATTTAATTTTGTATCTACAGTATTTCTGATCCCACCCTTTATGATGCTAATACTTCCTGACACACATGCTAAAAATGCTTTTTTATTTTATAATGCTGCCCTTCTTCCAAGGCAGCTTACAAGTTCTTAGAAATGAACCAACTGAATTTACAGAACAGCTTCTCACAAACCTGCACTCCTAGCTACCTAGAGCAGCTAATTTAAGCAATGTCTGCCGCTGGGGCTATAGCAGAAGACGATTTGATTCAATTCTTACTATTGATCGCTTACTGTAGCAGCTGCAGAAGTTGTGAACAGGGCCGTCCGCTGTTTGCGAGCATCACAAGCTTTGGTTCCCTCTGTCTCTTTTGGGTTAAGAAACACTGGAGGGAAGAGGGTGACAAAACACAACGAACAGGGAAATGACAGAAACTAGCTAAGAGAGTACTAAGGGGAAGTACAGGCGGACGGGAGGGAGAAACCACTGAGACGGGCACACCAACACCTTACAAACCTAAGTAGCTATTCTGGGCCACATCTCCAACATTCCCGGGAACCCGTTCGCTGGGCTCTGGCGTTTTATAGACCAGCTGGTCAGGGTCTGAGCTATCAATGTTTGTCACAAACAATAGCCCTGCATGGCCGGCGGAAGGAAAGAGAGAAAGAGAGAAAAAGAGGGTTAGCAGTGTGAGAAATCTTGACATCCGGCAGGAAAGCACCACAGAGCAATGGGCAAGTGTCTGGGAGACTCCACGGGGCTTGGGTCACGCTCAGACCCCAGTAGATGCCTGGATTCCTTATGTTTATGGCCTTCTTTGTATGCACAAAGGGTATGCTCAAATCTTCCTCCTTACGGCCAAGAGGAGAAGAGGGAAGGTTTACTTATTTTATGAAGTTGGTTTGTTTTTGTTTGTTCTTCAAGATAGACTCCTTTTTTCTCCCTTGATTTTCTCCCAATTATCTTGAACTTCCCATTAATCCACACCTGTCCCAGTGGTAGCCTGCTGGTTGCTCTGTGGTGCTTGTCTGCTGCCGGATTCAGCAGCCCCGTACCAAGATAGCTGTTGGCAGGCAAGGGGATGAGCGAGGGGTCCTGGTCCTTCTCTCCCCCGGCTTCGTACGGCCCGTCGTCGTACTCCTCGCTCAAATCCAAGCCACTCAGTTCTGCCCGCATGGTCCCTGCCAAACCAAACACCTGTTAGAGATTGGCAGGAGATGGAAGTTTGGTGAATGGAGGGTGAGAGAAGGAACACATTGGAGTGGATCAGAACTTCAGTTTGTCCACCCGAACTCAACCCAGAGTGGGTGATGAATTTGTCCCACCAGGTTCTTCTTGGTGCTTCTTCTTTTCTTTCATGTCTAGGTCAGATGCGAAACTGCCAAAATGTAGGCACCTTTTGGTGAGTCCATTCTGCAGTTCCCTCTGCCTGACCTAGTATGAGAAAGATTCGCCTGCAACATAAGGTTGCCATTACCAGGGTATGCCCAACTGTGGTTCAAGAATACCAGAATCTTTGAGGAGGGTCCTCAGAATGAATGGGAATATCCCTTAAGGCAGAGAGCTTCCATCTTTGGCCCTCCAGATGTTTTGGGCCCACTCTCCAAAGCCCCAGCCAGCATGGCCAGCAGTTAAGGATTAGAGTAGCCACAGTCCAAAGCATCTGCAGAGCCATGGGGCTCCCAGTCCTGCGTGAAGTTTTTCCTATTAGCAAAAAAAGGAAATGTGCAATGGACTCGCCTCCCAGTGTTTCCCTCTAACACACTCACGGGATGGGGGGGGGGGACCTTGTTTTTCCAATAGGCTGACAAGGCACTCCTGCCAGGGAGCTGAAGTTCAAAACCACGGCCTCTCTCACCTCATCAGCAGGACTGATCAGCCTAGGGGCCAAAACGAGACGGGCAAAACCCTGCATGATCCCATCTGGCCTCCAGGAGCCAGCCACTTGCCGATCCTGGTGGCGTGGACAAGAGTTGGCGGCCAAGCGACAGAGCACCCATGTTGCCCACTGAGCATCCCAGTTCAGTCTCCACCATCTCCAGGTAGGGTGGTGACATCATGGGACCCTGTAAAAATGGCTGCCAATCACTGTACACACCATATTGAGACAGACCGACGATGGATTTTGGAAGCGAGTTGTTCTAAATTTTAAAAACGACCATAGATATTAGCAGTTACACACGGAGTTGTATGACTTGGCATGCAACTGATAATGTCTATGTTGATTTCTTAACTGGGGGGGGGGGCATTGCTTCCAGACGTTATATCATTCACGTAGCTACGCAAGAGGATTTTCACTAGTAGAAAGCAGCATCCTGCACAGAGGACAACTTCCATGTTGCTACACTGGCACCATCAGCACCAATGGCCACATTCCAATGTCTATCTTTAAGACAGCTGGTGGGCTCTTGCCATCCCACAGTGGAGGCTACTGCACATTCTACTTGAGGATACACCACAGTTGTGCTGCGAGGCCAGGGCTGGTACCAGGACTGTCTTCTTTGATACCCCAATGTGCCAAACTTACGTCCATCAGTTTACCTTTCCAGTTGTAGGTGCCAGGTGCTCCGAAGAGGATATAATGCCCATCTGCAGTGAAGCCAGTTGCTACCCCCTGCTGGCAAAAGCCAAAGCGGTCATGCCCCTGGGACCGCCCTTCGCAGAATTTCCACTCGCCACCGTCGAGTTCATCAGACTCCTGAAGCCCCTCGCTGAGGACGTAGCAGCGGCCAATCACATCCCTCGTCTCCAGAGACTCGTTCACCCAGTTCCGGGCTTCATACAGGTGTGCACAGGTCTGGGAAACATGGAAAGGGAGAAGAGAGGACGGAATGGGTTAAGAAGAGGTGTGTGCTGCCACCGGGCAATTCCTGCATGAAACTAAAAGATGAAGTAGGGTGGGTAATACATTGTCCCTACTGCCTCTCATACATGTTATTGGATGGTTATTGCTGCCCCCAGAAAGAAAGATGGAAAGAAAGGGGGAAAAGGATCTTTTAAAAAGTATGATTTTAGAGAGATGTAGGGTGAATTTATTGAATATGTTTTAGTGAAGGAGAAATGGGTAAGACCTGAACAAGAATATTTAGCGTTCTGGAAAGAGCGGACAAATATAAACATATGAATGAAATGCTATTTATAGAATAAGGATAAGAAGAGGTATAATGTCCCACTAAGGTGGTGAGTGCTTCTAGTGGTTATAAGTTTTTTCTCCTTTCTTTCTTTTTTATGTTATTATATTTTGTATTTGTATATTACTGTGTTTTTCTATTTATTGTTTATACTTTTTAATATACTTTTTAAAGGGAAAAGAGAGAAAGAAAGAAAGAAAGAAAGAAAGAAAGAAAGAAAGAAAGAAAGAAAGAAAGAAAGAAAGAAAGAAAGAAAGAAAGAAAGAAAGAAAGAAAGAAAGAAAGAAAGAAAGAAAGAAAGAAAGAGTGGTGTCTTTCTTTTAAAAATGGCATACACATTAATTTTCAAATAGTGATGCCCAGAAAAAAAATGTCATCATTTAAATCATGTTATTTTAAAGGAAAAACAGCACTTTCCCATCAGTTCTATGAGAGCAAATCAGGCAACAATGAAGTGGGAGCAAATCAGGCAACCATGAAGTGGGAGTCTGGGCCACCCCATTCTCAAATAGAGGGGATCTAGTCAAGTTAAGCCAGCAAACCTTTCATGCAGCTCAACTGTTCCCTTGCGGTATTTAAGCAGAGAATAGTTAAAGTTCCAGAATTAAAGACCTGATTAGCACCCTTCTCTTTTGCTAAATCAGCTCGGGGGAAACTATGTTCTGGAAGCAAGATGTGACTGGGTGAGGCAGCAGTTCACAAGATTGTGGCCGGAATATGAAACCTCTTGCGTATTCAGGAGATGCACAGCCCACATAAATATGAATATTCCAGGGTTAAAAAATCAACAGTGACTTTATTCTGAAAAAACAGAGAAGGGGCTAAAATAAAGTATCCAATGTATTCCACTTTCAAAAGTTGTTTAGAAGGCCTAATATGGCTAACACACAGTAGCATAGCATGGGATTCAGCTGCCTGGGACGTAAGCCAAATTTGCCAGGCCCTGGCAGGGGCGTAGGATGTTGGTGCCTGCTCCCACTACGGATTCTGGGAATTGTAGTCCAAGAACACTCATATGCCCAAAAAGTGCCATTCAGGGCGGGCCGCCCTCCCGGGGAGAGGGGGCACGCTACACTACTGCTAACACATCACTCTCCATGGTGAACTACATCCATACTGCAGGGAAATTACTTCTTGACTATACTTCTCAAAATCCCCCATTGAAGAGAGCCAGTGGCCTCCTGGGAGAGGTTATGAAATGTTATTCAAAAGGAACTTTGGCAGACTCTGGTTCTATTTATGGGGCAAGGGCAGGATGCAAGGACCCTAATATTTGCACAAGCTTAACCAGTCCAAGAAGGGACTGCAGTGGCTTAGTGGTTAAGGCGCTGAACTGAAGACTGGAAGGTTGGCAGGTCAGCAGTTCAAGACCCGAGTGCTGCATGATTGAGTGAACTCCCGTCTCTGTCCCAGCTCCTGCCAACCTAGCAGTTCGAAAGCAAGAAATTGCAAGTAGATAAATAGGGACCACTTTGGTGGGAAGGTAAACAGCATTCTATGCACTCATGTCTAGTCATGCCTGCCACATATCCACAGAAACAGCTACTGTGAGCACTGCATCCTACTCAGAAGAAACAAGAAAGCCCGTTTAAACAATGTCATGATGGTGAACCTTGGCACTCCAGCTGTTCTTGAACTTCAATTCCCAGAAGCCCTGATCAACAGGACTGCTGATTTGGGCTTCTGGTAGTTGAAGCCCAAGAACACCTGGAGTGCCAAAGTTTGCCATCACAGTCACAGGCCCTGCTATGAAGAAAGTTCCAGGGCTCTGACAGCCGTGACGTGACTCCATGTTCTTTACCTCCATTCCTCCCCACAGTGCACTGATTAAACTACAGAGAAAGAGATGGCTTTCTGTCTAGAAAGCAAACCAAATACAAAGGGCAAGGGTGCCAAACCAGACATTTTAGACTACAACTCCCAGAATGCCCAGACTGTAATGCCGATTATAACAGACTGTGGGAGTTATATCTAAAACAGGGGTTCCCAACCTGGTTCCCGGCTTGAAAAGGTTGGGGACCCCTGATCTAAAACATCTGTAGTGCCAGTCTTACCAAGCCTGGCCCAAGGTATCTCTATACTACATTGCTAAACACAGTATTTTCCAAATTGAAAAATTAGCAGCAAATTTATTTCCTGTAACTGCACTATCCTACCTGCACTGTCAATGCAGATCAAGAAATCAGTCCATTTCCCCCACCCACCCCAATGCCACAAGAATTCACTTTTACCCTCTCCCGTCCCCACTGCAGAAGACTTTGCAATCTGGACCTCAAATGGTTAAACAGAATGACCACCCACCCATCCAGCTACGGCCACTGACCACGATCTTGCCGCCTGGGCCCTGGCTCTTGACGGTGACACCCAGCCATTGATTTTCCTTGCTCTCCTTCTTCAGGTCAACTGTAAAGTGTGGAGGAGACAAAGAGACTCAGTCAATCTCAATTCATGGGGGAGATTCTTCTCCATCCTTCCATTGCTCTTCTCTTAATACAGTGCAAGACAGGGATATCCTGTGGCTCAAGGAGGCAAGACTTAAGGGCCAAACTACACATCATGCAAAGAAATTAATGAATGTACCTCCCAGTGTTGGCTTCTACCACTAAAAAACAAATGAATGAATGGATCAAATGGCAGAAACAGAGAAGTGGTCTTAAACATTTGCCATCAAAGCACTTCATCAAGTTGCATCTAGTGACATCTGATGCCCACTGTGAAAGCAGCCAATGGAGAGGGGTGGCAGTAAGGAACGACATGCAGGGTCAGGGGGGAAAATTGATGCCTTTTTGCACGCATATTCCCAAGAAGGAAAGGAAACGGTTTGTACTGTATTGACAAAAGAGGCAGGAGTCGATAGCAAAAGCCTGAGATAGACAACATCTCATTTGCCCTTTCAGATTGACACCAATGCTTAGGTAAAGGTCGTCCTTGCTCAAAAGCCAGTCATATCCAACTCTAGGGTTCAGTGCTCATCTCTGTTTATAGCCAAAGAGTCAGCACTGTCTGTGTTTGCAGATGTTTCGTGTGGCAGGTATGCATCAACACTGGAGAGCATGGAATGCTGTTTACCTTCCCACTGAAGTGATCCCTATTTATCTACTTGCAATTTCTTGCTAGGTTGTCAAGAGCTGGGACAGAGAAGGGAGCTCACTCGGTTGTGCAGTACTCGAGTCTCGGACTGTTGACCTGCTGACTTTCCAGTCATCAAGTTCAGTGCCTTAACCACTAAGCCAACACACTCTCATCACCAATGCTTAAACTCCAACAAATCATCTATAACTTATAGGCAGGGAAACATACAGGTCCGATGCAAGTACCTGCCCTCCCCTTTCTAACAATTCACCCAGGCTCAGGGGTTGCTAACCTTTTTTAGTTGGGGGGGGGGGTTGTCACACTACCTCAGGGCTGAAGCCAGGGTGTGGACAGGGTGGGTTTTGCCCACCCTGAGTATCAGTTTGCCCACCCGCAAACTCCCAGCTGCTTATATATATATGACATATATACAGTATACTACATTGTTGCCCATCCTGAAAGAATATTCACCCACCCGCATCTAGAATCCTGGCTACGGCCCTGCGCTCCCTCAGGCAGTTGAGGGGGCCGTACTGGTGGTCCACCCACCATTTACATCTGCCATAAACGAGTCCACAGCCAATTCCAGCAGCACCAGTGGCAGCTGCAGCAGCTGGAATGAGGGCAAGGGATAGATTATTTGACACTACTGGCTGTAGTCTGCCCCTGAGCCAGGGGATATGTGGATTTGGGTCATGGTACGGGGGGAAAAGATTTAAATCTCCAAAGACAGCTTTGTTGTTCCAATCCATTCTCTCTCTCTCTCTCTCTTTCTTCCCTCACCACAAAGAATGGCTTCCTTTAGATCGAGAAAAAGATGTCCAGTTACTTTTTGTATGTGCAGTTTGGCCCTGAAGAAAGAATACTATGGGGATTTATTTATAGCCATTTATTTGTTTGTTTGTTCACACTTGTATGCCGCCCTGCTTGCAAAGCGACTCAGGGCGGCTAACATAGTATCACAGAACAAAATATCAAACACAATAATCCCAGCAAAAGTTAAAAAATTAAAAGATTAAACAAAATTAAAATAATTAAGAGAGTGGTAGTCATCGGATCAGCCAGCAGGCCGGGGCTATCGTATTACTAGCACCCCATATCTGCCCCGCCAGCAAAGTCTTTGCCATAGGGCCAGAGCAGACACTGAGAAGGCCCTCCTTCGAGTGCTAGAGAGATGCGCCTCTCTAGCCGATGGAACAGTGAGAGAGCAATGCAATGAAATTCCAAAAAGGGAATTCTATGCTGACACACAGAAGTATACAATTACGGCCAACCAGCACACACTTGGGACACTGTTCCAAGTGTGTCCAACTAAGTCTGTTCTTTCCATCCCTACAGAAGGATGCAAAGAGTGATGTCTTCTCCCTGTGACAAATGGCTCTCTTTCCTCTTCCACAACCAGTTTCTCCACTTTACCCTTTGGTCTCTTCACTCGCTCTCCTACTTGCACTAAAGGTACTCCAAACTACTTTTTTGTGGGGAGGAAATCATTATAATGTAGTATTTATTTTTGGGACCAAGTATCTCTCTCTCTCTCTCTTTTTTAAGAATAAAAAAAGATTACAACTATGTTAGTGCTAAAATGACTCAGACCTTGAAATCTAGCAGGCTAAAACTAAACCAAAAGGCGGACGGTTTAGCATTAAGTTACAGTACTTTGTTCTCCTGGCAACCTAGCAGATTGAAAGCAAGAAATTGCAAGTAGATAAATAGGGACCACTTTGGTGGGAAGGTAAACAGCATTCCCTGCACTTTGGTGTCTAGTCATGCCTGCCACACGACCACAGAAATGTCTGCAGAAGCAGACAGCGCTGACTCTTCAGCTATAAAACAGAGATGAGCACCGAACCCTAGAGTCCGATACGACTGGCTTTCGAGCAAGGGTGACTTTACTTTTACCTTAATTTGTTTTTTGATTCTAATTTTGAATTCATTATAGAAATCTTTTTTTTTAAATTGTAGCATGCATACCATTACTGGTGGGAGGGAAACAAGAAAGAAAAGTGTTCATTCCCAAACTTTGCCTCACTAGGGACACCATGTACAATTATCTGAAGACGAGTCCATCAAAGGTCCAAAATACACCAATATGTTTGACCACATCATACAATAGGAGTACAAAACAGGGGAACATGTACTGCTGCCCCTGCCCCATATGCAAAGCTGAACAAAAACCAATAGTCTCAGGAGAAGGTCAGCAAATATCACCTGGATAATTGGGGAAATAATAATATGATCCGTGCAGGACACAGACTATAAAGTAGGACCCAAACTACTTTCTAACCACTTTCAGTTCAGTGCAGTTTTGGCTGAACTTCTGAAAACAGGAAATGCTAAGGAACAAATCTGCCCATAAATCTCACTACCGGGTCTTGCAGCTAAAGCCTGACAGTTCAGGAAATTTGAGCCAAAATCATGGTCCTTTTCTTCAGATATCATGTTTTGCAAATTGCATTGTGCTCAAAATGCTTTGCAGAAACAGTAACCATATTCTTCAGTCTTCATAGCAGAAATTCAGTCACTTTAAATCAGGGGTGACCAAACTATGGCTCATGGGCCGGCCCATGGCACCACTCCATCCGGCCCACACCACTCGTGGAACCAAAAATCGCCCGTGCATGTGCATAACACTGCCATAAATGCACCCACGGCTGTCCTAAACACATTTATGACAGCCATGGACACGTTTTACAGGGGGAGGAACCACGTGACCACCCCACTCAACCACATGGCTGGCCCATGGCGTGAAAAGTTTGGCTACCTCTGTTTTAAACACTGAACAGACTCCACATTTACAGTTTAGTATGTCTGGGTTCAAATTTAGCCCCACCCAAGGTGCAGGAACGATGTGCCCAACCTGAATGCCAAATTGACTCCAGCTTAATTCATGAACCCAATCAGACCACTGAATCACTAAAGGGTGCTGTGTGACGCTTTGGGAGGGCTTTGTTCTCATCCGGACGTAGCCATGATGCTCTCCTACCTCCTTCATCAATAGGCACACGCTCGCAGTCATTGGTCTCGTAAGTCAAGGGGCAGGTGTACAAGCCGCCAGTCCTTCTGGCCTGTTGACCGGGCAAAGCAGAGGCCTGTGGGGCTCCCACCAACAACCTGGAAGAGAAGAAAAACAGAGGGCTCGGAAGGCTTTGAGAGCATTTGTTTCATTGCTGTTAAATTTCTGAGAATCCCGTCATCGGCAAGGATTCTAAGATGGGGATCCCAACCTTTCCATGCTGGGGCCTGGGTCACACTCTCTCAGTCAGCTTCAAGGGCCAGATGGCCATTTTGCCCTGCCTGCTCAGTGGTGGTGGCCATTTTGTCCCAATAGCTTCAAAGGAGGAGTTATTTTGTTTCTTCAATGCCCTTGGAGGGGAGGGGGCCAGATTAAATGGCTCTGAGGGCTGGATCTGGCCTGCAGGCCTTAGGTTGGGAACCCCTGTTCTAAGAGATGTAACTGCAGAAAAGGCAACCCATGACCCAAAAGGGAGCTGTCCCAGCCAAGCTGAATGAAAGCACTAAGGATGGCGTAGGAATGGCAACGGGAAACCCAGGGGATTAAAAAATACTATATGGTGGCTTAGTGGTTAAGATACTGAACCTGACAACTGAAAGGTCAGCAGGACAGCAGTTCGAGGCCTTAGTGCCGAATGAACAATTGAGCTTCCCTCCCTGTCCCAGCTCCTGCCAACCAAGCAGGTTCAAAAGTAAGAAATTACAAGTAGATAAACAGGTACCACTTCAGCGGGAAAGGTAACAAGCGTTCTGCATGCTCCAGCATCTAGTCATCTTGCCACAGGACCGCAGAAACGTCTGCAGATGCAGAGTGATGTGACTGGCTTTCGAGCAAGGGAGATCTTTACAAATCTCAAGTGTCACACGTCCCTGTCTCCTCTGCCCTATATGCTGTGATTCAGGGACTTCTCAGCATCCCCTCCCCCCTTTTTCCCCTGCCACTAAGGAACGGGTGTGTTAAAAGGGGGGGGGGGAACCAAAATCAACATCCACCACATCCTGGTTTTCAGCAAGTGTGAAAGGGAATGAACAGTAGTCTTTCCAGATTTCCATCTTCATGGAAGGAGATGCGGTCTTGGTGCATGCTGTTCCAAAAGTAATGCCCCTCCAACAAAGCTAATATCCATCACCTGTTCCGTGACCTCCACCCCAGCTGTCATCCCCTCTCCCTCACTCCAGCTTCTGGAATTTTTAGCCAAGGACAGGGAGTGATTTGGAACAGCTCCACTAACAAGTTTGTGCTCACTTTCTTGAGCAGCTTTCCCCAGACAAACGAGGTATAAATCATTCCAATATTTACATCTCACTCTTCACTAAGTCATTCAATTTATTCTTTGCCTTATCAGTAGTACTAAGGGGTGTAATGGTTGCTTGATAAAGACTAGTTGTGCCCTCCTTACAGAGCATGGGAAAGTTTTGTAAACAACTACAGTACCTGCAGAATTCCCCAGTCATCATTGTTGCCCAAAATGTCGCTTTTCCAGACCCTACCTAAGAAATATCCTTTAACCATTGTGCTGTGCAACTATCATAAACCAGGATGCCTAAATGACAGAAGTATGGATTTTCTCCTTACAATCTATACACCTATAAAGAAACTGATTAGCTTAATTCCATCCTTTCTCAACTCGACACCCGTCAGTGTAATTAAACATGGATCTCTGCCATCCCTAGACAGCATGACTTTGGTAAGGCATCCTTTGGGGAGACTGATCTAAACCATATCTAGTGGGCATGAATTGTATTGTATTGTTCGACTTTTATGCTGCCCCATTCACTTATAGCACCAGCAAGCAACTTCTGCTAATTACCGGAGTGATCAAAATCTGGATAATTTCTAGAGCTGTCTGATGCTATCTACCTCCCAATGATCATACAACTCATGGGGTAATGCATCTGATCTGTCCACAAACTAGACCTTCTAGCCCAGTTATAGGGCTTCTACTTCTTGAAGCTGGGCTTGAGTAATCCCCCAGCAGATGGAAGGTTAATTTTAAAGGAGGAATGCTTCCCCGTTTTGGTGCAATACATTATGCGTCTTTGTGACTATCTCTAACTACACCCTAAGATAGGTTGCTTTGATATGGACATGTATATGTACATATATGTGGAGCATCAGTAGACGAATCTCAAAATGTTCCCGCCATATATTTGTAGCAGTTAAGTCACAGGTTTGCAATTATACTTTGATCTCCCATGAGAAAAAAATAAAGTCTGCATTAAAGAAGAACCATTTTTGTGTCCTACTAAGCAAGGGATGGATCAACATAATGTATCCCCTGGAAGGAGCACTCCCAGATAATCCTTTATCTGTTGGTCCTGTGAGACAATTGGTGGGTCAAAAAAGTTTTGTAACCCTGGTGGCGCAGCGACTGAACTGCTGTACTGAAGCCAAAATGTTGTGAGTTCAATCCTGACCAGGACACAAGGTTGACTCAGCCTTCCATCCTTCCATGGTCAATAAAATGAGTACCCAGTATAGGGGAGGGGGTGGGCAAAATGCTAATGAACTTGTAAACCACCCAGAGCACGCTAAGCGCTATGGGGTGGTGGTGGTGGTGGTGGTGGTGATGGTAGAAGGAGGAGGAGGAGGAGGAAGAAGAAGACGATGAAGAAGAAGTCGGAGATTACTCTGGGTTGAAAGGATTTTTGCTGGAGAAACTCCACTCAGGGGACGCCCGAATGAGGCTCCTTTCATGTTCCCAAGTGCAACTCTTGTGTATAGAAACCCGACCTTCCAGTCTTTAGCTCAGAGTCTTAACCACTAAACCACATGGGGAGCTGCATGTAGCAGTATATACCGGTACGTGTGATTGCTTTCTGCTTTATGTTCACAATGTCCTGATTCTATAAGGTTTAAGCCTGACTGAAACAATGCAAAAGGATTTAGAGCAAGCAAAGATTTCTATGAATGAGATGTTGATTCAAGAACATGTGATTGCTTCAAGAGTATCTGTTCAGGAGAAAAGGATGATGATGGTGGAGGAGGGGCAGAGAAAACAGAATATTGTGATACGCAAAATGGCCGAACGAACGCCAGACAAGCTTAGAGATAGAGTAGTGGATTGGCTGAACTCCTTGAAAATGGGAAAAGATTTTGTGCCAGAAGATATTGGAGCTGTGTATAGAGTGGGGGGAAGGCGAGATAGGAGATCACCAAGGAATGTTTTGGTTAAGTTTGCAAATTGGGCGGATAAGTTAAAAGTGATGGCTTACATCAAACAAGCGGGGTCTGGCGTTCTAAAGATTGAGGGGGTTGATGTGGAAATCTACAATGACATCGCGCCGGAGGAAAGAAAATGGAAATACATGATGAAACCTGTGACGAAATTTTTGGCTTCAAAAGACATTAAGTATAATTGGAGATTTCCACAACAGTTGAGATTTTTTTATGAAAAAAGATGGCATATTTTGGATGATAGAACAGATGTCTTGGAGTACTTGACTCAATTAGGGTTCATGAAGGTGGCTAGTTCAGAATGGATTGCTATGAGAACTGACTTGTATGCAGTTGGGGTGATGGGCCCGGTACTGAATAAGGAAGGGGAGGTGGAGGGTGCAGTGGGAGGAGCGGAAGTGTCAGGAACATCAAGTGCGGAGCTTTTTGAATGAATAGTTTGTAGAATAAAATTACAATGGTGGAGGGAGGGGGGTCATAGAAGAACATAATGCTTTTTTCCCCCGGTCCCCCCCTCCCCTCTTTGAATGATAGAGGCGACATCTTGGAACAAGGTGTGGGGAGGGTAACAGAAAATGGAAGAGTAGGTAAGTTCTTTTTTCTTTTTTTTCTGGTAGCTGTAGTAAGTAATTTTTTTCAAGTATATTGTATTCATTTATTTGTATTTTTTCTTAGTTTTTTTAGTTTTTTTTTTAGATTCTTAGTAGGGGAAGGGGTTGACACGTCCGGGGATGAATGTAATGGAGGGGAGAGATTAGTAAATATAAATGGTTAAGACATTAAGATTGTTAACATGGAATGTGAAAGGGACAGGGAATGCCGTGAAGAGGAGGAGGTTGCAGATAGCGCTCAATAAAACTAAATCTGATGTCATCTTTCTACAGGAGACCCACCAAAAATCGGCAGATACTAATAAATTAGTTGTAAGAGGAATTGATATCTATGAAATGGCTTATGGGACATCAAAAGCGAGAGGTGTTGCAACCCTTATTTCGGAAAAACTGGGTTTTACTGTGATAAAATCGATAGCTGATCCAGAGGGGAGATATTTAATAATTAAGGGGAGGATAGAAGATGAAGAGATAACTCTTGCAAATATATACGCCCCGAACACCAATCAGGCAGAATTTTTAGAAAAATTAAGAATAATTTTGCAGAAAGAAGGAACGAGGAATATGATTGTTGGGGGGGATTTCAACTTGTTAAGTTCCGAGATTGATACCACAAGTACTAAGAAGAGAAGTAATAAATATATTCTAAGTGATTGGGCAAAATTAATGAATATAAAAGATGTATGGAGGGAACTTAAAGGACAGGAAAGGGACTATACTTACTATTCCCAAGTTTATGATATGTATTCAAGGATTGATTACATATTTGTAACGCAAGGGTTACTGAAAAACACAGAGGATATTAAAATAGGGACATTTAGAGAATCAGATCATGCCAAGATAAGTATAGATATAAAATTGGATGAAGATGATAGGAAAAGATATGTTTGGAGATATGATCCAAAATTATACAAAGAGGATAGCATGAAAAAACAAATTATGGAGAAATGGGACGAATATTGGACATGGAATGATAATAATGAGGTCAGCTCAGGAGGGGTATGGGACACAATGAAAGCGATTTTTAGAGGAGAATCAATAAAAATAAGTAGTTGGAAAAAGAAACGGAACATCAACAGAACTCAGGAATTGGAAACACAATTAAAACAACTTCACCGGGAACATATAAAGGGTAAAGATCAGAAGGTATTACATCAGATACAGAAAGCAAAGAAAGAACTGGAAGCCCAAGATATGGAAAGGGTAAAAAAAGATTTGATATTTTTAAAAAGAGAATATTTCGAGTATAGTAACAGAAATTCTAAGTTACTAGCAAAAGCAGCGAGGGATAAAAAGAACAAAGGTCACGTAGAAGTATTGGTAGATGAGAAGGGGAAGAGATGTAATAAAAGGAAAGAGAAAGCAGAAATAATAGAGGCCTTTTATAAAGAACTATACTCAAAGAAGCAGGTAAATTTGAATAAATTGGAGGATTATTTTAAAAAGTATAACATATCACCAATAACAGAAGAGCATAGAAATAGGATGGAGGAACAAATATCGGTAAAAGAAATTGAGGAAGTAATTAACAAATTAAAATTGAATAAAGCACCAGGAGAAGATGGGCTTCCTGCTGAATTTTATAAGGATTTTAAGCCCTGGATAGTTCCAAGATTACAGAAATTGTTTAATGGGATTTTAGAGGGAGAATCGACACCGGAATCTTGGAATAGATCTATTATTGCATTGATCCCTAAGCCGGGTAAGGATTTACAGAAAATTGAATCATATAGGCCGATATCTCTAATTAACCAAGACGCTAAAATTTTTTCTACAATAATGGTGATTAGGCTAAATAGTTTCATGGCCAAATACATAAGAGATGATCAAGCAGGGTTCATAAAGGGCAGGTATATGTCAGATCTCACAAGGAGGGTAGTGGATTTATTGGATATAGCTGAAAAGCAAAAGGATAAAGTAGGTTTTTTAGCATTGGATATTTTTAAAGCATTTGATTCTCTGCAATGGGTAACAATACATGAGGTAATCAAATTGTACGGATTTGGAGATAAATTCCAAAAAGTTATTAAGAACTTATATAAACAGGGGATAGCGACAGTGAAATTCAATGATAGTTATACAGGAGAAATTAAATTGGAGGCTGGAACTCGGCAGGGGTGCCCTTTGTCGCCCACATTGTTTGTATTGGCTATGGAACTATTGGCGAATTTAATACGGCATGATAAAGAATTAATTGGAATAGAAGGGAATAAAATAAGTTTATATGCCGATGATACACTAATTACAATTAAACAACCAGCATGGGCAATACCAAAGATTAATGAACAATTGAAAAATTTTGAGGAAATGACAGGATTAAGGGTGAACTGGGATAAATCCGAGATGATTTTAGTTAATGGGAGCAAGAAGGACGAAGAAGAAATAAAGCAAAAATTTAATATTCAAACTCCGAACAAATTAAGATATTTAGGGGTAATACTTGCTAAAAAAATTGGGGAACTTAAGGAACTGAATTATGGAAAACAAATGAAAGAGATAGACAAAAAAATACTACAGTATAACAAGTTGAATTTATCGTGGTTTGGCAGGGTCGCAATGTGTAAAATGATGTTGTTACCGAAATTAAATTTCCTATTCGATGCTCTGCCAATAAAACACACAGACAAAGAATTGGAAAAATATCAAAATATTATAAACAGATTTTGCAATGGGAACCGAAGAGCTAGAATATCTAAGTTTTTGTGGTACGTATCGCAAAAAGAAGGGGGACTGGGTATCCCGAATGTTAGCAAGTATTATAGAGCCTTTCAATTACGAAATGTTATCAAATTATTAATTAGAGAAGAATCAATATGGGGAAAATTAGAATCAAAAGAGTTTTCGAGAAAAGGGAAGGCATTTTTTTTATGTGGGGATAAGGATAAAAAAATGAGAATTCAGGGTAAGATGATAGGAGCCACAATAGAGGAATGGAATAAAGCAAGAAAGGATCTTATCCCAGGGATCTCATTGGTTACAGAATTGGAAGATTTTAGTAACTTCCCGATGAAAATAGACGGTAGGATTAGGGATATCTTATTAGAAAATGGGGTCTCTATGTTGAAAGATTGGATCAAAAGTTGTAGGGATTTAGAGAGGAGAAAGGAGCTTTATCGGCAATTGGAGTTGGATTGGTTCAAAATCCTCCAGATGAACAATTGGAACAAGAGGTTTTTTTTGGAATTGGGTTCAGACAGGGAGCTTACAGAATTTGAAAAATTGCTGGTCAAATTAAGAAAAGGAGACATAGGTATAAAAGGGATAGTTAGTAAAATATATAAAATATTAAATAAAGGGGGGAAAGCTCAACAAATATTGAAAGATAGCTGGGAACAGGAATTGAATACAAAAATTACTGAGAAAACATGGGGGAAAATGTGGAGAAGACGTATTATGAGATCTATGTCGGTAAGAGTGAAGGAACACAATTATAAACTAATCTGGAGATGGTATAGAACCCCAGTAAGACTGCATTTAATGTATGAAACTGTGAGTGAGAAATGTTGGAGATGTAAAAAAGCTAGAGGTACATATGAGCATATGTGGTGGTCTTGCGACGTTCTGAAGAATTTTTGGGGAGATATTGAGGAGGAAATTAAGAATATATTGGAATTGCAGGTTAAACTGGGGTCAAATACAGTCTTGTTAACTGAGGTGGATGAATATAAAATGAGTGAGGATAACAACGAATTGATGGCAATAATGTTATCAGCGGCCAGACAATGTATAGCGAGAAACTGGAAAAATAATGAAAATTTACAAAGAAGGGACTGGTACAAGGAAATGTGGGATTTGGCATTAAATGAAAAGCTCACCTGGGAGTTAAATTTTAGTAAGGGTAAAGTAACGGGCAATAAGTTCTGGAGGATTTGGAAACCTTTCATTGAATATGTAATAGACAAAAATAAAGGCATATTCCCTGATTCTGAGCAAAATGATTTTTGGAAAAAATAAGGAAACATTAATCTCCGGACAATGTATATATCACGAGGGTGTTTCTAAAGTAAAGAATGATAGTAGAGTTAGAGATTTAAATATACTGGTTTTGAGGTGATATGGGGAGATAAAATTTACAGTTTGAAGTTTTATTATGAGGTAATAATATTTGAATGTTGATATAATGTAGTCTTGTTAACCATGGGAATTTGTATCTTCTTTTTGGTTTTTTCTCTATATATACTTGGATTTATGTAATGTTTTTCTTTTCTTTTTTGCTCTATGTATTTTTCTCGATTTGTAATTCTTTTCATACCTAATAAAATTTAAAAAAAAAAAAAAAAAAGCCTGACGGTGAAGCAAACAGACATTCTTTAACCTTTCCTGCCCAGTGCTGAAATTTAAGGTATCAGTTTCCAACGTAGGAGCCGACATCATTCCCTCCATGTTCTATTCTGGCTCGGCAACAGCATTCAAAGTCTAGTTCCTTGCCAGCTCTTGTAGATATCAAATAGGTTTTTTAAAAAAAGAAGCTACCTTCCTGCACGACCCACAAACAGTATCCTCCTCCTCTCAGCTTTTCGCCTGACTCATCATAAATTAGGCATGGATTTGTTTTTCCCATAAAGGCGGCCAAACGAAGTCTGCATGGTGGTGGAACTGCTTTTGCAAATGGTCTCCCCCACCCTCGCCCCCAAAGAACCCACCGGTGTGTCATAGTCCAACCTATTGTGCTTGCTAGGAAAAGGACCCATTGATATGGAAGGAGTCATAAGAGGACAGCTCTCTTATTGAGATGCCATCTTGTACTCTTGGCACGATTTGAACTGCTGAGAATGTCCACATTTATTTTAACAATAGCCCTAGTCTCAGAGGCTTAAATCTATATTAAACTGATATTAGAGCTAATCTAATAGACTCCAGGGTCTCGGAGGCAAAAGGTCGTCTCTGTGGGCCTCCTCCTGCGGCTGTTTGTCTCCACTTTTTGAGTAACAGTACGTGAACAATTCTTGGTCTGAACCACTGTGGGAAATTTAATGTGTCAACTCACTGACTCCATTGTCTGAAGTGGAGCACCAAGATGGATATGAACACAGGTGGGTCATGCTCAAGATCTGGGGCCCTGATGAAAACTGGTTGTCTGAGATTTCAGGGCCCACACCTGAGACCAGAGGATAGCAGAGAGTGAGGGTTGGCAGACATTGGGACGGAAATGCTTTTGGTTTAGGACAGGGGTGGCCAACCTATGGCCCGTGGGCCGAACCCACTGCCACCCTTGTCACTACCAGAAGCATTCCTGCACCTGCCATAAACGCTGCCATAAATGCACCCACGGATGTTGTAAGCACATTCACAACAGCTGCGGACGTGTTTTATGGCAGCATTTAGGGGGGGAGGAACCACGTGACTGGGCCACTCAGCTGTCCAGTGGGCGTGGTCTGGCCCACGGTGCAAAAAGGTTGGGAACCTCTGGTCTAGGACATGATCCTACCTCACTGAGATTGAGAGGAATCCAAATAAACAGGTCAAGAATCTCAGTAAAACCCAGCTAACTGGGTAAATTGGCAATCTAGGGGGAAATGCAAAAATTCTGGTGGCCTATCAAATGGCCAAATGTGCCTTAATGCTGGCTGGGATATAATGAAGAGAGCATGTCCTTAACATTAAAAACATAATAATATTTTTCCAGGCTGTACCCTATTACCTAGCAACCCTATTATTGATAGCTGGTTAATAGTGCCAGATGCCCAGGCTGGCATAAATAGGAAAGCCTGGTTGGTGCATTTCAACCCCCGTCTTGCCTTTTGCAATTCTTGCAAGCGCAGTAGGGCCGGGGGGAAAGGCACTCGTGAGCGCGCATTTCCCCCGAACCTACTGTGCTCGCAGAGATCGTGGGACTGGAGGTTGAATTGGGCTGCCAAATCCAATAGGTGGGGGGTGGATTGGGTAGATGTTCTACCCAATCCACACACCACACCCCCGATGATTGAATCGGATAACAAGGGATCGTTATCCAGAATAGTTATCCGATGCAAGTTTTTTCCAAAAAATTTGCATCGCTATCCGATTCTAGCGTTATCCAATGCAATCGTTATCTGGGGTATTACTGTATTGCTTGCTTTTCATCCCTGGACAAAGAGTTTCTTGGCAATTAAGGGAAAATAGATAAGCCTGCACTTTCTCCTTTGTTCACACCTAGTGTTCTGTGCCTGAATAAATGGAGCATTTTGGAAAATCTTTGATTATATATTCTTCCCCAGGTATAAGAGCAAAGCAGCAGCAACACTGTGCTTTTGTTGAAGGCATTACCTTTCAGCTAGAACTTGGGGATGTGGGTGCATTGCTGGAATGTACGTACATAGTGCACTTCAGTTTAGGACTTCAAATGAATGTAAAGGTAAAGCTCTCCCTCGCTTGAAAGCCAGTCATCTCCAACTCTAGGGGGAAGCATTCATCTCCATTTACAGCCAAAGAGCTAGTGCTCTCTGCATCTGCAGAATTTCTGTGGACATGTGGCAGGCATGACTAGACATCGGAGCACACGGAAAGCCATTACCTCCCCACCAAAGTGGTTGCTATTTATCTACTTGCAACTTCTTGCTTCCGAAATGCTAAGTTGGCAGGAGCTGGGACAATGACAGGAGCTCACTCTGTCATGCAGCACGTGGGTCTCAAACTACTGACCTGCCAACTTTCCAGTCGTCAAGTTCAGAGTCAAATGAAAAGAGATCCCAAAACACATTTTTCTCAAAGTTTACAGAATAGAATTATATGTTGTTGTTTTTTTTTTTTAAAAAATGCTATTAGGCCTTAAAACGGGGCTTAGAAAAGTTAGCTTTTGGTGTACTGATCCCAGAACCTTTCATTTCCAGGAGATTCCGGGAACAGTAATCCCATAGTAATTCAAGATTAATTTCCAAGACTAATTCAAATTGACATAGAAAGGTCTCAGAATATCTCAACATAGCCCTGCTTCAATGCCTTCCCTTCTAGCCTTTCTGTAACTCTGTTTACACAACCCTAAGCATAGGGGAGAATCCACAAGAAGACGTTCCAATCCTGCCTCTCATCTGCGGTGGCTCAGTGGTTAAGAAGCTCGCCTTGTTAGCTGGAAGGCCAGCAAGTTGGCAGTTTGAGACCCGGGTACTGCATGACAGAATGAGTGCCCATCTCCGTCCCAGCTCTTGGGGACATGAAAGGAGCCTCATCCAGGCGTCCCTTGAGCAGAGTTTCTCCAGGAAAAACCTTCGAGCCCAGAATTATTTCTGACACGAAATTATTATTATTATCTGCAGCAATACCCTGGCATGACATGGGGTCTGACAAACCATGTTGTCTCAGGCACTGAGGCAGAACTAATGACAAAGTAGCTGTTGGGCTACATTTATAATGATGGGAGGCTGGTGCCTGATGAGCACAGCTGTGGCCATGCCAGGAAATGGTGCATATGAATAAGATAAGTCACTTCTGAGTAATTAATCTCTGAGACAAAATAGCCCATTAAATGCATAAGAAATTTATGCACGTTGGCAGGGTCAAGATGAGAGCAACCTCCACCCCCTCCTCCTAGATCTTAGACCGCACAATCCTAGCATTGCAAACTCTTCCAGGGCAGCAGGAAGAAACAGGCATTGTCATCCCCACAGGGCATTATGGAACACCCATGATTATTTGCTGAAGCATGTTGGGTTTTGGTACCAGGTGGCGGCGGACTGTGGTTGCTTAGTGGAAAAGACGCTGAACTTGATGACTGGAAGGATGGCACGTGAGCAGTTCGAGAACGGAATGCTGCACAACTGAGTGAGGTCTAATTCCTGCCAACCTAGCAATTCAAAAGCAAGAAATTGCAAGTAGATAAATAGGTACTGCTTTGGTGGGATTTGTAGCAGTGTTCCATGTGCTCTGATGTCTAGCCATGTCTGCCACATGTCCACGGAAACGTCTGCAGACAGCGCTGGCTCTTTGTCTGTAAACAGAGATGAGCACTGCACCCTAGAGTAGGACACGACTGGCTTTCGAGCAAGTGTGACCTTTACCTTACCAGGTGATGGGCACTAAGCAGTGGCAACAGGGGTTGAACCCAGGTGGAGGAAGAGGTGGTGACAGCAGATTCACACACCACACCCCTTGGGATGGAGGCTGACCATCTCACAGTTGACTGGAGGCAGCAGTGAAGAGAAACTTTAAAATAAATTAAAATTCTAACAATGGAGAAGGCAGAAATCGGGAGGCTGAATACTGGCGGCTGCAATATTAAAAGAAACATATTCAGACAAGGATTCACCAAGGATGCAAAAACCAACACAAACCCCCCATGACCTTAACTCGATTCAGTCAAGGCACACCCTCACAGAAGTCTCACCTCTGAAGGACAAGTTGTGATCTCAAAGGCAACTTTGAGTTCAATCCAGAGTGACTGGACCATGCAGCTGATATTGCTAGGTGTACAGAGAAAGAGGCTTCTACACAAACACTTGCGGCAGGAGTTCTCAACCTTTTTGAGTCAGGGAGATCACACTCCCTCACACAGTTTCGGGGGCTGGACGGCCATTTTGCCCTTCCTCCACCACATGGCACATCAGGGTGTGGTGTAGGTGGTGGCGGACCACAAGAAATGGCACCATGGGCCACATCTGGCCCACGGGCTGCAGGTTGAGAATCCCTGACTTACGGAAACTAACTAGAGATACCTCTATAGCAGTGGTGGCGAACCTATGGCATGCGTGCCAGAGGTGGCACTCGGAGCCCTCTCTGTGGGCACCCATGCAATCACCCCAGCACCGTTTGCCCTGCCCCTCTGTCCAGTAGCCCAATGAGAGAGCTTCCTCCCTCCCCCAGCACAGAGTTCACTCCACCCCTCTGCCCAGTAGCCCAATGGAAGCGTTTTCTTCCTCCGCTGTGGCTGTGTTGGTACTTTGCGATAAATAAGTGGGTTTTGGTTTGCAGTTTGGGCACTCGGTCTCTAAAAGGTTCGCCATCACTGCTCTATAGCAAAAGGTCACCCTTGCTCGAAAACCAGTTGTATCCAACTCTAGGGTGTAGTGCTCATCTCTGTTTATAGCCAAAGAGCCAGCGCTGTCTACGTCTGCAGATGTTTCCATGGACACGTGGCAGGCATGCCTAGACACTGGAGTGCACAGAACACTGTTTATCTTTCCACCAAAGTTGTACCTATTTATCTACTTGCAATTTTTTGCTTTCAAACTGACAGGTTGGCAGGAGCTGGAACAGAGATGGGAGCTCACTCCGTCATGCAGCACTTGGGTCTCGAACTGGTGGACCTGCCAACCTTCCAGTCATCAAGTTCAGCATCTTAACCACTAAGCTGACAAAGAGTGTGCTAAAACAATTACAACAGCTTCATAAGAAGATCAGAAGGAATGGAACCTGTTCTATCCAGCAGCAAGAACTAACTTGCAGAGTAGAGGTGGAAAGGAAATAGATTATCACGGCAGACTCTCCCAGACCTCCTGCTCTTTGGCCGGATCAATATGGGAAGGAATATTCTCCATGGAGGAAATAATTGTGGAGCTCATAGCAACTGCACAGCTGTTGAGTTTTCTGTACATGAATGTTTACACCAACATCTTGATGAGTTACAATCAATACTGTAAGCCGTCCCAGTGAATCTGCAGTTTTGTGATACGTCAAGGTTCTCAATACAGTCCATCAGAAGCCTTAGAGCAGCACTGCAGTGGCTTAGTGGATAAGATGCTGAACTTGAAGACTGGAAGGTCAGGGTTCGATACCCGAGTGCCGCACGACGAATATTGGGGGCATGAAAGGAGCCTCATTCGGGCCTCCCCTCAGTGTAGTTTCTCTAGCAAAAATCTTTCAACCCAGAGTAATTTCTCACATGGAATTTATTTATTGGAAGCCTTTAAAAAAAAGAGGGTAGGCCCTGCATATACTATGCTGTATTCCTTTTCTAACCCAAACACAATTCTACAATAAACCAGGGTTGACTGAGAAGTGGGGAGTGACGGGATGTGCAAAATAGTCTAATCTCTGGCTTATACTGTTCTCTTTATGCTCCTCTCCCTAATTTTACCCTATATCAAGATTTTCAAAATACAGTACATGTAAACGTGAAAGCACAGTTTGTTACATACAAACTCATATATTTCCTTGGATAGTTGTGCCAAGAGTCCCATGAAGTACCGTATATACTTGACTATAAGTCATCTTGAATATAAGTTGAGATACCTAATTTGGACCTCTGGGAAAATAGATTGACCCGAGTATAAGTCGGGGTGGAAAATGCAGCAGCTGCTAGTGAGCTTCAGTAATTAAAATAAATGAATTAATTTAGACATTTATAAAGGTAAAGGTTTCCCTTGCTAGAAAGCCAGTCGTATCTGACTCTAGGGTTCAGTGCTCATCTGTTTCAAAGCCAAAGAGCCAGCACTGTCTGCTTCTGCAGATGTTTCCGTGGTCATGTGGCAGGCATGACTAGATACCGGAGTGCACGGAATGCTGTTTCCTTCCCACCAAAGTGGTCCCTATTTATCTACTTGCAATTTCTTGCTTTCAAAATGCAAGGTTGGCAGGAGCTGGGATAAAGACGGGAGGTCATTCCGTCCTGTAGTACTCGGGAATCAAACTGCTGACCTTTCACCTACCAGTCAGCGTCTTACTTTGACCCGAGTATAAGTCGAGTCTCATTCTTGGACCCCATTTTGGGGGCTAAGAATACCGACTTATACTCGAGTATATACAGTAAAACACCGAATAACGCTAAAACTTAGTTCCACAAGTCTTGGTGTTATCCGATTTTTAGTGTTATCCGATCCATGTTAAAATCCTATGGGATGGACTGGATAATGTTAAAGCTCCATGATACATTGTACTGCACAGGCTTTAGCGGTTGTTATCCGATCCATCCCATAGGACCTTAACGTTATTCGATCCAATTCTCCTCCCCAGATTACTTAATGTTATGCGATTTTAGCGTTATCCGATCCAATCGTTATCCGGTGTTTTACTGTACAACATATTTCCAGGTAAACTTATGGACATATTTCCATGCAGTTGTGTATAACCTAACCATGAACATGAAAATCACACATACACTTAAAAGTGTGAGTCTTTTGGTACTACAATACATAAGGTTATATCAGTATGACAGACATTTAACTGTTATGAATCTGAAGAAGTTGGCTAGAGTACACAAAACGTATGCCAATTAAAATCTGACATCCTTTAAGGAGCTATGAGACTCTGCTGTTTTTGCAGACTAACACTGCTGTGTCTTCTTTTGACATTTCAAATGTTTTGGTTTCTCTCAGAAAATCCTATATACTCATTGTAAAACTAGAATTCCTGTGGGATACTCCAGTCACTAGGAATGAACAGCAATAACATGAACAGGTACTGCCTGTAACTTTCTCTCAAGCAAGAATGCAACAACACTGAAATCTCCCACATGGTCTGTGCCAGAACTGGCACGGTTAAATTCAATGTATTTTCTGCCTATTGCACAATGGTTTTTCCATGGCATTCATTGCTTTTAGTTCAGCGGGCAGGAGTTCGTTTTTGACTGATTTGTTTTTTGGTAGCTATTCAATTTGTATTGCTTTTTTCTTTGTTTCTGACACGTGGTTGCTTATATTGTTCTAAAGAAACTGAGGCAGATCTGTCCTATTAGGGCCATGATGGCAAACCTTGGCACTCCAGGTGGTCTTGGACTTCAACTCTGAGAAGCCTAAGTCTCTCCTCTGAATTATTTTTAAATTACTGTACTCATTTATTATAGTGGTCTAATTTAGTGCTATGGCAAGTAAGTGCTGCAGTTTCACAAGTTCTATGCTATGTCCCATGCAAAAATAAATAAATATTCTGATAAAAGTAATGGGGAAGAAAGGGATTTTAATGACAAAGGAAGATACTCAACACATGATCCCATTGAGAATTGTAGTGATGTAAAGTGCAGTATGGACTCTTGCAAGAGCGGTGGTGGCTTAGTGGTTAAGACACCGAGTTTGACAACCAGAAGATCAGAAGGTTAGCAGTTTGAGACCTGGGTGCTGTGCAACAGAGTGAGCACCCATCGTCTGTCCCAGCTCCTACCAAGCTAGTAGTTAGAAAACAAGAAATTGAGAGTACAGTAAAACCGCATATAAAGAGTGCCTCATTTAGAGAGTAACTCCCTTAAAGAGCAGAATTTTCTCTGAATGGTCACCCTCGCTTAACAACTAAAACCAACCAAAAACTCGCTTAACAAATAAATCGGGTTTCACAATCCCCTGCACCAGAAGTCACAATTGGTCACTTACAATGGTGTTTCGCTTAAAGAGCAAACTTGCTTGAAGAGCAATCCTGTGGAACGCATTATGCTCTTTAAGGGAGGTACCACTGAAGATAAATAGGTGCCACTTAGGCAGGGAAGGTAACAGCATTTTTTTCCAATGTCTAGTCATGCCTGCCACATGACCACAGAAACATCTGAAGACGTAGGCACGCTAACTCTTTGGCTGTAAAAAGATATGGGCACTCTCTTCTAGAGACTGACACAACTGGCTTTCAAGTAAGGGAGACCTTTACTATGGAGTTTTTCCCTGAAAAATGCTCATTCAACATTTTGTGTGAATGACAGCAAAAAATTAATTGTCAAAGGAAAGTTTAGCTCAGCCCCAATCAAGCCTGGACAGCCTCCTCATTCAACCAGACTCTAAGGAGGGTTTCAAAAAGGGCAAAGAAGCAGTTTAGGCTTAAAGAGTAAAAGCAGTTTTAGCTTATCGCAATAGCAACAGCAATTACACTCACACAACACACCACAGCACTCAGAGAACTCTCTGGGCATTTTATGAGGAGCATTTTTGCCTCCAACATGCTGAGTACTCATTTTACTGCTCTCAGAAGGATAGAAGTCCGAGTTAACCTTGCACCCTGTCAGGATTAAAATTCACAACATGAGCAGTTTTGACTACAGTACTACAGCTTAACCACTACAGTATGCCACGAAGGATTCTTTTATGGGGTTTCAACAATAACAACTAAAAGATCACAATCAGAAACTTTACTTAGTAGATATCCAGATTGCTACCAGGACCTGTTTTATGGGCCATATATGGACCATGACCTTGAAACAGCTGGACTGGCTGCTTTGTTTATTTCTGAGAACAACTGTTTTATCTTACCTAGAAAGCCCTGAATGGTCATGTAATGACTGCCTCCCCCTGTATGACCTTGTATTCATCACCTGAGGATGGGAATTCTTGGCTAAGTTTGTTGTTGCAGAGAACCTTGAGAATGAACCCACCAAGAGGTGCCTTCATGTTGGCAGTTTCACTTCTGGCCTAGACACAGAATAATCATAAGAAGGGACTGCAGGGATTTAGGCATTACACATAAAGCAGTAGCCAGAACGTTTCCCGTCACTCCCCACCCCCACCCCAATGCCCTCCAACCATCCTCAAACTCCCTATTCCTTACACAGCATTCTCAGCCCTGATTACGACAGCCAGGAATGCCTGTCCCATCTCCCCACTATAGCACTGGCTTAGCAAAGAGGATAATTCAGTTGCAGGAAGGAGCCTGGGAGGCGAGATGGTGGAGAGAGTGAGATGGTAAAAATAAACAGGAATTCACTCAAAATAACTCAGCATCCAACATGTCCAAAAAAGGAGGGGGGGCAGAAATATTCGTACAACTCTCTGTGCGTGCTTGTTGTTGCCCTGGGGTCAGGTCAGTGCCCAAGGACCCCTCATGGGACACAAGGAGCCCAAAGAGAAGCACTAGTCAAGATTCTCAGGGGAGAATCTGTATCCGAAGATACCCACGCAAACACCTTCTGTCAACTTGGCTCTGGGTGGGTGCGTGTGTGTGCGCGCGTGTGCATGTGTGTTCATGTGTGTGGCATTCATACACAGACACTTTCCTCTACAATATCTTCCAAGACATTAAGAAAAGACAGCAGATGAAGATACCCATGCAGAGTTTAATAAAAGGTATTTTTAATGCAACTTTCAGTGGAAAGGAGGATTCTGGGTCCACAGAGATAACTCTTCATAAGCTGCTGTTCTACCACAACAAGTATTGCTTGCTTAGAAACAGCAAATCAACTCTTAGGCAGAATTCTTTCTTTCTTTCTTTCTTTCTTTCTTTCTTTCTTTCTTTCTTTCTTTCTTTCTTTCTTTCTTTCTTTCTTTCTTTCTTTCTTTCTTTCTTTCTTTCTGTGCATCAGACTATGCAGAGTACTGGTATAAAAGCAGCAAATTGTTAATGCCATAAGTTTATTTTTGCCATCACACAAAGTCATCCCTTAGATTTTTTTTGTTCTGGTCTCAAAAAAAAAAAAGGTCTCGGGCATCCGGACGTCTCCTTTCCTGTCAACCAGCCTCTACACACCATGAAAAAGCAAGTGAGACACAACACAGGAGGCCCTGCCACAAATACCCGTAAAAGACGGCAAGAGCCCAAAGAACAATAAAAAAATAACCAGAGCCATGAGAAGAATGTTGAGTGCTCTATCCTGACTAGCCAGGCACTGCATTTCATTGTAATTATGAAAAAACAAGAAGGTAATATTTCTGTACACTACAGACTCTGCCCTCTTGGGTGGAAAAGAAAGGGGCTTGGCTCCATCCAGTTAGCCGGATGGGCACCGTTAAATCACTGTTCACACTCCAAGAGGTAAATGATCAAAACGATTCCTACCAAAGTTCAACAGATAATTCCTCCACAAATCTTTTATTTGAAAGAGGGGAGAGCCTTTTCACTTCTCCCATTCATTTTCTAGATTTTGTATCCCGTCAAGACAATTCCACCTGATGGTGACCTCATGCAGGGTTTTCAAGGTAGAAAATAGTCAGAAGTGATTTACATTTCCTTGTTCTGGGCCTGTGCAGCTTGCCCGTGACTACACAGGCTAGCTTTTCTCACAGGAGGTACAGTGGGGAATCGAACTCCCAACTTCTGGCTCCACAGCCAGATACCTAAACCACTGAGCTATCCAGCCAACTTCTTTTAACATTTACACCTCCACAAACCTCCTATACAGTATGGTGGCTGTGAAACGTCTAGGAACTGTAGGTTTTTTTTAAAAAAAAATCATACCTGAGCGATGCCTGTTTCAAAAAGCCTCTTTGACTGCTTTTGAATGCTTTGGGTTAACATGACAGAAACATTTGATGACATAATCAATAGAGGTGAGCAGTGGTGAGCAGCAAAAATTTTTGCTACCGCACCATAGGTGGAGCCTACGTCACAGGCAGAGCCTATGTCATTGGCGGAGCCTACAACATGGGCGATCTAGTCATGCCTGCCATATGGCCATGTATACATCTGCAAACACAGGCAGCACTAGCTCTTTGGCTGTAAATGGAGATGAGCACTGCACCCTATAGTCGGATATGACTAGCTTTTGAGCAAGGGAGACCTTGAACCACTTGCAAGGACAAAAGCTGATGGAACAGGGGAGGGAGGTGGGCGTGGCCACCCAATTTCGTCGCCGCCCCCGCCCGAAGGCCACCCAATTTCACCACCACCCTGCCCAGAGGCCACCCAATTTTGCTACCCCTCCTTCCTGGGGGGCGCAAACCTGTTGCTGCCCACCACTGGAGGTGAGGCAATGAAGTGATACTGTCCAGTCTTTCACAATCTGGTGCCTCCAAGGTGTTGGGATTCAACATCTTTTCTTGGGAATTCAAAAATGTTGGAATTTAGTTTGTCTGGTTGGGGATGATGGACATGGTAGTCTAACACAGCTGGAAAATATACAGGTGTAAAAGGCCTCTGTAGATCATATGTACTAGTACTTTATACTGTTGTTGTTGTTGTTGTTGTTGGACTTATACCTACTATCCTTACAGACATTTCTATCTAGGTGTATTTAGACTATATAGAGATGGTCCTCTAAGATCTTTTTCCTCACAGGAGGGAAACCCTACAGCTCTCAGATGCTTCCAGCAGAGCTCTACAGAACCTGAAAGCCTCAAACATCCTTCCCCATCTTCCTAAACTGATCAACACAATTGGAAGGCACAACTGGAAGGAAACAAGTCAGAACAGCTGTGAGATAGCAGAGATTTTGCTGTTCTCATATACTAGTTATCTCTAGATTTCACTATTCAGGGAGTGGAGGGATGGGAGGGAAAGTGTGCATTTGTATGCAATCATCCACATGTAGCCACTAGTCAGGCCAGAAACACTACATATAGCCCTTAGGACCCAATAAGTTATCCATCACTGTTCTACCTAATTCCAGATGTGCACATCTTGGCCATGAACACTTTGCAGATAAAGAAGTTCAAAGACTTCTGCAGGGCCTAAGGAATTAGATGAGAACACCCCATGAAACAGAAGCTGATCCCATGAGGAGAAAACACCTTCTTTGAATTAAATCAGAGGGCTTGCCTAGCCCCATGATGGCAAACCTTGGCACTCCAGGTGTTCTTGGACTTCAATTACCAGAAGCCCAAGTCAGCACTCCCTGTTGATCAGGGCTTCTGGGAATTGAAGTCTAAGAACATCTGGAGTGCCAAGGTTCGCCATCACTGGCCTAGCCTAACACAAGAAGTTACAAACAGAAACCTTTCCAGATGTTCTCTAAGCCCAGGGCTGCCCTTTAGAGGGAAGGGTGAAGGATGCTTCATTTATTTATGCTAAGCCACAGTTGTGCTTTCAGTCCCTTGTATGGAAAGTCTGAGCAAATCCCCTTGAGGAGGAGGAGGAGGAGGAGGAGGAAGACACAGAATGTTTAATGGATATTTGCAACAAAGAATAATGATGCAACTGATCATTCATTGCATAAATGTAGGTGCATTTATACCTGCAGGTATGCAGTCTCTACTACTCACTCAGGGGAACCATAATGACACACAAGCCACGCTCCTCACTAACACTGAAGCTCAAGAGACAACAAGATGATATGTATTTATTTGTTCGTATTTCTCCACCGCCCTTCTCGCTGAAGTGGGAAAGAATGGGTCGTTACACCTTGATGCCAGTAATGATGGGCTGGAAAGAGAACTGCAGATATCAAGCAGCACCAGGGATGTTTCTTTTGGGTGCTGTAGCTCCAAGAATTTCCTCAGTCTGCACTCTAGTGGTCATGTTAACAAGGAAATTCTGTAATTCAGAAAATAATGTTCTAACATTCTGCATGGAAGGCACCCCAGGCTGCAAGAGTGGAGGTCAAAAAGACACAAACATGAAAGGAAGGAACACTTTTCTATGCTACTCTTGAATGCAAACGCAAGAAACAGAATGTTCTTTTGGCCTCTTCATCCGCAGCACATCCCTGAGGAAACACACTAGAATGCAACCAGCTGCATTTTTTGTCATGCTTTGCCTGGCAGGAATTTGTGTTAAGTGGGCACATCGTATGGAGATGGTCCGCAGCTGTGGGCATAATCTGGAGACTACATGACACTCTTAACTACCAGAGTCCGGCCTGCCAAGGAAGCCAACAAACACCTCCCTCTCAGACTCTCTCTGTGGGTGCTTGTGCAACTCTGACAGCTGACCAACAAAGGGCTCACACAAGGATCCGGGAATACCAAAGTGCCCTTGTGGCACATTCCTCCTTCCCCGCGGCTGCCCTGGTCTGCCTCTGACTCACTGTGAGCTGGACTGTGGGCTCTGGGATTGCCTGGTGCCTCCTCTGAGTCAGTCGATGACTAGCAGGTGTCTTTATTCTCCAACCCCTCACCAAAAAACCCGGAACAAAGCCATAGGCTAAATCGAGTCCATGTTCTCATTCCTGTTCTCATTCCTGTTCCCTGAAATGAAGGCTCTACAGAAGGGGTGCCCAAATTATGGCTGAGGCCCAGATCTGGCCCACGACGCCAATTCATTCGGCCCATGAAGCCCTCGTCGCTCCTGGAAGTGGAAGTACAACACGCCCGTACGGGCTGGTTTTATTTCCGCTTCCAGGAGTGACAAGGTGCATTTTACTTCCACTTCCGGGAGCAATGAGGGCTTCGTATGCCAGATGAATTGGCATCAGGGCCGGATCCGGGCTCCGGGCCATAGTTTGGGCACCCTTGGTCTAATCCCTTACAATCTATCTTTTTGTCAAGTTAGCAAAAGTCCTAGAAATGTTTTCCCAGTGTTGTTGTTACCTGCTGTCAAGGTGCCTCTTAATTATGAGGATCCTGCGAAGGAATGATCTCCAAAATGTTGTTCTCAAAAGCCCTGTTCAGCTCTTGTAAACTCAAGCCTATGGCTTCCTTTAAAGAATCAGTCCATCTCCTATTTGATCTTCTTTTCTTGTTTCCTTCCAACTTCCCCAGCACTATTATCTTTTCCAGGGAGTCTTGTCCTCTTGTGATATGCCCAAATTATGGCAGCCTCAATTTTATCATGTTTGTCTCTATGTGACAGTCACTAAAAAGCTGCTTCAGGATTCTGGCCCTATTTGTCACCTTTTTCTTTTGCTTTTTGGTTGTCCTTTACATTTTAAGTGTTTTTCCATCAACTGTCTAGTTTTTTCTTCTGACTACAGCAATTGTCTTCTTGCATTTTCCCCAAATATCAATTTTGGTTTCAATCCACAGTTCTTGTTCACACTCAACTGGGTTTGAAAATGCAAATATTTTCTTTATGTGGACTTTAAATTCATCAGGAACATTTTAGTACTATGGGGTTGTTGTTTTTTAGTTTTCTTTTTCAGTTTTACTTAATTGTTGGATGATCAACAATCAGTTCATGATCAGTGCCATAATTTGTTCCTGATCTTGCTGCTAGTTATGTAGCCTATTTGATTTTTATATTGACAGTTTGGTGATGTTCATGTGAACAGCTGCCTTTTCAGTTGCTTGAAACATCTATTTGAATAAACAAATTGTTATCCCTGCAGAACTCTATGAGTAATTCTTCTGCTTCATTTCTGCTCCTTGGGCAAATTTTCCAACAATATTTGATTCTGCTTTGTACTTTCCTTTAGTGTTCTAGTCACCTATGATTATAAGCATGTCTTAATTTGGTATGTGATCAATTTTACAGTAAGTCTAGCACAGTGTTTCCCAAGCTTTGGTTTTTGGACTTCAATTTGCAGAAGCCTAAGACAATTCCCCAAAGCACTGATCAACCAATGTACAGTCCTGACCTTCTGGGAATTGAAGTCCCCCTATGGGACAATGACTCATCCCTTGCAATCTATTAAGTAAGTTTAAGAGCATGAAGCCATTTTATTCTTTGGCATCTAGCAGTGAATTCATATTTTTTTAAAAAAAAAAACTTATTGTTCCCATCTTTTTTGAGACATCATGCAGTAAGATTTGAAGAAGCACTAATGGAAGATTTTTTTAAAAAAAACCCTAATGTTTGACCTGTTGTTGTTAATAGTCCTTCCCAGATCCTGTAAACTCAAGCTGCTGGTTTCCATTATTTAGTCAATCCATCCCTTTTTGGTCTTCCTCTTTTCTCCTGCTTTCAGTTTTTCCTAGCCTGATTGACACATGGAGTAAAAAAGCAGAAAAAGCACATCCCATCCTGGATCCCTAGAGTTCTAGAATTTACTCTCACCTTGGTCTCCTAAGACTCCTGCTATCTATTTCTATTTGTAGAATATTTGCACAGTAACTATAACAAAATGTATAACCAGCTAGAACAGTGGTGCCCAAACTAAGGCCCGAGGCCCGGGTGCGGCCCCCGATGCCAATTCATCCAGCCCGCGAACCCCTAGTCGCTCCTGGAAGCAGAAGTAGAATGCGCCCGCGTTTTACTTCTGCTTCCAGGAGCGACGAAGGCTTCACGGGCCGGATGAATTGGCGTCGGGGGCCGCACCTGGCCCCCGGGCCTTAGTGACCAGCTCCCTGAACCACATGATCAGCCCACAGCCCAAAAAGTTTGGGCGCCCCTGAGCTAGAAGGTGCAGGTAAGCTACAAACACTTCCTTTCCTAGGAAGGGCTATGCACAGAGTTATGAAAACAGAAAACAGAGTGGGTTGCACTTTCTACTATAGTATACCTACACTATTGTTGTTTAAAATAGCTTTACTCTGGAATAAACAATTCAAACACCCTGTAAATGTTTAGATCTCTGTATGTTAATACAGTACAGTACTAGCGATTCTTTGCCTTTTCCATCTGAGATGTAAAATGTGGTTTCCACAGGCACGCTTACTCTGTAAATCATGGGTGCCCAAACTTTTTGGGCCGCAGGCCAGTCACATGGTTCAGGGGTGCCCAAACTACAGCCTTGGGGCCAGATGTGGCCCCTGATGACAATTCATCTGGCCCACCCCACCCTTGTTGCTCCCAGAAGTGGAAGTAAAATGCGCCCATATGAGCATGTTTTACTTCAGCTTCTGGGAGTGATGAGGGTGGGGTGGGCCCAGGTCGTAGTTTGGGCACCCCTGCCGTAAACCGTATAAACTTAAATCAGGCTGGGTTTTTTATCTTCTTCCATACTGCAAAAGGGGTGGCTGTAGGAATGCAGAGGCTGGATGAACCTGGATGACGGCACTTGCCAAACTCATAACAACAGCAAGGTGTTATATAGAGTCATCTGAATCATTTCCCCACTGTTTCTCTAAATGGTTTGATTAAACCTATATTTAAGTCTTTAAAATGCATAAGGATTTTGTCTGTTTCATACCTATAGGCTTATTATGGACTGGATTGACTTCCCATTTCCAACTGGACTATTGATTTTAGCTGTCCTTGAATAATTGAATAATCGAAGAGAGTGTGCATTTGTGGCAGCTCTAAGCAATGGGGGAAAGAGCAATCAAAGGAAGGAAGAAGCTTCCCAGGTTACTAGATGGGGGTGTACATTTCACCCAGTGGGAGGCTCATAGTAAAGTCCAGATTGGAGCATATGTGCATGCGGGGGTTGGGGAAGCCTGGCAGTCTGTGGCTTTGGGTGTCATTGCTCAAATGTGCCATTAGCGATTCTACGTGCAGTCTGTGGCTCAGGAAGTGAACTATAAATATTCATCCTTCCATCCATAAATTCTATACAGCCACTCTAGAAATGCCTTTGGGAGGGAAGGCTGAATGGGTTAAAAAAATGATCTTACTTCTGAAGTAAGAAATACTACGTTGTGGGAAAATGCATAGAAGTCAAACGTGATGTCGGAATGGGCATCTTTTTATCAGAAATTGTGGTGGTTTGCAACTCTTTTGTTCAACTGACCTATTGTATACAATGAACACAAAGAGAAGCCTTTGCAATTATTACATGTGAAGTTCTTCATGACTCTTGCATGTATTCTCCTGCTACAAAGAGCTTTAGAAACATTTAACTCCAAAAAAGCTACAGCCAAATAAAACTTGTTATGCTGACTGGAAGGCGAGAGGTCAGCAGTTCAATTCCTGAGTACTGCAGGACGGAATGAGCTCCTGTCTTTATCCCAGCTCCTGCCAACCTAGCAGTTTGAAAGCAAAAAATTGCAAGTAGATAAATAGGGACCACTTTGGTGGGAAGGTAGACAGTGTTCTGTGCACTTCAGTGTCTAGTCATGCCTGCCACAAGACCATGGTAACAACTGTAGAAGCAGACAGCGCTGGCTGTTTGGCTTTGAAACAGAGATGAGCACTGAACCCTAGAGTCAGATACGACTGGCTTTTGAGCAAGGGAAACCTTTATCTTTACTTTACCTAATCTTTCCAGGACCACAAGTCTCTTGACTGTATGTTTGACTGTATACCCTGCAATAGTAATGGGTCAACATTAAAGAAGATGAGATTTTATTACTGAGTGGCAGGGAGGGTTCAACACAGGTCAAATTTGGCCTATGTCAATTTTCTCCATCTTTCCAATAGTCCCATCACCCCAAACAGCATGGTCAACAGTGATGCTGTCTGGAATGATGGATTCTTCTGTAGCCTAAAAGTTGCCAGGAAGGGACGGGCTGCCTTCAACTGCTGCTTAGATATCAGCTATCAGGGTCATCTGGACAACCTAAGGAGACAAATAGCTGGCAGCCATTTCTGCGGTTGCTACAACAAGCCTTCAATTCACAACAACAGAACCATTACAGAGTGTAGAAGGTAAAGGTCTCCCTTGCTCAAAAACCAGTCGTGTCCGACTCTAGGGTGCAGTAGTCATCTCCTTTTACAGCCAAAGAGCCAACACTGTCTGTTGCAGACATTTCTGTTGTCATGTGGCAGGCCAGGCATGACTAGACACTGGGTTGCACAGAACGCTGTTACCTTCCCACCAAAGGAGTACCTGTTTATCTACTTGCATTTTTATACGTTTGAACTGCTAGGTTGGCAGAAGTTGGGAGAGATGATGGGTGCTCACTCCGTTGCATAGCACTCAGTTCTTCAACTGCTCATCTGCCCACCTTCTGGTCACCAAGCTCACTGTCTTAACCATTAACCACTAATGTTAATTCCAACTGAAAGCATGCGGACTACTGACGGGGAAGACTGTATGTTACCCAAGACAAATGAGAACCACTGTTTGAAAAGGGCCACATTGCCACCTGGTTGGCTAACCTGTGGCAAGGTGGCAAGGCCCAGAGGTAAGAGAGGTCCCAGAGATGTGTAGCATGGCTGAACACAAGCAACAGGACCAACATAACTATTTAAGGTTGAAAGCAGTGGAATCAACCTTGTGCCCTCCAGATGTCCTGAAATACACTTCCCAAAATCCCCGACTGGTTGCCTATCCCTAGGTTAGAATCAAACCTCCATACATGCCTGGCTGCCTGTCCATCCAGTAATATGGTGCTATGTGCTCCACTGGAATTGGGAAATCATTGACGGGGACAGCAGAAAGGTGTTTCACCGCTCACTTCAAGGTAAGATACATGCCCTTGCTCAGTCCATTCACTGTCTATACAGAAAAGTGAACCAGGGACAGTGCCAGTTCCCTGTAGAAGGTGATTCTCATTCTACTTTAGGAATAGGCAGACAGACTAATAGGTACAACACAGAGAACAGAATCCAGGTCTCCAAAAACATGAAAATAGCTCTAAATGTTTGTAACACTTCCTGTCTCTGAGCACCAGGCTAGCCAGATTATCGCCTTATTGATTTCTTCTCCTTCTTTGGATACAATTTAATTTATCTCCCGGTTGTTCAATATGAGGATGGTCTGATTTCTCTTGATTCTTGTTTTTCATCTACCAAGGAGCTTAGCTGAGCTTCTGCTAAGGATGGAAACAATTTGGGGTGAGACAATTATTCCTTTTTGCCATTTTCTGCCTTGTGAAGAGACCTTGAAAACATTTTGTGATCTCTGGGTTGACTTTATGAAAATATTACACTTGACAGCCAGAACAGTGGCTAGATTTTAGAAAGGTAAGTACAGTGATCTGTTGTTACCGCTCCCTCCATATGCAATTACACTTTCCCATCCCTAGCCATGCAGAGATCTGTATATGGAAGTTCCTCTGTTCTCCACAACAGTAGTCTACATTAGCCTTTTTTAAAAAAATAAACTGCTATGATTATACAGTACTAGAAGTGGGACTATCTTTGCTGGTATACAGTTTACTGTTCCAAATGTAGTTCAGCACTATGTTCAAAACACTCAAGCCAGAATCCTATTGGATATTAGTACATGGGCAAGAGAAATCATGGAAGCTTCTGTGACTAGCTGATGAGGTACCATTCATGGTTTGGTCATATGCTTGACAGTGGTGCCATGCTGTGTGTTTGGCATGCAGCTAACATGGGCCTGACATTTGTCAATCATCTACAATTACCGACCTGGCTGGCGGGGCATGTGTGGGGTGCGGGCCAGACAGTCAGCTTGGCCAGCTTGCTCTTTTGACCCCCCTCTCCCTGTTATCTTTTTAATCTTTTAATCTTTTAACTTTTTAACTTTTTAACCTTTTAATTGTAATCAATGTTTTAATTGTGTTTTTAGCCTTGTAAGCCGCCCTGAGTCTTTTGATGAGGTCAGGATATAAATGTTAATAATAATAATAATAATAATAATAATAATAATAATAATAATAATAATAATAATAATAATAATAATAATAATAATAATAATAATAATAATAATAATAATAATAATAATAATAATCTGTGACAATGTCAACCATTGCTTTTGCATGTCTGTAAATCTCTAGTAGGATTTTGGCCTCAGAAGTAGGACCAATCACATTGTTGGCGAGTCTGATTCCCATATGTGCTGCTCCATTAACAATGTGAACAAACAGAAAGATCCATGATTTTACTTCTGGACCACTGCCTTCGTTTTGAAATTATTATTTTTTTTGGGGGGGGAATCAAATATCTGCACAGAATTCTGAAATATTATTACTTACCAACTTATCCCCTTTAAAATCCTTCTATAGCTTTACTTGTCACCTCTCTATGATCTTATTTCCTGACCTTTCCCCCTTTCTTGAGCTTATTTTATTCCTTTACCTCTTGCTTTCTCCATCTTACTTTAAGATCCATCCTCCAGCTGGACAATGAAGTCTGTTTGGACAAATGCATGCCTGACACTGATATGTAAACTGAGTCATAAAATAGAGAACATGGTCTCAAACTATATTCTTAAGTTCCTCCCTCTGCACCCCAATTTGGATCTTTACTTCACATGGAGTTACATGTGTTTCTACAACTTTCTGAAGTCTTCCATATGTCAAAATTAGAAATTAAGTACTGTCAGCTTGATTCCAATGTATGGTGCCCATTCCCAGATTTTGAAGATAAAGAAATGGCTTGTGTCACTATGAATCCTTAATTGTTTTCAGAAATGGCGTAGAGGTAAATGAGGATCGATTAATGGGACTGCTAACCTCAAAAGGCAGCTTTCCACAGGGCAGTGCTGAACTCCACTTGTTTTTCAGATAGCTTTCTATTTTCTTTTTATTGTTGCTTACGTAATCAGGCTTACACATTCCGTACTCTGCACACTTTCTTCCCTAATTAACATTAACACTAGCCTATTATTGCAGAACATTAATGCAAAAATTCCGGATAGGTAAATCACTTTTGTTCTAAAATACATCGGAAATTAAATTAACTTTCCTCAGATCTGGCAGATGAGTCACATGACTGATCAGGCAACTGATCACACAATCAATCTTGCCATAAATGTGAGTCAACGTGAGATCCTTCTGTGACTGCATAAGGCAACAGAACACCGGCCATTACATTAAATTGACTCTACTTATTAGCAAATGCCCAGTTCAATTGATAACACAACAGATTAAAATGTGTTAATGCCTATCTCTGTGTTTCTTTTGTTTTTGGTCATAGCATTTCAGAAGTCCACAAATTTCATCTTAACTTAGTATCCAATTTTAGTCACCAGCATCTTGCCTATCTTGCCAAAGAGTGCTAATTCCATGTTCCACTTCTGACATTAGCCTGAAATCAGAGACAACTTCATCTCCTTACACCAAATCCAAGCTCAGACTTGGATTCAGTGGTGAGCAGCAAAAAAATTGCTACCGTACTGCGGGCAGAGATGATGTCCTTGGTGGAGCCTTTGCCATGGGCAGAGCCTATGCCATGGGCAATCTAATCATGCCTGCCATATGGCCATGTATACATCTGCAAACACAGGCAGCACTGGCTCTGTGGCTGTAAATAGAGATGAGCACTGCACCCTAGAGTTGGATATGACTGGCTTTTTATCAAGGGAGACCTTGAACCACTTGCAGGGACAAAACCTGATGGGGCAGGGCAGGGAGGTGGGCATGGCCACCCAATTTCACTACCCCTCCTCCCCAAAGACCACCCAATTTTGCCACCCCCTGCCCAGAGGGCACCCAATTTTGCTAACCCCCCTCCTGGGGGATGCAAACCTGTTGCTGCCCACTACTGCTTGGATTGCTGTGATGCTTTCCTCTGAAGAGGATATGAGTGTCACAAAAGGATAGTTATGAGCCACCTCCCCAGATTTGAAGATGGAGAACTCTTGTGGTTTTGTACAACTTTAAGGAGTTGGAGGGGGGGGGGAGAGAGAGAGAGTATTGTTTCCATGCTTGTGCTTCTCTGCTGCCCTCCAAGCATCACTAGGGTATGTTACAGCTTCTGGAATCATTGCTGCCCCCTAACTCCAAGAAACAGATTTGGGGTTGGACTTGGACTTGTTTTATCATAATTCCACAGTGCTTTGAGAGCCTTAGAACCCTTGTGACTGAAGTGGGAAAACGCCACTGCACTCATCTCTAGGGTTAGTCCAAAAGCTTTTTGCTGCTTGAGTTGAAAGGCAACCTGGTTATCCTTCCCTCCCACGTGTGGAACAAATCTCAGACACTGGTAATGGGATAGTATCTCACACTACCCCTGAGGGCAATGAGCCAGTCTGGAGAATGCAGGGCACAAAGTATGGGAAGTTACTTTTTAAAAAGTAGTTCATTTTAACTCTTTACACACAATGCTATTCCAAGTACAGTTGTACCTCGCGTAAAGAGCATAATGCGTTCCACAGGATTGCTCTTTAAGCGAGTTTGCTCTTTAAGCGAAACACCATTGTAAGTGACCAATTGTGGGGGGGATTGCGAACCCTGATTTATTTGTTAAGCAAGTTTTTGGTTGGTTTTATTTGTTAAGCGAAGCGAACATTCAGAGAAAATTATGCTCTTTAAGCGAGTTACTCTTTAAGCGAGACGCTCTTTATGCGAGGTTTGACTGTAATCTGTTGATGTTTAAAAACAGTAACTTTTACATTGTTCATTACTTTTTTGTTACTTTGAGGAACAGGCCTTGATGAGGTCTTGAGGGAAGCCACTTCCGAGGATTCCTGTAAAAATGCATTAAAATGCCCTAAAAAATTCATATCACACCTATTCATATGCCTTCAGTGAGTTTACTCTAGCTGAGGGCAACAACTGGATTTAGCCCAGTCTTCAAGAACCGTAGCTTACGAACCTTTTCCCCTTCAAGACGTTAGTCATTTCCTACCATATTGCTGGTGCTATGGTTTGATGTCATACATTAATTTTAATAACACTCAGAATCACTGCCATGATGTCTAGGAGATTCCAAGCACTTCAATCAAAAGAGTACATGTCCAAGGTCTGGATCTGATTAAGATTCTTGTGGTGGAAGATAAGCTTTGATACTGTATAGATGGCTACCTGGTAGCCATATGTAAATAGCACAGAGCTATTTAATGGGTTAAATAATTGACATAATTATGTACAGAACCAAATCACTTATTGAAAAAGCACTTGTATAACAATTCATTGTTTATTAAACACTTTAGGCCAGGGATTCTCAACCTGCGGCCTGCGGTGCCATTTCACGTGGGGGGCCCACCGCCTCCATCACACCAGGAAGTGCCATGTGGTGGAGGAAGGGCAAAATGGCCGTCTGAGAGAGTGTGACCCGGGCCCCGGCTTTAAAAAGTTGAGAACTCCAGCTTTAAGTTGAAAAGATCTGTACTGGACCACAATTATTCCCATTTTATGGATGGAAGACTGAGGTTTGAAGTTCGTACAGGCATCTTTTAAAAAACAACAACAACCTATGCTTGAACACAAAGTAGAGCGCTCAAGTTTTTGAGCCACTGGACCATACTGCTAAAGAGTACAAAGTAGATCTCATCTTCTTCGAAAGCCCTGAATCATATCAGGGAAAGAGGTCATGCACCAACAGGTTCTAATGGCTCCAGAAGAATGAGGCAGAGGGAAGAATACAAAAGAAGCTGTGCTTAACACAGAATTATTCAGATTCTAGTATAAACTAGCCCAGCCTCTGACATGCCATTGTAGGCCACCCACAGCTTGACCAACATGCCAGTTTACAACAGTTTCTAGTGTTCCAGTCCATTCCAGAGCAATGCATCTTTAAATCACTGGCCAGGCTAGCTGGACGATTAGAGCAGCTGTTGTCTAAAAAAGGAACTTTTCCAAATTCTGCAAAGAAGCAACAGAATAAGGTGCTGTGCTCAGAAGCCTGAGAACGAAGCTGGCAGGATCTATCAAAGAAATTCAGCAAGACTGGTGCAACTGCCTTTTGAAAAACTGAGACTTGTGGCTGCAATTAAGTACCATGAACTGCAATTAACAGCTTCATGCTATGTGTTACCCTCAAGGGCAAATGTCCTTCCTGGTGGTGCAATAGTTATAACAGCTGTACTGCAGGCAAAGTGTTATGAGTTCAATCCTGATGGGGATCCAAGTTGACTTAGCCTTCCAGCATTCCAAGGTTGGTAAAATGAGTATCTAGCATATTAAGGGCAAAATGCTAATTACCTGTAAAACCTCCCAGAGAGTGCACTAAGCATGATGGGATGGTGTATAAGTGTAATTGCTATTGTTAGATCTCAACATCTCCAGAGCAGCCACGAGATAAACTGGGACCACAAGCTAAGCTTTCTCAAGGCACTGGCAAAACTGCCAAGATTAGAAAGGTCAGAATATCCACGGCCTCCCTTGTTCTGTCCTGATGCCATACCAGATGGCCCGCTTTCTCTCTGTTCAATATGCCGTTACTTTCCTATATAAGGCTGAACAAGTGGGAAATGCAGGAATGAGACCAAAGCGTCATTAGTTTCAGTACTAGGCTGTGATTTTTTGCTCATGTTGGGTAAGATCAAAATAATTAGCAGGTGGCTTATGGCTGTTTCCTGGGAAAGTAAGACAAGAACCCATCCCTGGTTTCGTTGTAATCAATGGCCAGTACAAATGCAGCCCTGGGTAACCTCACAGTCAGTAATGATTAAGCAGTTCAATCAGCAAATGAGTCTGCATTCATCTTTGGAGACCAGTCAGAATTAGACGCTTGCGATTTCTGCCAAGATGCAGAAGAGGAGGGAAATGAGGACATGTTGCAGAAAATGCATGGAAGATCACAATCACTCATACTTTTATTATTATTATTATTATTATTATTATTATTATTATTATTATTATTATTATTATTATTATTATTATTATTATTATTATTATTATTATTATTATTATTATGTTTGACTTATATGCCACTCTGGGCGGCTTACAACATATATATCGCCCCATAGCCCCATGCTGGGTATTCATTTTACCATGAGCCCTGGTTAGGATTGCACTCACAACCTAAGATTAAAACATTTCAAAAAATACTACACTGCTCCCTACTGAAATCTGTGAGAAGGATGTAGTGAAAAGATAAATAGCCTATTAGGAAAATAGTCAGAAACACACTAATACAGATTCTTGGCAACATAGGCTGCAGGTCAAGGAAACTGTTCTGAATGCAGAAATATTATAAATATTTAGGGTTGGGCTGTGAAGAATGTAATAAAGGGCCTCTGTGTGTCCACTTTTCCACTACTAAATGCATTACAAGAACAGAATTTTAGAAAAACAGTGAACACCCAAAACAGGACCAGAGCAAATAAAATAATATTGCCATCATCTGCTCCTTCCAGAGTCCCTCCCCGCCCACCCAAGGCACAAGCACTGGACAGAGAAAGGAGGCACTCCTTGTAAATATTAATAGAAAGCATTTAGATAATTGCAAATGATAAACTTCAAATATTCCCATTTCAAAAGCGAAGGCAGAAGCGGTGGAAGATTTAATTAATTTTTCTAGCACACAGTCAGGTAGAGAATATCGACTCTTCCCCCTTTCTCACCCACACCCACAGAGGAAGCATAAATTCAAGGCTTAAAACACAGGGGCTGACATTCTCACCAAGACATAGGGACCCCCTTCTCTTCCTCCTCCTCCAGGGAAGGGGTGCCCAAACTATGGCCCATGGGCCGGATCCAGCCCTGATGCCAATTCATCCGGCCCACGCCACCTCATCGCTCCTGGAAGCAGAAGTAAAACGCGCCCGGATGGGCGCATTTTTACCTCTGCTTCCAGGAGCGATGAGGCGGCACAGGCTGGATGAATTGGCGTCAGGAGCCAGATCCGGCCCACGGGTCGTAGTTTGGGCACCTCTGGTTTAAGCTCACCACCACACCTCCCGGGTCCGCGAAAGGAGCAGGCGGTACAAACAACCCCCCTCGTGCAAAGGCATGGGACTCACCAGCTGACCGGCTGGGGCCGGAGCTGCTGGTGCAAAGCCACCGCGAAGCCGAAGAAGCTGCCGTTCTCGCCCTGCTTGAGGAGGGCGTCCGCCGCATCCAGGTTGAAGGCTGAGCTGCCCCAGAGCGGGAGGCAGAGGAGGAGGAGGAGGAGGCAGAAGCCGCGCAGCCCGGCGGGCATCCTGGAGAGAGCTTGCAAAGAGGCACACTCGGTGGGGACCGGCGGCCAATTCTGGCCAGCCGAGGAGGAGAGACCGTGGCCTGCCTCCGTCACACGCCCGCCTCTCACTCCCCGGGCCGAGTGCCTGCCTGCCTGCCTGGTCCACGCCAGATTGTAAAAATCCTCAAGCAACCTTGCCTCACATCAATAGCCCTACTCCTCCCTCCTCTCTCCTACTCACTCACTCACTCTCTCCTAACATTCTGGGTTGCAGCGAGGAGGAGCTCAGCTTTCAAACAAGCAAACACGCCCCTCTCTTTCCTTACAATCACCGACTGGGCATAACGGAGCATAAACCAGAGGAAGGAGAACAGGTGCAGAAAAAGGCCACCAATCCAGAAAGCTAGTGACGTTTGACTGGGGGTGAGGGTAGATCTTTCCCAGGTAATGACTATGTTGCACAGGATCATATCAGCAACCTGCTTCCTGTGACATCCTGATAGTTCAATGCAGGGATTCTCAACCTGTGGCTCATGGGCCGGATGTGGCCCACAGTGCCCTTTCATGTGGCCTCACCACCACCTCCACCACACCCAGAAGTGCCATGTGGTGAAGGCAGGGCAAAATGGCCCTCCGCCCCTAGAAGCTGCCTGAGTGTCACACACACACACACACACACACACACACACACACACACACACACACACACACACACACACACACACACACACACACACACACACACAGAGAGAGAGAGAGAGAGAGAGAGAGAGAGAGAGAGAGAGAGAGAGAGAGAGAGGCTTTAAAAGGATGAGAATCCAGGTTTAATGGGACTGCATATGGCAGCACAAAGTTGGCGGCCAGAGATAATAAACAGATTCTTAAAAGAGTTGGCAGTTGCTGAAACACTAAACTAGGACTATTGTTCGGACATGCCATGAGGAAAAAAAATTACTGGGAAAAACCAATAAGGCTAGGGAAACTGGCAGGCAATAAGAAAAGAGGAAGAGCTAACATGAGATGGACTTATTCAATAAGTAAACCCCTCCTTGAGTTTGCATGGCCTGAGCAGTGCTGTTAATGTTAGAAGCTTTTGGTGATCATGAATTCATGGGGCTGCCATGAGTCAGAAATGACTTGATGTCAGGTAACAATGACAAGATTGTTGAACTGACAGAAAGTGGAATGGCTTCTTCTTCTTCTTCTTCTTCTTCTTCTTCTTCTTCTTCTTCTTCTTATTATTATTATTATTATTATTATTATTATTATTATTATTATTATTATTATTATTATTATTATACATGTCCCAGAATTCCCCTATCCATATGCCCTGCAGTCCCCCCCGGGGGCCCCCTGGAATGCTTCAACTCTGTGAAGTACAGTACACCCATGATACAGTACTTTGGTACAAATCCTCAAACAGGGTCTTTAGAAAGATACAGTACAAAATTTTGCAATTGTGGTTAACCATACCAAATCTGTCTTTCAAACTATCTTGGACAACTTGGAAAAACAAGCTGCTCTAACCTTCAGAAGTTCAATATGCAAGAAAGGAGTTGAACCATAACCGTATAATACATATTCCATAGATATAAAACGGGGGGGGGGGGTGTCAGACATCACATTTGTCATCTACGTAATTTAATGGGACTGATTCGTCTTGATTCTCTCTCCCTCAGCCTGGGAAACAGCTACCAGCCTGGTCTTTACTGTATCCACAGAGCACAATAGATATTTATTGCAACCAAATATTTTTGTGACAGATGCATTTCACTGCATTAGTCATGGCTGAGATCACATAATTATGGGTACCTTGTAACGTTGCTTTATTTCAAATTTAAAAAGACAAAATAGAGAAGTATATTAATCTGCATAACAATTTCAATTCTCAGTGTTTAGGCTGCAGCATTTGCTATGGGAATGCCATAAAGAAGGAGAAGGACCAGGAGAACGAACCCATTGTTCACCAAATATTTTATTTGCATAAAAGCCTATTCCACTCCTTGATGTCTCGGCTCTCTTCCATCCATTCTAGAGAAATGTTCCTCTTTCTCAAAAGAAGGGAAGCAACAGAGTCTGGAAACACTACTAGCCCAGCCTTCAGGCGCGCACATATTCAGATACAGTACTGGAAACTCCTGGTTGTCCAATTGCGTAAAATTCTGAAAAACTCAGCTCTAGAGACTGGAATATTTTGCTCAAAGCCTGGATCTATTACCTATACAAATAGTTTCATGTCTCAGGTTTTGTATATTTAGGGTCTGAGCCCTGACACCAAGAGGCTTCAGTGCTTAGTCTTAGTGGGCTCAAGTTCCACCCAAATTATCCTAACAGTGCTTGTAAAGATGGGAGGAGGGGCAGCGAGTCAGAGAAAGGGAGAGGAGAAAGCGATCAAGAATAGTGTTGATTGCATCCCATTCCCCTGCTCCTGCCACACATCCAAGAGAAAAGGCAGCCATCACATTTTCCAGTACACACAGGGGCTATTTTTAAACAGCTGTGAAAGCTCGAAGCGACACTGGAGGGTTGGCAGAGGCCCCAGGTCCCTGGGAATCCAGATCATCTACAGGACGCAGAAGCAGCCGAAGCAGCCACCACTGCTGCTGCTGCGGAGGAACAGTACAAACATGAGAGAAAGAACTTGGACGTCCTGAATCCCCTGAGACTGCCCCTGTTCTGCCTTTAGCAAGCCTGCCCTTTGCACAAGTCATTTTGCTGCTCCAGTGGCCTGAAGCTGGGTAGCTGATGCTTGGTGCTAGGGGAGGTGGAGCCGACTTTGGTAACCATCCTGGTGTTCTGTTTGTTTGTTTGTTTGTTTGTTTGTTACTTGGATTTCTACCAGCACCTCCTCACCGAGACAACTCCGGGCGGCTCACAACAAACAAAAACTCACAAAAACATCAAGACAGCATTTGAACTATTACAATTAAGAAGTTTTTTAAAAATTAATTTTTTTAAAATGCCTTCCCAATACCGCATACTAAACTGACAGCCTGAGCAATAGTTAAACAAGCCAACCCAGGGTGGTTGTTTCCCAGACACCCCAGACACACACACACACCGCAGTGGTGGGCAGCAAAAAAATTTGCTACCACACCATGGGCAGAGCCTATGTCGTGGGCATAGCCTACATTATGGGCGGAGCCTACGTCATGGGCGATCTAGTCATGCCTGCCATAAGGCCATGTATACATCTGCAAACACAGGCAGCACTGGCTCTTTGGCTGTAAATGGAGATGAGCACTACACCCTAGAGTCAGATATGACTGGCTTTCGAGCAAGGGAAACCTTGAACCACTTGCAGAGACAAAACCTGATGGGGCAGGGCAGGGAAGTGGGTGTGGCCACCCAATTTTGCCACCACCCTGCCCAGAGGCCACCCAATTTTGCTAACCCCCCTCCCGGGGTGTGTGAACCTGTTGCTGCCCACCACTGCACACCCGCTGCGTCAGCCAGGTCTTAAGGCTCTTGCCAAAGACTCTTCTGAAATTAGGTTTCACCAGACTGGCCTCACTCAGGTTTTTCTATAGCTTATCTACGCTGCCGTAATAGGCATGGCAAAGTCATTGCTGGGAACGGGATGTTTTATTCCAAACAGAATCTGGGAACTGGCCCAATTCCTTCTAAAGACTCTAGGGAGTGTTTTTCTTTATTCCCCAGACCGCCACTATTCACAGACACATACAATGACTCGTGCTATATCAGGTGGATAGATCAAAGATAGAAGCAAAGACTCCAGCCAGTATTCCCTACCCCAGTGATAGTGAACCTTGGCACTCCCAACTGTTCTGGAACTTCAATTCTCAGAAGCCTAAGCCCCTGTGAATCCACATGAATGGGTTTACTGCATGCAGTAAACTTGGGCTTCTGGGAATTGAAGTTCTAGAACAGTTGGAGTGCCAAGGTTCACCATCACGGCCCTAGCCCCTTGGTAAAAGGTTTTAAACAGCCCTGTGGGAAGTTCATGGATCATCTTGGACAATTGTAAACAAATGTGGAATTAGGAAATGTGGGAGAATAGCAGGCTCTTGGATTCTGCAGTGAGTTTTACTGGAACAATGGAGAATGACATGGCATCTGCCCAGCAGCCACTCTTCTTCTTGTGCCGTATCTGATTCCGAATATTGGCAATCATCTTGATGATCAGCCATGAAGATTGTACTGAGAATATAATGTCGTGGCCTTTCATTTGTCTTCCTCATCACAGCATGACACGCATAGTACCACTGATCCAGTTTCATGAGTCACCTTATGGTCCTGAGCCCTTTTGGCACATAAAGTCCTCCCCAGCCCAGGCCAGTATTGATGAAGCTACTGCCCTCCATCAAGATGGATTCAAGTGGGATTTAATCCACTTGGGGACCATCACCCTTCCCTATGGACTTTGGCACCCAAGTCCTCAGGGCTATTAGGTTAGTCAACCACTGCCTGACACTCATCATTGAGTATGGTCAACTCTATTACCATAGCAGGATAACCTGGCCAGACTAGAATCTTCATCTAGAGTTATTTATTTATTTATTTATTTATTTATTCCCTTTGTACCTTTTCCTTTCAGCCCCCAAATGACTCGCAAAGTGACTTTCATCAGTCACTTAAAAAGACAGTTTCTGTCCTCAGGCTCACAAACTGAAAGGAAAAGGTGCCACATAGAAAAGCAAGATGTGTGGAAGGAAAGAAGTGTCAATATCACAAGAACCTCCCAGTGGCACACAGTGGTTAAGATGTACTACTGCAACCAAAACTCTGTTTGCAATCTACCTGTGACCCTAACAGGCTGAAAATTAGCCCAGCCTTCCATGCTTCTGAGGTCAGTAAATTGGACACTCAGCTTTTGGGGGATACAGTGCTATGGGGTGGTATATAGGTGTAATAGCTATTGTATCACATAAGGTTGCTTTCTAGCATTTCTGTGATACTAAGAGGATAGTTCCCAGTGTAGGAAGATGATGCAGTACAAAAGTAGCTCCTAAATGTGGTCCATCTTGTGCTATAACTAGATTCTACATCCCTCTTTCAACTAAAGCAGTTTGCTTGATTTTTAGGGTTCGATGTATGTAAGGCACCCAAATGAGTTCATGGTTTGGTTGGAAGATGGATCTTCCATTGGCCTCCGGTGCTTGAAATACAGCCTAGTAGTCTATCACTCTCTTCTTTCACTGTCAACAAGCTACAGCAAAGGGGATGGCCAACATTTTCTCTCTCCTGGTGCAGCTCCTTTACCTTCAGCAGCTGCATGCCAAAGCAGCAATTCAGCAAGTGAAACATTTTCCATCACTGTGACTACATGCCAGGAGAAACATTATTTTCTAAACATCAGCTCCGTATGCTATTACGAGCCATAGAAGCCATGCTGGGGAAAGGGCAAGAGGTAATTTGACACCTTCAATGCACTTAGGATATGGGTCCTTTTGGGGCCATATCCCTATCTAGCATGAGCAGAAATGACCTTTGGTAAGAGACAGGTACCCTTTTTGGTAGATAGAGATTGCAGTCCAAACACATTTAATAAGACTGGGATGGAGAACACAAGTCCTCTGAGATGTCCATCACTGGCTATGGTTCCAAACTCATGGGAGGTGTATTTCAACAAGATTTGAGGGCCACACACTGTTCACCCCATACAGGGAATCTGAATCACTGAACAGATGCAGGATGCACTTTCACTCCTCTTAAATTGCAATTATTGTTAACTTAATCAACCAATCATAAAGAATTTGTGGCAACCAGAATTGTGCTGTAGTTAGAATGAGTATTGCACTGGAATCTGGGCAATCCAAAATAAGAGATTGTCTATATTTCCCTTTATTCCATTATTTTGTACATTTTAAGATAAGTTGATCTGTTTTTCTCTTCCAGCATCTACACTTGTTGGACATTGGAGCGGAGCAGCTCTCTGCAAAAGGCCCTTTTTTGAACCCCCGTTAGAGGGATTCTACGACTGTATTTTGCTGCACTGTATTTTAACCCGATCCCAGCTGGAAATGGGATAAAATAGAGCGAAGCAGCAGCCATGCTGCCACAAATCAGCTGCAGCAGCCCAACCAGTGGCAATGCACCTATTGCTGTCATTTCCCAAGGGAAACACTATCACCAATCAGCTGGATAGCGGCAGCTGCAGTTGCATTGCTACTGACTGGGCTACTGCAGCTGACTGGTGGCAGAACTGCTAAAACAGCTGCTTCCCAGCTGATCCAAAATGTGGAGAGGACTCCTGCCAATCAACTGGGAAGCAGCTACTATAGTTGCATGCTCCAATTGGGCTAATAGATAGCACATTGCTGTGTAGATGGGGGAAGTTGGCTAAATATTATTTAGCTCCTCCCCCTGATCCTAAAACAACCCAGTAAATTTATCTCAGTGTTCTCAGCTTTATTAAGAACACTGAGATAAATTGAGCTAGAACCGGACAAATGTAAAATTTTAATAAGCAGTTTTGACCAGGTTTGAACTCAAGCAAATCCTCTATCAATAGGCACAGCAGAGTTTTTGACTACAGAATTCACTCATAGTTCTTCTTTTAATGTTGATTCCAGATCCAGACCTCTCATTCTGATGCCAAATAAAGTTTTAACCAGTCAAGAGTCCCTTCCAATGTAGTTTATTGAGAGGGGGGTTAAACAAACTGAAAGGGCACTCTAAATAACTTAATTTCTATCCCTGTCCATTGGTTGCTGTGGGAGTCATTCTTTCTTACATAAAACAGCTTATCAGATTAATTGGCCAGCTACTTTGACAAGGTTTCAGATGCCAATTACTGCAGAACAAATGCAACTTTCAAAAAAAAAAATTGCACTGCATACTCAGCTTTGAAGAAGAGTCCATCTGTTGGCTACACTAGATGGGCAGACAGCCCAGTCCATCTCCATGAAACTCTACTCCGGGAGTTCTCAACCTTTTTTAGCCGGGGGCCAGGTCATGCTCCATCAGATAGTTTCGGGGTTCGGATAGCCATTTTGCACTTCCTCCACCAGATGGCACTTCCTGGTGTGGTGGAGGCAGGGCCCCCCACATGAAATGGTGCCATGGGCCGCATCCGGCCTGTGGGCCACAGGTTAAGAATCCCTGCTTTACTCCATCTTCTTCCATCATCACACACATTTTCCTTTTCTCTTTTGCAACTGACACTTAACATTCCTCATCCACTGAGCATCTATTCTGTGATTTATTCAATTGTTTGTATTTCCTGTTAGGCTTCTCTTTAAAGAGAACTTCTTGCTGTACTGAAATAAACATGCTAGTTCCTCCAACTTGTTTCTCAAAAGCCCCAATTTTAGTCCATTTTCATCTACTGCCCTGAGCTCAGATGGTAATTCCAGAAACCTAGCTCTTACCTACAGGCCTTATGAAGTGGACTTGATCCACGAAAGCTAACATAAAAATACAGCAGTTAGTTTTTAAAGTGGCACAGTGTTTTTTGTCTTTTTGTTTTATTTACTCTCTGATATGCTACAGCTCAATTACCCAAGGTATATGCAGTAGTGGGCAGCAAAAAAATTCACTACCACACTGTGGGTGGAGCCTATGTCATGGGCAGAGCCTATGTCATGGGTGGAGCCTACATCGTGGGCAATCTAGTAATGCCTGCCATATGGCCATATATACATCTGCAAACACAGGCAGAACCAGCTCTTTGGCGGTAAATGGAGATGAGCACTGCACCCTAGAGTCAGATATGACTGGCCTTTGAGCAAGGGAGACCTTGAACCATTTTCAGGGACAAAACTTGATGGGGCAGGGCAGGGAGGTGGGCATGGCTACCCAATTTCGCTAACCTCCCTACCTGAAGGCCATCCAATTTTGCCACACACCCCTGCCCGGAGGCCACCCAATTTTGCTACCACCCCTCCGGGGGGGAGTCTGAACCTGTTGCTGCCCACCACTGGGTATATGGCAGGATTATGGAAAAAGTTGGCCTTCTGGATGTCCTATTCTTCTGTTCCCCAAAGACTTAACCACCATAGCTAATGAGCAGGAATAATAGAAAGTCTAATTTTTTTAAAAAAAAACTGGTTTCCCAGCCATGGCAGACACACACTGCAATTTGTGTGCAGGTGCAAACAATTTCTCCCAAAATGAAACAAGGAATGCGGACAGAAGGCATAAAAGAGTAAAAGTCATCCAACAGCTGCCAACCACAAGCCCTTGTGCAAGAGAGAGAGAGAAGAGAAGAGTCGCTAGAGGCTACAGAACTGAAGAAACAACTCTGTTGTACTTAATGTTTTCTTTTAACAATGTACAAAGGAAAGTCCCACTACTGAACCACTTAACTGATTTTGAAAGGAGCGGGGCTCGTTTGAATATATTTTCAAACGCAACCTCTGCTTTCCTTTTCAAAAAGTTATTTCCTTATCAGTTCTGGCCTTTCATAACAATCAAATTGTTCTCCGCTCTTTTTTCCTATGCTCTCATCTTCCTGTCTTCCAAAAACAGACATTGTACCTCAACAAAATTGCCATGTTTGGTATTAGAGGGGAATCTATTACCGTCCGTTGGTGAGTAAAGAGATTGCCCTCTAGCTGGCTCTGAATGCCCATTTGGAAAGAAGAAAAGTCGTTAAATAAACCCTGGCCAGTCTTATTTCTTCCACATGAGAGAAAGTATGCATGTCTCCCTTTGAATATAATGAGTTTTGTTCTGATTGGGTTATCCTGTTAAAGTTAAATGGTCGCTTGGAGAGTTAGAATACAAGTGCTAACTTCCAAATTAGGTTTAGGAAGAGTTTCTCTCTCTCAGTCACAAAGAAGGGGGGAGTTTTCTCTAAATGAGGACAGGAAGAGGGTGCCAGTTTAGCAGTAGACTCTGATAAATGGGAAGAAAGTATTGTTTAAAAAATTAATTTAGCTCATAAGACCTTGTTTTTGGAGTTGACAAAATCTAGAAAACTCAGGATCCACCCATGCTGCCTTTTTAACGTGCAGCAATTTAGGATGAAAGAACTGGAAAGCCGTAGCAGCAGTCAGCCATAGGTTCTTCCTTTTCTAACTTAGAATAGCCAGGATGAGGCCACCCTTCTTTACATCTTGCAAGAGGCAATTGTGGGACTATTAGCACGTGACCCTTTCGTTTTCCATTTCCATGTAAGTGCAGGGGAAGGGCAAAAGGAGCCAGATAAATTACCCAAAGAGTTTGTTGTTGTTCAGTCGCACAGTCGATTCTGACCTTTTGCGACCCTATGGACCATTGTCCTACAGGCACCTCTGTCTTCCACCATCCTCCTCAGCCCACCCAGCTTTGTGCCCATTGCATCTACAATACCATCTAGCCATCTCATTTTTGGCCGCCCCCTTCTACTTTTGGCCTCCACCTTTCCCAGCATCAAGGCTTTCTCATGTGAATCCTCTCTTCTCATTTTGTGTCCAAAGTACTTTAGCTTCATCTTTACTATTTGACCTTCTAAGGAGCAGTTAGGGCTGATTTCTTTTAGGATCGAATTATTTGTTCTCCTCGCTGTCCAGGGGACTCTCAAAACTCTCTTTCAACACCACATCTCAAAGGCATCTATTCTTCTGCGCTCAGCTTTCCTAATGGTCCAGCTCTCACAACCATACATTTCCACTGGGAAAACCATTGCTTTAACTGTGTGAATTTTTGTTTGCAAGATGATGTCTCTACTTTTCACTATGTTCCCCAGGTTTCTCATAGCTTGTCTCCCAAGCATCAGTCGCTTTTTTATTTCATGACTGCAATCTCCATTTGCTGCGATCTTAGATCCTAAGAAAGTATAATCTATTTATTAAGGACCAAATTACTGATGTTCCAGCCACTGACGTGTGAGTGTGTACTGTTTGCGCACATTGTCGTGAGGGGACAGGGAAAGCCAATGGTTAGAGTGGAAAAATCTTTATTATTGACAGCCAAAAACAGAGTTTCATTATTTCATCTTTCATGTGTTTGCAGCTTTAGATATTTAGATCAATGGAGAGGGATGGATACTTACACCCAGAATTGGCATTGGTGGTCATTCAGTTTGTTCTGACTTTAGAAGCACACACATACACACCTTTCAAAAGCTTTGATTCCCTTCCTCTAGTTCAAAATTAACTCTTCCAAGATGGATTCCATTAGCCAACAGCCATTTTATCTGTCATAGTATAAAATAAGTGTCTTGATTTCTTTTTTCCTTCTCATCTTGATCCCCAAAATTTTGCAATATGCATCATGATGTGGAATTTTGAAAGACTTAAAAGGTCACTTTTCTTTTGTTCTTTCTTTGTAAGTTAAATAAAGTTATTATTCAACTTGGCATTTTAATATCTTTTATTGATTGCACGAGAGAACCAGTGTGGTGTAATGGACAAAGCAGAATTAAAGTGCAAAGGAGTTATATGATCTGAAGACAAACCAGCTCCTTTAAAAAATATTTTAAGTACCTGCCTTTGACTTCTGTCTCTTGCTATATTTTAAGTACCCTTATTTTAACTTCTGTTCTTTTTGCTGTACTATGCTGGTCTTGGGCCGTAATAAAGACTGATTGAATTAAGGTGCAAAATCCTGCTTAGCCATGGAAACTCAGAGTTCAACTGTACAGTATATTATAATACTCCTGTTTTTGCGTAGGGATTGCCAAGCTTGAAATCTATGAAAAGATCAGCAACTATAGGACATATAGCTAAGTATGTTTTTTTTTCCTGCTGGAAAGTAGATTTTTAGAAAACTCTTCAGCATGGGGTTATTTAGATTGACTCAATCCCAGCCATATATTATTTTGAATAATTTTGAAATGTGTCATGAGCTTTTGTCAGAGTAAATTGTGCCTCTGGGGTCTGCAAGATTTTTAGTAACCAGATAATGAGTTTCGGACTGCAGCACACCTTGCCATCTAAGGGGATTTGTGAACATATTTATATCTATTTTTTAAAATGACGTGGCATCTTTTTCATTCCAGCCAAAAGCAATCTAGCGGTTCTTCCAAAGTGGAAGGCCCCACCAATAAGGAGATGTCATTGGTCAGGGCTTGCCTGAATGTGTTCTCATTTTTGGAGGGAGCCTCCTTTCATGTCTCCTGGAAGATCCATGTGGTTTCACCAAAAGACAATGAATAGTCAACTGACCACCCGTGAGCCTTCATCTATTGCAAGCACATGGGCACCTTTGGTAGGCCCAGAGGCCAATTTTCTGTCCTTTGTGTGTAAAGGGGATTTAGGGGCTGTTAAACACTGCAGAGAGGCACTGTGTCCTATAATAATAATAATAATAATAATAATAATAATAATAATAATAATAATAATAATAATAATAATAATAATAATAATAATAATAATAATAATAATAATAATAATAATGATGATAATGATAATGATAATGATAATGATAATGATAATGATAATGATAATGATAATAATTTTGTGTCAAAAATTATTCTGGGTTGAAAGAATTTTGAGGAAGAAACTCCGCTCAGGGAACACCCAAATGAGGCTCCTTTCGTGTCCCCAAAAGCTGGGACAGTGACGGGTGCTCAATCTGTCATGCAGCACCTGGGTTTCGAACTGCCAACTTGCCAGCCTTCCAGCTAGCAAGGCAGTCCCCTAATGTATCTCTTGTTTATGTGCCATTGTGACTCTATCTGCGTAGCGGGCTTTTCCCTTCGTAGACTTCAACATGTATGGGAATATGAGATGGCTGTTCTGCTGGTGCATTTTGCCTTGCCAATATATCAGGAGTTTGGGACCCTTTCTTGGTCCATTGCCTTCTAGATAGAATGCAGTGCTCATCATTGTCAGTCAGTATGGTTACCTTTGGTATTATAATCCAGTGTTTCCCAACCTTTAGTTTTTGGACTTCAATTCCCAGAAGCCTAAGTCCATTCTCCAAAGCACAGATCAGCCAAAGTACTGAATGAGACTTCTGGGAATTGAAGTGCACCAATGTTCATGGAACATAGTTTGGAAAGCACTGTTATAGTTTAACTGTAGTGCCAAGTTGTGGAAGGCCAGAGTGTAAAACTTGTTTGCTAGTCATACTGGCTAAAATAGGACTTGTTGTCATGTGCCGATTAAGTCAGAGCTGACTTATACTGACTCTAATATGGCTTTCATGGTAAGTGAGGAATTTAAGGAGGGGACGTTCTAGTTCTTTTCTCTCAGTGAGTTTCCATGACCAAGCAGGGAATTGAACCCAGGCTTCCTGGGTTCTGTTATTCAAAACAGGAGTTCTCAACCTTTTTAAGCCGGGGGGCCAGGTCACGCTCCCTCAGACAGCTTCAGGAGCCAAGTGGCCATTTTGTCCTTCCTCCACCACATGGCACTTCCAGGTGTGGTGGTGGTGGTCTACATAAAATGGCACCACAGGCCACATCCGACCTGTGGGTCGCAGGTTGAGAATCCCTGCTCTATAAACTATAGCACACTGGTTATGTAACCAATAGGACTTACTATCCAGTAAATATGCATGCAAGAGCAGCCTAACTGCATGAGTCTGAGCATGTTGACTTGGAAGTAAGTCTCACTATCACAGCTTCCTTGAAAACAATGTGTGCATAGAACTGTAGCCTTACAGGGCAGTCCAAGTCACTGTGACTCAGAGGTAAGCTCATTTGAGTGTGCATGACGAATTGAGTGCCCGTCTCTGTTCCAGCTCTTGGGACACGAAAAAACCCTCATTTGGATGTTTCCTGAGCAGAGTTTCTTCCACAAAAATCCTTTCAACCCAGAATAATTTCTGACACAAAATTATTATTTATTAGGAGAGACATTCATGGGAAACCTGGCAAAGACTATGTTGATGAAGACTCTCCAGGTGTTTTCCCACATGTGGAGGTGGTGGCCATGAGGATATACCATGTGCATTCTTGCATTACAATGGACATCATTAAATCACTGTCCAGTTAATACAGGATGAATAGATATTCTTCTTAAAGAGAAGACAGCTGTTTGGAAAGCCATGGGGAATGGAGAGGCCAGTGGGAAAGAATGTTAGAGGAATAGTGTAGGAGATGGTAATTAAGAACCAGTCAAGATAGGGTCACAGGGGCGTGGAGAGGAGCTAGACCAGGAGTTCTCAACCTTTTTAAGCTGGGGCCCAGGTCACACTCCCTCAGACAGCTTTGGGGGCTGGACCACCATTTAGCCCTTCCCCCACCACATGGCACTTCCAGGTGTGGTGGAAGCAGCGGGGAGGGCCATATGAAATGGCGCCAGGGGTCGCAGGTTGAGAATCCCTGAGCTACATAAACACATGTCAGGGTGGCTATCTTGTCAAGAAACATACAGATAAATAAATTCTGCTGAAATCAATTAGACATTTCTAGCTTCATTGAGATGGAGATGACTCTCCCAAGGTTCTAATATAGCACCTATAGCAGAGTCCTAAATGAAGATCACACAGATCCACATCAGACCATAACTAAGGCATAGTAATCAGGGCTTTAGTCAAGGGCACCAAAATTTAGAGAATAATTTACCAAGGATTGTCAGGAAAATTAACTAATATCTGCCAGTGCTTTTCACTTTCAGAGTTCTCCACAAGAGTGGCTGTAGCCCTCTCTGTGTTCAAGGCAGGAAGCAAAATGTTGACCCCCAACATTGTTCCATATGTCATCTCCCTCCCAAAAATTGAAATACTGTATCTATTCTTTCTATAAAGGAAATGAGGACACCATGGCACTGTACTAATCCTTTGCCCTACCAAAAATGATAATGGCAAGGTATGAAGTAGCTATAGCAAAACATGCTCTACATCCCATGCCTGAGAAGAAGAAAGATTGTTCAGAGGCATATTGGCAGAGCAGCTCCACTTCTCCCACCAAGAAAAAAAAGAGGAGCCTAAGGAGGGTTGGTATAGATGAGACTGCAATATTTGTAATAATTTAATTTTTGATTAATCTGATAACTATTGTCATGTTTTAGTGATGTAAACTGCCCAGAGTGGGATGATTTCCCAGATGGGTGGCAAATAAATAAATAAAGGCTATTTAAGGCTCTCATGCTAAAGTAACATAAACATTGAGCCATCCTTCCTTCTTGTACTTTTCCTTCTTCTGCTTTAATCTTCAGTTGCCCTCTACTCCATCATCAGATGCCAGTTCTTCTTAGCATAAGATTGAGACTCGCCTCACCTTGATTTAGTTCCAGTACTGATTCACACATTAATAAGTCTGAGGAAATCAGATGCCATGTCACCTTTTGCTGACTCATCCTCTTTTCCAGTTATGGTATGACAGAGAACTGCTAACAACTCTTAAGTTCTGTCATGCTCCCTGGACATCTTAGCATGAGTCCATCCTGGCAGATAGAGGCTGCAGCCAACTTCTTACCAATTATTCAGTTTAGTCCTTTGACTTCAAATTATTATGTACTAATTGCATAAACATAAACATCTTATTAAATGGCATCTGAAATAAAAGTTGTTTGTGAGTTTTCATTTTAATTTAAACCAACCTGGGAAATGTTGAATAAGTGATCTTTCCTCTTTCTGATGTAAATACAAACTTAAAGGGTATGATCACATGGACACATAGCTCACATTTTGAACCACTTGTGGCACCATCCATGAACTGTGTTTCCTGAAAGTCAGATGAAATCAGTACATTTAAGGTGATATGGTGACTTGCTTTTACAGTTCTTGATGGAAGTCAAATGCCCAAGATGTCACATGGAATTTTGATATTTTACAAAGTAAGTAAATACCTGAGACTGGTATTCAACTGGATCAGGCTCTGAATATATTGGGGGGGGGGGGGGATGTGTTCATTTTATTTTTAAAGTATGCATTTTAATGTGTAATACATTACTGTTGTGTGCATAACAGTATGTAAATAATTATAGAACAATAAATTAGGAAAATATATGTGTAAAAAAGAAATGACAAGTCACAAGATCCATGGAACAGTAGACATATTAATTTTTCTGGCTTCCTGCTGTTAATCTTTGTCAAAAGTCCTAAAGATTCCAGTAAGGATTCTTGAAAACATGAGCAGCGGATTTGTAGCAGATCATGACACATTCATGAAAAGTGGAGAGAGTAAGAGATCTATATAGTGATGCGTGAACTCTTGCATTGAAGGCAGAAATTAAACAGGTGAAACCATTTCCCCACCCCCACCCCCATCAGTATGTCTTCATGCTGAGCAATGGTGACTGTATTCATTGTGTATAAGTCAGTTGGCATAAATGTATAAATCATTTGGCATAGATGTATAAATCATTTGGCATAAATGAGTGGAGGAGGAACTCTGATTTCCAATGGTCATGGAGGCAGAAGAGGCCATGCCAGATGGACTGGCTGCGAAGGTGCACCTTGTCTATACACTCAAGGCTGTGGCAGTCCATAGCAGTCCCGGTGTTAAATCCTGCATGTCTCATTTCATCTGATCATAGTGTGTGGATCACTTCATCATGGCAAGCTGGGGATCCACCTTAAACAAATCCACAATTATTTTTGTTGTTGTTCAGTCGCACAGTCGATTCCGACCCTCTGCGACCCCATGGACCACTGTCCGCCAGGCACTCCTGTCCTCCACCATCCCCCTCAACTTGCTCAGCTCCGTGCCCATTATCTCCACAATACCATCTAATCTAGCCATCTCATCTTGGGCCGTCCCCTTCTTCTTTTGCCCTCGACCCTTCCAAGCATCAAGGATTTCTCAAGTGAATCCTCTCTTCTCATTTGATGTCCAAAGTACTTTAGCTTCATCTTTACTATTTGACCTTCTAGGGAGCAGTCAGGGATAATTTCTTCTAAGATTGACCTATTTGTTCTCCTCGCTGTCCATGGGACTCTCAAAACTCTCCTCCAACACCACATCTCAAAGGCGTCTATTCTTCTGCGTTCAGCTTTCCTAATGGTCCAACTCTCACAACCATACATTGCCACCGGGAATACCATTGCTTTGACTATGCGAATCTTTGTTTGCAATTGAATGTCTCTACTTTTCACTATGCTCCCCAGGTTTCTCATCGCTTGCCTCCCAAGAATCAGTCGCCTTTTTATTTCATGGCTGCAATCACCATCTGCAGTGAGCTTTGATCCTAGGAAAGTAAAATCTGTCACTGCTTCTGCTTCTTCCCCATCTATTTTCCAGGAACTGATAGGGCCTGTTGCCATCATCTTGGTGTCCTTTATATTGAGTCTCAAACCAGCTAAAGGGGGTGGGGATACATTCTCGGATACGAGCTGCAAACGACGAGGACTTAACTCTGAAACGCTCCTTTTAAAAATCTATTTTAAGTACAGTAATACCTCATATAACATTAGTATCGAATAACACTAAAATCGAATAACATTAAGGAATCTGGGGGGAAGAATTGCATCAGATAACATTAAGATCCTATGGGATGCTTCAGATAACAACCGCTAAAGCCTGTGTGGTTACAATGTATCTCTATGGATCCCACAGGATTTTAACATGCATCAGATAACACTAAAAATCATATAACACCAAGACTTGTGGAACCAGGTTTTAGTGTTATATGAGGTTTTACTGTATTCTCGTTCTGTCTCTTGATATATTTAATTTCTGTTATTTTTGTTGTGCTGTGCTGGTTTTGGACCGTAATGGAGATGGATAGGATTGAGTATTGTGTGTAGCTTCAGACTTTTTCTTTGCCAAATGCCTCAGGTGCTTTAAAAAGACGGGGGGCGGGGGGGGGGCAACCACGCTTCCTAACAACGTAAAACAAACCCCATCCTTCTCCACTCAACGAGTGAAGGCTGCAAACCGCCAGTGAGCCTGGCAAGTCATGTGACGCTGACTGGAGTCATATGACCACAAGGGAAGTGAAATGAAGGAGTCCTTTCAGCTGCTCGGGCGCTTGTAAACGGTCCGGTCTCCGCCATGCTCTCCAGGCTGCTGAGGGAGCACCAGGCGAAGCAGGGCGAGAGGAAGGAGCTGCAAGGTGAGAGCGGCCTGGTGCTTCCTTGGGAAGCCGCGGGCTTGAGTACTTCGACGAGCCGCTTTGAGCCCTACACGTCGCCGGAGCCCTACACGCGATAACGCCTGGTGTGGCGGCGATAACAACGCCTGGTGTGGCAGCTTTGTGGTCACTGACCCAAAGGCCTGTTTTAATTGGGGGGGGGGGGCGAGCGCGGATCCAGTAGGTCCCAAATGATCCCAAGCGTTGGGCTGATCTCCCTTTAGCTCAGCAGCAGCCCCTCCATTTCATATTTACAGTAATACCTCATATAACATTAGTATCGAATAACACGAAAATCGCATAACATCAAGGAATCTGGGGGGAAGAATTGCATCAGATAACATTAAGATCCTATGGGATGCTTCAGATAACAACCGCTAAAGCCTGTGTGGTTACAATGTATCTCTATGGATCCCATAGAGGATCAGATAACACTAAAAATCATATAACACGAAGACTTGTGGAACCAGGTTTTAGTGTTATATGAGGTTTTACTGTATTTTGCAAGTCCTGTCTCCACCTTAGCTTCGCCTAGAAATGTCACAGACCTTTGCACATCAGAGAGCAAACACGCCCCACCACAAAGAAAACATGTTATGGCACTTTAAAGACTAACTGCTGTATTTCAGCGTTCGCTTCCGCGGATCAGGTCCACTTCATCAGATGAGATTTTTGCATTTTATTTGCACAGACGCTTGCATTTTATGGTTTTTTGGATCTGTTACTGAACAGCGGCACAGCAGCCTTATTTTGGGCTGCTGAGGGTTTAGAACAGGGGTTCTGGACCTATGGCCTGTGGGCGGGACCCGGCCCATGGCACCATTTCATGTGGCCCGTGTTGCCGCCACCAGAAGCGGATGCATTTACGACAGCCATAAATGCATTTGTGACAGCTGTAGATGCGTTTATGACAGTCACGGATGCATTTTATGGCAGTGTTTATGGGGGGGGGGACACCAGTCTGGCTCAGCTGTCTGAGGGTGGCATGGTCCGGCCCACGGCTTTTAAAAGGTTGAGAACCCCTGGTTTACAAAAAGAATGTACAGTATTTTGCACCAAAATTAGAGAGAGAGAGAGAGAAAGGCCTTATTGCTACATATGCATACCTTGTAGCACAGAAGGAAAAGACAAAACCCTTCTTACAGAGAAGGTTGAGACATTCCAATAAACAAACTTCACAATAGGCCAGGTCTCGTCTTATTTTTTGCTAACCAATTCAGTTCGTTCTGTGGCACATACACAAAGGCATGGGACTTTTTACTCATAGTTCACATAGTTCAAAATGGCTTTTCTTTGGCTGCAGATCCTACCACTTACACTGCCCCGGAACTGGAGAATCTACAAAATTAGAAAGGCCCCAAGCTTTCTAGACTCAGCCCTTGTTTGCCGTCTGTAATATAAACTAATAATATAAGGATGATACTGAGCACAACAGTGAGTTCTTGAAGTACTGCATAAGTGTGGGAAGAATTGCACATTTGTAGGAGTGTTCACCTTAAATATGTTTTGAAATGGATCTCTGTTCATATGACATGAGCCCTGCCTAAAATAGTGGTGATTTCTAATCCTATCTCAGCATGTCTTCTTTTTTGTCCCCTTCCACCATGCTGTATGAAAGTAGTGATGGGGTGGTAAGGTCCATTTGCAGCTGTTGTGCACATTTAAAGCTCACTAATAACAAAATGGAGTAACAAAATGCCAAACATACTAGTTCAAAAAGGGGCAGGTTGCAACATTCTACCTGCTAGAAAAGTGAAGAGAACTAGATGTTATGAAAAGTGCCAGTGTTGCAAGGTATAGGTGTATCCTAGGTTTGTGCCATTTTCAGATATGTGTTAAACTTTCAGATGGCATGAAAGAGTCTTTACTTTGTTCTTTAGAACGACGCCGGCGAGAGGCCATTGCTGCAGCTACATGCTTAACAGAAGCCCTGGTTGACCACTTAAATGTGGGGTAAGTAATATTGAACAGTCAAGAATGAGGGCACCCAAGAAAGCTGTTTCAGTGTAATTAGACTCATGGTTGTTACTACCCCAGCTAGTAGCCTGGGATCAAACCACATCTTACTACATGCATAGCTAACAGCTACATCTTTTATTTTACCTTACTGAAAAATTAGCATTGGGGAAACCACATCAAGACCCTAGGATTGGCAGTTATATGCCATCAAGTTAGCTCTAATTTATTGTGACCTTCCCAGAGTTTTAGGCTTAAAGTATTCTAGATATAAATTATTCATAAACAATTTATAGATCCCTGCTTTTGATGATTCTCTTGGATCATACAATTTGCCCAAGGCCACACAAGTGGCAAGGTTCATCGCCCCATCAGCTGTGCATGGTCTCAATGATCTTGTCAGGTTCATTTTATAGTAGACACAGTGAGGCTTTGATTTCCTGGTCCCTGGACACTGCAACCCCATACATGGGTACAGAATATGTGGCAAAACAACATATTTTTCAGCTGGAAGGAAATTTCAGTTGTCCAGCATTTTTATCCAAGCTACTCTGCCCTCTCTGCTCTTGTTCTGTATTTATTTTAGTGGGAAGTGGAAGGTACTGGCTTTTTATAGACTCATCCCTGTCCTTGGCTAGGCATGACCAACAACCTTGGCTCTTAGCACCACCCAGCTCTATAGTTAGCTGACAGAGGAAGTTGACTTTCCCTTTTTCAGCCTCACACTTCCTGGGGATTTCATCAGCACTGCTAGCCTATAGCAGTTATTGGGTGTGAGAAGATAAATGGTTTAGCAAATTTTGCTAGGTCTTTTCTGGGCCTTAATCAAATGCTGTATATTGAAGAGAGAGAAAAAGGCCTTATAAATATACCTGAAGTAAGTTTCAGATATCGTTACTGTAAAAAAAAATCCTATTTATCATCTTGTAAGGTCGGAGTTCAATTCCTGGTTACTGCACGATGGAGTGAGCTCCCGTGTCTGTCCCAGCTCCTGTCAACCTAGCAGTTCGAAAGCAAGAAATTCCAAGTAGCTAAATAGGGACCACTTTGGTGGGAAGGTAAACAGCTTTCCATGCACTCTGGTGTTGAGGCATGTCTGCCAGATGCCCACAGAAACATCTCCAGATGTGGACAGCACTGGGCCTTTGGGTATAAACAGATGAGCACTGAACCCTAGAGTTGGATACAACTGGCTTTTGAGCAAGGGCAACCTTTACCTTTCTTTCCTGTAAGAATCACATCACTGCTTCTGGAGAGTTACTATATTTTTCACCTCTGGAAAAGTTTTTTATGTTCCAGCCGCCAGTTATAAAGACTGCCTGGGCAGTACGGCTGCCTGGGCATTTGCCTGGGCAGTACGGCTTAAAATCTAAATTTGCAGCAGTCATCTTTTAACTTGACATCAAGATATGTTGAGGTTGAAACAAAAGATTTGCCAACACCTGGAGCAGCATTCTGCAATCTGGTGCCTTTTGAATTAAAAAATAATTAGAACATTATTTATTTATTGAATCTATATATAACACCCATCTAGGGTTTTAGCCTGCTTTGGGCAGTTACAGTAACATCTTTAAAACCAAGGTAGAGTAAAAAAAAACACACAGAGAATTCCAGTACTGATTGGCTGTGCTTTTGGAAATGATGCAAACTATAGGCTAGCAAAGTCTGCATGAAGTTTTTGAAGTGACAGCCATGTTAGTCTGTGCAAACATATTAGAGAGTAAACAAAAAGACAAAAAAGTTGTGGAACCTTAAAGACTAACTCCTTTATTTAAATGTGAGCTTTTGTGGCTCAAGTCCACTTCATCAGACATAAGAGTAAAACCTCTTTTACTTAATTTAATTTAATGTCTGCAAGGTATCACTCTTTTGTTTTCAGCCAATCCTTTAAAAAAATAAAGAACAAGCAGACTTAGAAAAGTCTCAGTGGTTGCATCTAAGGACTTCGACAGGTTACTTAGAGGAATGGGGTGGAAAGAGGGCTCCATTAAAAACAATTTTTCCTTGGCTGCTGGTAGCCAATGGCTGGGGGATCAGAGGAAACAGTCTTCAAAGGAGCCCTCTTTCCACCCCCAAAAATGCCCCCCCCCCCAAAAAAAAAATCTGGCTGCCAGCAGCAGGGGCAGGGGGAATGTGGTGGAAAGAGGCCTCATATAAAACCCTTTCCCCCCTCCCCCATCCAACAGCCACTGACAGCCCTCCCCGGCTCCCAGAGTTAATTTTGAAAATTTCAGAAAAATGTAGAAAATCCCCCCCCCCTTTCAAAATATGTATAAAAACCAGAGTGCATCTTATACACCAGCAAATACAGTAAAACCTCGGATAACGCTAAAACTTGGTTCCACCAGTCTTGGTATTATCCGATTTTTAGTGTTATCCGATGCATGTTAAAATCCTATGGGATGGATCGGATAATGTTAAAGCTCCATAGTGATACATTCTAACTGCACAGGCTTTAGCGGTTGTTATCTGATCCATCCCATAGGACCTTAACATTATTTGATCCAATTCTCCACCCCAGATTACTTAACGTTATGCGATTTTAGCGTTATCCGAGGTAAACGTTATCCAAGGTATTACTGTACAGTAAGGGTAATTGCTATTGCATCTAAGGCTATTGAAGGAAATTGCTGAAGAGATCTTGGAACCACTGTATGTAATTTTCCTGAAATCATGAAGAACGGATGAAATGCCAGATGATTGGAGCATTGTCACTACAATAAAACCCTGACATACATATACAGTCAAACCTCACATAAAGAGCGTTTTGCTTAAAGAGCAAACTCGCTTAAAGAGCAATCCTGTGGAATGCATTATGCTCTTCAAGCGAGGTACCACTGTACTTCGAGTTACATAAAATTCGACTTACATAATGATTTTTTCTCTAAAACCATGTCCTGGTTTACATAAACGTGCCGATTTACATAACACAATTTCCTATGGGTTTGCTTCAAGTTACGTAAAAATTCATTTTTCATATGGGTTGCTTCATTTTACATAAATATTATTTTCCTATGGAGTTGCTTCGAGTTATGTAAAAATGCATTTTTCCTATGGGGTTGCTTCGAGTTAAGTAAAAAACCGATTTACATAAAAGCCTACGGAACAGACTTTTTACATAAGTAGAGGTTTTACTATATCTTCAAAAGAGGACTCTGGGAACTACAGACCACTCAGCCTGACATCAATCCCAGGGAGCAGATTATAATGGGGTCACTCTGCAAACACTTTGAAAACAGTGCGATAATAACTGGAAACCAACCTAAGATTTGTCAAAAACAAATTCTGCTAGAGCAGCACTTCCCAACCTTTGGCTTTTGGACTTCAATTCCCAGAAGCCTAAATCAATTCCCCGAAGCACTGATCAGACAATGCAACTGACTTAGGTTTCTGGGAATTGAAGTCTCCTGTGGGTCGTGGGCCCCAGATTAGAAACCACTGTGCTAGACTATTCTTATTTCATTTTTTAAAAATCAGGTTATTTCCTTGGTAGACAGTTGGAATACTGTAGATGGCTGTGGGCTTGTGGTGAAAATGGCATCTTTTCCCTTGGCGGCTGGATTCAACTTGGGAAGGAAGGTGATTGCTAGCAGTGTAGGATAGAAGAGAGTGTGTGCAGAGTATCAGAGTCCCAGGGTTATTTCTTCTCAATTATGACATGAACCTTTTGTCCACTTTCCCTGCTCCAAGAAGAGGCAGCCAGCGCCTACTACCTTCCACATGTTTTGGATTGCGGCTCCATGGTTTCTAACTGTTAGCTAAGCCTACTGGAATTGTCTGGCGTGGTTATCCTGCTATGGTAAATAGAGTAGACTGTACTGCCAGCAACTCAACAATGAACGTCAGGTGGTAGTTAACTAATCTGACCACCCTGAGGACTAATGGCCTTGGGTGCCGAAGTCCACAGGGAAAGGTGATGGTCCCCAAGTGGATTAAATCTCACTCGAATCCATCTTGATGAAGGTCAGCAGCTTCATCCATAATGGCCTGGGGCTGAGGAGGACTTTGTGTGCCAAAAGGGCTCAGGACCAGAAAGTGACTTACGTGGAACTGGATCAGTGGTACTATGGGGGTCATGCTGAGATGCAAAAGGCAGATGAAGGGCTACTGCATTATATTCTCAGGACAATCTTCATGGTATGAGTACACAGACAGCCTCCTCGAAGATTGTGTTATTTTTGAACCACAATCGGGTGTACCCTTGTAACGGGTAACCTTGTGTTGCTGGTTAATCTTTCTCACTCTAGGTCAGGCCAAAGGAACTGCAAAATGGACTCACCAAAAGGTGGCTTCATTTTGCAGTTTCATGTCTGGCTTAGACATGGAAGAAGAAATTGACTGGGACAAGCTAAGATTGAAAATGTGGAATAGCAGCCATGTTTCTGTTGACCAGATCAAATGGAAGGTAACGGCTCTGGTCTCTGAGAAAGAAGGCAGCTCATTGAAGCAGAATAGGGTTTTCCTCTCCCTGTTGGATTAATACAGCTAGACCAGGGGTCAGCAAACTTGGCTCTCCAGTTGTTCTTGGACTTCAATTCCCAGAAGCCCTAGGCTTTTGGTAATTAAAATCCAAGAAATCCAAGAAAACTTGGAGAGCCAGGTTTGCTGCCCCTGAGCTAGAATATAAAATAGTTCAGATGCCATTTCATCAGCCACTACTTTTGGATGACAAAATGTCAGGGCTGTGAGTTGCACGGAGCAGTTTTTTCTGGCCAGAGAGACTTTCCCTGGGCAGTTTTTGTTTAAGTCACGCCTCTTCATATTTTTTTGCAGAGTGATTAGTCTGGCCTTCTCTTAGCCCTTCCTTTGCCTGCCTTAGTGAGGAAAATTACTTGCCCATCCTTCACCGGCCTTTGCCTTAATAGTGATTGGGTCCAGATGCCCCCAGTGCTACACAATAATCATTGCCAGATGTTGCTTAGCCATTAAATCCGCTCCAGCTTGGGAACTTGCTGAGCTCCAGGCTCTCAGCGCCTGCCTCTGCCCCTGGGATTTGCTTGCTCTGGGCTGGGAAGAGCCAAACAGACAATGCGGTGATGGAAGGGTTGACTTGTGTTCCTCCTTGGTTTATCCCAGTCCATTGCTGATCCTCTTCTTTCTACTCTAGGGTGGCGCAGGCCTATGTAAACCAAAGAAAGCTTGACCATGAAGTGAAGACGCTGCAGATCCAGGCTGCTCAGTTTGCCAAGCAGACCAGCCAGTGGATCAGCATGGTGGAGAACTTCAACCAGGCACTGAAGGTCAGTGGCGTGTTCACAGAAACCGGAAGGAGTGGGGTGGGAGATGTGTTTCCTCCATAGCAACATTAAATCATCCTGAAAGAAGCAACATCAGGGTTGTTTTATGGGGGGAAACTACCTGTGGGTACATGTCGAGGGACTTACTGATGTTCATGGAGAGAAGGAAAATTAAAAGTGGATAAAACTTAACAAATGAAAATAGCAGCAACTTGGATTGGGGCAGTACAGAGTGTAAGTGCCATGTGACTGTGTAATGACAGTTTCTCCATCTGGACTTTATTATTGAAAAACACTGCCTGTAGGTGGGCTTGAGTCCTGACAGAACAAATGCTTTAGAACAGTGGTTGCAAACCTTGGCACTCCAGGTATTCTTGGACTTCAATTCTCAGAAGCCCAAGTGAATCCACACAAATGGGTTTACTGCGTGTATCCATTCATGTGGGTTCACAGAGACTTGGGCTTCTGGGAATTGAAGTCCAAGAACGCCTGGAGTGCCAAGGTTCACCATCATGGCTTTAGAACAACAGTAATTAATCCACCAGGTACAGACCTAGCTTTAGACAAGAGGATCACTGCAGGATGAAAGATTATGTTGCTGCCATTCACAATTTGGGTGTTTTGCTGGAAGTGCAAAGGGCTCTGGATGGCATTCACTGGTCATTGGTCCTTTATCCACAGATGCTCTGTAATGAACTGCAAACAAGCTAATTCGTTTACTTGTGCTGATTAATAAGCCTGTGGTCATGGCGCTGGGTACAGAAACCCTGCGACTGCATGAACAGGGGAGATTCTCCTCCTCAGTTTCTTACGGCCTTGGTATGAATCCTCTGGATTATTTCTAGAGTTCTCACTGCATTGTAGCTGCATGTAACAATTCCATGGCAGCCCCTTCTTCCTCTCAAAGCAGGCAAGGGTAATGGGGAACAGAAAGGGGAATCCTTAGTTCTGTTTGTGTTGTTTGCAACTCACACACTGTCCTTTAGAATAAAAACATTTTAGGGGGGGGGGGATTAAAATAACAGGCAACTTTCCCTCCCTTCCCAATCTTTCTCCAGCTGAGCTCATCCCCTCCTTAGGACACTGTGAAAAGAGTACAGACTATAGGGTTATTCAGCCACCAGGGTTTCAAGAGATGCTCTTGTAAGCTGTCTTAAATTTTCCCTGCCTAGGTAGTGCTTAGAGAGGCAGAAAGATAAAGGTGTAAGGCTTACAAAAGAGAGTCCTTCTACCCTTTTTCTGCATCTGTCCTGTTTGCCAAAAAGTCTGGCAGGTTATTTCTCTCATTCTGTTATCAATAACCTGGGCCTGTTACAATTCCAGTCTCCAATGAGACTTCACAGGTTAGCCTGTTTCCATTTTAGTATCGTCATAGATATAAACATATATTTCTTAGCTCACGTGCTTGATCTTATTTCCACTGAGACAGCACCGTAGGGGCTGGTAGAGAAAGGTTTGTCAAAATTGCAATAGCCACAGAAGCATATAAGTGTTAGGGACACTTTTTGAAGGTAAAAATACAGATGTGGACAGCAGAGGAAGAAGATCCCTATCTGGAAGAATTAGTTGGCCAGTGGGCAAAGGGGGGGGGGGACTGAGAAAGATGTAGGTGTATGTTGTTTTCAATATATACAGAGGGTGCCAAAAATGTATACACATTTTAAGAAAGAAAAATCTATTAATGTTGTAATATTCAATATATACCAATAACAAAAGATGAATACAAGTCATGTTTGACTTCTGCAATTACAAGAGATGCTCAAAGTGATTACCATCAATGTCCAGAGACCTCTGATTATGGCAAACTACTTGATCAAGTGTCCGAGATCTTCCCTTGTGCACATTTCACGCAGTACCATGCATCTCAAACTTGTCACAAATATGTGCAGTTGTTAGGCATGTTGGAGGTTCTGTTGTATACTCACGTTTCCATTGTTGTCGTACTTCCACAACATTCTCAAACTTCAAATGCCATGTTAAAATGGTATTGCGTTCCTCGAACAACAACTGTGCTTCCTCCATTTTCTTTGACTGTCCTGCCTGTCTCATGACATTCATTCTTTTGAGAGAATGTCATGCTACACATTGGAGCTGTAATTCAGTTCAGGATAATGTAGGTTCCTTGACAAGATAATTCCCACCATAAGTATGTTTCTTGCTACTATGTGTTTTCCATAATCCTGACAATAATTGGTTGAAGTGCACCATCTGCTGGGCAGAGGCAGCCCAAAATTGTAATTTTAAAATAAAACTAATACTGTAAATCTGTGTTGGTCCCACAGAAGGGGTACACAGAAAGAGGCTCCTCAAAGATTGTGGTATTTTTGAACCACAAATAGGGCGTACGCTGGTAATGGCAACGTGTTGCCAGCTGATCTTTCTCACACTAGGTCAGGCGGAAGGAGCTGTAGAATGAACTCACCAAAAAGGTAACTTCATTTTGCCAGTTTTATGTCTAGCCTAGACACGGAAGAAGAAGAAGGTCCCACAGAATGCCCTTAAGTGATTATGGGTGAAATTTGTACTGTAGATTTCTTCAGGCCTGGACAATGTGCAAGAATATTTACCTGTAGGGTCATAGTACTTTCAAATATGGAGCTTGAAGTTCTAGAAGAAAAGATTTTTAAAAACAAATGGTGCTTGATAAACCCATACTTGACCCTGGCAGAGACTTCCCGCATATGCTCTTGCTTACCTAGGTAACACGTGACCCATTGAAATGGAATCTCAGTCCCAGGAATGGGAAAATCACATATGAACTGGCATTCTTCTGAATACAGTACGGTGAAGGTACATGGTGTTTTTACAGTCAAAACCAGGAAGATAGCCTGTGTTCTCTGCTAGAGAGCCTGAGGCGAAGTTTCACTAACTAATGCAGGCGATAGCAAAGGTCTGCGGAAACAAACCTTCTATTTGATCTCCAACTACCAAAGCAGAGACTGAAATCAAGGCACAGTTTCCTCATAGTTTCTGCCCCTTCTCCCCCGAACAACCAGCCCCCACAGACTGCCCTAGAACTTTGGAAGGCAAATAAGAAGCTACCAGACAACTGGGGAGAACCATATGACTTCTCTACCACTTGGCCAAGAACAACCATGGCCTGTTTGGAAAGCTTTAAACAGACCGTGTGCCATGATGGGAAGATCAAGGGCTAATCTGAAAAAGTGGGGTTTCCCTGTAGAGGGTGTCCTGTGTGAATGAGGAGAAGAACAAACTATCGCCCATCTGATACAATGCACACAATGCCCCTCAACGTGCATGGAAGAGGACCTTATGTTGGCAAGAGGAAATGGTGTTGAAGTGGCCCAATATTGGGCGGATGTCATCTAGCCCTTTTTAATTCTGTTTTGTTTTTAGATGTGTTAAAATTTTAGCTTTGTGTGTTATTATTTGCTGGTGTTGCCTCTGACACGAATAAAGAAAGAAAGCAAAGAAATCTAGGTGAATGCTGTACTGAAAGGTGAGACCAAGGTTTATTGCAAAATGGAAGAGGAGCTAAGGGGGGATTTGATGAACGAGGTAGTGTGACATGATTTCCAAATATAAGGAGCAGCAAAGGAGGATGGGCAGAAAAGTTCTATTACATCCTGACCTAGACCTTCCTCTTTTTTAACACCTATGCTTTGAAATCACCTGGCATTCAGATGTTCAGGCCCAACTAATTATCTTAGACAGAGACCAGTATCACATGCATGTATGCATGACACGGAGAAACAGACAAACAAACAAAAAGACTGATTGTGGTTTCTTCTCTTTTTTTGCCAGGAAATTGGTGATGTGGAAAACTGGGCGCGCAGCATTGAGATGGATATGCGGACAATTGCCACAGCCCTGGAGTACGTTTATAAAGGCCAGCTGCAGCCTTCTACCTCTTGAAAGGGACGCTTGCCCACTGTGGCTTGGTGGCCCCATCATGATTTAAGAATCCCGTCTCCCGTGTGATGCCAGCTCAGGGCAGCAGTGTGGAACATTTCCTCCATCTGCCAGCCTGTGCTAAAACTTCTTTCACTACAGCAATGACTGAGAGCTCTCTCTTTGCACGCCAGCTGCTGTACAAGACACCGCCAGGCTTTATCTTTGACCTTAGCCTTCTTTGAGCAAGCGTGGCCCTTTTTCTGTTCCTGGGGAAGTCAACGCAGCCTGGTGTGGGCAAGGAGGAAATCTCCTGCACACTGCGTTGAAAGGAGAAAGGTTGTGCTTCTCCCAGCGTAGTCCTTGGTGATCTCTGATGTGATGTTAGAAGCAGTGGAATAAAAACAGGTGGTTCAAACCCTCGGCTGATGCCATGTCAGTCATTGAAGGGAGCCAGGTGTGGGTGATGTTTGGATGCCCTGGCCAGCTCCTCTTTGTAGAGAACAAGGGCGGCTGGTTTCCTTGGCCAAAAGAAAGCAGCCTCATGGAGATGAAGCCCTTCAGCGCAAGCTTGGCCTAATGCCCATTTGGTCTCCCAGCCTGGCCTCCTCATCCTCTTTAGTTCTTAAATCCTTCTCTGAAGGTCCTTTTTAAACCTTAACAAAGGAACCTTTCTCCGGCAAGTTTATTTCTAATCTACTGTGCTTCAGCCTGCCATATACACTTGCTAAATGGGGTGGCGTGAAATGAGTATTCGGCTCCACATTCTGGCCTGCCAACTTTGCTGGATGGGTAGGAAAATATTTTGACCTGCTTAGGGAGAAGCCATTGTTTAAGGAAGCTCTTCCATCTTACTCCATTCTTAGCATTTTACCAGATGTATCACTTAATACTTAACTTTCCATCCTCTGGGTGTTTACGGACAGGTTTTCCTGATTCCCTTCCCCAGTAGGAATATGCATGTGTGCCAACTTCCTACCTCCCATCTGCTTCCATAGCTACAAGGATGAGGAGCTCTTGACTCAATAATGCCTTTTCATTACATTTCTTAAGGGCAAGAACACAGAGGAGCACGGGATTAAGGGGCAGAGATTGGCAGTGAAACCCAAACTTTTAGCACACTCCACCACCTGTCCCATTAAACTCTTTCCCCTCATTCTTTGATTGCAGTGGCTTTCTTGCAAACCCAGAAGGCCCCGTCTCTTTTAAAAACAGGGAGCAAGCCTGGCCCTTCTAGTTCTTGCAGTTCCCCACAAGTCAAAGTGTATGGTGCAGACTGCCTTTCATTTCAAGATGGAATTCCATTAGTATTCTAGAGACATGACTATGGCAGACCTACATGCCTGAACAATAATAATTTAGAGGAAACCCACATTCACATCCTGATGACAAATAACAAAACAAAGTTCATTAATTTGCAAGCTACAGGAGAGTATGAAATTTTGTGCCTTGACAAGGCTGCATTTTGTCACCCTGCTTATTCAACTTATACACAGAACACATAATGCGCAATGCAGGGATGGAGGAATCAGAAATTGGGATCAAAATTGCTGGGAGAAACATTAACAATTTGAGATATGCAGATGATACCACCCTAATGGCAGAAAGTGAGGAGGACCTAAAGAAGCTCCTGATTAGGTTGAAAAAAGAAAGTGCAAAAGCTGGCTTGAGACTCAATATCAAGAAATCCAAGATCATGGCAACAGGCCCTGTCAGTCCCTGGAAAATAGATGGGGAAGAAGTAGAAGCAGTGACAGATTTTACTTTCTTAGGATCCAAGATCACTGGAGATGATGATTGCAGCCACGAAATAAAAAGGCGACTGATTCTTGGGAGGCAAATGATGAGAAACCTGGGGAGCATAGTGAAAAGTAGAGACATCACATTGCAAACAAAAATTCGCATAGTCAAAGCAATGGTATTCCCTATGGCAATGTATGGTTGTGAGAGCTGGACCATTAGGAAAGCTGAGCACAGAAGAATAGATGCCTTTGAGATGTGGTGTTGGAGGAGAGTTTTGAGAGTCCCCTGGACAGCGAGGAGAACAAATAGGTCAATCTTAGAAGAAATCAACCCTGACTGCTCCCTAGAAGGTCATATAGTAAAGATGAAGCTAAAGTACTTTGGACATCAAATGAGAAGAGAGGATTTGCTTGAGAAAGCCTTGATGCTTGGAAGGATGGAGGGCAAAAGAAGAAGGGGGCGGCCAAAAATGAGATGGCTAGATGGTATTGTAGACACAATGGACACAAAGCTGAGCGAGTTGAGGAGGATGGTGGAGGACAGAAGTGCCTGGTGGACAGTGGTCCATGGGGTCGCAGAGGGTCGGAATCGACTGTGCGACTGAACAACAAAAAACTTGTTCAATACATCAAGAATTCCTTCCTCTAATTATAAGCCACCATTAATGTATCGTTTAACCCGTCATGGCAGATTTTCCATGTGTATCACTTAGTAGCACAAGAACCACAGGGCCCAAGTTGAAGAAAGCTCCACGTTCTAGTCCAAGCACAAATGCTTTTTCATTCACATTACATTGAGAGTTCCCTGGTGATGGCGAGGGGTTGCCTTCAATGATTTCACCTTATCTTTTTCTTGTAGCCCCTAACCCAGGAATTCTCAACTTTTTAAAGCCAAGTCAAGCTCCCTCAGACAGTTTCGGGGGCCGGGGGCCATTTTGCCCTTCCTATACCACATGGCAGTTCCTGGTGTGGTGGAGCAGTGGTGGGGTCACATGAAATGGTGCTGTGGGCTACATACGTCCCACGGGCCACAGGTTGAGAATTCTTGCCCTAACCTAAAGTGAAGCAAGCCAATGGGTTTCCTTTGGCAATAGTTACAATCTCTAGTAAAGGACGTGCCATTTCTGATTTTTCTGCAAATGAAAATAAGACAGCCTGAAAGTAGTTGGACATTTGAATTGTTTAAAAACAACAACCCTCATTTGTGACAGGGTGAACACTATGTACCAGCAGCAGTTTCTCTTCATGCAGTGTGACGCCAGTCTCCGCCACTACAACATATTGGGCAATGAGTTTAGTCTCATTATAACCCAGGAGAGCCAATCTGTGTGGCTTTTGATAAACTGCACAGTCCAAGGGGACCCCCAGAAGAAGGGAATGGTAGACCACTTCTAAATACTCCCTAGAAAACCCTGAAAAAGGTTGTCATGAGTCAGAACTGGCTTGGCAGCACACTATTATTGCTCTTTCAGAGACTCCAGATCAAGATTGAAGAAGCCAGACTGTCCAGAACAAGGCAACCAAGATGGTAAAATGTCTGGAAACCAATCCTATGAAGTGTGCTTGAAGGAACTGGGTGCATTTAAGCTAGAGAAGAGGAAGAGGGGCTAGGATAGACATTGTGGATCACACTGGTTTTCTGCCACTCCAAAATAAGTAATTGATGAAAACTGCAAGAAAGGATTAGGAGGAACTTCCTGGAAATAAATGCTGTTCAACAGCAAAATGGACTAGCCGGAAGATGGTAGACTCTTCTTCATTGGAGCTTTATTGAAAAACACTGGATGGCCAGGCGTGAGGGACACCATGAGATTTAGACTTGCATCTGGAAAGGATGGGGTCCTTGAGTCAGAAAGTGCTATGGTTAGAAGTGGAGAAGTATTTTTCTTCAACAGGCACATGCATCTGTACGCCTGAGGTGTGTATCAGATATGCATATCTACTATGAACAAATTTACTTAGCAAAATGAAGTTGCCATTTCCAGTGAAGTTGCCATTTCCAGAGTGTTCTATTTTAAGTCCCATATTTTAAATCCTGAGTCCTAACAGTCATCCTATCGTGCTGACGTGCACTGAATTTTAAGAACCACCGGATTAGAGGATGGGTTTAAACTGAGAAGACCTAGCTCTAAATTCCTGGTCAGGTATGAAATGTGCTGTGTGAGCACGTGCTGGTCTTTGTCTCTCCCTCCTTGCTAGGCTTGCAGTGGGGATCAGTTGTTGGGTGGCAAATCGTGCAGATGCAATACAGTCAAACCTCGCATAACAAGTGTTTCACTTAGCGAAAAACTCGCATAACGAGCAAATTTTTTGCTAAGCAGTCTGACTTGCATAACGAAAATTTTCGTTATGTGAGTCGGACTTTCCCTATGGAAAAACTTGCATAACGAGCGTTTCTATGAGGAAAAACTTGCATAGCGAATTTTTTCGCTATGCAAGTTTTCCCCCTAGAAATGCTCGTTATGCGAGTTTTTCACATAGCGAGCAACCTTGGATAACGAATTAAATTCGTTATGCGAGGTATTACTGTATATAAATAGTAATGATTTGCTCTCTGTTGTTTCCTGATGGCCTCAAGTGATTGTATGGTTTGGCCTGCTTGGTTCTAGTTTGATGCTTGGCTCAGTCTCTTGAGGCAGGATTCGATGAGACCTGGACCCTTTCTCTTGTTTTCTATCCAGTCACTTCTTCAATATTTATTTGGTAGGTTGGATGGTTGATTTCTTACCTATTTGATGCTAGTACCACTCTGGGCAGCTCACAATATTAAATAACAACATAGATAAACAAATTACAACTTCCTTTTCTTCTTTGCATCTTCTTTTACCCCATCTGTCAAGGGAGATACAAGGTTCTTGTTTTGGCACTTCTAGCATCCTCCATTGGTGTTAGTTGATGTTTTTGTAATATTTCTCTAATGCTCTCTCTCCACCTTCCTACGGGTTTGCCTCGTGGACTTTGTCCTTCTCCTCTTTCCACATATGCCTTGTAAGGTATGGAATCCCAAGACATCCTCTCCAAATGGCCAAACCACTTTATTGGTTGTCTATGCATCTAGTGCAAGATTGGTTCTGTTCCGATTACAAATTACAACAATCACTCAAAATACAAGTTGACACATATAATAGCAAAAACAAAATACCCAACTAGATTGTATCCATAAATCAACTTAAGATATCTTACCAAAGCATCCTACGTCACAGCTCACTGAGTCTAGTTAAGGAGAATGTCTGTAGTGAGGGAAATGGTCAGCTGTTTTCAAAATGCTAATAATATGGAAACAGATTTAATTTCCACTGGCAGTTCATTCCATAGTAAGGGAGACACAGTAGAGAAGGATCTTGATCTAGTTACATCCTTTTAAAAAAATATTCTCTGGGGATGACTATATGCTATTTGAGAGCCCGGTTACAGTTTCTTCAGAAGAGACACTTTTGCAGGCAACATGGTCCTAAACCGTTCAAGGGCTTGGTATGTCAACATCATCCCCTTGAACCTGGCACAGAATACAACCAGCAGCCAATGAAAGCTAGCTAAAGCCAGAGTAATACAACCCAAACCCTTTGTCTTGTGATGTTTTCCTACTTCCTCATGGGTACACATACACGCGCACTCATACCCCTCCTTTTTTGTACTCTCAAGACGTTTAATCAGAATGTAGACAAATAGAAGAGGTCTGAACAGATTTTTCTTTCAGCTGCACCAGGAATTAATGCTAAGCTGAGTTTCCATCCCAGGTCTCCGTCACCAGGGAGCTGATTGGGGAGGGCTCAGGCCTCTCCCCCTCCATGGATTTTGGCTAAGAGCAGAACTTTCTCCCTGCTCTGTGCAGCTGCTGGCAAAGAGGGTAGAGAGTCCCAGGTGCAGAGTGAGTAGCTATTTCTTTTTCTCAGGGTTTGCTGAAGCTGTTGGACTCACATATGGAGTGAGAGGGGAAGAGAGGCGTGGGTGGGAGGGGAGGCTGGACATTGCCCTGTCTAGCGCTATGCACGTAAAAACTTAAAATAACACCATTCAACACTTCTGCCTCTAGGGCTACAACCTTGTGATCAGTCTTGTGGCTGAGGAAACAGAGAGTCTGGCTTTGGTTTTGGTTTTGGAAGAAGCTCTTCATTATTCAGATCGGCTTGGGGAATGTCAGGTCTTGTGTATTAGGAATGTTTGCTTTCAAACTCCAGTGATAGCAGTAAAGACCATGACTAGTTAAATATACTTTTTCTAAAAGCTTGACATTTGAACTCAGGCTTTCCTCCAGTTCTGCCTTGGTACGTCCCTAATAATTCAAATTTGTGTTTGTTGCTCTGGGCTTGACTTATATCTTTTTGTTTGCTATCTCAGGAGGATTTTACACTTGCCATAGGTTGAAGAGCCGCTGGTTTCCCCCACTTCAGCAAATATTCAAATGGTAGACTTGATAGTTAAGTATTCTCTTTGAGAAAATCCCAAAGAAGCAACAGTCTTGGTGCTGAAGTTGGCCACTGATTCCTAAGTCATGGGGATGGCACTGAGGAGGTTGGGGGACCTTCAAAACAGGAAGCTAAAGAAAGATCTGATAATTTAGATTGCACCCCAGTCTCAGTAGGAACTGCAGTGGCTCAAGTGGCTAAGATGCTGACTGGAAGGAGAAAGTTCAGCAGTTCGATACCCGACTACTGCAGGACGGTATGAACTCCCGTCTTTGTCCCAGCTCCTGCCAGCCTAGCAGTTCGAAAGCAAGAAATTGCAAGTAGATAAATAGAGACCACTTTGGTGGGAAGGTAAACAGCATTCCATGCGCTCCAGTGTCTAGTCATACCTGCAACATGACCATGGAAACATCTGCAGAAGCAAACAGCACTGGCTCTTTGGCTATAAAAGAGAGATGAGCACTAAACCCTAGAGTTGGATATGACTGGCTTTCGAGCAAGGGCGACCTTTACCTTTACTTACCAGTCTCAGTACCTTTCTATATCTGTGACTGGGAGATTGTCTCTTTCATGGAGCAAACATTTGCTTCAAAATGACAATCTTTTGCACAGAGACATGGAGAAGAGGTAAGCCTGGATGGCAATAAGGATTGCATAGCAGTCTTAAGTTATTACAAGAAAACCAACTCTTACCTTTAAGGTCCAGAAAGCCTCATACATTTTTATCCCAGAGCTCCACTTTGCTTGCTGCCATTTCCTCTCTCTAAATTGTGCTGGTTGGTGGTCCAAAGATTATTTATTTATAATATTTATATGCTGCCTTTCTCCCCATAAGGGGACCCAGGATGGCTCACAAAAAAACAAAAAAAAACCTGCTCAACAATCACAGTTTTAAACACTGCAATAAATTATACTAAAACCTATGAAACATCTACCGCTATTCAAGCCACCACCAAAAGCAGTTTTAAAAGCTTTATTAAAAATCCATTAGGAAAGCTGAGCGCAGAAGAATAGACGCCTTTGAGATGTGGTGTTGGAGGAGAGTTTTGAGAGTCCCCTGGACAGCGAGGAGAACAAATAGGTCAGTCTTAGAAGAAATCAACCCTGACTGCTCCTTAGAAGGTCAAATAGTAAAGATGAAACTAAAGTACAGTAAAACCTCATATAACACTAAAACCTGGTTCCACAAGTCTTCGTGTTATATGATTTTTAGTGTTATCTGATCCTCTATGGGATCCATAGAGATACATTGTAACCACACAGGCTTTCGCGGTTGTTATCTGAAGCATCCCATAGGATCTTAATGTTGTCTGATGCAATTCTTCCCCCCAGATTCCTTGATGTTATGCGATTTTCGTGTTATTCGATACTAATGTTATATGAGGTATTACTGTACTTTGGACATCAAATGAGAAGAGAGGATTCGCTTGAGAAAGCCTTGATGCTGGGAAAGGTGGAGGCCAAAAGAAGAAGGGGGCGGCCAGAAATGAGATGGCTAGATGGTATTGTGAATGCAGTGGGCACAGAGCTGGGCAGGCTGAGGAAGATGGTGGAGGACAGGGTTGCCTGTCAGGCTGTGGTCCATAGGGTCACAAAGGATCCGAATCGACCGTGCGACTGAACAACAAAACTTCAGTAAATCCCCACTTACTGCTTAAAGGCCTGCCTGCAAAGGACAGGAGGAAGGGACTTGAAGCTATCAGTATACATCTAAAGCCCGGGGGCAGCCACTGAGCAGACCTTCACTTATATCTTCAACAAACAAGCCTGGAAATGGAGTGGAGCCAAGAGCACAGCCTCCCCATAATATCTTAAAAACTGACTGTTGTGGGGTGATTATAGTCCTTCAGATGGCCTGCACTCAAGTTGCATAGGGATTTATAGATCTTAACCAGCATTTTGAATGGGTGGAGCTGGAACTCCAAATTTAACTCTGCACATTTTACTCCTGGCCACTGCTAAGAGTTATGTATCCAGGCTCGGGATTGAATCCAGGGTGACACACATGCTACAAACTTTACTTTGTGGATGGTTGTGGTGGTACAGTTCCATCCGGTACAGTCTAAATCCCTAGCGCTGCCTTACATTTTGACTGACCAGGAGTACTTACTTGTCTGGCTTACATTTCAGGGTTTGATTGTTGGTTTTGACCTCATTCTGCCTGTTGCTGAGAACAGGCACTGGTCTAGGCCTAGAACAGCTTTTTTGAAATCAGATGGAAAGGGGAGATTGAACTGGGTGTCATTAACATGCTGATAGCATCAAACCCCAAAACTCTCACAGCAATTTCATTTAGACATTGAGAAGCAAGAGTGGACAGGGCTGAACCGGGGAGGGAGACACCCCAAGCTAATGATTTGGGTATTGAACAAGATTCCCTCAACGCCACCTTCTGGGTATAGTCAATCCAGGAAGAACAGGAACCACTGTAAAACTGTACCTCCATTCAGATGGAAAGGAGAGAAAGAGAGAGTTTGGTATCATCAGCATACCCATCCCAGAAAGGCATATCCAAGAGGGATGCTATGGTAGATACTGTAAATGTCAAAAGCCACTGAGAGATCCTGCAGAACCACTAGGAACCCACTCTTCCAAGGTGATCACAGACATCTCTCTATTCCATTACCAAACCTAAAGAAAGACTGAAATGGATCTAGATCAGGGGTGGCCAAGCTTTTTGGGCCATGGGCTGCTCACGTGGTTGAGCAGGCCAGTCACGTGATGCCTCCCACCAGAAGCAGAGGTAAAATGCACCCATACGTGTGCAAAACACTACTGTAAATTCACCCATGGCTGTTATATTTACGACAGCTGAGGGTGCTTTACAGCAACATTTTGCGCATGCATGGGCACATTCTGCTTCTGGGAGCGGAGTGGGCGTCATGGGGCCAGATTATTAGTCAGTGTGGGCCGGATATGGACTACTGGTCATCGTATGTGAACCCCTGATCTAGATCATTCGGTTCATCCAATAACCCCTGGAGCTGAGACACCACCAGATGTTCCGATACCTTGCCCAGCAAGGGAACCCTGGAGACAAGGCAATAATTATCCAATACAGTGGGTTCAGGAAATGCTTTTTTAAAAAAAGCCTGAGGATCTTGTCCCCAGATGGCATAACTAAAACATAACAATTTTTAAAAGATAAACAGGAGCCAAAGTGACATCAACAGGTACTGTATCTGCATCAACTACAACCAGTCAGAACAAATCCAAGCAACTTTGTCTGTAAAGTGCTCTGCAGAATTTTAACAGTGGGCTTTCAAATGGCCACTGTCCCTTTCTTGTCAGCACCTCTGCAACAGGCCCTGGTCCAACCCAAAAGAGTTCTCCTGGATGGTTCTGTACCAACACAATAGAGACAGAGAAAAATGATTTCTTCATTGCCACCGTTGACAGTGTGGTTTTTAGTAACTTCTAGTCTGTGTTTGATCAGGTCTGCTCTCCCTTTTCTGCCAGCATAACTCTAGTCTCCATCCTCCTCATTTTATCACTCCTGGCTCCCTAATAAACTAAGAAGCTTGTTTGGCTCCATTCCATAGGAAGGGATGTTTAAGAACAATCATGTCTACCACTTTGGCCAATTCTCAATTCTAGACAGCACCCAAAGCCTCAACAGGATCACCTGCCAAGGCAACAGAAAACTCCCCGAAAGCTACCAGGAAACATTAGGCTCCATCAGCCTTCTAGGGTTGGGCATCTCTAATTGGCCCCACTCCCATATCCCCATAGTCCAAAAGTTTAAACCCCACCAGGTACTGATCTGCCCATGAACGTAGAGTTACAGAAAGCCAGGTCAAGAGTGTGGCCTGCTCAATGAGTGCAGTCAGATACCACTTGGAACAGCACCATGAGCGTCATGGTAGACATGAAATCCTGAGTGGACAAAATGGCCTCAGCATGAATGTAGAAATCACCCAGCACAACAAACTCCACCACCATCTGGGTGTGTGTGTGGGGGGACTGGAGAACCCAGGTGGGCAAAGCTGAGGAAGACTTAACTCCTCCAGGTTCATCCAACTAGGTCCCAGTCATGCAGGTCTCTCTCTTTGTAGGTCAGCCCTGTAAGATGACTTAAAGTGTCTTCTCCAAGGGCATTTGAGAAACAAAATGGCCACCCCTTTTGAAGCTGTTGAGACAAAATGGGGAAAAACCCATTGTGCAGGCAGGACAGAATGGCCACCCAGTCCTCAAAGCTGTCTGAGAGAGTATGACCCAGTCCCCAGCTTGAAAAGAAAAAGATTGGAAACCTCTCTCACAGTGGGACAAATTCAGCTAATACAGTAAAACCCTTACTGTTCATTTCGTAGGCTTTTGCTTAAATCTTTTTTTATTGTAACTCGAAGCAAACCCATAGGGAAAATGAATTTTTTATGTAAATCGAAGCAAACCCATAGGAAATCATGTTACATAAATTTATGTGAATCGGGACATGGTTTTAGCACAAAATCGTTATGTAAGTTGAATTTGTAAGTTGGGGTTTTACTGTACTCTGGTTTATACATTCAGCAGAACCCTGCTGAGTTAGTCTGTATGTAGATTATAGTACTGTATCTATCTAGCAAGTTTAAACACCAGTCAGAATGAAACAATAAGTGTTATACTTGGGCTAGCAATACCTGGATGATTCAGCATACTTTTAATTCCACGATGACAAAGTGCCTCAGAGATGTGGCCAGCCTTTGAGCAGAGAATAACAACCCCATATCTGAAGCTAAGGAAAACTTCTCAAGATTTCATTTTCTGACTGATCTGATCTATGTGGCCAAAGTGGATACAAGGGAACAAGCACTGACCCTTGCCTTCCCACAGCATTTGTAAACTGGACCATCAGCGATGGAGGCCCACAGCAACTGCCCCAGTTATAAAACTGGGTTATGAAACCTCCCTTGAGCCTGGAATTCTGGAGCTGGAGGCTAATCCACTAATAAGCAGCCCTCAGACTCTCAAGTGCAAGGGCTGAGCAAATGTTTCCTTGTGACGGAAAGTGGGACATCAGCTTCCCAGGAGCTGAGGTGGAGGTAACAAGCCACTGTAGCCCTCTAAACACCCAGGTGGCAGACGCTACATGAGATGCTGAGCTGATTCAACTTTGGGGGTCAACTGTTGGAATAGGGTGCCTGACTACATGGCCATTTGCCCCACTGGTTTGTTCTGGGGACAGACTGGTGTGCTCTGTTTGCCTGGTGACCAGCCTGTCTCCAGAATGTTCTCAGAACACCTCTCTGCCTTCCTGTCGGGCTGTTGTTGTTGTTGATGTTGTTGTTGATGCTGAGAGGATTCTTCCATTTTTGGTTCAATCCCAGCTTATGTAATTGCTGAATCAAACCAAAGGGGCCGGCTGTCTGTCCGTCCCCTTGGAGAAATCTCTTAGCAATCGTAATGCGCTTGCCTCTTAATCATATTGAGAAATGGAAAATTTCTGCTCAGTTGCATTTATGAGGGGGCAAGTCAACACTTTCAATTTCCTTTTAATGGTTTTTAATTGTCACAGTGGGGTACACAGAAAGAACCTCCTCGAAGTTTGTGGTATTTTTGAACCACAATCGGGCGTACTCTGGTAACAGCAACCTTGTGTTGATGGCCAATCTTTCTCGCACTAGGTAAGATGAAAGGAACCGCAGAATGAACTCATAAAAAGGTGCCTTCATTTTGGCAGTTTCACGTCTGGCCTAGACACGGAAGAAGAAGAACTGTCACAGCACGTCAGAGATGCTTTGATGGGGCTTTTAAAAAACCCTTTCAAAGCAAGACTGATAATGTTAGCAACAATGTAAAAGAAATACAAAACTTAAGATCTTGGTTGTGCTAAAGACAGCTGGTTGAGTTGTGATGTGGTTTCTTGGCCTGAAACCATCCAGTCTTAGCATATAGTTGAAAGAACTTTACCACCTGCCTCTATACAACTTTATCTGACCTCAAGCGACTTTATTCAGTCTGATCCAGTCCACTCAAATGTAGCCATCTAGCCAAACCCAGAATTTTCAAAGTACACAGTGCACCTGATGATTCCCTTCATAGTACTGAACTTTCACAAGAGTTAGTTAAGTCATAGAACAGGGGTTCCCAACCTTTTCAGGCCGGGGGCCAGGTCATGCCCTCTTAGTCAGCTTCGAGGTCCAGACAGTCATTTTGCCCTGCCTGCATAATGGGAGTGGCCATTTTGTTCCAACAACTTCAAAGGGGTGGCCATTTTGTTTCTCAAATGCCCTTGGAGAGGTGGGGGGGCACAAGAAATTGTACTGCAAGCTGGATCCGGCCCACTGGCCTTAGTTTGGGAACCCCTGTCATAGAAGAACAAGATGTTTTTACTTAGGACCTCATCTTCTGGGGCTGGTGTTGCATGTTGGTCAATGGAAGGGCAGGAGAACACAAAGACCACACTTCTGATTGAAAGCACATAGCATTAGCATTAATTGGACTGGAGGGGTTATTTTTGTTAAGAAATCTGCAGACACAGGCAGAATACCTCTTTTGCCTATCAACATGCATTAAAATGGTAGAATAATCCCTCTCTATCTTTACCTTCACCGCATCCATTGTAAATATGAGGCCTAATCTGACACAGTATGCAACATGCTTCAGATTTGTTCTCATTAAATAGCCGGACTCTTAATGCTACCTCTATGCTTGCCAAAAGATATAAAACACAGACCCTGACATCTGCTCATATATTCTTACCCTGTTGACTCCAAATCACTCCTGGACCTTGTGGACTAGTTTAGGGAAGGTTGGCATGGCAAGGGTGGACAATCCAGAAGATGGGAAGGAAGTAGGATATGTGGGTGCAAGAGCGGGGATGATGGTGGCGCTCATGTTTTTCCTACTTCTGAGGGTCCCAAGCCCACCAAACCTGCTCTCCTTCCTTGGCCGGCCACTGGCTGGGTCTTTGGTGGTGCGTGGCTTTGCGCCTTCCTCGCCATGGCATTGCAGTCTCCGGACAGGTAGCTCGGGCTGGAGATTTTTTTTTTTTTGGCAGCAGCTGCAGCATGCACAGATTTTCTACTACCTGTAGGCGCGTACCGGGGCATACCTCCTAAATCCCACCACTGATATCAGGACAAAATCAGACTTTGTGTTTTGTACCCTTGTAAATAAGAGAAGGAAGCCCATCCACATGGTCCGTTAGCAAAAATAAAAACAGACTTGAGCACTGCTTTTACTTGACCACCAAACCATGATCCTGCCAAAAAGCAAGCTTTCAACCTCTCCAAAAGTCTTTGTCAGGCTGGGAATAATAATTGTGTTCTATTGGGTCAATTCTGATTTATGGTAACCCTTTCCAATGTTTCCTTGGTACAGAACATTCAGTAGTGGTTTACCATTTCCTCCTCTTGGGGTATCCTGGGACTGTGCAGCTTGCTCAAGGCTCCAGAGCCTGGCTCTTCTGGAATGCGCAGTGCAGAATTGATCTCTTTGCATCTGATTCTGCAGTGAGATACTGGAACCAATGAGCTATCTAGCTAGCAAGGCAAAATAGGAAAGCCCTAAAATTTTCCTGGCCAGAATTTAAACTAGGGGAATAAAATGTTGAACTGTAGTTTTAAGATAGAATGGAGGGTTGAAGAATCAGGTAGAGGTGAGCTAGAATGCCTTCCGTTGCCTCTAGAGACAAAGGGCTGGAAGTCAATCAACCAAATATCCCTCACCTTTTAGTCCAGACTATTGACTGCAGTGGCTCAAGTGGTTAAGACTCTGAACTAGCTGACTGGAAGGTAAGAGTTCAATTCATGGTTACTGCAGGATGAAATGAGCTCCCGTCTCTGCCCCAGCTCCTGCCAACCTAGCAGTTTGAAAGCAAGAAATTGCAAGTAGATAGATAGGTACCACTTCGGTGGGAAGGGAATCAGCATTCTGTGCACTCCAGTGTTGAGCCATGCCTGCCACATGTCCATCCGTCCATTGCCCTCCTGACCAGAGGGGAAGAAGCAACAGCTGCAGTCTGGCCGGAGGGAAGAGGAAGCAGCTGTGAAGAGCTGGTGGCTACAAGAACTATGCCACTGCTGACACCAGATCCCCCCCCCATCTGTTGCCCGGCCGGCCGGAGGGGAAGCGGCTACACTAGCAGAGGGCTGGTAGCTGCTAGTTTTTGTAATGTTTTTGCAATTTCTTATGATGTGCGCTGGTGTTTTATTTTACTGCACTGTATTCTATATATTATTGTATTATTAGATGTATTGTGATTGTTGTTAGCTGCCCTGAGTCGCGTAGCCAAGTTGGGCAGCATACACATCCAATCAATCAATCAATCAATCAATCAATCAATCAATCAATCAATCAATCAATCAATCAATCAACCAAAGCCTATGATGGATTGGAATTATGGTGTCTGAGGACACAGGTCTCAGTCCTTTGAGCCCTTGTCTGTTTGAACTAAATGGTGAGGAGGAGTAAATTTGCAACGTGCCATGGGAGGAAAGATGGCGTCAGCACCAACAGGAGCTTCCGTCCTATTGAAAACAATAGGCACAGCTCACCAGATGAATTCAGTTTTAGACTATGGTGGCGGCGGCAGGGGAGAGTTTCTCTTAACCATGCCGTAGTGCAATTCTAGTTTAGATCCCCTCCCTCCCTATTTATTTATTTTTTTAAAAGAAAATCAAAAATACACAAAAGTAGCTTACTGTTCCTTTCTGGGCACACCCTGGGACTGTGCAGCTTGCCTAGAGGTTCTCAGGTTGGCTCTTCTCCCAGGAGGCACAGTAGAGAATTGAGCACTTGAGATCTAAACCTCTGACTATACAGCTAGCTTAATTCTTAACAGCCTCTTATAATCTCTTCCCATTATTTCTAGGTACATAAAGGATAATCTCTTAAGAGTAATTAATACGCCTACTGAGCTAGAGCAGAGTCTAGAGCAGGCATTGACAGAGAGCCCCAAAATCTACTCATTATTGTATCTGGTGTGATTAGGATGGATGGAGCCCCATTCTTGACTTTGAGAAGAGAACTTAACTGGGAGCAGAGTGGTCAGGAGTCTTGAGTTCTGGACTTATCTTCCCAGTCTTCCCCCTCTCCCTGCAGGCCTTCAGCAAGATATTACGATGTGGTGCTACGTGCTTCTCCTCAGTGTCCTTTGGGTCGTGGTCTGGTTCTTTCGTGACCGTCAGACTTTAAGTTCCTTCAAGGATAAGTATGTTTTCATCACAGGCTGCGATTCCGGTTTTGGGAACCTCCTGGCCAAGCGGCTTGACAGGAAGGGTTTCCGGGTTTTAGCAGGCTGTTTGACTCAGAAGGGGGCCGATAACCTCCAGCGGGCCAGTTCGCCAAGCCTGCGCACCATCCTGATTGATGTCACCAATTCTGAGAGCATCCGCAAAGCAGTGGAGTGGGTGAAGGGCGAAGTGGGTGACCGAGGTGAGTCTTGCCTCAGCAACGGTTGTGTGGAGAATGATTCATTGATCGTTCCATTCTTCATTGTTTTGATGCAGTACAAACTTAGTCCCTAAAGGTATACCCAAAGGGAAACCCAATGGGTGAAAAAAGAAGAAGGTAAAAACACACAAAAGACAATTTTGAAACACTAGGGTTTGTTTTGGGAGGAGGGAATTAAAAATAAAAGCCAACTTTTTTTCACAGATGAAGAATAAGGCTTAAGAGATTTTTTTGGAATAGTAGCCGTGTTAGTCTGTGGTTCAGGCATCTCAGAAAACAAAACAAAATAAATAAAATAAAATAAACACAGTAGCACTTTAAAGACTAACTGCTATATTTTCTCTGTTAGCTTTCGTGGATCAAGTCCACTTCATCAGACAAGGCTGGTGAAGTGGACTTGATCCACGAAAGCTAACAGTGAAAATATAGCAGTTAGTCTTTAAAGTGCTACTGTGTTTTTTATTTTATTTTGCTTTGTTTATTTTGTTTTGTTTTGTTTTCTGAGATGCTTAAGAGATAGTTTTTAACCTGACTTCAGAGATTGTGATGGGGAAATACTGTCTTGACTGCTGCTGAAACCTCACTAAGGAGGGAACCAGACTGACTTCCCTTGGGGTTGTGGGTCTGCATTCACCATGCTGCTACAGAGAAGGACCCCCTCTAGTCCACTGCTCACCAGCCTAACTTCTCTGGGTAAGGTGCATCACAAGGCCCCAACTGAGGCTATTAAATTCGAGGCAGACACACATGGGAAGAGGTGGACTTTCAGGTAAGAGCTGCAGTACCATGACATACACTTGGACGCAAAGTGGTGTCCATAAAGACTGCTGATAGATGGTTTCCAATTGTCCCTTGTTTTATTATTATTTATTTATTACATTTATATCCCGCTCATCTAGGAGATTCTCCCATTCTGGACGGCTAACAACACAAAACCCACACATTAAACAACAGCCACACACAATATTTATTTGTTTATTTATTTACTCACACTACCGCCGCCCACTCGCCGAGGTGACTCCGGGTGGCTTACACATAAAACATGACAAATAAAAACATTAAAATATTAAATTGTTTAAAGTTTAAAATGCCCTCCCCAATGCCGCATCTTCAGATTTCTAAAACCAACACTAAAACTAACACTAAAACTGACACCCTGGGCGACATTTATACAAGCCAGCCCAGAGTGGCTTTCTCCCCCACTGCCATCCCTACACCCGTTGCACCAGCCAGGTCTTAAAGTTTTTGCGAAAGGATAAAAGCTCTGCCTGGAGATGAAGCTCAGTTGGCAGGAGGTTCCACAGGGCCGGAGCAGACACAGAGAAGGCCCTGCTTCTGGTGCTAGAGAGGTGAGCGCCTCTAGCAGATGGAACTCTCAGGGAGCCCCTCCGGTTTGCTCTAGTGGGACGGGAAGATGTCCTTGGGGTGACACCTTTGTCCACTACCATGTAGGGTTTTAAATGTCATCACCAGCACCTTGAATTGCACCCGGAGGTACACAGGTAGCCAGTGCAGCTCCCGCAGCAGGGGTGAGGCATGGGCAATTGGGAATAATGCCCACACCCCATCACTGTATGGACAGCCACATTTTGAACCAGTTGGAACCTCTGAATGGTCATCAAGGGCAGACCTGTGTAGATTGCACTACAATAATCCAGTCTGGAGGTGACCAGTGCATGAGTGACCATAAGTAAGGAGTCCCAGTCTAGGAGCGGTCATAACTGGCGAATGATGTGAAATTGTGCAAAAGTTTATACTTGTGTGTGTGTGTGTGTGTGTGTTATTTTATTTCTCTCTGTTGCCAATAGAGTGGGATTTCCCCCCTTTATATATATGTGTGTGTGTGTGTGTGTATCTATATGTATATGTAAACTGGCGAATGACTTGACAATTGGTCACTTACAATGGTGTTTCGCTTAAAGAGCAAACTCTCTTAAAAAGCAATCCCGTGGAACGCATTATGCTCTTTAAGTGAGGTACCTCTCTCTCTCTCTCTCTCTCTCTCTCTCTGTGTTTGTAAACAAAAATAAAAACCCACCCTATTGGTGATGGAGAGAAATAAAATACCTAACGCTCAACCGTTGGCAATATATTCTTAAAAGCCTCTTTAAAAAGGAATGGTTTTAGCTGTTTTTAAGATATAAGCAGAGTTGGAACCTGGCACAGCTCAACTGGAAGAGAGTTCCACAAAGTTGGTGCCGCCACCAAGAAGGCTGTTCTCCAAGTCATGGCCTTTCTTGCTAATCTTGGGGTCAGCACCTGGAGCTGTGCCATCTGAGAGGAACAAGTGATGCAGGCTGTTGTCCTGAGGGGGAAACGTTCTGCCAGGCAGAAAGGTCCCAAACTGTTTAGGGCCTTAAAAGTTAGAACTAACATCTTGTACCTGGTACGGAAAGGAATGGGTATCCAGTGCAGCCCTGCCAAGGCTGGGGGGATATGATCAAATTTTCTCATTCCAGTAATCAGCCTGGCTGCTGCATTTTGCACCTGTCGAAGCCTCTGTATCAGAAACAAGGGAAGTCCCATGTAGAGTGCATTACAGTAATCAATATGTGAGACTACCAGTGAGATAACTAATGTTATGAGGGACTGCCTGTCCAAGTAGGGACACAACTGAGCAATTTGGTACAGTTGGGGGAAAGCGGTTTTGGTCACCGCTGAAATTTGCACTTCAAGGGTCAAATGAGGATCTAATATGACCCCTAAATTGTGTATCTGTTCCCTAGGGTAGAGAGCAACCTCATCCCTCCTCGGGGCCAGATCACCTAGTCCAGGGGTCTGCAAACTTGGCTCTCCAGGTGTTCTTGGACTTCAATTCCCAGAAGCCCAAGTCAGCACTCCTGCTGATCAAGGCTTCTGGGAACTGAAGTGCAAGAACAGCTGGAGAGCCAAGTTTGCTGACCACTAACCTAGTCGGACTGATGGACACTCCAAACACCAGAACCTCCATCCTGTCAGGCTTCAGACTCAGCTGGTTAGCTGTTTGACTGCTCCCTCACATACCGTGAAAGTCCCATGAGGGTCACTCTAAGTTGGATGCAACTAGGCAGCACCTAACAACAACTAGATCCTAGTATGGAGCACTGGTTGCAGTTTCACCATCGGCAGAAAAGTTCTCAGTTATGTGCTGTCGAGTCATAACCGATTTATAGCAACCCTAATAGGACTTTCAAGGGAATTGAGATAGTTAAGGAGTAGTGTTAACCAGTTCCACTCCCCCAGGGAATTTTCCTGGCCAAGCAGGGATTCGAACCCAAGCCTCCTGAGTCCCAGTCCATCACTCTGTCCACTACACCACACTGGGCACTGCCATTCTTTAGTATTGTCTGGTAAAGTAATAGAAATGCTGGGAAGATCTCAATCTGAAGCCCTGAGTACCTGTTGGCAATGAAAGGAAAGAGGCGTAAGCAGCCTGGTTCTCTCAAGGCGTTTTGGATTATTTATTTATTTATTTATTTATTTATTTGCATTTAATATCCCGCCCCAATCGGGCGGACCCGACTCTGGGCGGCTTACAGCATAGCTCATAATATATATGGCCTTAAAATTCATAAAATTCATAAGAATTCATAAAAAATTTAAAACGTTAAACAGTAAAAACGGATAGAACCCATAATAACAGCTACCAGATGGGGGCGGATGGCTGCTCTTAAATTAGCCATCCCGTATGGGAACCTGCATTGCTATGTCCCCACACTTGACCCGCCAGCCATGTCTTCAGGCCCTTTCGAAAGGGCAGAAGCTCCGTCTGCAGGCGCAGCTCTGTCGGAAGGAGGTTCCAAAGGGCCGGGGCGAACACAGAGAAGGCTCTCTTCCTGGTGCTCGTGAGGCGAGCCTCCCTGGCCGATGGAGTAACAAGAGAGCCCCTCCGGTCCGCCCTGGTGGGACGGGCAGACATTCTTAGGGTGACGCGGTCTCTTAGGTATCCTGGCCCACTACCATGTAGGGCTTTAAAGGTAATGACCAGCACCTTGAATTGCACCCGGAGGCAAACTGGCAACCAGTGCAGCTCCCGGAGCAGTGGTGAGGCCCGAGCATAACGCCCGCACCCCATCACTACCCGGGCTGCCGCATTCTGGACCAGCTGAAGCCTCCGAATGGTCGCCAAGGGCAGCCCCATGTAGAGCGCATTACAGTAATCAAGTCTGGAGGTGACCAAAGCATGCGTGACCATGAGCAAGGCATCCCGGCCTAGGAGGGGGCGTAACTGGCGTATTACACGAAGTTGTGCAAAAGCCCTCACACAAATGTTTATCGTTAGTAGAAAGCTGCAAATATTGTATTTGAAAACACCTGGAAGGGAGGGACTGCTTACACTGCAGGATTTGGTGGGCTAATGCGATGAAGTAGGAGCACTCATAGGTTTATGTTGCATAGAGTAAGCCTTGTGTCTCACGTTCCTTTCCCAATTGTTCCCCCTCCTTGAAGGGCTCTTTGGCTTGGTCAACAATGCCGGTGTGGCCAACCCTATTGGCCCAACAGAATGGATGACTGTGGACGATTACCGCAAGGTTATGGCTGTCAACACTTTTGGAGTGATTGAAGTCTCATTGGCCTTCTTGCCTTTGCTCAAGCGAGCACCTGGCCGCATAGTCAACACTTCCAGCGTCTTGGGCCGCCTCTCAGGCAATGGCGGTGGCTACTGCATTTCCAAGTACACCATTGAGGCCTTCTCCGACAACCTCAGGTAGGCAAACAGACAGGGCTTTGCTTGTGCTCACCCTTGAACGCCACACATCCTGCAGGTTGTCTTTTCCAGATACACCTCTTACATGCATTTACTCCGCCACTCTTCTTGTCTTTTCTTCTGTTTGTTTGGACGGTGGTGGCTTAGCGGTTAAGATGCTGGATGTGACAACCGGAAGGTCAGCAGGTCAGCAGTGTGAGACCTGTATACTGCATGATGGACTGAGTGCCCATCATCTGTCCCAGTTCTGCCAACCTAGCAGTTCAAAAGCAAGAAACTACAAGTAGATAAATAGGTACTGTTTCGGTGGGAAGGTAATAGCATTCTGTGTGGTGTCTATTCATGCCCAGTGGTGGGCAGCAAAAAAATTCGCTACCACATCATGGGTGGAGCCTATGTCATGGGCGGGGCCTACATCATGGGTGGAGCCTATGTCATGGGCAGAGCCTACGTCGTGGGTGATCTAGTCATGCCTTCCATATGGCCGTGTATACATCTGCAAACAGAGGCAGCACTGTCTCTTTGGCTGTAAAAGGAGATGAGCACTGCACCCTAGAGTCAGATATGACTGGCTTTTGAGCAAGGGGGACCTTGAACCACTTGCAGGGACAAAACCTAATGGGGCAAGGCAGGGAGTTGGGCGTGGCCACCCAATTTCGCACACACACCCTGCCTGAAGGCTACCCAATTTCGCCACCCCCCTGCCCAGCGGCCACCCAATTTTGCTCCCCCCCCTCCCGGGTGTATGTGCGAACCTGTTGCTGCCCACCACTGCCCCTCTGTCACTTGCAACTCCCCCCCCCCCGCCCCCCAATCCTTATGCAGTGAAAGTTGGAGTTAGAGTAACCACTTAGTTCAACTCCTCCACCTGCTGGTAGAAAGAAAGTGATATTTGCCTTTTCAAGAAAAACACCTTTCTGAATTGGCAAAACAAGACGGAACGGGGAGAAAAGCAGGACAGCAAAATATTGTCCTATGTCAACATCAATATCTTTTTTATCCATGAAAACTCGCCCTGAAATAAATCTATTAAATAAATCACACCATTTCAGGCTTACCAGAAAATAATACAGGGCTCAGGCAAACACCTGGCAGCAGGGGGGAAACAGCCATCAGCAGACCCGCAATGATAGTGATGAAGTTGAATATTTTGACCCTTTCTTGCCCCTATAAAGGACCCAAGTTCATGGCAAAAAATAAAAAGATGTAAAAAGCACTACTGAGGATTCAAGCTGTTTCTGGTTGGGCGAGGGAGTGCATATGGATCCACTTTCTCTGAGCCCATTGTTAAGGTGCTTAAGGTCCCTTCCTTTTGGAAGTCTCACGTCTGGCTTAGACGCGGAAGAAGAAGTCACCAGTGCTTGGCTCCACGATGAACAAACAAGTGTTGGAAGGGTCGAAGGGTTAGGCTTTTCCTATCACATGTGGTGGATCTGCCCAATTGTTTTCCTTTTTGGACAATTGTATTTGAAGGCAAAGGAAACAAATGGCTGAGCAGTCCATACACACATCTCCCACTTTAGCCGTGGGACAACCAAAGTCCTAATCACAAATGTATGGTTATTTTATGTGCTTAGCTACACGGTGAGAAAAACCCTAGCCAGCACTGTCAAGAGGCCGTGTCTGGGCATTCGTAACCTAGGAGAATAAGGCTGCAGGAGATCTGAACCGACTGTTGTTAGAATTATACTTTCTGGAAATGTTTGGTATAATGTTCCGCTGAAGATATGCATTTAAAAGTGGTCAAAGGAACTGTTGGCTTTGCGCAGAGTTAGTACTGTGGGATGTGGATTGTGGTTATTGTCATGTCATGAGCTGCTCAGAGTAAGGAAGGAGGAAAGGTGGATTGCAATAGAAAATGGGTAGAAACCTCATTTTAGACAAAACTGGAAAGACAAGCTCTGAAACCCGGCTCTAATGGAAAAGCTATCACAGCAAAGACCTCTGTGCCAGGGGTGTGCTGGCTACGCTAAAAGGGTGCTGGACAGGGAGTGAGGGGGTGGCACCTTTGGGGTGGTACTGCATGATGTCATAGATTGTAGCCACCAGGTGACATACCTCTGCCCACCTCTGGGGGGCACCAGTCACTGGGGTGCACCGGGACTTGTCCCTGTGTCCCAAATGGCCAGCATGGGCCTGCTCTGTGCATTCAACTTCTCACAAAGTGTTCTTTAGCATGTGGTTCCCTTGTATCAATCATTGAAAGCAGTGGTTCCCAACCGCTCTGAAGATATCCTTGGACTACAGCTCCCAAAAATCTTGGCCAACGTAGCCAATGGTGGGAAACATCTGGGGACCCACGCTGCCCTTGTCGCTTCTGGAAGTGGAAGTAAAATGCACTTCCAGGAACGACGAGGACGGTGTGGACCAGATGAATTGGCATCAGGGGCAGATCCAGCCCATGGGCCATAGTTTGAGCAGCCCTTGTTTAAGCAAAGAAAATGGCAGATTGCAAAGGTCTGTTTTACTTCTCCTTCCAGCAGGAGGAACCACATGACTGGCCCGCGATCCAAAAAATTTGGGCATCCCTCCTCTAGAAACAATGGGAAGCTGCTTAGGAAATATGTTTCCCTCTTTGACTTTGCTGCTCAAAAAGCATGCAGGTTTTTCCCCTGACCAAGATACAATTGCACAATAAGTAAATGCAACCTCTATTTTTGAAATGTGATGATAAGAAAGGTTATGATGGTACCCCATAGTATGTTACACAGGAATTAGGAGCACAAGGAGCCTAGCTGGTGAGAAATGTTGGAGGCAAAGCAAACACTTCTATACCACCCCAGAACTCTTAGTGCACTTTCTGATTGGTTCACAAGTTAATTAGCATTTTGCCCCCAACATCCTGGGTTCTCATTTTACCGACCTTGGAAGGATGGAAGGATGGGTCAACCTTAAGCCCTGGTCAGGACTGAACTCACAACCTTTTGGCTGGAGTACCCCAGTTGAAAGCTACCTAATAAACACGCATGCAAATCACTTCAATCAAGAAGTCGCACCCTTTAAAATTTAAAAATTAATTCAGCCATGAGCAAAAATTTGTATTCTATAACTGATTGTGTAATGCCAGCACACAACGCTGGATTTGTAGAAAGACTTGTCCACACTATATATGGGTGGAATTTGTGGTTCTGAAGTTGGTAACAGTGAATGTGTGGAACCCCTTCTTTTCCAGGAGAGACCTCTACCATTTCGGAATTAAGGTCTCCATTGTGGAGCCAGGCTTCTTCAAGACTGCCGTGACCAATCTTGACTCAATAGAGGCTTCCTTGAGGCAGCTCTGGGACCAAATGGATCCTGAGGCCCGTCAGAGCTATGGTGAAGACTTCTTTCACAATTGTGAGTGCTGATGTAGACACAGTCACTGGAATGTAACAGGGCGGGTGGGCGGGTGGGGAGACCCAAGGTCTGGGGGCTGAAAACAGAGCTATTTGATGTACCAGCCAATGCCACTATAAAAAGGTACAGAGTGAGTACAGAATAGCAAGAACATCCAGTTACTTATATTAAATTCTTCAAATTTACATCAGTCTTAAAGTAAATTGAAGCACTGATTCAGATTTTTAAAGATCTGGGTTTTTTTTTCTTTTCAATTATCAGTTACTAAGATGCTGACTGGAAAGCAGCAGGTCAGCAGTTCGATTCCCAAGTACTGCAGGACGGAATGAGCTCTTGTCTTTGTCCCAGCTCCGGCCAACCTAGCAGTTTGAAAGCAAGAAATTGCAAGTAGATAAATAGGGACCACTTCGGTGGGAAGGTAAACAGTGCTCTGTGCGCTCCGGTGTCTAGTCATGCCTGCCACATGACCATGGAAACATCTGCAGAAGCAGGCAGCACTGACTCTTCGGCTTTGAAACAGATGAGCACTGAACACTAGAGTTGAATACAACTGGCTTTTGAGCAAGGGAAACCTTTACCTTTAACTATTCTTCTAATCCGATATGTCTGGGTCCAGCCAAAAAGTTCTCTTTCCAATCAACCAACCCCCCCCCCCTTTACCTTGAGCAATCAACTATAATGTATTTTTTTAACATGGCCAAAGTATTATAACTTTCCACATTTTGTTTTATGATTAGTAAAAGTAAAGGTTTCCCTTACTCGAAAGCCAGTCATATCTGACTCTAGGGTTTAGTGACTACTTGGTCTTTTATTCAATTTACTTTAGCACTTCTTCATTGGCCATTCTCTTGATCTAAAACATTCTTAGCATCTGGTGATAAATGCAGATTTCAAGTACAGTACTGTACTGTATTTTAAAAATAGTAACCTGTTTTAACATTCATCATTTAACGCCATATCATAGAACCAAGAATACACAGCACCATGTAAGACACATTTCTGGTGTCCAATACAGTATAGGATTTTGCTACACTTCACATTCTTCATCTTAAGAGCTGCTCTCGGCCATCACTTTTGCATCCTTTATTATATAACAAATCCCTTCCCAATTCACTCTACTGAATTCCAAGGTTTGTATATTTGCCATCATGCTGCACACCTACCTTTTTGGTGATCATTAACTGTCATTTATGGGCTGCTTGATTTTTTTTTACTGATTATCCTGAATTTGGTTTGCTTAACAATTTTTTTTACTGTGTTAATTGCTCGTCTAGTCTAGTAAAACACCATGTAAATTGTTAGCTATAATACAGTATCACCTGGATGTCAGATGCTGATAACCTTTCCATTGACAATGATAACACTATTGGCATCAGAAAGTGCTTCTCTAAAGATGTTTTCAGAATACAAACAGGAAATCTACCCAGGGCTTCCTTCCCTGTAGGGACCACCTGCCTGCTGACATGCAGGATTTTCTCTCCCACCAACAGCTCCGGCTTCTGAGTCTCCAATCCATCAGTCATCTCCAGATTTAAATCAGTCTTCTCTTTGGGCTCTGGTATTTATTTATTTATTATTAGTCAGATTTATATTCCGCCCTACTCGCACAAACGACTCAGGGCGGAGCACAACAGACATAAAATAGACCTCTAAAAACACAAAAAGAACAAAGTAAAATTAAAACCCATTTAAAAACAACTTCTCATTCCCTACACTAACCCACCAAATATAGGAATGAGGGTAGGAATAGGGGGGTGGGGGAAGATACAGGATGTTAAATAAGCCAGTGTGTGTGTGTCAGTAAACCCTCATTACTCCACACCATTCCTGCCAGCCAGGTTTAGAAGTGTGCGTGCGCTTAGATGAAAGTTTCTCTTGAATCTATTTCAGAATGGGGAAGGAAATACAGTCAAACCTCGCATAAAGAGCGTTTCGCTTAAAGAGCAACTCGTTTAAAGAGCAGAATTTTCTCTGAATGTTCGCTTCGCTTAACAAATAAAACCAACCAAAAACTCGCTTAACAAATAAATCGGGGTTCGCAATCCCCCCCCCACACACACACAATTGGTCACTTACAATGGTGTTTCGCTTAAAGAGCAAACCTGTGGAACACATTATGCTCTGTAAGCAAGGCACCACTGTAGCTCCCTGTTCCTAAAACTATTAAAATATTCATGCTTAGTATCTTAGTCCTGGTGACGTAGTGGTTAAACTGCCGTACTGCAACCAAAAGGTTGTGAGTTCGACCCTAACTAGCGATCAAGGTTGACTCAGCCTTCCATCCTTCCAAGGTCACTAAAATGAGAACCCACCATGTTGGGGGCAAAATGGTAATTAACTTGGGAACTGCCCAGAGAGTGCACTTAGTGTTATGGGGCTGTATATAAGTGTGATTGCTTCGCTTCATATAAGTGAGCTTTACATCACAGACCAGGTTACCAAAAGTTCTAGGCTTGTGATGATGAACCTTGGCATGCCAGATGTTCTTGGACTTCAATTCCTAGAAGCCCAAGCATCCAGTGAATCCACACAAATGGGTTTACTGCGATTCATCCAGCCTGTGCTGCCATTGTCGTAGAAGTAAAATGCACCCGTACTGTTAAGGCTCTTCTGGGTTAACCCTTCCTCCGTACGGGTACGTTTTACTTCCACTTCCGGGAGCAACGAGGGCGTGGACCAGATGAATCACAGTAAACCCATTCGTGTGGATTCACAGGGTGCTTGGGCTTCTGGGAATTGAAGTCCAAGAACATCTGGCGTGCCAAGGTTCGCCATCATGGTTCTAGGTGATACATAAAAGCTTGATCTTGTTCTTCACGTACAAAGTATCCCTCAACATAGTAAGCCCAAGCCTGGAACATCATTCTAGCAAAAGAATGAGTACTACTGTATTAGAAATGTTTTTAATGACATCACCTTCCTCTGCCCGTCCCACAGATCTGAAAGTCCAGAAGTTCATCATGAATCTCATCTGTGATCCTGACATTAGCAAAGTGACAAACTGTATGGAGCACGCGCTGCAGGCCAAACATCCACGTACTCGTTACAGTGCTGGCTGGGATGCGAAGTTCCTCTGGCTGCCAGCCTCTTATCTCCCGGCATTCATAGTGGACTTTGCTCTGGCTACTATTTTACCAAAGCCAGCCCAACGCGTTCGCTAGACTCCAAAGCCACCCCTCTTACCCAGGACCAAAGTCTGTGGCCGACTGTTAAAACAGGCCACATTTCCCAAGACTTATGAAGAAATAAAGATGTAATCAGCAACAGAAAGCTGTTGCCCAGTCAGCTCCTCTTCAGCAACTTTAGTTCCAGGGAGTAACTAAAACCATCCCTTTTTTAAAAACTGCACAGTATCATAGAGCAGAACTGGAGGGTGGGGGAGTTTCTTGGTGTGATGGTAGATTGGCAAGAGTTTCAACTCCTAAGTGATTTAACAACGGCAGCAAGAAATTCATGTCCCCCATTAAACTGTTGTGATGATGTTTATAAAGTTAACCAGAAGTGGATCTTTGTGTGACATAACTGCAAACTGCACTCAGTCTTTGTGCTCAAAACAAATTCTTAAGCTCAGATGTTTATATACAGTAACTCGGAGTGAATTTCTGCATTTTTCTCTGTTCACTTAACATTAAGGTTGTAGGATTTTTTATTTAAAAAAAAAACAGATCTCTGAATGTTGCCCACCTATTTGCACATCAGTCCAAGAAAATAATAATCAGGGATGGTGTTTCCCGCTGTCCCGACAGAAGCAAAGAATAACCAGGCTTAAAGGTGGTAGCAGAAAAAATTTGAGAATGACAGAAAACCATACCTACATCACTCACTTGAAATCACATAAAGGGGGAAACTGGATAGCAAATGGGAAGGCCAAATGTCATGCTATACCAGGCATGGCCAAAATGTAATCCAGGGGCCACATGGATGTCCAGAGTTCTTTTGTATCCCCTGGAGACATTTCCCCCCCAAGCAAAAACCAGCCATTTCTGCTCCTGGACATTTTCAAATGCATTATGTGGCTTTTTAGACACTTCTGGTCTCTCTCCTCCACCCTCTAATTTTCCAGCCATTAAAACTCTTCCTTTGGTAAAAACAGAGCAATAAGCATAGTTAGTGAACATACCGTACATAAACGCTCATACACCTGCAGCTTAAATGAGATATAGCGTGGGGGCAAAGTCCATATCCATCACAACTGAATAATCAGAGCCTGCTGGCTCTGTGTCCAGAAGCAGGAGCAGCTTGTAAGGCAAGGTGAAGCCCCTATGTGTGTGTGTCTCATATATTTGTGTGGACTCCCAAGCTTTAAGACAATATTCTAACCACAAGGAAGCTCTATCAAGCAGAGAATGTGGGGCGGTGGGCGGGTATTAAATTGCATTGCAAAACTTCTATTCTATGAAGGTGCAAAACACATACACATCATTCCTGATTACACCAACGTGGACCAAATGAGAGCTGTGGCTTTCTAGTGAATGCTGCACTATAATTCCCATTATTCCAGATCACCAGCGATGCCTGCTGGGAACAAAGGTAGACAACTTCATCATCTAGAAGAGAACAAGGATGGCCTAACAGTAGAAAGCTAGCTTGAAAACTCCATTGACAGATACAAGCAATTGTTTACTTTCCTGCAGTTTGGATGTGCACCTTCATAAGCATAGACAGTCTTAGTCTTAATAACAAATGGACCACAGTGGTACCTCGCTTAAAGAGCATAATGCTTTCCACTGGTTTGCTCTTTAAGCGAGTTTGCTCTTTAAGTGAAACACCATTGTAAGTGACCAATTGTGACTTCTAGTGGGGGAGGGATTGTGAACCCCGATTTCTTTGTTAAGCGAGTTTTTGGTTGGTTTTAGTTGTTAAGCGAGAGAAAATTCTGCTCTTTAAGCGAGTTACTCTAAGCAAGGCACTCTTTATGCGAGGTTTTACTGTACTGTGGATACATGCCTACTTGACACATGAGAACAGTGGAAGCAGCCTGCCCCCTGTATTAGTTTATATGTTGCAGCCTGCATATGGCAGTGGTGGGGAAATGAGGCGATATTCAGTGCAAAAATAGGAAGCAAGATAAAAGATTACTGTGTTCTCCAGGAAAGTTAGAGCTGCCTTTCCTGTGTCCTTACCGCAGGGCAGTTTCTGCTATATATACATTCCTCAATAGAGATTGTTAACTAATTCAGAACCCAGCCCAATTCTCTCCACCAGGAAAGCAGTATATTGTTGAAAACAAGTTAACATTTACAGCAAGGGTTCCCAAACTAAGGCCTGTAGTCCGAATCCGGCCCATGGCACCATTTCATGTGCTGCCGCCTCCCCTCTTGGTCCCCATGTGTGGTTCCTTTTAGGGTGGTCTGTAAGTCCCTACCCACACAGCACATAGATACACATGATACATGAGGTACAGTAAAACCTGGCATAAAGAGCGCCTCACTTAGAGAGTAACTTGGTTAAAGAGCAGAATTGTCTCTGAATGGTCGCCTCACTTAACAACTAAAACAAACAAAAAACTCGCTTAACAAATACATCGGGGTTCGCAATCCCCCCCCCCCCGAAGTCACAACTGGTCACTTACAATGGTGTTTCGCTTAAAGAGCAAACCTGTTTAAAGAGCAATGCTGTAGAACACATTATGCTCTTTAAGTGAGGTACCACTGTATATGGATGGGTAGGGACTTACAGGCCATCCTGCAAACAGCATTTCAATGCTGTTTACATGGCTCGGATTATGGCAGCGCCGGCGCTGGGAGCATGGGCAGCGGCCCACATGAAAAGGCATGGAGGAGGAGAACTTTTGGGCTCCTGGCCTTGTCCCATGCAACACCAGCCCCACAAGGAAGGACTAGCAAGCCCTATTCACTCTTTCCCTGAGCAGGCAATTCATCTCAGTCAGGGAGGGAGGTCTAAAGCTTCCTTTGACGGTTGGCATCTTCCTCCCTCCTTCCAGGGAGAAGCAAAATGGCCACCCCTTTGAAGCTGTTAGAACAAAATGGCCACACACACATTGTGCAAGCAGGGCAAAATGGCCATCTGGCCCCTCAGATGTCTCAGAGAGCATGACCTGGCCCATGGCGTATAAGTTTGGGAGCCCCTGGTTTACAGGATAAGGTAGGGAAGCTGCAATAGCAGAGCAAATGAAGAGAAAGGCCAATCCTACTGGTTTTTGGATGAACTTATAAGAGGCTCCATCACTTGCAACAGGACTCCCATCATCTTTCAGCACTGGCTATTCTAGCTAGAGGTGGTGAGAATGATTTGGAACACAACAAGCTGCCCATCCCAGACTATGAATCTGTGTCAGGACTAGCCAGCAGAGTCAATATTTGAGGCACATGCTTTCCGTCCCTGCAATATCAATCCATTTGAGGCCTTTTCTTACATTTCTCAAGCAGTTTCCTCCTGGATGGATTGCAGGCTGCTCACGTATTATACCACACAAACCAGTCAGAATCCGTGGGAGAAATAATGTGTCTTTTATTTTTTTTCCAAACACCTATTTACTGGCTTTATTTTAAAAAAACCCATTAAGCCCCATCATATTCCATCTTGGCATGGCCTCCAAAACAACAGTGCCTGCTTGATTTAAGAGCCAACCTTTTCAATGGGGGAGAAAAAAAATCAAGAGCAGAACACTGTCTACTTTTTATAAGTGTGGCGTGGTGAAAAAAGTCTTTAAGAAGTGCAAATCTGTAGAAAGGAAAAGTTCAAGGATGCCTGTTTAGACTTATTAACCGGATTAGGGGAACCTGCTGGAATACAAGAGCAGCTTCTTCCTCTCATCCTGTCCGCTAGATGGCAGGACCAGTTTTTAAGGATGACTAAGATAAGGGCGCTATGCCATGTGGAAGGATGGACTCCGCTTCCCATTATAAGGGCAAGGGAAGTAAGATAAGGCAGTCTGTGAACTCCGGGAAGGCAGCATATATGTTCAGGAAAGGCAACAGAAGAGGAAATATCCACCCAACACTGGAACAGGACGGTCAGCTCCAATCCCACCCACCCCAAACCAAAAAAAAAAAAAAAAAAGGAAAGGAAAGGAAAAAAGGAGACAGAAATAATCCAGTTTCGTGATGGCAACTGCAGTAACCAGGCGTAAAAGGAGAGAGGCAACTACATAACCTCGTAGCCACTGCGGATTCCTTTCATGAGACAGCAGGCAAACACAATGCCCAGGAGCTGAAAAAATAGTGATAAAAAAAATTGTTATCAGACAAATAATAACTTTATTTGCTGGGTAAACAAACATGGATATAGAGCAGACTATGCTATTCATGCAAACAATACCTATCCCGGGCAATGTAACAACTCTGTCCACTTTGGATCTTAGTTATTTATTTTCTTTTGTTTGTTGACATGCCATCTTTCTCTCCAAACCAGGAACCAAAGCAGCTTAACAATACACGTTTGGAACACAGGACTGAAACACAGTGGCTTGGGAATCCTGTTTGTAGCATCAGCCAAGTTGTAAAGTCTGGTCTGTTCCTCCCAGGTAAACAAAGTGTCTTGGGAAGATTCTTGGGGAGGGGGGTGTCTGTGCCTGCCCCCTCCCAGGAAGAATATCAGAGCAAGGACACGGTTGTTTACCAGAGTACAACAGACTGGAAGCTATGAATTGCCTGGCACCATACACAAGATGTCTGCCACTGAGTTACAAATACAGAATGAAAAACTCTTGTATTATTAAGATACCATTCAAATTAAACTTTGTTGAAATACCAGCCCTCCTCTGCCATATAGCAAAACTGGTGAACATTACGTTGGTGAATTGCCACAAGAAGTTAGCAAAAGCATTTGCTATTGCACACCAAATTACACAACATGGCGTGAAACAGCAAACGTTTGAACTAATTTCTTCGTTTGCAGAAATTCATGAACAGGATTGACTTCATTTCTATCATGCCAGTGGGTATATAACTAATAAGATCTGAATGTAGGAGGTGATGAGATCAGATTATTTGGGGGTGCGGGGTGTCAAATCAATGTTTTAATAAGATTTGGACCATTTTTATGAACGTTTATTGATTTATTTTAAAGTGTCAGATGAGTGTCTCTTTCCAAAGGTCCAAAGATCATGCATGGAAGAAAATCAATTTAAAATAACAGCTCCACTTTAATCAACCAGTAATGCAACATAAACACATATCCCCTTTACTTCTACTAAAGGTGTTTTTGCAGGCAACTGTGACCGGGGAGGTTGAGGGGATCCACAGACTAGAACAGTGATGGTGAACCTTGGCACTCCGCCTGTTGTTGAACTTCAATTCCCAGAAGCTCAGGTTCCTGTGAATCTACACAATCCACACTAACAGGCAATAAACCCATTCACGTGAATTCACAGGGACTTGGGCTTCTGGGAATTGAAGTCCAACAACAGCTGGAGTCCCAAGGTTTGCCATCATGGGACTAGAACATTATTCAAGTTGCCCCAAACATGTGCAAAGAGTCAACATGGGTGGGGAGGAGAGACAGGGGGTCAGCCTTGCCCCTTCCTCTTATTATTTATTATTTTTGATATCGCAGAGACCCAGGGGAAGGTCAGGGAAACATTGTGCCACCTCCCACCCACCCGAGGCAAGAGAGGTGGCAACCAAGATGCCAATTGCCATTTGACATTGCAGAAGCCCAGGGGGAGCTACGTTTGAACCATGGTTTAAGAGTAAAGGTATGATTCTCACAGCTTTTCAAGAGACTCTGGGCACCCACCAGCAGCCAGGGGGGAAAGAGAAATCTATTATTTATTTAGAAAAATGTATTAATTTTTAAAATTTCGTGCTGTGTCGTTTTGCTGATTGTAAGCCACCCTGAGTCGACATGGCGAGTGGGGGATATAAATCTAAATAAATAAATAAATTACATTCATCAGGTTAAAGCATCCCTCCTAAGAAAGACGCCCTATATGTGTGGATAGAGCCAGATTCATACCCTACACAAAGATTGAATAAACGAAGATAGCTGTATGATCCATACATAAAATAAAATAAATGCAGGAGGAAGGCGATGCCTTTATAGCAGGAATTCTCAACCTTTTTAAGCCAGGGGCCGGGTTACGCTCCCTCAGACAGCTTCAGGAGCCGAAAGGCCATTTTGCCCTTCCTCCACCACATGACACATCCTGGTGTGGTGGAGGTTGTGGTGGGACACATGAAATGGTGCAGTGGGCTGCATCTGGCCTACAGGCCACAGGCTAAGAATCCCTGCTTTATAGGGTCACTTTTTAAAAAATCAAACATTATGAGTTTTAGAGATCACTTCTTCAGGTATGTATCAATTTCTTGTGGAAAAGGTAGGAATTTTATAAATGAAAGTCCCAAAAGTACATGGCATGATGTTCAGCCAGGCAACACATCTAAGAGAGACAGCCTGGCTGAACATCATGCCACGTACTTTTGGGACTTTCATTTATAATTTTCCTACCCTTTCTACAAGAAATTGATGCATACCCGAAGAAATGATCTTGAATCATGAAAGCTCATGATGCTTGAGTTTTTAAAAAAATTGATCCTATAAAGGATTGATCCTCATACAAAAATTGGGTTCTGCCTCACATAGAGAGCATGCAGACACTACAGACTCTAGAGAAAGTTGTTTTGCCTTGAGGAAAATTACAGGGTTGAGCATGAGGCTCACGCACTCCCCTCTCCTCATGCAAACTCTCACACACATTCAGAACAACTTGAATAAGAGTATAGTCTTCAAAGGCTCCACCCAAACTGCTCAAGCCTGCAATACCCTGCTAGTCAATTTATTTGGCAGGAAATGAGTATGAAGTCCCCAAGGTGAGTTCCATTGATTCATTTTAGGTATGCCCATGGGAAATTACACTTTCCCTGGACAGTTTCCATGCTCCCAGCTCCACACTGCCAAGCTAGAAGGATAATTTCTCATTTCAATGCATGTCACCTGTTTTACAGAACCAGGTGTAGGCTAACATGCTATAGGTAAAGGTCGCCTTTGCTTGAAAATCATGTTGTACCCGACTCTAGGGTTCAGTGCTCATCTCTGATTATAGCCAAAGAGCCAGGCCTGTCTGCGTCTGCAGATGTTTCCACGAACATGTGGCAGGCATGATTAGACACCAGAGTGCACAGAATACCGTTTAGCTTCTCACCAAAGTAGTCCCTATTTCTCTACTTGCAATTTCTTACTTTCGAACGGCTAGGTTGGCAGGAGCTGGGACAGAGATGGGAGCTCACTCCATCGCGCAGTAGTTGAGTCTCAAACCGCTGACCAGACGACCTTCCAATTGTCAAGTTCAGCATCTTAACCACTAAGCCACTGCAGTCCCTGCTATACCACCTTCTAAAACAGAGCTCACAGGACCTCTACTAAAAAAACCTTGATCCTTTACAACTGAGCTATAAGAACTGCACTTCTGGAACCCCCTCAAATCGGTGACTCTTCTTTAAAACAAACTGCAAGATCTCTGTTGGCTTGCTTCCCCCCCCCCAACCTCTCTGAAAGTTTTCATTGTAAGTGAGTTTATTACTGACCCTGAGGGTGTGTGAAACTGCCAGAGGACCCTGGGGTGGGACCCTGGATCTCAAACCCATGATGCTCACTTAATGCTGCTCTATAATAACGGCTTTAGGACATGGGTTTGGAAGTAATACTCAGCAAACTAGCATATCCCTTGCTTATCTTTTTAAAATAGGCAATTTATTGCTTGCAAGTAACAGGTGACATACTGGGTTATTAATATGTTGTGCCTGCCCAGATCATCTTTTGCTGCTTTCTCTTTGACCACCCCATACCATTTAGCTGCTTTTGATAGACTCACACAGGACACACAATTCTTTCTAAAGAAACAGATATAGATGGCTGCATTCAACACCAGTGCTGTTAAAGTTTTTCACTACACTCCCCAAAGATGCATTACAATTTTCTATAAACACGAGGCTGCTTACAAAGAACAGACTTTTAGTAGCCAGTAGCTAGATATCAGAGGCATGACTAGTCGTGTTGCCCCACCCCACTGATTACTGAAAACAGAATAAGGAGACTATTTAACTTGGTTTACCATTCCTCACCAGATGCTCCTGTGACCAGCCCGGTGAAGGGGAAAGAAACAACACCTGCGGGGCCCGGGAGGCTTTAAGACCATGCTGCTGCCAGCCACGAGCGGAGTCTTCCAACGCCAGGGAATCTCCCGGGGTTGGGAAAATGCATGGAATTTGCTGAGTGGCCAAAGATCACCACCCAGCTGGCCTTGGGTCCCACCCTCCTGGGGTTGGGGAAGGGTCTCTTTGCCCAGTCCCTACTCGGATGGAAGTGACCAAAACTGTCTATTTGGAGAGAGAAGTGACTATATCTGTCTGCTCAGAGGGAAGGGATTGTTTTGCACTGCAATTTGTTTTATGATATGTACAGATGATATTAATGTATTTGCTGCTATTCTGCTGCTTTGTAATTATAATTACCTGCCTGGAGGGGAGTGATTGTTTGTAATTGTTTCTATGATGTACACTGATAATATTGATGTATTTGTTGTTATTTTCCTGTTTTGTTGTATTGTATCATATTGTATTTTCTATTATATTTAATTTCAAATTTATTGTGATTATGTAATATATTGTTGATTATAGTGCTGAATGTCGTATTATTGAGTTTTGTGAGCCGCCCTGAGTCTGTTGCACCGAGTAGGGCGGCATATAAATTGAATAAATAAATAAATAAATTCCTCTGGGATCCAAAAGAATTCAGTTTTGCATTGTGCAGAACATTAGTTCTGTTTGAAGCATGGAGCAGATTATTAAAGGTAAAGGTTTCCCTTGCTCAAAAGCCAGTCGTATCCGACTCTAGGGGTCAGTGCTCATCTCTGTTTCTAAGCCAAAGAGCCAGCGCTGTCTGCTTCTGCAGACGTTTCCATGGTCATGTGGCAGGCATGACTAGACACCGGAGCGCATGGAACGCTGTTACCTTCCCACCGAAGTGGTCCCTATTTATCTACTTGCAATTTCTTGCTTTTGAAAAATTAATTTCTAACTGATCACCTACTAAAATGTTAAATATCAATTAAGCACTAAAACTAACCATGTTGTAACTTCACATTTTCACATTGTGGTGCTTTCAGGATGATTTAGAGGCCTGGTCAATTTTAGCATTTTTACATATTATTACTTTAATTTTGGGAGTTAACACTTCTAGACTTCCCTTAATGTTCCAATATCAACTAATTACATTTCTTTAAACAACTTCATGGCAACACTGATGCTTCCAAGATCTGACTGCCCCAGCATGAGATAAAAAGGCAAATGTTCACACACTCAACCACACACACAATTTCCCCCCAAAAAGAGTTGGAATTTTTGGTACCTCAAAGAAAGCAATGCCCAATGCTACGGCAGCCACGATTATGATGTGCTTCTTCATCCACAGCTCTATTTTTTCCACACAACCCTGTTCAGAAAAAAAAAAAGAATAGCAAGAGTGCCTTAGAAGATTTTCTGCTAGAAGATTCAAGCCAGGTGCCCTGAGACAAAAATCTTCCCTTTCTAACATCCCCCTCCACCCCGACTCCAATACAAACCTTATTGTGGACATTGTCTGGAGTTGGGTTGGTAGTGCAGCTATTGCCACTGATGCAGCACGACTGAGGCACACTATGCGGCCTGAACCTTGGGGTGTCAAACCAGTCTGTGTAGTTAAAGGCTCCACAGCAGTTATACTACAGTCAAAGGATAAGGGTAGGAGGGAAGGGGGGGGGAGAGAAGTTAATAATTAGGATTGTTTTATTATGAATCACTTTCCTCTCTCCTTCTAAAACAGGAGAATTTTTTAAAAGAATACTCGCAAATATTCTGCAAGTTAATCCATTGTTATTACGATTCTGCACACAAGAACCTAGGGACTGCAGACTGCAGTGGCTTAGTGATGAAGGCGCTGAGCTTGACGACTTAGAAGGTTGGCAGTTCGGGACCCAAATGCTGCAAGATGGAGTGAGCTCCTGTCATTCTGTCCCAGTTCCTCCCAACTTAGCAGTTCGAAAGCAAGAAATTGCAAGTACAGTAACACCTCAGATAACGTTTACCTCAGATAATGCTAAAATCGCATAACATTAAGTAATCTGGGGAGGAGAATTGGATCGAATAATGTTAAGGTCCTATGGGATGGATCGGATAACAACCGCTAAAGCCTGTGCAGTTACAATGTATCTCTATGGAGCGTTAACGTTATCCGATCCATCCCATAGGATTTTAAAATGCATCGGATAACACTAAAAATCAGAAAACACCAAGACTTGTGGAACCAAGTCTTAGCGTTATCCGAGGTATTACTGTAGATAAATAGGAATCAATTTGCCTGGAAGGTAAACAGCGTTCCATGCACTCTGCCATCTAGGCATGCCGGCCACATGTCCAGGGAAATGTCTGCAGATGCACACAGTGCTGGCTCTTTGGCTGTAAACAGAAATGAGCACCGAACCCTAGAGTCAGATAGGACTGGCTTTTGAGCAAGGGCGACCTTACACAGGAACCTGAGGCCAGCCAAGGTAAACTACCCAGCAAGTGAATGAATCTGGGTGAGAGTCCAACATTCTTTACTACACTGGCCGATTCTGCTCTTCTGAGGACTGGGCATTAAAGATATTCCTCAGGAAGAAGGGTCTGGTGTAGGGAAGACAGGTTTGTACCATACATTATTCACACACTGTCCTACCACCAAGAGCAGGGGTGCCCAAACGTTTTGTGCCAGGGGCCTGACCATGCCCCCGGAACAGCTGAGTAGGCCTGGCCACGCCCGTGGAAGCAGGCACATTTGCACATGTGCACCTGGAACACTTTCAGGAGTGGCGTGGACACGTTTGTGCATGCACAAATGCATCCGTGCCACTCCTGGAAGTGGTTTTCTGGACATCCCTATGCATGCACAAATGCATCTGCACCACTCCCAGAAGTGGTTCCAGATGTCCTTGCGTATGTGCAAATATATCCGTCCACTCCCAAAAGTGGTTCTGGAAATGCATGTGTAATGGCATGTCCCCATCCACTTCCAGGAGTGGCGCAGGTGGTGCGGGCCAGATGGAATGGTGTCGGGTGGCAGATCCAGCCCATGGGCCACAGTTTGGGCACCCCTGATCAAGAGGTTAAAAGCAAAAGGAAGTGTTCTTCTATGGGGAAATTTCCACAGAAACCTGTCTACATTGTGTCACTGATGCTGGTCCAAGGAAGACCATTGCCTTCACTTGTTCTCTTGTGGACTTGCCAGAGGCATCTGTCTGGTTGCTGCCAGACAGAGGCAGGACTCAGCCAACCCTCCACCTGAACTAGTAAGGCTGTGCTGACCCTCGATAAGCAGTATGGTCAGTGGCGTAGTGTGGGTTTCAGCTGCCTGGGGCAGAGGCCAAATTTGCCACCCCCTGGGAAGGGCCCAGGACACCACATGCCACCCCCTAGGTGGGGCCCATGACACCAGCGGTGGGAAATTTTGCTGCCCCAAAAAAGTGCCACCCGGGGCAGGCTGCCCCCCAACCCCATGCTATGCCACTGCGCTGTCCTCCTCCTCCCCCCCTGGGGATGCGGCGGCTTCCCTTGACACATGGCTGCCGGTGGGCTGGACCATGTGCCCGGGTTGGACCACGTGCCCCACCTCCCACTGGAACATTTTGCTGCCCTCTGGAAAGTGCTGCCTGGGGCGGGGGGGGGGCTGCCCCCCGCTACACCACTGAGTATGGTGGAGCAGGTAAAGAATAAATAGGTAACCGTGATTCCAAAATGTTTTAGACTCTCACTTCCTGAAACCTCACCCCACCCCACCCCCACCATACACACATTGCCAATGGTGAGACACTGCTAGAGTTGCAGTCCAAAACCCACTGGAGGGAATCAATTCGCCTGAACAGTCTTGGACTCAGTTATCACCATGGAGCAGGAATGATTGACGATGAAATGAAAGATGAGGAAACAACATGTACTTCCCTCTACTCTGCAGATGATGAATGGGATGAGAATGCTATAAATATTATATAGCCCAAACCTGGTGCGCTGTGGAACTAATGGCACACACTCCTCTTTGAAGTGGAGGTGCTTTCCAAAGTAGCTGGGAATGTAAACTGTACGTGGAAGGCACTTCTTAGCAGTCTCCCACCACCCACCCCCTACATACCAAGCACATCTAGGGCTTTGAGCCTTTTTAAAAGTTGCACTCTTGAGTTCTGGCCCTCTCTTCATTCCAAACTCAAAACAGCAGGATATAGAATTGTTATAAAATAGGAATGAGACCTTATCCATTGCTATCACCACGGTTACCACCACCGCCAAGCATAAGATCCAATAAGAAACCACAGCCCTTATGTTTCACTTACTTTATTTTGCGCGTCATTCAAAAGCTTGGTAATGTCTGTGTCATTTCCATAGAGCCGCATTTCTTCCCTGATTTCGTGCTCAATGACTGTTCTGACCTAGGAAACAAAGGCAAAGATAGCAGGAAATTAGTTTACTCAGAACCTGACATGAATAATTAAGGACCACAGAGGAAGGCCATCCCTTGGTAGCTCCCAGGCCAGCTGCTTTGATGGGTTCTCTAGCTGTGCCTGGGGGGCCCTACTCTCAGGGCCAAGGGAAAGATCTCCACATCAGTAAGGGTGCAAATGCAACAACAGCAGAACATTCAGAGCCATCACTCACCTGGTCCTTGAAGATGTAACCAGCAATGGCAGCGGCAATCTCTAGCAGGAAGATCAACGTCAGCAAGACAGCAAACTAAGACAGAACAATGTGTTAATGCCTAGGAGTGAACAACAAGCCCAAACTCTATTTACTCCTCTTTGGCTTGGGGGATGTGAGTGGGAAGAAGAAGCATCTAAGGCCATTCTGATCTACACAGATCCTGCCTTCCAAAACTAAATAATGCTTCTGTTTGAGAAACAGCCCTTCCCCTAAACAAGTGCTGGCCAACCTTGGCACTCCAGGTGTTCTTGGACTTCAATTACCAGAAGCCCAAGTCAGCACTCCTGCTGATCAGGGATTCTGGGAACTGAAGTTCAACAGCTGGAGTGCCAAGGTTTGCCATTGCTGCCCTAAACTGAACATCCTGCTCAAACATTCCCCTACAATTCCAGCCTGAATAGGACTTACCCATGCACAGATTACAGCATTCACTTCCCCCTCCCCCCAAAACCTAGCAAATTACTACAGTGACACCTGTCCTTTCCTTACTCTCAGTTATCACAGCAAGAATCCACCCTTTCTTTTCTGATTCATAGCCGGATATCCCATCTGCCAATGCCCCTCAGTTTACAGACTCAATTCTGCTCCCATAATATTTGGGTCATCAGTATCCCTCAGTGGCAAACAGTTGTGTTTGTTGGGCTCTATGTCAATTCCTATATTAATTGCCCTTTAAATACAGTGGTACCTCGGATAACGTTGACCTCAGACGATATCAAAATCGGATAACGTTGTGATAACGCTGTGCGATGCAAATGTTTGCCTCAAACTCCCCAACATTGATCTCTGGAGACCAGCCCTGCAGGCTTTGAGGCAGAGATCTCTGCTCAGATGGGCGGTTTGGGTGGGGGGGAGGGCACGCGTGCCTGTTCTCCCCTCAAACAAACCGGCGATCTGATCTCACGCTGGGGCTGCCGGGGTGTGTGGGGAGAAACCGCCCAGACCACTCCCCAAGCACCCCAGAAGCCCCAGCGTGGGATCGCTGGGTCTGCCAGGGTGTGTGGGGAGAAACCGCGTGGGTGCCCAGATCGCTCCCCAAGCACCCTGGAAGCCCCAGCGTGCAATCGGTGGGGCTGCTGTGGTGTGTGGGGAGAAACCGCGCAGACACACAGATATCTCCCCAAGCACCCTGGCATGAGATCGCTGGGGCTGCTGGGGTGTGGTGTGGAGAGATCCACGCACGCAGTTTCTCCCCAATCCAGCCGGCACTTAGCTCGATCCACCCAACTCTTTGGAAAGAGCAGCGGGGATCCCCACTGCCCTTTCCAAGGAGGCAGGCGGATTGCCCTGTTCCTTTCCCCTTCGGAAAGAGAAGAGGGGGTTGTTGTTAACGTTGTGCAATGTATGCATCACACAATGTTAAAAACTGAATAACGATAAGACTTGTGGAACCAAGTCTCATCGTTATTCGAGGTACAGTAATACCTCGGATAACGTTTACCTTGGATAACGCTAAAATCGCATAACGTTAAGTAATCTGGGGAGGAGAATTGGATCGAATAACGTTAAGGTCCTATGGGATGGATCGGATAACAACCGCTAAAGCCTGTGCAGTTACAATGTATCTCTATGGAGCTTTAATGTTATCCAATCCATCCCATAGGATTTTAACATGCATCGGATAACACTAAAAATCGGATAGCACCAAGACTTGTGGAACCAAGTCTTAGTGTTATCCGAGGTATTACTGTACTAGTGTATTCCTCCATTGCTCTTTGCTATGCGCGTACGGGCACATTTTACTTCTACTTCCAGGAGTGACGAGGGCAGCGCGGGGTGGATGAATCACAGTAAACCCATTCGTGTGGATTCACAGGGTGCTTGGGCTTCTGGGAATTGTAGTCCAAGAACATCTGGAGTGCCAAGGTTCGCCATCATGGTCCTAAGCTGCTCTCAGCTCCTTGACTCCATCAGCCAACTCACCGTGGTGACCATGCAGTAGTTCTCTTTCATTGCTCCACAGCAACCAAAGAAGGAGATGAAGAAAACTATAATGCCCACAGCCAGGATGACAATAGGGGCGCCTGAAGCAGAAGAAGGGCTGGTTGCCACCAGCGTGTTGCTGAGCTCAATCTGTACATAGATCCCCAGAGCGATCAACGCAATGCCACAGAGCTGTGCAAGAGAAATGAATCATTAATGCTGCAAGGATTGGGAGAAGAAAATTAAGAGGAGCAACCTTGTGTTACAATCCAAAGCCTATGAGACTGGGTGAATTGCTGTGCAGTATATAGGAAAATATGCAACTAGGGTCAAACGTTTGTCTTGGTCCTCATGTTTTGAAGCAAGACATCTAACGAGACAGTCCTCTCATGGGTGCGGCAAGTTACACCACTGAATTATCCACATTTCTTTTCCAGCTTTCCTCCAATATGCTCCAGGTGGCACCTATGGACACATGTACCTTTTTATCTTTACAACAGTCTTCTGGAATAGACCAAGTTCACATAATGGGTCTGACACAATCTCACCCAGTGAATTCCATACTCAAGTTGCCCTGTAACCTCAATCGAACAGTCTAAAGCCAGGGGTGCCCACACTACAGCCTGTGGGCTGGATACGGCCCCCAAAGCCAATTCATCCGACCCGCAATGCCCTGGACTGCAAAGAGATCAAATCAGTCCATCCTAAAGGAAATCAACCCTGACTGCTCCTTGGAAGGACAAATACTAAAGCTGAAGCTCAAGCACTTTGGCCACCAAAGGAGAAGAGAGGACTCACTGGAGATGGCCCTGATGCTGGGAAAGATTGAAGGCAAAAGGAGAAGGGGGTGGCACAGGATGAGATGGCTAGATGGTATCTTTGGTATGATGCAGTGGGTGTAGATCTGGGTGGACTACAGAGAATGGCAGATGACAGAGAAGCTTGGCGTGCGGTGGTCGATGGAGTTGCAAAGGGTCAGACTTGGCTGTGTGACTGAGCAACCACATGAGATGATGTATTACTAGTTATTATAATGGTATTTGCATTGCTACAAAGGGGAAGCATTTGTGAGACTGTTCTGCACAGGTACCAAAAACACTAAAACTAACCAAAAGTACTAATGCTTTGACATATTGGGAGGACTTATTTGCTGTTCCACCTTAGGCTGCAAAATGTCTCAACCTAGCGCTCATTTCAATTAAACATCAAATGCGGGAGGAGGGAGAACCACTTAAAGCCTCATCATTAGTCTACTCTTTTTTTTAAAAAAAAGTCAGTTAATCATCCTTGATGAGTATCCTACTGCTAGTCAGAACTAAAGTAGACCCACTGACTCAATGATACATGAGCTTTACATAAAAGTTGTCTTACTATTTAGCAATTTATTTCAGGGATCTAGTTAGGTCTAGAAACTGCTTAATTTTTTTTTAAAAAAGCCTACTGGTAAAAGCCTTCCAGTATCCAAAAGTTCTCTCCACCAAGTTTTTTTAAAAAAACTAGTGATATTCTGGAATGGTAGTACAAAACTGTTTTAAATAATTCATCAATAAGGCAGGACTGCTCAAATTGGCCTTCTGTCTTAACATGATGAAACTTCATTTCCAAAAACATATCCTACTTATTATGGTTATTATTCCTGAGATACACAAACAAACCGTAAAGGTTCCACACAAGTTGCAACAGAACACAGCATCCTCAATCAACTCATTAACAAATGTGTAATGTCAGAATGTTTATTTTGTACCCACTAAACATTTACAACTTAACAGAACCAAACTTCACGATAATCAAACTAACCCCAATCAGGGACTGTCTGTTATTACTGTTGTAAATAGCACACTGATTTGCAAACCTATCTGTTATGCCAACCAACCACTGTGTGCCTCTGTACCTGATATGTATAAGTTGAAACCTGAAAACTCACTCTTATATCTGACGAAGTGGACTTGATCCATGAAAGCTAACATTAAAATACAGGAGTTAGTCTTTATGGTGCCACATCTTTTTGTCTTTTTTTTGGTTTAGTCTCTGATATGCTTGCACAAACTAACATGGCTGCGACTTCAAAAACAGAACACGTGCCATCCTTCCCCCTCCTCTGCTTCACTGCCTTACCTTACCTAATCTACACAATATTAGGCAATAGAAAGCTTTTTCTATGTCCAAAGTATGCATTCATTTACAGTATAGTTGTACCTCGCTTAAAGAGCATAATGCATTCCACAGGATTGCTCTTTAAGCGAAACACCATTGTAAGTGACCCATTGTGACTTTGGGGGGAGGGTTGTGCACCCCGATTTAGTTGTAAGTGAGTTTTTGGTTGGTTTTAGTTGATAAGCGAAGCGACTCTTCAGAGAAAATTCTGCTCTTTAAGCGAGTTACTCTTTAAGCGAGGCGCTCTTTATGCAAGGTTTGACTGTACTTTATAGGAAGTTTGCCCTTAAGCAGCTTCCCATGTCAAGTACACAAGGTACACTGTTTATAAGGAGAGAAAGGCTGGCTTTATCTCGTCAAGGATCTATTTCCAACGTTTTTACAAGACTCCACTTCAAAGAGATTCAGCAACATGATTAGAACAGATTAACATGGAGGGAATGGAAGAGAAGCAGCAAATACAGTACAGGTATGTGCTTTGAGTGTAAGCCAGAGTCAAGCTGTTCACACAGATTTAAAACTAGGCTTGTTCTTTTTATTATAAACACTAACACAATGAGTTATGATAACAAGAGTAACCACAATTATTAACTGTTAATTGTGTTAATTAGTTATTAACACAAACCTCCAATGCAGTATGTAAATTGGCAGGTTGTGGAGTACATGGATCCTTAGGATACAGGCATGTGTACCACACAACCACTAAAAAAGGAAAACTAAGAAAAAATCCAACAATTTTGGGTGATGATAATAAGGGAAGAGACAGAAAGCTGAAGAATACCAGCTCTGGCAAGGACTTTTAAAAGGTAAGACTAAGTCAGTGATGGCAAACCTTGGCACTCCAGCTGTCCTTGAACTTCAATTCCCAGAAGCCCAAGTCTCTGTGAATCCACACAAATGGGTTTGCTGCGCATACGCACTGTTCTTGGACTTCAATTCCCAGAAGCCGAAGTCCCTGTGAATCCAGGCGAATGGGTTTACTGCGCGCAGTAAACCCATTCGCCTGGATTCACAGGGACTTCGGCTTCTGGGAACTAAAGTCTAAGAACAGCTGGAGTGCTGAGGTTTGCCATCCTAGGACTAAATCACTGACTAGGACAGTTATCTGCTAGGGAGAGGCACTGCTGAAATCAAGTTTGACGTCAGTGGTAAAAGGTGACACCTGGACTATTAGTAAAGGCACACAACAATCAGATCTGAGAAGGCAGGGAGGCAGAAGTGAGGTCATAGCTGGAATTTCTCTTTGCCCAACATGCCCAGATCTGAGAAACACCTTACCTCTCCAGCCAGCCTCACCACCCAGTTCCCAAACAGCATGTGCGTTCCCTGGAGTCACTATTTACCTTGCCCTATCAAAGCAAGGCGTGGACCCACCCAAGGCAAAGAGACCCTGCCTATGCCCAGATGGCACATAACTCTTCCCCAGGAAGCCATCCCTGAACTCGGAAAGCAGACCAGCAGAGAACCAGAACCACCTCCATTATTCTTGATGTTAAATGAGAACTATGGTGGCAAGGAGATATCCCTATAGAACCAATTCAAGGGCAAAAAGGATTCCAGTGACTGTAAGTGGGTGGCATAGGAAGACCACCTAAATGGAAAACAATTAAAACTTTGTTTTAATGTATTTGCTCACAACAACTTCAATCATTGTTTTTTCTCAGAGGGCCTGCTTTCGTACCTCTCATGAAGAGTTAAAGAGATTTTGCATTGAAAGCACATTCAAGGAGCAGGAAGGCTGTGAAAACCCACAAGAAGGAAAATAGCTAGTCTAGTCTTCCTTGAAGGAGTGGTTCAGTTACACACATCCTTTTTTCTTCAAGTGTCCATATCATGGGAAAATATTTGTTTGCCTCACATCAACAGGGATAAGAATATATTGATTTAAGGAACTTTTAGTTCTTTTTTATGGTAGCAGAAGAAATAAAAAAAATTAGGTTACTTCCAAAGAGAGAACCTTTTGTTTCCTTCCACTCCCAGCTCACTGCCATTTCCCTTGCTATTTACAACAGTGTGACCCTATGGGATATGTGCCAAAGTCCATTCCTACTGCTAGTTCAAACAAATAAATTAAAACATAGATTGGCAAATATGATGAGGAGAAAGAAGGATAGAATCATAGAATCACTGAGTTCAAAGTGGTCTATTAGACCATTGATTTCGACCTCCCCTGCTCAATACAGGAATCCAAATCAAAGCAAATCTGATAGTTATCCAATTTTCCTTTCGCGTTGGAGTGCTCACCACACTCTGAATAAATGGTTCCATTGTTGTACTTCTCTAACAGTTAAGAAAATTTCCTTGATATTCAGCTTATATCTGGCTTCCTGTAGTTTCAGCCCATGATTATGCATCTTTCTGGGATGATCGAGAATAGATCCTGTCCCTCCTCTTTATGACTAGCTTTTGAGCAATAAACTCTTCCATTTGCTGTTGTTTTGCAATATACAGTAAAACCTCGCATAAAGAGTGCCTCGCTTAGAGACTAACTTGCTTAAAGAGCAGAATTTCCTCTAAATGGTCACCTCATTTAACAACCAAAACCAACCAAAAACTTGCTTAACAACTAAATCGGGGTTTGCAATCCCCGACAGAAGTCACAATTGGTAACTTACAATGGTACAGTATTTCACTTAAAGAGCAAACTCGCTTGAACAGCAATCCCGTGGAACACATTATGCTCTTTAAGCGAGGTACCACTGTACTCCCTTTGCATATACTGTACAAATATTTCACTTGTACTGTGAAGGAAGATACTGCCTTGAAATAATCATAGACCATTATACTTTTGAAAGTTCTTCCTAGTATAACAACTGCCACTGGAATTGGGAACTACTTGATCCTTCCTTTCACCATATTCAGGCAAAATCAGGCAGCAGTACATATTAGAGCAGGGATGCCCAAACTACAGCCCGTGGGCCAAGTCCGGCCCCTGATGCCAATTCATCTGGCTCATGCTGCCCTCACTGTTCCCGGAAGCAAAAATAAAACATGCCCATGCAGGACGCTGCAGTAAATGCACCTGTGGCTGCTGTAAATACATTTATGACAGCCATGATTGCATTTATACCAGCGTTCTATGCATGCGTGGGCATGTTTTACTTCTGCTTCCAGTGGGAGGAACCACGCAACCAGCTTGCTGAACCACGTGACCAGCCCGTGGCCTGAAAAGTTTAGGCACCCCTGTATTAGAGGGCGGCATTTCCCAAAGCAAGGGAAGCAGAAAAGGAAAGACAATTCATCGGTAAAATTGATGAATTTGTGGGGTTTATTTTTACTGATCACACAGTGCAAATACCACTTTCAATCCATCTGGCACAGAAATTTTCCTTTGCCACTGGGAGCTTTTGTAGAGCCAGAACAATTTGAACACTTTTCTCCCGGTGACCAGTTGTTTCGTTCTCCAAAAAGACTATGGTTAGTATTCTTGTGATGTACTAAATTGGGTATGATGTTTTGGATGGCAGGAGCACGACCCACCTGCACAATTTTTCTCCCTTGTCACCCCAAGCTAATTTTTAAATTAAAAATAATAAAACTATGTTTAGTGCTAGATAACTTGATATTTCACTGATATTCTAGTTTAGCACTGGATCACCTCTGCATGGATAAAAGCAAGATAAACATTGAGATGAAATAGAAACAATTCTGATAAAGTACTTTTGGGCAGTTAGTGTGTATGTGTTTCTATGTTATGGAGAACTTAGGAAAACTGTTCTTTCCCCCTAGTACTGTGCACAACTTTAGATGCCCCACTGGCCTTACAATAAAATGAGAACCAAAGATCAGCAGAGGGCAACGTCAAAGGAAAGGGGACTGTGGGCTGTCGTGCATATAAAACAGGGGTTCGCAATCTAAGGCCTGTGGGCTGAATCTAGCCCATGGCACCATTTCATGTGACTCCCACCCCTCCAAGTTGTTGGGACAAAATGGCCACCCCTATTGTGCAGGCAGGGCAAAATGACCGTCAGGCCCTTGGCGCTGACTGAGAGAGCATTACCCGGCCCCCGGCCCCTGATATAAAGCTACAATCAATATCATGTTGGTTTTTATTTCCCTCCCATACTGGGGAGTTTAGGGTTGACAACATTTTGCAGCATCTTTAACTACCAATACATCTATTGTGGCCTAAGCCTTCATCACCCACAGCTTACTTTGTCAGAGGCATAAGGCAGTATCTTAGATTGGCAAATCTATATACAGTACCTATTTCCCTTCATCGCACATACCTAAGAGGGCAGAAATGCTTTCAAAGTACAGCCTGAAAAGCAGCCAGAGCAAAAGATGAGTCTATGTGTAGCGAGACAGACATAAAGTAGCCCAGCTCCAGTGTGGTAAGACCTTCTTTCTACCAGTGAAAAATAGGGTAAAGTACAGGTAATGATTTTGAACACTGAAAGTGAGACTATAAACTACTTGTTGTAGCAAGGCAGCTTCTCCTAGGGATCCCTACTGAGCAGGATTTTATGTTATTGAGTACTTTAGCTGCCTTTCCAGTACATGAAATTAGTTTACTCTCTGCCCACATCTATCTCTTTCTCTTACATGGTTGCTTGTAGGAAACAGAAATTGTTCTGAAAAACAGCTCTTCCCTATGAAATTTTATGCCATAATTGGTCTGTTAGTATTTAAGATACCAAAGGCTAACTTTGTAGTTTTGTTAACATAACAACCATCTTGTGAAATGGACAGAAGCAACGTTTGTGCATAGTCTATTTCTCATTACTGTGTTTGGGGAAATTTAGGGTACAGTAACAGAAAAGACATACATGAGTAATATTACTAGAAATGTAATAAATAGCCCCAATACATGATATTACATTAAGAACACATCATCACTTCCTCTTTTCATAAAGTTATTCCATTACTTTCTGCCCAAAGTAAGAGGTAAAACCACAGCTTCAGTTACTTCCTGTTTAATATTACACTAGTTGCACCATGTAACCAAATGGAAGCAGACGAGTCTCGATGCCAAGCAGTTACCCTAGAAACCTCTGTCTTAACAGTGGTGTGTGCATATTTTTTTTACAATTTAAATACAGTACAGTACTTCAAAAGCCCATCTTTAAGATACAGGATTCTATATACAATAATGAAAATCCGTGAGCAAAGTAGATTTTCCCCCCATTCTAGCCAAATAAGTAAAAGCAATATCCCCTTTAAATGAGCAGTGGAAATCTGGAACAAAAATGTGTGAGTCATATCTATCCAGTATGGTTCCCACTATCTAGTCGCAGCTAAAAAAAGGCCCTTCCATTTGCTTTGAAATATTACCAGATGGAAAGATCTCCTATACAGTACAGGTTTCTATATATTCATTTCAGAGAGTAAATAAAACAACAAGACAAAAAATGTTGTCGCACCTTAAGGACTAACTGCTGTATTTTAAAGTTAACTTTCATTAGCCGTCTGACGAAGTGGACTTGGTCCAGCAGTTAAGTCTTTAAGGTGCCACAACATTTTTTCATCTCATTGTTTTGTTTACTCTCTGAAATGCATGCACAGACGACTAACATGGCTATCACTTCAAAAATTCCATCTATACAGTATATTCATTGTTTTGGGGAATTTTGGTATTTTAAAGTCAACAAGCAGATGTAATTTTGTTACCTGAAGCTGAACTGATGCATCTATAAAAATCTAAAGAACTATAAATGTGCAATTAAAATACAGTAACTTATTTTTATTTAAGGTCAGGTTTTAAAATGTAAATTTGGAAGCATAAAATATACTTTTCTTTATTCGTGTCAGATGCACCACCACCATATAACATACAAACTAAAGCTAAAATTAACACATCTAAAACAAAACAGAATTAAAAGGGCTAGATGACATCCACTCAATATCGCGCCACATCAACAGCAATTCCTCTTGCCAACATAAGGTCCTCCTCAGTGCACGCTGGAGGGCATCATGTGCATTGTATCATATGGGAGATAGTTTGTACTACTCCGCATTCACACAGGTGGTCATCTACAGGGAAACCCCACTTTCTCAGTTTAGCCCTTGATCTTCCTACCCCTCCACGCGGTCTATTTAAAACTTTCTACACAGGGCATGTTTGTTCTTGGCCAGGCGGTCGAGAGTCATGTGGTTCTGCCCAGTTATCTGGTAGCTCCTTGCTCACTTTCCATAGTTCTAAGGCAGTCTGTGGGGGCTGGTGGTTTGGGGGTGGGCAGAAGTTGTGAGTAAAATATACTATACTAATGCATAGCATATTTTACTCAAGTACTTTCTTGAGTAAACTATGCTATACATTTTTTCAGATTCCAAGGCCGAAATAGAAGTTTACAATTCTTTCTCTTCAGCAGGATCACCTATAAAATCCATTTGCTTGTTCACAGCCAGGTGATTAAGTCCCAGGGATCTTGTCACCCAGTTATATTTACCATTTGAGATGACATTAATGGAGAGAGTAAACATAAGGCTAACTTGGCTGATTTGTTGCCCACAGATCAAACATGTACAGTACCAAGAAAGGTGAGTATTTTTTTTACCCAGCCTAGCTTCCCTTTTATGTAATACCATTGCTATCTTCTTCTTATCTTCCTCTTTTACCCCATTGGGTGTTGAGGAAGCCAAAGCTATAAGTTTTGTAAAAGTGAATTAGGAAAGCAGCATGTAGAATAATATCGGCAACAGCAGAACCTGTTGCAAAAAACAACTACTGGTATGTTTTCAGTGTATAAAATGAGCTAAGTTCAGTCATATTCTGATAATAATCAGAAAGGCCAAAGTCAATAAAAAGAAATTGGGATTGTTTTATTATGTACTGTACTGCAAAAACAACCTTAAGGACCACAGGTGACAATAGAGCTATGCTGTTACATAAAGAGTCTTTGGAGCTGTCTCCCCCACCCCCTCATAAAGGCCAGAACAGGGAGAAGCAATGGTAAAAGTAGGATGTATTATAACAGGGCAAAAAGAGACTCAGTGAAATAATATTTACTCTGCCAAATGTAAGGAGGGTGAGTGAGACATACTTAGGCATTCTAGTTAGTTTGCTTAAGGTGGTCAATATAGGTGAGTAAAACAATCTTGGGATTAGTCACCACAATAATAGCCAGGGAAGGTCAGTGATTGATCCGGATGGAGAGCAACAGTTCCAGTTATCCTAGCCAGCTTCCATTCTATAAACTACTAGACCAGTGTTTCCCAACCTTTGGTTTTTGGACTTCAATTCCCAGAAGCCTAAGTCAATCCCCCAAAGCACTGATCAGCCAATGTATTGACTTAAGCTTCTGGGAATTGAAGTCCCACTGTGGGGCATGGGAACCACCACACTAGACAGATCCCGCCCTAAGATCCTTCTCAGCAAACCTCCCTCCCAAGTACTTATCAGGTTCCTGGCTTTGTTACCCAGCACTTCAACTGGGAAGCAGGCCTTGTTCCTTTCCTCCATTCCCCATGTGGGGAAAAGGGTGGAGGAAGAAGTAATCACACTGGTCACTTTCAGAAGCTCCACAAAGTGCTGATGAAGAGTAGAAAAGGAACAACCCTAGTCTCTCCAATTGGTATCTAGAGTTGCAAGACTCCTCCCCCATGACGATAAGGAGTGCTTGCCACCTCCCCAGACCAAAGGGTTCTCTTCTGCTTTGGCCCCACACAGGATTGGTCAGAGCACGGGTGAATGGAAACAAAGGAAGCAAGCTTGCTTCTGTTCTTGAGCAACAACAAGGCATGTGCTATCTTCACAGAACTGCGTGTATGCGCATGACCAAATTACGTCATTAAAAGTACATTGAGAGCCTGACCCCAGCTACATCATTTGTAGGAGGGATAAGATCAAACTCATAGTCTAGCTCTGTGATGGCGAACCTTGGCACTCCAGATGTTCTTAGACTTCAATTCCCAAAAGCCCAAGCTCCCATGAATCCACACAAATAGGATTACTGCAATTCATCCGGCCCATGCTGCCCTTGTTGCTCCCGGAAGCGGAAGTAAAATGCACCCGTGTTTTACTTCTGCTTCTGGGAGCAACGAGGGCGGTGTGAGTCGGATGAATTGGAGTAAACCCATTCGTGTGGATTTACGGGGGCTTGGGCTTCTGGGAATTGAAGTCCAAGAACATCTGGAGTGCCAAGGTTCGCCATCATGGGTCTAGCTGGAAGCAAAATGACTTCTGTACTTTCTCTACATGGTTATATTTGACAACCTAAGTCCCTAAACTGCCAAGTCATTTGTGGGGTTAACATTCCACTTTTCTAGTGTTTTTGTGCCCTTGCTAGAAAATGTATACGAGGTGTCTAAATTTGCATTAGGTTGACAATAAATAGTTCAGCAGTTGTCACTGACAGCATCCTAATGACAAGAGGCTGCTAACCAGTGACACCCTTGTGTATGAAATGGAGACACTTATTTTTAGACATACAGTACTGATTTGTGGATTTCTTACTGAATTATAAAGAAGGAATTTTGCTCATCCTAATTTTTCCAATTCAAAAATTTATATGGATTCTCCATGAACATAAACACCAGAATCCCCATCCACCAGACTTCCCATTATCCTGACAAGAGGGGAAGATATAGTCAGAAAACTATTTAAGCTCATTTAACACTATGTTACTGCCACACAGCCAAGGTATTGCAGTACTTCAGGTTCTTTGAAGGGAAAGCATTACATGTGGAGAAGCCTAATCCATGAAGCATAAAGGCAAAGTGTATTAGATTTTATCATCTACACAAGAAGTCCTAGAGATAAGCAAGACAGGGGGGGAAAAATAAAACCAACTCAACTCTGGAAAAGTACACCACTCTGTAGATCAAGAGAAATCTGGGTGGAGCATTTGTTAAGACTTAAGAGAACCCAGTTACATAAGGCAATAGCCCCCCAAAATACATATCAACATGGCACCAAGAAAAAGAACTAAGGATCAAAGTTCAATCCTCTTGTTAAAAGTGAATTAAATAACTTCTTGGCCAAACAGGGATTAGCAGCAACAAACAAGACATCTCGGGAAGAAGAAACCACCACTTTTTCATGCTTTTTCAGAAACTCAGATCTCCAACAAACTTACCCAGAATATGAAATTGAAGAAGAAAACCAGGAACTTAACACATTTCATGCCACCTTCGACTCCCATTTTGGATTATGTGTCCCTGTAGGAGTTTTTTAAAAAGAGAGAGAGAGAAGTTGCATCAAGGCGTCCCAGGAATCAGGGGAGTCTAAAGGAAAGTGAGGACGGGCGTTACCAGTCCAACATGGAAACAGGAAACATAAAGGAAAACAGTCTTGGGGCCCGATGTGGGGAAGGCGTGTTAATTCCAGTAATCGCGGGCAGAATTTCCTCCAAAGATTAAAAAAAAAACTCTTGGTTTTTTTAATAAAACCACGCATAGATAGCTATATATGAGCACAAAACAGTCTCTTTCTCTAGTTGTTATAAGGAAGTAGGGCTAGAATACAGACGGCCAAACAGTGACACACACACACACACACATTCCAGTTAACGTTCCCGTCTGTGACTACACATAACTTTCACACACACACACCCGCCACTCATCCACCCAGGGAGGAGGAGGAGGAAGAGGAGAGGCGTCTCTCTTTCATCTGGACCGCGTCAGCGTGGCTCAGACGGCGCCGAGTTGGCTTTCCAAACGCGATGCCCACCGCAAAGGCTTGGGCTGCTGGCGCTCACCCTCTCCGGTTCCGCTCCGACCAGGCAGGATCCGCGCTGCTCTCTCCCGCCCGCCCTTTCCCTGAATGCCGGAGCCGCGGCTACAGGACCCTCAAGACGTGGCGGGGGCGGCGCGCGCTCCCCCCCTTCCTTCCTCGTTTTTACCTTCACACACACACACACACTCAAAGCAAAGGCTCCCTCTCTTCTTCTCCCCCCCCCCTCAAAGTCTCCTTTCTTTCGCCATTTTTGGGTTCGATTACCTTTCCACTTCCTTCTCCAAATCTCCCCAAGACACACAACCCTGTCCCACGGGGCAGCAATGAGCAAAGCGTCGCCCTGGCTCCCTTCTTATACTCCCCACCCCACCCCACCCCTCCTTCCTTCCGCCTTCCCTCGCCCCCGCCCCGTCCAACCGGGGCCCCTCCTCTCGGGTCACACTTGGGGAAAGAGTTCGCCTTCTCCCCACCCCGCCCCCGCCCCAGCTGCTCGTCATGTGAGGGGAAGGAAAGCGAAGCTGGCGTTGTGGGGAAGGATGACTCCACTGAGTCAACACACAGGCAGGGTGCTGGGAAGGCAGCGGACGCGTCAGGGACGGGGGCGGCGGCCGAAGGGAGCCGTCGCCAAGAAACCCCCCCACACACACACACACCACACACACACTTCCCCTTACGCGGGACTTTGGCTCCCCGCCTCCCCAAGACACTCTCCTCCTGCCGCGCTTTAGACCACCACCATCTTCTTTCAGCCGCGGAGGGGACTGCGCCGTGGCGCAGGGGGTCAATAGCTCGCCTTGTCAGCTGGAAGAGGCTGGCAAGTCGGCAGGCCGGGACCCGGGTACTGCACGACGGGTTGAGGGCCCGTCTCTGCCCCAGCTCTCGAGGGACATGAAAGGCATCTCATTCGGGCGTCCCCTGAGCGGAGTTTCTCCAGCAAAAATCCTTTCAACCCAGAATAATTTCTGACACGAAATAATAATAATTATTAATAATTATTATAATTATTAATAATTATTATTATTAGCCGTGAAAATGAAACCGCGTCCGCTCTAGAGGCAAGAACTCAGCGTAAACCCTCCCCCGGCAGCTTAGAGGGGATCATAAAGCAATGGCACCGGCTGGCTAAGGAGCTCCGTCTCCCGAGCGCCAAAGAGCCTTGTAAATGCCTTGAAGGCGGCGAAGATCTTGTTATTACGCGCCGTCAAGTCGCCTCCCGAGCTGTGCGATACTTTGGAGAGAGCTCCAAAATGTCTTCTCCTCAAAGGCTCCGCTCTTGTAAACTCAGGGCTGTGGCTTCTTAGGGAGTCAGTCCATCTTGTATTTAGGCTTCTTTTCTCGCTGCCGCCCAAACTTTTCCAGCGTTATTGTCTGTTCCAGAGAGTCTTGTTTCTCACGATGTGCCCAAAGTAGGACAGACTTCCGTTCATTATTTTTGCCTTCAGAGATAGTTAAGGCTTGATTTGCTCTAGTGCTCACTTGGTCTTTTGCGCAGTCCAGGGGATTCACATTGCTCTCCTCCAGTATCATATTTCATGCAATTATCAGTGTGGATTATCTTTGTCATGGTCCTCTAGTAATAGACTTACATTTTGTGATGTTTTTAAATTTCTTTATTGCTGCTCCTACAAGTCTGTCTTCTCCTTGGCTGCAATCTTCTTTTAAACTGATGATTGAACCAAGGCATACAAAATCTTTCACCTTGTCAGCAATAACATTATGCAGTTTTTATGTGGTCGAGACTTTTGTCTTTTATTGCAGTCTTACTTTGACACTTCTTTCACTTTAACTACAAGTCATTGCTCCTTTCTGCCTGTAAGATGGTGTTGTTCTTCTTCCAGTTTTCATTCCTCCTTCATCTGAATCCAGTATGGTTTTCTGCGTATGGTCCGAGTACAAATTCAACAGGTAAGGGGATACATTCACCTGTGTCTGATACACTTGCCTATTTTTGTTGTTGTTGTTCAGTCGCACAGTCGATTCCAACCCTCTGTGACCCTATGGACCACTGTCCGCCAGGCACTCCTGTCCGCCACAAACAATTTTTATCTCCATATTCTGTCCTAAAGCTTCTTGTCCCCAATATAGGTTCTGCATCAGGGCAATCAAATGCAAAGGCATTTCCAGAATCCATAGTTCTGCATGACCCACACAAAGACTTCACTATAGTCTTTAAAACATAGACTGATCTTCTTCTGAAATTCTTTGGTACTCTCTAGTAGCTGGTGGATATTTGCAATATAAACTTGAGTGCCTCTTTTCAGAATCTAGCTCGAACATGTGGTATTTCTCATTCCATACCAGCATTGCTTTGTTTGCATGGGAAATTTGAGCAATGGTACTATAGCAGTGATGGCGAACCTTTTAGAGACGAAATGCCCAAACTGCAACCTTAAACCCACTTATTACAAAGTGCCAACACAGCAACAGGGGAGGAAGGAAACACTCTCATTGGGCTGCTGGGCAGAGGGGCAGAACCAAATTCTGTGCTGGGGTGACTGCACAGGTGCCCACAGAGAGGGCTCTGAGTGCCAACTCTGGCACGTGCCATAGGTTCGCCACCACTGTCCTGTAGATTCCTTGGCATTTCGTTTCATGGTAATTGGAATATGTAGTACTGTCAGTGGTGCAGGGTAGGGTGGGCCAGGGGGGTGGCCCACCCCGGCCAGCATTTTTTGGGCTATGGGTGTTCTTGGACTACAATTCCCAGAAGCCCTAGTGGGAGTGGGCACCAGCGTCCACCGGGGGGGGGGGGGGCAAATTTGGCTTAAGCCCCGGGTGGCTGAAATCCACACAATGTTACTGAGTACTGTACATTGAACATTGCCAGTCTGTGAGGCATTGTTGTTTTATGTATTTGTTAGCATATTCTCGTACTGTATATGAATTTGATAGATTCAGCCTGTTTCTTGAAACAACTGTATCAGTATTCCATCTCCTGATGATTTATATCTTCTTAGTGTTTCAGAGCAGCTTTCACTTCACTTTCTAGAATGACAGCTTCATCATAGGATTCAATTTTAAAGGAGTAAATTATCCTATCTCTTATGTACAGATCTTCTGTATATTGTTTCCATCTTTTCTTTATTTTCTCCTGATCAGATAGTGTTATTCCATTTTGGTTTATCAGTATTCCTAATTTAATTTTAAATTTCCCTTTGATTTCTTGCATCTTCTATGAGAGATCTTTGTTTTTTCTATTTCTTTGTGCTCACTATTGCAACCATTCTCTGCTTCCACATGACAGTTATTGAAAAAACCCACTCAGGGTCGATGTGCTATTTGGTTTGGGGCTATGTTAATGTAGTGTCATTTTCTTTCGATTGTTCAGCCTATTCATTAGTCTCCAAACATTTCGGCTGCTTCTTGCTATGCTACGATATCTATCCAGCAAGTTCTTTTTGTTTCTGCAAGTGTCAAGATAAAATCTCCTAGCTTTTATTTTATATTTACTAAAAGGTTTGTTTTCAAAGTGTGAAATATAATCGAAGAATTGATTGTATGTTTCTCAGCTGAGACCATGTAGTTGATCCAATACCATTTGGAATGGAAGTACACTAGTACCATGGATGGTATGACTTGGTTACACAAGTGATAACATTATCCGGTTTTTAACGTTGTGCGATGCATTGATCGCATAACATTTTAAAAAAGCCCTGTTCCCTTTCCGAAGAGGTTTCCGAAGAAGAAAGGGAACATGGGGGCAATCCGGTTTGCTTGGGGAGGCACCTCCAGCCACCCTGGTTCCAAAGCAGGCAGGCATATAAATATTAAATTAAAATTAAGAGAAGGAAAGGCAGCAAGGAAATAATAACCATTTGATCTGCCAGTGTATTGAGACAGTGGCTGGGTAAACCAGTCAGACCAGGATGTAATATTATCCATCACTGCTTACCTCTCATTTAATGAAACATACTGAACTGTTCAATACACTGTGTATTTTTATATGTTTCAATCTATGGTGAATGGGAAGGATGCCAGTGAGATAATCAGCATTCCCAGAATAGGCAAACCAAGGACATTAGATGTGTGGATCCATGTTCAAATCATTAAAAATGCAAAGAATGCAGGAGGGAGGCAATACCTCTATTGGATCACTAAAAAAAGTTGGGCGAGCTTTCAAGAGCAAGGGCTCTTCATCAGACAGGCATAAGATCACTAATAAAAGTTTGTGGTTCTGTTGTTATGGTGCCAGGTGTTCTTCACAGAAATGCATGTTGCACAAACAGCAAAAGATTTACAAGAAGCTGGGTACTTGATCCTCCCTTCTCCACATCGTCTTCTTTGTAAGGATTTTTGGATTAAACTTCAGAACATTGTCACAGTATTTATTCATGTGTTGTTTTAAAAATATTAGATCCTTATTTATGGCTCGCTGATTTTTAAAAACATTGTCATGCATATTCTCCAAACTCCAGAAAGCTTACAATTACAGTACAAGCATAAATATCAGCTTGCTGTTAAATTTACAATAAAATCACAGTTAAAGAAAACAAAATTTTATATTATTTATAGTACTTTCTAACAAAAGCCAACAAATTGTGACTAGAAACTGTCTGTACTGGGCAAAGATAAACCTCTATAGGCAGAGGTACTCTTAGAGGACTTCTCCAGACATACATGAATCAACAGTTCAAATCTTACCTTTATCACAAAGAACTTTAAATACTGTTGTGGTTTCTAGCAATGACAGCATCTTTCTTGTCCTTGAGAACTTTCAGTACTCTTATCAAGATTGTTGTCCCACTTTTTCTGATTAACTTTGTCATATTCTTACTAGCATATACAGTACCTGGAATGCCACTGGACTCTTGGGATGAACGGTTTCCATTTTTCTTAGGACTACAGGTTAGGCACAACAGGTATGCAGTGGTCTTCTACTCATAGCTCTCCAGAGGTTTAGAAAAAAACTCACCAAGAACAGCTGGAGTGCCAAGGCTTGCCACCACTTAGACCTCGTCGTCAACTGCAACTCATATCCAAGAGTGCTTTTTTTTTCCTGAAGCAAGAAAAATGTCAGCAGTGTGAATTTGTTCTAAGGTGGATCCCATCTTGCCATGGAGTGACCCACACATTATGATCACAGAACCATCTCCTGCGGCACACATGAAATGAGACATGCAGGATTTAAGACCAGGACTGCAATCGACTGCCACATATTTAAGTGTATAGACAAGGTGTGCCTTCACAGCCAGTCCATCTGGCATGGCCTCTTCCATCTCCATGACCGTTGGGAATCAGGCGTTCCACCTCTGCTCATTTTGCTGTTGGGCCTAATATGATGGTTTCCAGTGGCATTTCCTCCGCTGAAGGAGCCATCACCCCACCTAAAGGGGCTCACCCACCCATATCCATTGACTCCTTTAGAGTTAGTTAACCACCACCTGGCACTTGCTGTTGAGTTGCTGGCTATATGGTCTATTTATTCTATTCCATTAGATTGCTCAGCAGGATGTTCAGCCAAACTTAGGCCTATCTGCAGTTAAATTGGAAATAAAAATGAGGCACATCATTTATTGGCCCACTCTAATCTCAAAACAAATTATTTTTAAAAAATTATCCAGGACTCTTAATCAGGCTGGACATTACAGAACTTTGGGGTGCAGGGGAAAAACAAGAGTATCCCAAAGTTGTTCTGGATACTGTTAGGGCTAGAGTCCCATAGTTTAAAGTTAAGCTATAAATATCAAGACTGCTACCTTGTACAACCAGCTTGAGTAACCAAATTTTACAGGAGGGGGAGGGGGTTTGACCTTTGGGACAAAATGCTAATTGCCTTGCTATCTCAACAAAAGGCTATTAGTAATTCAGCCTCTTCTCCCCGCCCTGTACTGAAGCATATAGCTTGTTTAGCTGGCAACAGAGGCATCCAGAAACATGTCAATCCCCATTTCAGAAAAGTTGATATACACACCAGGCAGAGAGTAGAACAGAATTAAGAGTATTTCCTAGCAGTTCAAGGATGATAAAAGTCCTCGGAGACTGCTCAGTTTGGAGCCACTAGTAAATACTAAAGAACTCAAAAGTCAAAATCAGTCCACTTTAACAAATTTCTTCTACACCAAGAGGAAAAACTTACACCTGAGGTATGTGTCCATCCATCTGTCCTGCCAGATAATGCTGCGTTGCAGTTTCCATAGGTGAATGTCACCCTTGCTGAAAGCATGTCGTATCTAACTTGAGGGTTAAGTGCTCATGTTTATAGCCGAACAGCCAGTGCTGTCTGCGTCCACAGACATGCTGCAGGCATGCCTCAACACCAGAGTACACGGAACACAGTTTATCTTCCCACTGAAGTGGTCCCTTTTTATCTACTTGCCATTTCTTGCTTTCAAACTGCTACGTTGGCAGGAGCTGGGATGGAGACGGGAACTCACTCCATCAGTTTGCATAGCACCTTGCTAACAGGAGTAAGGCTGTTACATACCATCAAGTTTCTCCTGGTTTACAACTACCTTTTGATATGGTACACTCTGAACATACTATTACCAGTAACTTTGCTCAGCTCTTGCAAAATCAGAGCCATAGCCTAAATGAATCAAATCTACTGGTACTGTACTTCTATTTGGTCTTCCTCTTTTCCTTTTGTCTTCAACTTTCCCCAGCATTCTTCTTCCCATTTCCAATTAATCATGTCTTCCGTCAATGTACCCAAAGTATGACAGCCTCATTTTTGTCTTTTTCTACATTTAGCGTTTAGATTTGATTTAGAACCCAGTTAACTGCCTTGCTGGAGATCAATGGCATACAACAATCTTTCCTCAAATACCAAATTTTAATTTCAAATTAACCAATCTTCACCCGTTTTCTTTACTGTGCCAGGATTCTCATTTAAACCTAAGAGACACCATAGAGTAGAATGCCCTTCGTGTTGGTCTTCAGTGAAACATCTTTGCACTTGAAGGTTGTTACTAGTTCCTTTGCTGCCACCCTCCAAGTCTCATGCCTTTCTTGGCTCTAGTCTCCATTTGCACCAATGACTGAACTGAAATACAGAAATTTCTTAACCATGACAATTTCATTGCTATTAATGTAATTTGCCTGTAGACATTCTTGTCTTAACACTCATCTTCAACTTCATTTTTGCATGTTCCTTCACCTTTATTAGGAACCATTTCAAGTTATTGCTGATTTCTTCCAGTAATATTTGTGTCATATGTATATCTTAATACCTAAACTACCAATTTCTCCTTCAAATGAATGTAGCCCAGCTTTCTGCAGTATGCCACCTGCAGACTGGACAAGAAATAAAAAACACCTGTCACACACTTTTGCTTATGTGAAATCATTGTTTCTCTATATTCTAACATTAGTTTCTTGTCCAGAGTATAGGTCACTCAGGTAATGATGATCAAATGCTGCAGCATAGCCGATTTCTAGATTAATCCATAAGTTCTCATGATCTTTAGTACCTCTTTTTCTGAATTCAAACTGAACATCGGCCATTTCTTGCTCCATGCAGGGAAAAATATTGCTGCAATATCTTAGACATCCATTTGCTAGCGAGAGAAATTAATGTAATGGCTCTACAATAACTTGTAGAACTCTTCAGCACTTTTCTGAGAGACTGGATTGCAAAGCAAAACAGGTTGACATGAGCAACCAGTAACACCCCCCCCCCCTCTGGGCCCACAACAGCCTGAGGGAGAAGATTCCATGGTGTGGCATGCGGCTGAGAACATCACCCCCTCCTCTGGGCCCACAACAATGGCCAGAGGGAGAAGATTCCATGGCTTGGCAGGCGGCTGAAAACATCGCCCCTTCTAGGCCCATAACAATGGCCTGAGGGGAGTTAGTCTGTGTTCTGCTTTGGTTGTTTTGTGAGGTTGTATTTTATAATTTTTACCGTACTGTTGCTGTTTTGACTGTAAGCCGCCCTGAGTCACCAGCAAGTGGGCGGCAATATAAATCTGAATGAATGAATAAATAAATAAATAATGCACGATTTTTGTTTGAGGAGAGAGTAGAAGCCACCTCCAGACCGCCACTTAACAAGCTCAGTCAGGAGCCGCCCAATTCTCTCCTCAGCAATTAAGACAGTGTAAGTTGTATTTCTAACCCAGCATTCTTCAGTGAGCTCAACTCACTGTACTTTTACCAACTTTATTCTCACAACTATCAGTTTAGGTAGATCAGACTGTGATCTGCCTACAGCCACAAAATGAATGTCATCATAAACGAGTCATAGCAGAAAGGGGATTTGAACCCTGCTCTCCTTAATTCATTACCCAAACCTTATGCCACATGGCCTCCCTCATGTGCCTTTGGCAAGAAGAGGAAGAAACACTAAAGGGAACTCACACAGAGTTCAACTTTTAAAAATATAAATCTGTCTTTCCCATGGTAGTTATGTACTGAGAAAGACATGTCTATGAAACAGAAATTAATAATACAGTAAACACTCGATTAACAAGTATGTGTTCCACGGGATCGCTCTTTAAGCGAAATGCATTTCCCCATAGGAATGCATTGAAAACTAAATATTCCATTCCGGATCTCAGAAAAAAGCCCAAAACCCATTTTTTTAAACGTTCAAAATTCTTTATATGCTGTGCAGGGACATGTTAAACAGAAACATTTCAATCAAACTTCAACTTTTAAAGCAGCACACATCAAGAATAAAGTCAAAACAAAAAGTCTTTTATAAGATACCTGTTCAAGACTTATTAATAAAGTGCAAAAAGCAAAAAAGCATGCAGAGATGTGCCAAAATAGCTCAACCCCCCCCCCCCAAAGCATAGTGGTTGTTTCAGCAGCCTTTGGGGACATGGATCACTGTGTTGTGGAGATTTTTGGAGACTTCCCTTTCAAAATCCATGGTGCTAGGAAAGCCCCATGGTGCGCCCAGGATGACAGTGAAAGGAGCAGCCTGCGTCTGGCACCCCCACCTGTGTATTGGGGGCGGGACTCACCAGTTTTTCAAATGCACCTTACCATCAGAGGGGGAACATCAGTTTTGGTGACTGCACTACCTATTTTGGAAGAGATGCATTGAAAAGGCTACAATCTTTAAGACAGCTCACAATACAAAAACAAGTGTTTTCTTTCACCATGAATTTGCTAATCCATTGATACTTGAGACCATGCTTTCTTCTTCAGCTATATATGAAGGATGTGACTCAAGAGATCAAAGTTTCTTTATGGTAATTCCAATCTGTGGAACAATCTGCTAAAGACAGATTAACCTTTGCCCCATCAGTGTTCACTTTTAAACTAAAACTATTTTAATGTTTTATGAATTCATCCACTTTGTCATTGTAACAAAATCATGATTTGCCAGAGAAACTCTGCTTAATAAACATACTTTCCATTTTTTTCATTACTACCAGTTTCAATACCAAATACAGTCAAACCTCGCATGAGCGTTTTGCTTAACAAAAAACTCACATAATGAGCAAGTTTTTTTGCTAAGCGGTCCAACTCGTATAACGAATTTTTCACTATGCGAGTCAGACTTTTCCCTATGGAAAAACTCGCATAACGAGCGTTTCTATGCAGAAAACTCGCAGTGAAAAATTTGTTATGAGAGTCTGACTCACATAGCAAAAAACTCACATAGCGAGCAGTCTCGCAGAACGGATTAAATTTGTTGTGCAAGGTATGACTGTACAAGCAAATACAAGTACTGCTTTTTTAAATTTTTAAGAGACAAACACTGTTTAATATAACTCACTAAACTGAATTCTTCTCCAAGAAAAATCACCAAATTACATTTTTGTGGAACATCTTTTTCTTTGCTGGCTTGGATTTCGCCTCCTTCATTTTGAATTTTCTACCAGCCAATAACTCTTTTCTGCATTATTTTTGTGCTTCTTAGCTTTCACTTTCAATTTGAGCAATCCAAATGTTTTTAAGTACTGTATTCCATATCTTAACAAACATGAGAACTCTTGCGGATAATAGGAAACGTTACTAACAAGGAAAACTTGTTACAAGGTAACAAGTAACAAAAAGTAAAACTTACATATAATCATGTTATTTCAAGAAATCAAGTCCTACTGTTCTACTGCCTAATTTTATATTTAAAAACTGAACTAATCAATTTCTTTTGTGAGCCACTTAAGGTTATGGTCGGTTTTTAAACTTGTTTTAGTCCCCAAATATGAACACGTATTTTATATGCATACAGATAATATCATTAATGTTAAAAAATGTAACCAACACAATCTCAGAGTTTATCCTGTTTCTGAATGGGCAGTCCTGAAAGTCACAACCATTTCCTTACTAATTAAAATATTCACATTATTAGTTGTGTCAGAATCAACAAAAACAAATCTTTAACTTGACAGGGAGACAATTTTTGCTCCATACTTTAATAATTGTTTGAAGTGATAGTGTTAATCTGTGCAAGCATATCTGAGTAAACAATTATTGTGCCTGATATGTGTATAAACTGATGCCATGAGGCCTCACTCTTATGTCTGATGAAGTGGACTTGGTCCACGAAAGCTCACATTTAAATACAAGAGTTAGTCTCTACGGTGCCACAAAGGATTTTGTCTTTTTTTCCTTTTCTATCAGATACATTACAGTAAAATTCCAGTTTACAAACACCTGTTAAGTTTGCCACGGTTTGCAACAGCAAATCCTATGGAAATGCTGTGTCGATTTATGAATTTTTAAAGTATCTCTCCCCCCCCCCCCCCGGTATACAACTATCAAATCAGGACTGGGTTTTTTTCAATGTTCAGTTTATAATTTTTGTTTACAATGAAGGCTGTCGGAACAGACCTCGATCGTAAATCGGGGTTTTACTGTACAGTAATACCTCAGATGTTTACATCGGATAACGCTAAAATCGCGTAACATTAAGTAATTGGGGGGGGGGAGAATTGCATCGAATAATGTTAAGGTCCTATGGGATGCATCGGATAACAACCGCTGAAGCCTGTGCGGTTACAATGTATCTCTATGGAGCTTTAACGTTATCCAATGCATCCCACAGGATTTTAACATGCATCGGATAACACTAAAAAATGGATAACACCAAGACTTGTGGAACCAAGTTTTAGCGTTATCCAAGGTTTTACTGTACAATATTACATAGCCCATTTTCTTCTTCCACCCACAAAGACCTTTTAGCGCATTCACCTTCAGAAAGAGGTGACAGGCCACACTAAGGTACTCTTTGCAAGGATGCTCCATATTATTACTAGGGTTTTAAATTACTATATATAATTTCTTTTCAAAAGGTACTAGAATTCAAGCATGTCTGGACAACACAACCTCAGACTTTAGAGTCCTCTCCTCTTAAAACATGAAGGCGCAGTGTGGCAGTATGGATTCAGAAAGAGAGAAACGTATTTTATCACCAACATTTCCTCTTTCAAGAGGATATTGCAAATGGTTGGAAAACTTTTCCAGGAATATACCAGCGAGCTATGGTAGTTGCAAATGTGACAAGTTCACATCAACTGTTTTATGTAAACTGAAGGACTTCAGTTTATACCACATCCTGGAACTGCAACATCTTTATATGTAGCTAATAAATGGAGCTCTGTATGCCTCTTTTTAACTGTTGCCAGTATTTGCCTCTTCACAATCATTGCCCTTCTTACACACTTCTTGTGTGTAAAGTGAGCAAGAGAGTACATTTCTACACGTATGCTGTGTATCTGTACAGCCATGTAAATAAAACTTTGTCATTTTTAGAAATTATTAAATTCAGTTCATTTTTATTATTTCTAACCTCTGGATGATTCTTATTAGCTTTACTTTACACAGAAGGTAATGGTATTCAAGAGAGGTTCCATCTGGCAACAGTGAGAAAGGAAGAATTCCCTCCCAGCATAATTTTCTACTGTGCTCTAGGATTTCCGCAGCAGCTTTTCAACAGGCACAAGTGAAATTAAAGGGTTGCTGAAATTTGAAGGTCATTTCCTCTATGCCCTACAACTAATACCGACAGCAATACTATGCTATGACTAGCCTTTTCTCACTCATGCAGCCCAGTCCAATTGTTTACTTAGCAACAAGTCTTACCTTATTCAATAGGACTAATTTCCTGGAAAGCATAAATTTTATTTGTTGTTGTTCAGTCACACAGTCGAGTCCGGCCCTTTGCGATCCCATGGACCATAGTTCACAAATATTTCTAACCTTAACAGTTAACTGTAGCATGAAGGAGAATTTGGGGGAAACATTTCAAGACCAAGTGGGATGAAAAACACAGACACAGAGATTCGCTCAGATTTAAAATTTTAATGAATGGAAGCAAGGTACACAATTTAAATGCAGTTCTGATAAGGCTGCTCAGAACAAATGGAAAAAGAAAACTGTATCTCTCTCTCTTCAATGCTTCACGAGTGCAAGTGTAGACATTTATTTTCATCACCGACAAGAAGCACAGAGCTATATACTTACCAATCTGGGTGGTTTGAAATTAGTTCCCTCATTTTCTGGTACTGTTGGTGTCTGCAGGGCTACATATTTTGGGTTCATATGCCAGAAGAAGGTTACAGGGCCCATTAAAGTATCTGAACTAACAATATATACTTTAACAAATAGTTCAACTCATTGCAAAGATTGTGAAGCAGAAAGCAGGTCAAACACGAAGTGCTTCGTATTATGAAGCATTATTTACAAGAACAAATGCAATTCTCTATTAACAAGCCCATTTGCAAAAATAAATGCAATTCTGTATCAACAGCTTCCCTCCCCAAAATTTAATAAACAGTTTTGAAATTTGATCAACTCAATGGGACATTTAACTGTAATGCAATATCTCTGGATGAAACAGAATTCATATGCATAAAAGCAGCTACAATGTATAATTTACTAGCATTCCTACCCCCAGATCATAACAGTGTAGTACTTAACTATAAAGCTACCAGCTTACGTAAATTGGGAATGGAATCCTGTATGAACCCAGAATCATTCAAAAGGAACTTTTAGATCGGGAGAATTTAAAAGCACTCCACACAAGTGAAAACACAACTATCCCTTAAAGATATTTTTCCTTTAAAAATCTACAAAATCATGTAAAATGGGATATGTTAATGAAAGGACATCTTTCTTTTTAATTTTATTAATTAATGTTTATAGGTTTTCTTGAAGGTAAAAAATTAACTTTGGGCAATAAATTTTTCCATGGATGGCCCAGGTCAACAGAAGCACAACACCAGATGCTGAGCACTGATAATATACATCAGACTTGTGATATTATGATGTAAAATTGTAGAGATATCTCTGCTTCTAAAAACATGACACTCTACAAGTCTGAACTTTTATAAACTCTAATGGTTATTGCCTATCAAGTGGCTTACAGAGTACTTAAAGAGGCTCCCTGTAAATAAACGCTTCAATGACTGAAATCATGTTGCTCAGTGTAGTACGCTGCACTACAATAGGCCCACTGAATCAGTAGATTTGGTAAGTCAACTCCTCTGTAAGCTCCACTGATTCAAATGGGCCTATTCTAGTTGCAACTTTGTTTAACATAGTAAGACACTAGTGTAGTTCCACTTGAATCAACTGAACATATGGAGTTTATTCGCCAAATTGCCACTGATTCAATAATCCGATTCTAGTGCTATTTACTACAAGATTTCGGCCAACATCTGTTATCAAATAAGTGTTTTAACTCCCACAAAGCTACTTCAAACAGGAATGATTTAAGTTGCATTCTAAAGTTGTTCAGGTGGAGTTGGCAAATTTAGTGAGAGAAATTCAATATCTATTATGCTGCCTCAACACTGTACAGAAATAACAGTAAGAGGAGGATTATAACTCAACAGCAGTGGCAAGTTTCATACATTTGAGGCAATTAAGAAAGCAACACCTAGTAAATACATTACCTGAAGTGTTTACATTACTGCCAACAGCTTTAGTGTGCTAGTTATAGGAAAGGGAAATACTGCCCAGTGAAGCTAGACACAGCAGTAGCAAATTAAGGATAAAGCGATAGCAATTCCAATAAAACAAAAATACATTTTTGCACAAACCACTAGTTTAAGCAAAAAAAGCAGTGGAGAAACATATAATATGCTTAAATAATAACGACAAAGAATAACAGGCAGAACTAGCTGAAGAGTGAAGACACTTTCAATCCCCCATTCTATGACGTGCAGAAATTAAAAGGCCAATATTTTCAAAGGAGCTAAGCATTTTAATGTCAATAATATTAAGTGTAGGAAAGATGGACTCGTATGATGAAAAGCTGTGATGGAACAACTGCACAAGATGAAATGTGTTTGCAACCATTTCCTAGAAGAAAGTATCCACAATATACTTCTGCTGTTAGTGGCATAAATATCTAATCAAACCACAAACAGCATCCCCCCCCCCCAAGCAACCTTATTCAAATGATCTCCCAGTTAAAAGTATTACAGTAGATCTGGATGGAATGAAGTCATATTATATCCAACTGACAGCTTGTTGCAATTCCCCGTCGCTCTCTAAGTAGGAGCAAATGTGAATTGAATTTTGTAGTTGTAAAAATTGACCATCTCAAGATTACCTATGCTCCATCCTAATGTACTAACGTGGTATTTGTAGTACAGGATTTCAAACAAACATCAGGTACTTACAGATTAAACTAACCTGTACTGGCAATGCTGTGGGATTTTTCTTCTCTACCAGTAAGAAGCAAATGCTGAAATTCTGCTGCTAGTTAACAAAAACACAAATTATATTAAACAAAAAAGATCTTAATTTATAATTTTAAGTTTAAAATTCAAAAAACCACCCCCAAATCTCGCACTTCTTTGGAAAAATAAAATGATGTCCTATGGTTATGTTAAACTGATTTCTGAAACGTATTTGCTGAACCACGCTAGTCTTTAAGGGATGAAGTGTAAACCATTTAAAATCGTATTAGTGAAAATTAAATGAGGAATTGTATTCTAGCATAACCTGTAACAGATTTGTAAAATTTAACAAAATTACTGTTGACAGACTTGCTTTTATCAGAAAAGGGAGGGAATTCTGTACTTTTTGGTGTTACCCATCCTGTGGACCTTCAAAACCTGGCTATGAACTCTGAAGCAAGTTTTCAAATAGCACTTAGGGCAACTGAGAGAAGAAATGAACTCTTCACTGTTTTCGTGGATATCCACTACTGTGATTTTGGATGTAGATTAACACCGAAAAGGCAAATATAACCAACCCTCAACTAAATCAATAGTGAGGATAAATTAAAATATCTGGATTTAAAACCCAGGGGAAAATGGCTGAGTTAGTGATCATAGGATTCATTTTAAGAGCATGGTTTACAATGTATTTTCTCCAAATCTTTAGCTTCAGTATTATTCATGCAGTCAGGAAATTTTGAAAGTTATCTTTGCCAGGCTGAAATCAAGGATAGCTAACTGTCTGGCAAGATGTTTGATTTTAAAAAATGGAAAAAGACTATCATCAATAGTTTAAGATTGGTCAGAATGTTCCACTGCAAATTCTTATTAGCAGAACATAGCTGAGAAAAATTGAAGTGAGACATTCAAGTCAATTAAAAGGACAGTCGTTCAGTCTCGTTTTTGAAAATAAAAATCAGTATGTTCAATACCAATTATATTTATATACTACCCTGTAGCGCTTAGTGCACTCTCTGGGCAGTTCACAAGTTAATTAGCATTTTGCCCCCACATGCCAGATACTCATTTTACTGACTTCAAAAGGATGGAAGGCTGAATCAACCATGATCCGTAAGGATCAAACCCACAATGTTTTGGCAGCAGTACATCAGTTTAACCACTGTGTCATGAAGGCTTTTTTCAACCCTTTCCCAGCCCAACATATATATCTTCTAAGCAAAGGGTGGCCAACCTATGGCCCATGGGCTGAACCCGGCCCACAACACCATTTCACGAGGCCGTGATGCCGACACACCGAAAGTGAATGCGTTTACAACAGCCATGGACACATTTCACAGCAGTATTTATGGTGGGGGGAACCTCGTGACTGGCCCGCTCAGCAGTCTAAGAGCCCTGCGACATAAAAAGATAGGGAATCTCTATTCTAAGTGGTCTTCTCAGATAATGAATAACAGCAAAAACAAAAGGGGAAGATAAACTAGCAATTGGAATTCACTTTATTTTGAGAATCGTCCATGCACAAAAAAATCTTTCAAACCTTAAGGCAGCTAAGATTTAGTTCCTTTGTGTTTCAGTAACACGTACTTGACCTGTTTTATTTGTATCAGTTTAAGAGGCAGTCTGTGTAGTCTTGAGCAAGTCTTTCCCTTTAGGAAAAATTTAAAAACATGGCTGGCAGGGCAGGTATGGGGTGCGGGAGGGACTACCGGTATGACTCCAGCCCACTGGTTGATTTAAGCCCCGCTCGCCCTCAATTAGTTTTTAGATTTTTATTTTAAAGTTTTAAATTGAGGGGTTTTTTTAAAAAAGGAATGCTTTTAAGAGTGTTTTATTGTGGTTTTTTTATGAATTGTGAGCTGCCCTGGGCCACCTCGGTGAGGAGGGTGGTTGATAAGTATGAATAATAAATAAATAAATAAATAAATAAGAGCACTGCCAGAAGTGAATAGTAAACCACTTTAAATACTCTATGCCTAGGAAATTCTGGCAAGGGTCACCCTAAGTGTGAATGGACATGATAGCAAAGGATTCTATTATCAATATGGTTCATATTTTAAAACTAACAAAGATATTGTAGCATATATATTTAGAATATTATCCACCATTGTTTAATGCTATTCAGTAGTTCAAACATGATAAATAACTTTACAAGATGCACTGTTTGATGGCTAACCTATACACAGCTACCGATTAAATGTGTTATCAGGGGAAAACCCACAATGTTTTCATTTGTAAAGTGACTGTGCGATTTAATAGGGCAATATATATCAATGTGCATCAATTTTAAAGTCAGCTGTATCCAGTCCTTAAAAACCTGAAACTGTATTTATTTAGTCACTGGCGAAAATCAATTCTTTTAACATCAAACAAGCTTTGTTTTAAATTATAAAATTAACTGAAAGTGTTATTAAGGATACAAACTGCTTTATGGAGTCATTATAAGTATTGCCTTTAGATCGATAAAAGAACATCATGAATAAGGATCAGACTAATAATAGTTATTCCAATGGAAACAGTTTAGACCTGAAATAAGGGACAGATGTCTGTCAGCACACACACAAAGATTTCTTCTCAGGTTCAAATGTATAGAAGTGTCATCACTATAACAATATTCTTTCTCTCTTTTTTTGGGTACCTAAAAATGCTTAGGAAAGCATTAAGTTCAAAGAATTTATCCAAGATTTTTCTCATAGAAGTCTCAAACCACAGTTTATTGAAATATCAATTTAATAGCATGCTCTAAAAAGAAAACCAGGGGAAAAGAAATATTATATGAGAGCCAACTGCAGCTTCCCTTTCAATTGCTGGTTTACAACATCCCCAAATAAACATTTTGCAACATGACAGTATTATGAAATTCTGTGGGGACAGTGGAAGTCTATAATTTGGATAAATAAATTTCAGGCTTATGACTAAATTCTATTTCTAACATTTCAAAAACTGAAAGCTAGTAGGGCAACTAGCTTCACAATCCAGCATGATTAGTCAGGGGTTCAATGAGACTGTAAGAAAAAATTTAATCGTTGTCTTGGGCAAATACACAGAACAAGAAAGAAATACCAGCACCATTGAAAAAAGATCTTGGTTTACCTAATCTTTGCCTTTGAAGTGTAAAGGAGGGGTTTAACTCATCACCCTCCAGAGTGAACAAGAGACACTCACCATCCCAAGAACCACCCAAGATGCTACTATTGAAACCTACTGAAAAATAATGGAAACATTCCCACTGTGGGAATACAAATTTATTTTTTAAAATTTAAATATCAAAACCTGAAAAACAGAGCAAAGAAAAGTTCTAAAATGCACGTGTATCAGCTTTGCTCAAGTGGGATCAAACAATTGCATAATTTAAAAGGCATCAACATTTCAGCATAAAACTCAGTTCTCGTTAAAACCATGAATTTTGTTTGGAAGCACAGGCTATAAAAAGTGGTTATGTATAATTCTCAAAACAGATTGTGTGTCATGAAGCACAGATTTAATATGTATGAAAATGATATGCAATACAACAATGTTTTCATTTCTTTCCCTATTTCCTTGGATTAAGGCACACATTCTGTATTCATTTTATCGTATGATGGTTGTAGTAGCACTCTTAAGATACCATTCTTAAAATATTTTTCTCATGGATATTTAAATATAAGCTAAGCCAAAAGTATAACTCTTCTATGTTAAGCCTTTTGAATAAGACAACATACTTAAATAATGGCTATTAAGGAAAAATAAACTGAACTAAGCAGATATTTTAAAATTACAGAAGATAAAATTGGTTTTGAGTCATTTTTTCTGTATTGAGTTCATCTTCTCTATTAATTGCCCAAGGTTATGTGTCAAGTAGTACAAAGGCACTAACACTGAATAATGATTTGAAAGTAATTAATATTCAGTCATAAGGAAATCACAATGAACTTTCTAAACATTCAACCAATATTACACATTCTGCATAAAATGCAAAATTTTGTTATGTGAAAAAAAAGTGACAGGGAATTGACTGTGATACTGAAACATGATAGCAAGAGTGCTAAACATTCTACAACTCCCTCGATGAAAACAGGGTCACAGTAAAGCAATTGAAGCTTAAGGATGGAACAGGACTATGAGGATTGTAAATTAGACAAATGAATCAGATGAAACTACCACATTTTCCTCAAAGTGTTCCCTTTGGAAGTGCTGTCATTCCAAATCCCCAAACTTTAGAAACTGCTAAATTTAAACAGTTTGAGGCTCCAGAAGGGCAATTCAAAGGGACTACTAGAAAGTCTGGATGGCTATGCAGATGTAGTGTACTCTTCTTCTCAGATGGTAATTCTATGCATTTCAGATGACACTGTTGAAGGTTCTGAAGTCTAGCTGGAAAACATTCCAGCTTATTCGATTTTACATCTTTTTAAAAATCCATGTAAGATATTTTACATGAACTCAAGCAGAAAGGTTGTTATTAAAATATTCTGAACTAAAGACTCCAAATTTCTATTTATGCTCCATGTAAAGAAACACCACAGACTATTTACAGGCTGATAAAAAAGGGGACCAGGATCCTATTACTTATAAATGTTAATGTAAGAAGAAGAGGGGAGGGGGGAAAGAACAGCAAACTGATACTAATTATGAAGGCAATCCTTGTATTCCTTGTTGTGCTCCAAGTCATGTGACTGGCATAAGACAAGGAATACTAGCACTGTCATCTTAACTAGCAGCCATTTGCTGCTGTGATTTATGCCATTTCACTTATGCCAGCATCTGTAAACTACAGGATTTTGACCCATGTTTTCTACTGACCATTAAGCCCAGTTTTCCATCTTACTTAAGTCTTAATTTCTCTCCATTCTGTAGGCTCTACATTAATATTTATTATGAATAAATGAAAACTATTTCACTTAAATTTAGGCTAAGCAGGTGTCATCAATACCATCTAAAAAAGTATATAGCAATGAAAAATGCTACTTGTAACTCAGACATTTTCTTAATACTGAAAATAGGCAACATAACTTGTGAATCTTCTTAATTCATGATACCATTTCAAAGACAAGTAATTTCAACATTAAGAGATGGCATCAACAATCCATGTTTTGGAGGGGATAGTGACAGTAGAGTAACTGAATGTTTTGTATTACTTGAAGATTTCTCTCTCCTACAGTACATTAAAAACACCAAAACCAGAATATCAATATTAATATAGAGCCCATCCAAAGATTATAAAAATCCTAAATTAAATTAAAAACAGGAGCCTTCACCAAACTTGCTGCAAGTTTGGGGACATAAATATCCAACAGCCATAAAGCTGTGAAAGCCCCTAGAATGAATAAAATAAATCCCACTTGCCTCAGACTGAACAGGGCAACACTGAGACTCTGCCTCAGCCTGTCCTATGGCAGGGCTATAGGAAGAAGAAAAATTTAGATTTTAGAAAAACACAACCCAATTAAGTTAAAAAAATATACATTCAATCAAAATTAACAAAATTCCAATTACCAAACAAGGATATTGTCTCAATACTTTAGCTCTACATAGAACCATATATGGAATATGCAAAGTAGAGTCAACGGAGGCGGGTAAACCAGTTAGAATGCTCACTTTATAGTTTGACCATTCTATAACACTCAACTGACAATTGGTGTTTCCCCTATAAGTAATGGAATACTCTAAATGAATTTTTTTAAAAAAATTACATGAAAACACATATTTTATTCAGGAACACCACACCACTCTTTATATAGTAGCTAGACCAGTACAATTATTAAGACAACTGTATATTAACAAAAATATTCTTAGATTTTTAATGCCCAGAATACAAGTTTGTTAGAACATTCAAGATCCATAGTTGATGATTCCACTGCATTTTTTACTATCTCTGTGCTCAAACCATGAAAGAAGCCCAAGTTCCCAGTATGAGATCTAAATGACTTTGCATGCGCTCTTCCAGTATTTTTTTCATGTTGAGGCTGAAATTCTGATTTTGATTGAGCCAACTAGTTTTCTGAGATGCCTAAATTCAGGAGACCATGGTCTGGCAGACAGCAAGGATTTAAGATCATGGTTTGATCCTAGCTTTTCTCATTTATATAAACCAACTTCTCAACTTCAGATTTTGTAAGAAATTGTGCTTAAAGACCAAAAGAGGATGCTTTCGCTCTCCTCCTTTTAGACACAGAAGAGATGTGATGTGCACAATAATGGATTACTTCATAGTGGGAAACCAGTTTCTTATTTTCATTTGAAACCAATGTATGAATAAGCAGGATGCACATGACCTTGAGAAAACAATTTATGATTTGTTTACTTCCATAAACACCTTGATTAGTTTCTAAAAATTTAATTACACCTCTTATGTTTGTTTCAAATATTTATCACTCTTCAACCCACAAGAAAAATACCATTTCTCTCAGTGGTGAAAAATTCAAAAGTGGGTGGTGCTCCTCCACAGTTGAACACCCTTGTCCTAGGAAAAGATGGGATGATCTACTGGTACCAGAATGCTCTTTTTCATTGTGAAACAATGGAATTAACAGCAACACAAACATACTGCACAGGCAACTCTGTATGTTTCCTTCTGGGGATATTAAAAAGGCAGTACCAGGCGGTAACAGAAACAATTTTCTAATCAAATACTGTAAATGCTGCTAGTAAATACTGTAAACTTGTTTTAATATTTTAAGTCATTGATACTAGCTAAGGGCTTGTTCACAGTTCACAAGACATGAAGCACAGTAACAGAAAAATAATCAAGGATAAAGTAAAAATAAGTTATTTTCATTCTTGTCAAAGATTCTTCAGAGCAATTGTATGCTGAAATCCAAATGTGCATGACTGTAAGAACAGCAGACATAGCTATAATTAGTAGCTCTAAAAGAAAAACAATTATTAAAGAGTAACTGTTTGCCTTTCATACTGGGAATCTACTTTAATATGAACATCAATGGAAACTATAGGTGTGCTCACTATTTAATTATAATCCAAGTGAGCACATAAGTTTTCTGGAGCAGTCAACATGCATTAATGCATAGTGGCTGTTCATAAAAGGGAAACATTGGTCATTCAGAAAAACAGTTACATCACTCAATGGGATCACATATTTTAGAGCATTTTGTAGGAAAAGGGTAGCTAACCAACAGAGATGCATATTTAAGAGTGCAAATTATACCGCTGGATGTTTAATACAATTATTTAGCAAACTTAATTTCTGTGATAACTAAAAAGTATGAAGACAATAAAACCTAGGCTTCAACTGTCAGGCAGAACATATTCAAAATCTTTGAGCTTGAAAAATGAAATTTATTTTGAGCAGAATGTAAGAAAAGCTGCAAGTGTCCAGCCTGAACTAATTTTCAAAAAAACAAAGCAACAGAACTTAGGCAGTAACAATTTACAGGTGTATAGACTATGTCACTAACAAGCATTACTTACTGCTTGGGGGGGGGGAGGTTATTTAAATGACAGAGTTTGCCTTCATATCAACTGATGAAGGTATAACAATACTTAAAATATATCTTGTTTCTCCTCTTTCATGCGAATACTTGGCCTTGCTAGTATCAGAAAGCTATAAAAATGCCACAAATAAACACAACATAAAAGAAAACAGGCTAAACCTCTCAAATGTACCATTCCTTTCTATTAATATTGCTCACAATCAATCTGTGGAAATCAAGAATCTTGCCCTTGATTTCTTCATAAGTTTTATAAATGGGACTCATCTAGAGACGGCTAAAGCTTAATTGCCCTGTTATTTTGTATTTCACAGCATTGTATGGCGCAGCTACTCAGGCATAACCTCTCCACATTCTGAAAAGGTATAAGGTAGGCAAGCTCTGTATAATACAGGCTAACCTCAGCTGTAGCCTTTAAATAGCCTGCTCTTCATTCTCCACATCCTTCAACAGTCTCAGTGTTTTTATCTATCCACAAGTAGAAATACCTTTTCAGGTCCTAAAACAAGGAGCAGCTCAAGTTATCACTAAATAATGTGGCCAGAATATGCTTGCATAATAAATTGGACTGACTGAAGTGTTGACTTATTGTTCAGAAACTTAAGACTAGAAAAATTAGACTTTAAGAAGCTTGAGGTCTCTACCTTAATGCAAGAACTGTCAAATCAAATCAGAATTAGAAATGTGTTCCACAATAAAATTTACTCGATAGAAACACATTCAAGCACTGGAGACACAGGACACCAATACAAAGATAACATGAGGCATGATACACCCGAGAGGCTGCAATAAAGAAAGCTGCACCAATCAGAGAAAAAAGTTCTCTTAACATCAAATTCTCAATTATTATTTTTTTGCTGCCAACTGGTTAATAAATGTACAGGTCTATGTCTACTTGCTTATAAGTCAGGTACAACAGAAAAGTAGCAACTTGGAATATATCAAAATAGCATGAAATTTGTGTTCATTGCATCATAAGCTAACATCGTGTCCATCAGTACAAACCTTCAGGGAGTTGTCCACAGCTCATCACGAATAAAAAGACAAATTTTTTCTTCCATTTTATTACAATGAAGTTGAACAGTACAGAAAGTCACATGAACTTACTGGGTCAATTTTATAAACCCTGCAACAGGAAAACTCTAAATACACTAAATACTGTTACACATTTGGACTTTAAGCGTACAAGTAGATGGTATCAGTTAAAGCCCTCACCAAACTATTGTTGGGGACGTGAAGTCCAACAGCACCTGAAGTGCTGTGAAGGCATCATTTTATGAACAGCAACGTAAGGTTACAGAACTTGCCTTTAAGATGGTATGTTCATGTAATTCCAGCGCCTTCACAATTTAACGAACCATATTTACTATACTTCACTTCTAAAAACCTAGATGAAACATGAAAAAGAAGCCATACAGTGTAAAATGCAACATTAGGGAGAAGTTCTGTTTTAATATTCTAAATAAATTTCCCCATGTAAAATAAGAATGTCCAACAGTTCCTTGTATGTGGAAAGTTTTCTCTCTCTCTAAAAGTCACAATGAAGTTTTAATTGATGGAAGCCTTGGCTATATTAACAGCACAAGATGAGAAAAGGTTTAATCTCCAAACCTATTAAGAGTGCTTGCAGAGTAGCATCAGTAGCGGCCACCTTGCGACATGACTGGAGGTCTCATTCCCATTGGCGGTCGAGGAGGCCCCCCTTGGTAAGGGGGAACCATTGGGGGTCCTTGGCCATATGGAGGCATCCCACCAGGAAGATATCCTGGCATGCCTTGGTGATGAGCACCATACTGACCTGCAATAGAAACAGTTGAAAAGAAGGGAGGGGATTAAGAATTTATTTAAGCCACAGACATTTTTTAGTTATGGTTTCAGAACAGGGGTTATCAACCTTTTCCAGCTGCGGGCCGGACTATGCCCTCAGAGCTGAGTGGGCCGGACAGGTGGTCCCCCCCCACAGTAAATGCTGCCGTAAAACATGTCCACGGCTGTTGAAAATGTGTTTATGACAGCCGTAGGTGCATTCATGCTGCCGTAAATTATGCAAATGTATCCGCTTCTGATGATGATGACAAAGGCCACATGAAATGGTGTTGCGGGCTGGGTCTGGCCCGTAGGTTGCAAACCCCCATTTTGGAAGTTAATTAGTGGTATGAGCAAACACGTTTCATAAACTTAAAAAGAAAGATAAGCATGCTATGTTATTACCATGCGGTGGGATTGGTGGTCTCATCCCTTGTTGCTGCGGGGGAATTCCTGGCTGTGGTGGCATCATGCCTCCAATTGGTCCAACAGGTGGATTGCCAAGGGATGCCTGGCCCGGCCGGGGGAGATTGCGTTGATATTTAGGCAACTGGGCTCTTCTTTCTTCCTACAAAGTGAAGCACATGCAGAGAATTTCATCAATATGAAATCTAATACATTCAAAAGCAACTTTCAAATACATAAGTTTAATTTTTAATTATAATGCAGAAAACTTTAAAAAAAGATTAGTTCTGGTCATTAAAGTTTATATTAATAAGATTGCACACAACATGAACTCAGAAGATAGTGTTACGTTAATATTTCTTAACTTCAGCTAAAGGGAAATTCAAGTACAGTGTAACCAAATCCTTTCATCTACATACATAATACCAAGCAATATGAGAAAGTGAGTCTTAATGTCATCAGTACTAGGAAATTATATTGTAGAAAATCACTTATTCAACATAAAGCTATACTGTGTAAAATGCATCAATTCGACGTTTTAGTGTAACAAAATTTTGAAGGAAGTGACCAATAAGCCATGCAAATACTTCTGAGAAAACGATCAATTACATAGAAAACAGAAATCTTGTTTAACTTACCAACGATATATCCTCATCTGGATGGATCAACTTACTGGTAGCACTGGTCGTCGTAAGGGTAGCAGGCTTACTTGTTATCGAAGTAGCAGGTTTTACTGCAGTACTATTTGTTGTACTAGTGGTCGAAGCTGTAGACTGTGTATAAGCTGGGAATGTAGGTTTTGGGGGTTCTGTGGTAGTTGCAGGCGCATTGTTCAGAGGTTTGAAATCTGTGCCAACTGGCCCTGCAACAGCTGCCTGAGCCTGTGAAATAAAAATTAAAATATAAGAGCAATATTGAAATATAGAACTATTTAACTCTATAGCAGTAATTTTAATAGCACAACATAGCTCAAAGTAAAAGTTCAGCGTTATCACATAAAAAAGCAAACTAAAGGGGAAAAAAGCTCCACAGCCTAAAGATCCGACAGAACAAGAACTATAACAGAAGCAAAACAAAGCGCAGTTTCTATTTGTTGTGGATTTTTGTATTCTTTCACAGTGCTATGGCTAACGTAGCATCCTTCAGTTTTGTTTACCACAAAATAGTGTTTTTGCCATTTAACTCACCTAACACTTTACAGTTCAGAATTGCATAAGGTAAGTTAGCATTCAAACATAATTAAAATGCTCGGCATTTAAAAACATACTAGTACAACTGTACACAAAATGGGTTCAAAAGCATTCTCTGCATAAAAACACACTAATGCGGTGACATACCCCAAACAATAATTTAGATACTGGCAGCAATTAAAAGATCATTCTCTGACCAAATGGGAACTGTATAGTGAGATAAATTAAAGGACTAAAGTCTGACTTTGGATGTTTCTTTGTCTCAGCCCTCATGAACTGGATTTTTGATGTAGATGTGAGCCAAGAGAAGGCTGCTATCATTGGGCCTGTCTTCTGGTTGGTATCCCCAACTTCAAGTTAATCATGAGAGGCCATATTATCTGGAGGCACTGACCTTCTTGCAACTCTGCAGAGCTTTTATGGAACTCAGATTCCAACAGAAGCCCTCTGCATATTGTGGAACATTTATGTGGTTTTGGATGTAATCGGATTGAAGATATCTCTCACTACCTATTATTCTGTCCTTTTTATAAGGACCTAAGAGAATTATTTTTGACACCTATTGTCCAGGCATATTTTAATTGCACTCCTTCGGAAACAGCAGTAGGACTGCTGACTGCTAACAAGTTATTCATCACATTTGCACAATTTGCACTGGCTGCCAAAAAGCCACAATCTTATTTTATAAAAGGCCAGTGTTTTAATGAATAGCTCCCAAAAAGATTGTAATACTCTATATTTTGTAAATGCCCATGGTTCTGGACAAGAAAGATTTGACATTTAGTTAATGTATTTGAACTAATATACTTTTAAAGACTTTACTTAGTTTTGCATATAAAACAGCTCCTTGATTGACTTATGAGAGAATGCTTTGGAAAGCAAATAGCTTTTAGTTTGAACTGATTATTGAGGTCCAAGCCGACATTTAAAGTTTGGTATCCAGCACAACACATTTTTTAAAAAAATTCTGTACATTTATCATGATGCATCAGCATAAACTATAAAAAATAAACCATGCATCAAATAAACCACTGCGCACTAAATGCACTTAACTGCTTTCATGCTCTTTTTAACCCTTTAGAACCACAATGTAGAAGTTTTGCTTTCTTTGTATTATCCCAAATCTATTTGTAGCTTGTAAAAATTTGAAGCAATTTAAAATTGGAGTGATCAGCTAAACATAATCAGGAATCTACAATTATCTGAAAATGTTTAGACATTTACAAATGTACATAACAGTCTAAAGGGTTAATCAGCAAAGTGATTTTTAACTGCAACTTCCTGCGTACTTGTGCTGTGCTAGGAAACAGAGCTTTAGAAGGTGCGGACAGTTCTGAATTGGATGAAGCTGTACTTGAGCTTGTGACAGGTGTCCCCATCTGTAGCATAAAAGAAAGGAAACAGTAAACGGTCTCCAAATAAATGTGTGAAAAAATAACCAAGAGGAAGGATGGATTTTTGTAAATGAGTATTTTCATGCAGAAGTTCAAAATGCAACACATTAAGAAGGATTCTGCAACATGCTTCCCAAGTTATACAAAGACATATTCATTTACAATGAATCAAAAAACTAGAGGACACAAACTCTCAAGCACTCTTTTAAAAAGAAACAATTTAACTTTCAATTGAATCTTAGTTTGTAAATGCATATATTAATCTCCTTCTACATGAATTAGCAAATAACTGTTTATTGTTTAAACCAATAAAACCAGTTCTAGAATACACCACTTCTCACCTCTTTTGATTTGTTCTTACAAGAACAAACATTCATAATTTTAGTAATGTTAAGATGGCTATTAGCTGGTTACAGCACAGCCTTAAGCACTAGCAAATAAGGATCCTACCCATACTTAATTCTTTTGAAAAACACACACCATTCACTTTTGAGGTTATAGGTGACAACATTATTTACTTTCAGAAGATACACAGCAGGGACAAACAATAAACCTTTATAGTAAATCCACTGTGATTCACAAGAAATTAATAGGCAATTTCACCCTAAACCCATCACTGGTACAGTACTAATGTTTCTGCCCTGCAACCAATTACAGCAAATACATGTGAAAATAAAGAAAATATAATGAATATCTTTATAGACTATGAGTGTTTAAAAAAATACATACTTGTCCTGCACTGGGAAAAAGTGGTTTAGTAACTGGAGGCTGAGGGTTTGGTGCTGCAACCGCAGGAGCTGGAGGTCTGTTGAGAATACCTGGAGCAGTCACAGGCTGTGCTTGGGCCATTGGAGGTATACCTGGCCGAGGACCAACAGGTGGTGGCATACCTGAGATATATATACTTTTTTTAAAAAATGCTCTTACCACATGTACATTTTTCTTCAAATATATTTTATCCTAGTATTACTGGATCCTAGTATAATTCTGAAATAATCCAGAAAATAAAAGATAACTTCATAACTAAGACAGGTCAGTCAAACTTGGTTCATCCAATGGTCTACCATGCCTTGATACAAATCTTATATACAGCAAAAGTCTAGATCAGGTGTGCCCAAACTATGGCCTGGGGGCCGCATCTGGCCCCTGGGCCTGAGTGACCAGCTCCCTGAACCACGTAATCGGCCCATGGCCCGAAAAGTTTGGGCACCCCTGGACTAGATTTACTTGCTCCCTCTCCTCTATCTTTCCACTCAGAAGGAAACAATGCCTTTTAGATTTTAACTTATTATTCAAAAAGTGAATGCCTACTGATGTGGAGGAAGCCTAAAAGGACATTCACTGTTAATAACTCATTCTTGGATTGCCCCCCCCCCCGAAAAACAACCAAACTGCCCCTTTGTGGGGCCTGTGCCCCAGGTTGGGAACCATGGTGTACTCATGTCCCACCATAGGCTCTCTATATGCAGCTGACCGGCCACCATGTGAAAAATTTTTTGTGTTCCAATCAACCCCAACAATCACTGCAGGATATCATTCATTCACACGACAGTGGTGGCAAACCCAAGGCACGTGTGCCAGATCCCTTTCTGTCAGCATGTGCACCATCACCCCAGCAGAGTTTGCCTCTGCCCAGCAGCCCAATGGGAGCACTTCCTCTCTCCCTCAAGCACAGAGTTTACCCTGCCCCTCTGCCCAGCAGCCCAATGGGAGTGCTTCCGCTCCCCCACCACCAGAGTTTGCCCCATCCCTGTTTGGGCACTTGGTCTCTAAAAGGTTCGCCATCACTGCAATAAGACATAGAAATGTAGTGATGCCATTAGTTGTGATCAGAAGAAAAACTAAGGAAATACTGCCATCAATATGATTAACTCTTAAGTCATCCACTTATATTTAATGTTTGTTAGATTTATTGGATAGCAAATTTCATGAACGAAGACTGTTGAGGCATGAAATTATCCTTAATGCCAATAAATCTGTGGATTGCAGCCTGAGGACTTTTTTTCCTAGGTAATGTTTTCAATATGTCAAAGTTCTTTAAAAAAGAGAGAGTACTATGCTTCCCACCAAGAGGCAACATTTCTTCTCACAAAATATCATTTTAAAAAAAGCACAAGACCAGCACAATTAAGTACCACTCAGTATTTTTGCCTTCTATCCAGAACATATTCAGTTTAAAAGTGTAATTAAATAACTCTCACCACAGTATGGATTCGTCATTCCTGACCTACCTGGTGGCATACCAGGCATGAGAGGTGGGATTCCTGGCCCGGGAGGCATCATGCCACCCATTGGCATCATCCTACGAGATATAGAGAGTGGAATGAAAACTGAGCTTGCCATAATGGATAATAAGCCAAGATACTAGAGCTTTCCATTCTACAGTGTTTCAGGAATGAACTTTTCTGTTTCCAATACCCACCCATCTATGGTAGTTCTATCTCATCATTCAGTAAGCAGGAACCCTAACCTACCACCTCAAGTGCTAGCAAATATACTGGAGCTGGTTTTCTGGTGACATGGAGGACAGCAGGCCACAAGAACAAACAAAAGCTTATTGGAAACAGACAGCCAATATTAAAGGACAAAATGTAAAAGTGTGGCGTACACAGAAGTTCTAATATATGCCAAGTTGTATTAACTATTTTGAATCTGAAAGAACCTGTGAATTATTGATATTGTTTTTGGAACCACGCGGCCATTGGAAACAAAAACAAACCAAGTGCATTTTCCAAAGTGTTAGGAAAGGGTCAAAGACATTTAGTTATTGCACAATTTTTCAAAAGTAGTTCCAATGGGTTTAATGTAGATGTGAGATTATGAAAAGTGCCTGACCAAATATTGACCTTACTATTTAATTAGTTTGTATTTACCCAGGTGGCAATCCAGGCATCCCTGGGGGCATTCCGGGCATCATGGGTGGAACACCTGCCATTAATGGTGGTATACCTGGAAAGCAGAAGGCTTGCTCACTCACAGTATAAACATTCGTGACCAAAACAGCATTTCTAGAAACACCAATTAGTTCTTTAAACATGTCAAAGCCAAAACCAGAGAAATTATCTATTAGCACATTAGATCACAGTAATCAGTTTTTCTAACATAGCACAGCCAATTTTTTCAGCATACAGTACTAGTTTATTCCATACTGTACACATTTATTCAGTATGAAACACAACTCCTCCTCAAGACTGCCCAATCTGAAACCGCAAGTTGCTTATTATGGAAAATATAGGGCAAGTGGGACTTGAGTGTTTTGACACTTGCAGAGTTAGCATGTTACTTATTACATCATTTTTCTGCTTGGGCGGTATATGCCTCAGAGAAGGAGATATCCAGGAATGGGTGAATCCCTTTCTCAGCTAAGTCTAGGCCAGCGGGCCATAGGTTGCCTACCCCTGGTCTAGCCTGACGGAATGAACCTGGAAGAGCTTAACAATCATGCTCCACTAGGTCCTGCCAGTTTTCCTTCCCCAACCTAGCCAGGAAAAAAAAGGATCTTGACAGGAAGTTAATAAAGCGGGGTAAAGGTTCTTGACAGGAAGTTAATAAAGGTACCAATGGATCAAGGTAGAGATTAAACCAGCCACCTATATGATAGGTCTTGATCTCTCTTTCTCTGTAGAACAGAATGGACCTTCACAAAGATAAGCCATCTTATTCAGTCTGCGAGGAGAAGCTATGCAGGAATGGAACCTACCCAAGCATATCTTAATTCCAAAGCAAGGAAAGGAAGGAGATGGCTGAATCCACAATCACAAACTACTTGTTGAAGGACACGTATCTCACACAGAGCTGCTGCTGAACCATACTTGGCAACCTTACAATGCCTTATGAACAGGGAAATATGAGCCCGAGCAACCACTCTGCAAATCTTTTCTAGAAAAGCACCTGCCAAAAATGCTGCAAAAGTAACTGCCACCCTTAAGGAATGGGTAGTAATACAGCTAGGATTAGGTGAGATACCAAATGTGCAAGAAAAATGCAAGCCTAAATCCACAGAAAGGAAGAGCTTTTTACTCAGAGGTGGGAAAGGAGGAAAGAGAGATCTACATTGAGGATGTGGCTCTTTAGATATAAATCTTGACCATCCTTTAAATGTCATTCTTTTTCCAAGGAGTGTCTCTGATTGGGACAGAAGAATGAAGTACAATCTCCTAAGACCAGAGAAGACTATGCTATATTTAAGAAACTAGTGAACCCAGAAATTCAATTACAGTAAAACCTCATATAACACTAAAACCTGGTTCCACAAGTCTTCGTGTTATATGATTTTTCGTGTTATCTGATCCTCTATGGGATCCATAGAGATACATTGTAACCACACAGGCTTTCGCGGTTGTTATCTGAAGCATCCCATAGGATCTTAATGTTATCTGATGCAATTCTTCCCCCCAGATTCCTTGATGTTATGCGATTTTCGTGTTATTCGATACTAATGTTATATGAGGTATTACTGTAGCTGAATAACAAGGAAAGCTACTCTGAAGAGGTCAAATAGAGACAGATCCTAAAGGCTCAAAGTATGGGTCAAGAACCACTTGCAGTCTCTATGCAACTCAGAAACCCAGCAAAATATCTTCAGGCGTAGGTGAAAACAGCTGTTCCTATCTTCTCTTCACTTTTCTATGCAGCATACTAGGCTGGAGATCCAAATCCATCCTTGACCAACTCCAGTAACTCTGCAATATCTGGTATAGAGGGAGCAGTGCTTCCCGCAACACCCAGCAGACCAACACGTTGCATGTAGATTCTTACATCTTCAGCATAGAAGTGTGACTAAACAAACAAACAAACATGGAAGGTCTACATGACACCAGAAGAGTAGATGTTAATTTTTCAGAGTATCCCAGGTTCAGGAACCAAATCCTCTCAATCTCCATGAGACGAGACTAAGCCAGGCTAGTACAGGGTGGAGACAAGGGCCCCGGCTGAGTAGGCAAACAAGGCAAGGAGAAAATTCTTCTGTGGAGAGCTGGTGAAGCTGAGGAAACCAGGGGCAGTAAGGACAGATGGTAGCAACCTGTTCTAGTCAGTTCTTTTGTAACTGTTTTAGTGGAAAGGCTGGCTAACAGATCTATTAAACATGTCCCAAACTGGTTCAGGATCTAATAGAATCCTCAGAGTGCGCTCTTTTGATAGTCGGCTCTAGCATTGGTGGCTCTGACTATGCTGGGCAAAAGGGGGAAATGAGCTTCTGCCCAGTGTGGGAGAACCACTGCTCACTGTTATTTAAGGCCTTGTCCACAATACTCCCTGTTTTGTTGAAGATGACGATGGAAGATGACGTTGAAGATGACGATGGAAATAAACAAGTCAGTGGAACTACAGGGAGCTCCAGCCAATTTACTGAATGGATCAGATTAGATCTGGACCAATTCCCTTGAGTCATGAGGCCAAGACAGTGGAAATCTATAGAGAAAACTATTTTTCTGAGACCCCTGCAGGGGAACTCTACTGCAAAGACTGCAAGCTTTTTATCCACAAGAAAGGAGAGGCTCTAACATGGTGGCAAAGAGAAGAACATAAACCTTTTCCTGGAGATGGCCAGTTGGTCCGGTTGGAGAAATGCTGCAGGGGAGATGAAGCCATGCCTATGGGATCAGGAAGAGGTAGGATAACATCAGATTCAGTAAATGCACTAGGAACATAAGACAGGTGACTGCTTTCTGTACATAGGATTGTGTCTTTCTGATTTTCAGTATGTTCACCAAAGTTTGAAAGACCATCACGAACTGAGTATCTAGTGGGAAACTCAGATGGACTAAGCATGTGGTTGGAACTAGATGACTCTTGGAGTTGGTTATGAATCTGTAACCAGAGGGGGCAACAAGGTAATCTGAATGTCCTTCTGAGCTGGAGGAGATAGAACTGTGGTCCCCAATGTGGGGCACACCCCCTACTGGAGGGCAATTTGAGAATATTTAGACCAGGTTAATGGCCTTTTATGCTTCTTCTATGTGAATTGATCACTTTTTGAATAATAATAATTATGTCAGCAGGGAGAGGGGCACAGAATTTTAGAGATGCTTAGGTGGGGCATGGCCAAAAAAAGGTTGGGAATCACTGGGATAGAGTGAAACATGATCAGGTAATCCAGGAAAACTAAATCTACACCTGTTAAACACAAAGGAAGGCTACCAAAGATACCAGAAGCTTGGTGGACACTTGTAGTGATATATGAAGCTATGTCCAGGAAAAGCTTGGTAACCACCCATGGTGCTTTTTTTTAAAACCAGATGGCAGTGCTTTGAATTGAAAATCAGAGTTGCCAAAGGGAAACTGTAGGGAATCTGTGGTACAGTCTGACTGGAGTATATAGACATGCTTCCTTGAGATCTACTGAGGCTCTGTAGTCCCCATTACTCTGGGCTGATGGTAAAGGTTGGAAACTGGACTGAGACACGACTTGTCCCAAGTGGGATGAAAATCATGGAAGACCCTAGGGTGGAAAAATCCACATGGACTACAAAAGGAGGAACCAATCCTTTGATCTGTCCTCTACTACTCCCCCTCCCCAAAATGAATTTGGCATGATCTTTTCTTTCTTTTGCCAATAATATTTTGTTGAGGGTGTGCCTCTCCCAAAGTGGGTGCCTTCATAGGGAATCATACCCTCTATTTTTATCATGCCAAATTGGATCTGAAAGATGCATCTGTGTTCCAATGTTTTCCCCACAGGTATGTGTATGTTATTGTGGATAGAGTGATAGATCTGGCAGCAAAATTTAAGAATCCTGGGTAGCATTAACAATACAATACAGTACAGGCAAGAGATTTGAACAATTTAAGTAGACACCTTTAAAGTGCATTGGTGTCAAGGTCAGGGCTATTTAAGAAATCCTCCATCCAAAGCACAAAAGCTCTGGAAATTAATGAGGAATTACAAGAGGCTCTAATTATTAATGCTGAATCTCCACTGTCCTTGTGGAGAACTAGATCAAATTACAAATCCAAACCACACAAAACTTTGGGAGGCCATGCCACTAGGGCAGCCTGGCGTTCTGGAGAATGGAGCATCTGCTGCTCAACCTACAGAGCAGAGGTCGGGGCCACATAGCTATGCTTAGTGTCAAAGGATTTTGAGATCTTGCCAGATTTATCCACTAAGGTAGAAAAGACAAGACAACAGCAAAAGCAGCTGAAAGGAATATAGGGAAAGTTATCGGAAGAGTGAAGATATCTTTTTTGAGAAAGGAAAGTTTGTGTGAGAGAGATAGACTGCCATAAGAGAGAGAGAGAGAGAGAGAGAGAGAGAGAGAGAGAGAGAGAGAGAGAGAGAGAGAGAGAGAGAGAGAGAGAGAGAGAGAGAGAGAGAGAGAGAGAGAGAGAGAGAGAGAGAGCGCAAAAAGTGAGGCCAGTTCTGGGCAAATGCAGGGGGGGGGGGCCTTGTGTAGCATGATTGCTAAACTCTTCTAAATGCACTCCTGCTGGCCGGTCTGGGCTGAGAAAGGATTGATTTTTGCCTGGATGGCTCCTTCCCACACACCAAAACAAAACTTATTTTGATAAAAATAATTTTCCCCATCTACAAATACTGTTTCTGCAAATGTTAAATACTGTATCTAAAAATATGATCCTGTTCAAAACACAGCAATTGGAAATTAATTATAAAAGTGGTCTCAAATGGTATGAGAGTGATAGACTCAGATTTCAAACTGGGTTTTAATTCTTGCTCACCAAGGGGGTGGGGGGTGTTTTACTGCAGGGTGACACTTGTAAGTCCAACTGTCTCAAAAACCTTATTAAGGTACGTTAGATGCTGGTTGCTAGCATATAGCGTAAGACAATGTTCCAAATATAAATAGTATTCCACTATACTGATTCCCCTTAATATGTAAAAGCAAAAAATATTTTTATCTTCAACACCCAATCAGATACCTGGAGGTATTCCTGGTGCACCTGGCACAGGAGGTAAGCCTGGCTGTGTCATTGGTGGTATATACCCCTGCTGGGGTTGCACAGGTTGTGCTTGAAATGAGGTTGAAGCTGAAGATTCATCATCATCATATTCATCAGAATCATCTTGTTGTTTCTTTTTCTGGCTTTCTGCTAAAAAAGTTAATACATTCAGATTAATATTAATTATTGACACTAGAGAATTCCATCTGGACGTAGTTCTACCTGCAATTTGAATAAAACAGGAAATCTATGAAACCATCTTTCTTTCTCTGCACAGAATTCGTTTCCAACATCAGGAAGTCCGGTTAACCCAATTATTTCTCACAGTTCTGAAGTTCTGCAATTCCTGTTATACAACGTTCACATTTTGTTATGCTCACCAGCGTATTATACAGCAAAATCGGATCCTGTTTATTAGACTGTTTTTATCCAAAATGGGGGAAGAATCTTAGCACTGGAAACCAGCAATAAACATATCAAAGTCTGCAAGCTACTGCATGCATAACCTCCTATGCAAGCTTAAATCAAGATGCTCTAAAAATCAAGATACCAACCAAATGTATAAATGTCATTAGGAATTTATAATACAATGACCTTCTGGCAGTAACACAGGATATAACTGACACTACTTACAAAACAGTCAACTCTGAGGTTAATGGATGATAGCACAAATATTTACATTGACAGATGAGTAAAATCACATGACATGCACTGCAGCTTCATAGCAACTTTAACCAGATATGTAGCAAAACGGTAAGCTTAAATCTTTAAATTTTCTATTGGTCACAGCAAAACATCAAGAACTGAAGAGCACTGTTATGCTGCACATGATTCAATAAATGTATTTGAAAATAATTTCAATTTACCTTGAGTTTTTTGTTCAAGCAACCTTCTCCTTTCCTCCATGTCTTTTTCGGGAATGCCCTCCATCCCATAGATTTCCAGTTCAATATCGGTTCTTCCAGGTATAGCATTCGGAACAGCATCTATTGTTTCTTTATGTACCTACATAAAACAGTTCCATGTCGATATTGTTATAAGCCCTATTACCAACCAAATTTTTCACCCAGATTAATGAGACAGGTGAGCTCTATTTAGTAGAAAATAGAATATCTGAGTTCTAAAAATGGCAACAAGTGTGATTCTGAAAATTGTTTAGTTTTTTAAAAAGATATTTCACACCAAACGAGACAACGGAAATTGTATCATAAAGACTGAATAAGACAGTTATAGACAAAGTAAAATTGACAATTATTTTACTGCAATAAAACATTAAGAAGAATACTGAGTTTGTTGATAGTCTAGCTTAACTTCACTACAGCATTCGACTTAGCTGACAGAAATCATTTATGGTGTAATTGGTAATATTAACATATGTAATTACATTTTATTTCTCAATGAGCTTCATATCAGTGTTATGCCTCTAATAGTGAACAACTCAGATTCCTCGAGGGATATTTAAAATAAGAATGTAACTAAGGCTGCAATCTAGCTGCTTTGGGCTCAGGTGTAATGAAAATTATTAGTTTCTATTATAGCAGGCTCACTAAATCAATGAAACATACATTAAATGCTGACTTAATAAGTCATACTGTACTTCCAGTTTTTGCAACAAACATCTTGATTGAAGGTTGCAATAATTTATAACATTTTCTCAAGTCTTGCAAAAAAAGTGATTAGGATTACAACATTGCAGTATAATTCAGTACCACTATTTACTGTAGATCACAAAATAAAGAATTTAAGGCTTAAAGTTAGGAACTCACTAATATTGCTACAGCTCAACATTTTCCATTACAGCACACATTCACTGAAATTTACTTTCAAATAAGTATGACTGAAACTATTGTAGTAAACAAAGATTTAAGTCAGCGACACCTAAACTACGGCCCAGAGGCCCAATTAGGCCCGCACAGATCATTAATGCAGCCTGGGCTGAGTACCCAGGTTTTCCCAAGACCACCCCCACCGCCTGACGTCACTTACGTCATACTGGGCATGCCATGGGGCTCTCCTAGCATTGCGGATTTTGAAATGGGGAAGGCTCCGAGAATTTCCCCAACGCGGTGATACACGTTGCCAAAGGCTGCTGAAGCGATGGGACTGAGCAGAGGCTGCTCGGACCAGTGGAGACAAAGCGTGATTGCCGCCTCCGCCATGGATGGTACCAGAACCGTAAGTGGAGAGCAGCCCGCCTCCGGCCCCGTGTCGGGGGCGGGACTGGCCCGGTGGAAAAAAGTTTGGGCACCACTGATTTAAGTTCTTAAAGATCTAGATCAGTGACTAAAAAACCTTCACTATCTACATATCAAGCCACTGGATATTTAGCATGCTGGGCAAAACAAGTAAGAAAACTTTTACACAATCTTACTGCAGGCATTTTATACTGAAGGAATGGTTCAAGTGATGTTTTGCATGATCCAAGAAACCTGCAGGGAACATCATTAATTTTGATTATGTAATCCTTTTTTTACATAAAGCTTTCAAAGAAATTCTCAAAATAGAAAAAAAAGATGCAGCAAATCTGTTGGTTAGACCAACCTATTAAGTATTCATTATCACAGCTGTTTTTGCAATCTGAGAATACTATTTACAAATACTGGTGAAGATTATTAAAGCTCTCACTTTCCAATATTAGTAAATGTTAAGAAATGGCACTACATTCGTTTGTAGCAGGCTACACAAAAATCAGCATTTTTACTGACTTACCTGCATACAGTGTATAGCCAAACCAGGCCCAGTGTACAGTTTCTTATGACATATATGGCATTTAAAGTGCTTTGCTTTTTGGTGCTGAATAAGAATTTTCTCATCATCAAAATCCCTGTTACAATACCTATCCCAGGTTAAGGGAAATATTGAATCATAGCTCTTTTACTAGAACAAAGTGTTAGCACAAAATTAAAACTAAACTAAAAGTTTTTTTAATCACAAAAGGAATTAAGTTACAATTTGATTAAAATAAAACATACACACTCATAACACTCAGTCTGCATTATTATAAATTAGCCTTCCCCAACCTGATGAGATCCATGTGTGCTGCTCCACAATTCCCACACCAAGCCAAATTAGCAATAATCAGTAGCTCCACACACAAAAAAAAGCTGTCCCACTCACTCAGGTTTCCATAAATGAACATTTAATATTATTCTGTTTTCATTTCTTAATTACATATACTGTATGCTACACTACATAAATACATTTCTAACAGGAAGTACTATAAACATTATAAACAGATATAAAAAAGACATGTTGTAATGTGGTAAATAATAAATCACAAAAGCAGGAATTTGAAGCTTAAGGTTAGAAGCCTACAAATTATGTTATAGCTCCAGGGTAAGGCATGTTATACAGGACCTCTTGGTACATGCCAGGGAACTTAGGAGAAAACTATGTCTAATGTCATATTGCCCTTGTCAGCACAGAACACTAAGAATATTTCCCAAAGCTCTATGGTAATGCAAAATATCTTGCTTCTTGCAAAACTAAGTGACATATATGGACCAGCCCTGAGAAGTAACTTAAACTTGATAAAGCAAATGTTTAATGCCCTATTTTAACCATAAAGACAGAGACTAATATTATAGCTAAAATACGCAGTGTAATTCCACTTATTCAGTATGACTAATATAACTTGTACAGGTTTAGGCTTCACTGGAGGGACCTACAGCATTCCTTGTTTGTGTTTTATCCGCCACACCAGAAGCATTAACCCACAGAACTATTTACCTTGGTGTACATTAGAACTGGTGCTCCAGGATTAAGAGAAGCCTAGTAAACTATAATAGCAATCACACTTAAATACCGGCCCATAGTGCTCAGTGGGTAGTTTACAAGTTAATTAGCATTTTGCCCCCAACGTTCTGGGTCCTCATTTTACCGACATCGGAAGGCTGATTCAACCTTCTTATTTTATGATTTTTACTGTACTGTTGCTGTTTTGACTGTAAGCCGCCTTTTTGAGTCGCCTCAAATATATCTGAACAAACAAAAAAAACCTTCTTAGTCAGGATAGAACTCACATATCGAACTCACATATACTGTATGCTACACTACATAAATACATTTCTAACAGGAAGTACTATAAACATTATAAACAGATATAAAAAAGACATGTTGTAATGTGGTAAATAATAAATCACAAAAGCAGGAATTTGAAGCTTAAGGTTAGAAGCCTACAAATTATGTTATAGCTCCAGGGTAAGGCATGTTATACAGTACCTCTTGGTACATGCCAAGAGCATACAGTATACAAGTAATACCTCATATAACATTAGTATCGAATAACACTAAAATCGCATAACATTAAGGAATCTGGGGGGAAGAATTGCATCAGATAACATTAAGATCCTATGGGATGCTTCAGATAACAACCGCTAAAGCCTGTGTGGTTACAATGTATCTCTATGGATCCCATAGAGGATCAGATAACACTAAAAATCATATAACACCAAGACTTGTGGAACCAGGTTTTAGTGTTATATGAGGTTTTACTGTATGTGAGTTCGATATGTGAGTTCGATCCTGACTAAGAAGGTTGAAGGGCAGCAGTTTAACCACTGCGCCACCAAGACTCTTCTATAGTTATATATATATATAGTTAGACACACGTTTGCTACGCAAGGCCTCGCTACTCTCGAAACACTGACGAGTTGTTTAAACGGGGCCTGGAAATCGCAGAAACAAGATGGCTGAAAAGAAAACACGCCAAAGAGCTTCTTTCTCCTGGGTATGAAAATATACTCCTGCTTGTTGTAACGACCCTACAACGGTGTGGTAATTAAATATTTCTAGCCGACCCGTAGAGACACGACGGACGGAGCAGGGAAATGGGAGGCTAGAGGCGAAACTAGGCCGCGGCTTTCCGCACTCTTCCATGTCGAGAGGAAATCGGAAACCAAGCCGGCCTCCCCGCGACGGCCTTCCCTTGCTTCAGAGAGAAGAAGCCGGCCGCCCCCGCGGAGTAGAGGAACAAAAGGATACCAGCACCAAGGCTTCAGCTGCTTCTTCTTCTTCCTTCCCATGACGACCCTCTGGACGAGCCAAACGAACAAACGGCGAAGGACCAACCGCCGGCGACCAACCGCTCGCCAACCTTCTCCTCAGGCAGGCGTAAAATGGCGGCACCCCCGAGCTTCCCAGGAGGCAACGCGCGGGCGCGTGGCTGCCGAGGAGAAAACGTCACGCGCATTGTTTCGTCAGGCCTCGGAGAGCCTCTTCCCCCGCCTCTTCTCTTTCTTGCTCTCCCGGCATGCAGAGCGGGTTCCCCCCCCCCGCCGCCTGCCTGTTCTAATGGGATTGTGGTGGCTCAACTGGTTAAGACGCTGGACTCGCTGCCTGGAAAGTCAGAGTTCGAATCCCGGATACTGCTCCTACCAACCTAGCAGTTCGAAAAGCAAGACATTGCAAGTAGAAATAATAGGGACCACTTCGGTGGGAAGGTAAACAGCGTTCCGTACGCTCCGGTGTCTAGTCATGCCTGCTGCATGTCCACGGAAAGGTCTTCAGATGTGCAGACAGCGTTGGCTCTTTGGCTATACACAGAGAATCCGTAACCAGGATTCTAGAGGGGGGAGGAGTTTTTTTTTTCAGGAGGGGCAACAATGTCACACCCACATCATCATCATCATCATCATTATTATTATTTCAATGTATATGCCGCCCTACTTGGTCAAAACCAACTAAGGGCGGCTCACAATATACAATTAAATACAATATAGCAGTTCAGTAATAATACAATATATAAAATACAAGTAATACCTCATATAAAATTAGTATCGAATAACACTAAAATCGCATAACATTAAGGAATCTGGGGGGAAGAATTGCATCAAATAACATTAAGATCCTATGGGATGCTTCAGATAACAACCGCTAAAGCCTGTGTGGTTACAATGTATCTCTATGGATCCCATAGGATTTTAACATGCATCAGATAACACTAAAAATCATATAACACCAAGACTTGTGGAACCAGGTTTTAGTGTTATATGAGGTTTTACTTGTACAGTGCAACAAGACAAAATAAAATAAATATAACCCATATAAAATATATAACATTGGCATCCCAGGGTGTGTTGCTGTTAACTCAGGAGGGTTCCCCCCCCCCCCTGGAGATGAGCATTGAACCCTAGAGCCGGATGTGGCTGGCTTTCGAGCAAGGAGGGTGACCTTGGCTTTACCTTTAAGTGCGGTTGATGGTTGTCGGATTAGGGCAGCTGCTTGTTAGAAATCTCTTGCCTGTACGGTTTGGCCCATACATCCTGTTCCTAAGTCACCAGTCAGTCTGTACCTGATGTATATAAATTGATGCCACGAAGTCCCCACTCCCATGTCTGACGAAAAGTGGACTCGATCCATGAAAGCTAACATTAAAATACAGCAATTAGTCTTTAAAGTGCTACAACGTTTTTGTTTTGTTTACTCTGATGCAGAAGAGTAGCGTGCCTTGGCGGGGCCCCGTATAAAAATTTGTTTGGGGGCCCTTAGGAAGGGTAAAAATGTGTTTTGCTTACGCACGTTGGGGGCCCCCGTGGCCCGGGGGCCCCATATAATTGATACGGCAGATACGGCGGTAGCTACGCCTCTGCTCTGATGTGCTTGAAACACAGACTAACACTGCTACTGTTTTTTAAAGTTCCTAAATATTGTTTGTTTCAAAATACTAATAATGTAAAGGTAAAGGTTTCCCTTGCTCGAAAGCCAGTTGTATCTGACTCTAGGGTTCAGTGCTCATCTCTGTTTCAAAGCCGAAGAGCCAGCACTGTCTGCTTCTCCAGACGTTTCCTTGGTCGTGTAACAGGTATGACTAGACATCAGAGTGCACAGAATGCTGTTTACCTTCCCACCAAACTGGTCCTTGTTTATCTACTTGCAATTTCTTGCTTATGAACTGCCAGGTTGGCGATCTGGGACAAAGATGGGAGTTCATTCCGTCCTGCAGTACACGGGAATCGAACTGCTGACCTCCCGCCTTCCAGTAATTTTGTGTCAGAGATTACTCTGGGTTGAAAGAATTTTTGCTGGAGAAACTCCGCTCCGGGTATGCCCAAATGAGGCTCCTTGGATGTCCCCAAATGCAGCCCTCAGGGTATCGAAACCCGAACTCCTGGTCTCCAAGTTCAGTGCCTTAATCACTAAGCCACCAGAGAATTCCAACATTTAAAAAGGGGAAAAACTTATGTGCAAGTGTTGTGCAAATTTCTAAGGCAAAAGTGGATAGTGCCTTGATTGCTTGCACCCTTAAAAAGTTATAATCATTATATGATTTTCAACCCTGTTTAGATCTTCAGTAGGATGAGCAGCACAGAACTGGGGGTGGGGGGAGTGTCAATGATCATGGCCAGATATGCTGTACAGTATATGTCATACTCCTTGCTTAAAATCAAGATTCATCATAGAGGCTTCCTGATTTTGACAAGAGCTGTAGATTTTTGAAGGAGGATGTTTTAACTTTATTTTGAGGTTTACATACCGAATTCTCATTAAAAATTATTTAGATTTCTATTGCATTCAATACTGTCTGGTGTGGTGCAGTAACCAGACTAGAGTGATTCACTAGGAGACTTGGATTTAACTTTGAAAACTCAGTTCAACCACGTAAACTTATGGGGCAGGTGTGTGTGAATGAGTGAGTAGAACTGGTATTCTTTAAATATCCAATTTTGGAAGCTGTATTACAATCACTATAAGGGTTTATTTCAGAAAACAGATTCAGGTTGTGTAAGTTTCCACTAAAAAACAAACAACAAAAATTAAACGGAATTTAGCAGCTGGGGAAAGTGGAGGGCAGAAGAAGGGGGGCAAAAATGAGATGGCTAGATGGTATTGTAGATGCAATGGCCACACAGCTGGGTGGGTTGAGGGGGATGGATGGTGGAGTACAGAGGTGCCTGGAAGGCAATGGTCCATGGGGTCGCAAAGGGTCGGATTCAACTGTGAAAAACAACAACAAAAGATCACTCAAAATTTCTAAATGTATACTGTACATGCTTGTTTTGTATTACGTTCTGTGGGGCTGACTCCCATCTAAGAATTAATTAGGTTGTAATGTAGAGGAGGTAGATCCAGAGACGTTGCAATTCTATACACTTTCATAATAGCAAGTCCACTGTGAACACAAAGGGACCTACTTTTGAATAGATCCGGGATTATCAACCTGCAGCCCACAGGCCAGATGCAGCCCACACGGCACCATTTCATGTGGCCCATCATTGCCTCCACCACACCAGGAAGTGCCATGTGATGGAGGACGGGGGAAATGGTCATCTGGCCCCCAAAGCTGTCTGAGGGAGCATGACCCGAGACCCGGCTTTAAAAGGTTGAGAATAAAATTGTGTTCCAGCAAAAACAATTTTATGACACTTGAAAGACTTAACAAGTATTTGAACCAAACTGTCTTGGGGTTGTAGCCCACTTCTTCAGAAGATGGCTTGTTGATTTTTGTAACAGGCATTGTTGTTGTTCAGTCGCACAGTCGATTCCGACCCTCTGTGACCCCATGGACCACTGTCCTCCAGGCACTCCTGTTCTCCACCATCCCCCTCAACTTGCTCAGCCCTGCGCCCACTGTCTCCACAATACCATCTAGCCATCTCATCTTGGGCTGTCCCCTTTTTCTTTTGCCCTCGACCCTTCCAAGCATCAAGGCTCTCTCAAGTGAATCCTCTCTTCTCATTTGATGTCCAAAGTACTTTAGCCTCATCTTTATTATTTGACCTTCTAAGGAGCAGTCAGGGTTGATTTCTTCTAGGATTGACCTATTTGTTCTCCTCGCTGTCCAGGGGACTCTCAAAACTCTCCTCCAACACCACATTTCAAAGGCGTCTATTCTTCTGCGCTCAGCTTTCCTAATGGTCCAGCTCTCACAACCATACATTGCCACAGGGAATACCATTGCTTTGACTATGCGAATTTTTGTTTGCAATGTGATGTCTCTACTTTTCACTATGCTCCCCAGGTTTCTCATTGCTTGCCTCCCAAGAATCAGTCGCCTTTTTATTTCATGGCTGCAATCACCATCTGCAGTGAGCTTTGATCCTAGGAAAGTAAAATCTGTCACTGCTTCTACTTCTTCCCCATCTATTTTCCAGGGACTGATAGGGCCTGTTGCCATTATCTTGGTTTTCTTGATATTGAGTCTCAAGCCAGCTTTTTCATTTTCTTCTTTTAACCTAATCAGGAGCTTCTTTAGGACGGTCCTCCTCACTTTCTGCCATGAGGGTGGTATCATCTGCATATCTCAAATTGTTGATGTTTCTCCCAGCAATTTTGATCCCGAATTGTGATTCCTCCTCCATCCCTGCATTGCGCATTATGTGCTCTGTGTATAAGTTGAATAAGCAGGGTGACAAAATGCAGCCTTGTCTTACTCCTTTTCCTATTCCAAACCACTCCGTCATTCCATTTTCTGTCCTAACTGTTGCCTCTTGATTCATGTACAGATTTCTCATGAGGCCTATAAGGTGTTCTGGTATTCCCATCTCTTTAATTACAGGCATTACACAACTATTTTTCTAAAAAATATTCTGTTTTAGGCTGAAGTTAGGCTCAAGTTTGAAAACGCCCTGAGATAGCAAACGCGTGAAAGTGAGAACAGTCCAGCAGGTTGTCTCCCCGTCCCCGAAACAAAACAGAAAAAGAAAAACATTCGAGGCTCTGAACTGCAATCCCCGCAGACAAGTGTCGGCAGCCGGAACGTTTGGGATGGGCCACGTTGAGAGACGGAGGAGAATAGGGTGTTGCGCTGTACGGCAGTAGGGGGAGCCTATTTTCCTGACTCCCATTCGAAAGCAAAGATGTTGCCTTCTTCTCTCCGGGAGTCCGTGGATGGGGACGAGAGGGAACTGGAAAGCAGCGAGGAAGGGAGCGGGTTGGCAGAGGAGCGGAAACAGGAGCGCAGCAGCAACAGCTACTATTGCCTCTACGGCTATCAAGGCTGTCGGTAAGGAAGGGGCGAGGCTGCTTAGGCTCTCCCTCCTCCGGGCTTCTCTCTTGCCCCGGGGCTACTTGCCCCGGTTTACGTGTCTCTGATCAGCCCTTCCAGCCCAGCCAGACAACGCTCGGTCTTGGGAGTCACCCAAGACTAATTTCCAGCAGGCAGGATGAATTGGTGTTGGGGGCCGGATCTGGCCCCCAGGCCATAGTGACCAGCTCCCTGAACCACTTAACCGGCTCGTGGCTCAAAAGATTTGGGCACCCCTGCTGTAAACATTAGGTTATAAAATGATTATATAAGTGTGTTTTTATTTGCAATTTTAAATGTACTACAGTAATACCTCGAGTAACATTAGTATCGGATAACACTAAAATTGCATAACATTAAGCAATCTGGGGGGGAGAATTGCATCGGATAACATTAAGATCCTATGGGATGCATCGGATAACAACCACTAAAGCCTGTGTGGTTACAATATCTCTATGGATCCCATAGGATTTTAACATGCATCGGATAACACTAAAAATCGGATAACACCAAAACTTGGTTGTAACGTTATCCGAGGTTTTACTGTATTATGAAAGTACTGTATTGTAACTTTTTAGAAAACCACGCTGTAAAGGAGTGCTGATTTAGCTTAAAACCTTTGACCGTTTCTTAAAGCCCTGTTGCTAAAACACAGGGTGATAATAATGCGCTCTCGTTTTTTCTCTTTGCATTCCATGGTGATAAGACACACTAGCAACATTGCAGAGGCTTCACGAAGCAGGGACAGACAGCAGTAAAAGGAACATCGGAAATACTATATGTTCTGTTCTGATTTGTTATGTTATGAACTGTTATTCAGGCAGCCTATCAATTAATGGAAATAATCTGCATATCAAAAACCCTATTTAAGCTCTGTGATTCCCTAATAAAGAGGGACACCTGATCTGGACACATGTAAAGAAGGTCTTGGTGCCCCTGTCTTGCAAAACATTTTGTGGGTGATGTTATTTATTTCTCACTGTGCCAGAAAGTTTGGAGGGTTCTGCCAGAAGTAAAGAATAATGAAATTGTTTTTAAATGCATGGGCTTTATTTGACTATGGAAACGTCTGCAGACACCGACAGTGCTGGCTCTTTGGCAGAAAATGGAGATACAGTACAGTACTGTGAATCATTTTTGTAACAAATAACAGCTTTAATGCATTACGGTGGCTTGGTGAGATTTAGTTTAATTTTCACAAGTGACTGGCCAGATGTTATACAGTGGGGTGCCCAAACTGTTCAGGCTGTGGGCCAGTCACATGATTAAGTGGGCTGGTCATGTGGTTCCTTGCACCAGAAATGGAAGTAAAACACACCTTGAAATCTGTTTTGCAGCAGAATGAGATAGATTTAGGCTGCCATTTTCTCTGCTTAAACCAGGAGTGCCCAAGTTATGGCCCATGGGTCGGATCCTGTCCCCGACACCAATTCATCTGGCCCATGCCACCCTCACTGCTCCCGGAAGTGGGAGTCTGGGCACATTTTACTTCTGCTTCCGGGAGCGATGAGGGACAGTGATGGGATGTTACCGGTTCTGAACGGATCCACAGAACCGTTATAAGGATTTCCGGAGGGGTCTCCGGGAGGGTAATATCGGTTTTGAGGCGTCCGGATCGGACGCCTCACCGGCAGAAAAAAAAAAAAAATTAATTTGAGCCAAAATGGCTCCAATTCAGTGCGCATGCGCCAGTGGCGTCGCGCAGCGTTGAGCCGCCTGGGGCGAAGAAGAAAATCGCCGCCCGCCCCCGCCCCCGCTCGCTGCCCCCCCCCCCCCACCGCTCGCCCCCCCCCCCCCAGGCAGAAGGCGCTCCCTCCCCTGCTGAATAGTGGGCACCCCCCCCCTGCCAGCCCGCCGCCAGAAGTTCGAAAAAGGTAAAGATCGCGGCTCGACTGCGGGGGTTAGCTGGGATCCCGAGGGTTCCCCCCATCCTCGCCTAATCCCCGCAGAGCCGTCCGCGTGCACGCCCGAGGATTCAAAAGGGTAGGAATACCCTTTCGAATCCTCGGGCGTGCGCGTGGGCAGCTCTGCGGGGGTTAGGCGACGATGGGGAAAACCCTCGGGATCCCAGCTAACCCCCGCAGTCGAGCCGCGATCTTTACCTTTTTCGAACTTCTGGCGGCGGGCTGGCAGGGGGGGGTGCCGACCCACCCACCCAGCCAGCTTGCCGTCAGACTGGGCGCTCGTCGGGGGGGGGGGGTGGCGCCATAGCGGGGAGCCCCTGGCTGCTGGCTGGGTGGCTGGGGGGGAGGAGGTGGGCAGCGCGCGCGTGCAGGACTTCCCAGGTGGAGGGCGAGCCTTTTGCTGGTGATCGCTGCTCGCCTCCGTGGCCGTCCCATTGGCTTGGGTACTCCTTTAACCGGCCTCGGTCGCCAGCAACCGGCTAGGCATGCCTCCTCTTCCTGTGGCCGTTGCCGAGCGCCGAGGCCCAGGGCCGCCCGCTGAGGGTTCCAGCCGGAAGGCCCTGGGCTGCCCGGCTAGCTGCGCCGCCTCCTCCTGCAGGTCGCTTCCAAGGGTAAGTACTGTTTTGTATTGTTTTACTTTTAAGTGAGGGGTTTGTGTTTGGGGTGGGTTGGTGGGTGTTTGGGTGGGTGGGTGTATTTTTATTTAATTTTTATTTTATATCTTTCTTTTATTTATTTATGGTTTTGTGTTGTGGTGGGTGGATGGGTGTGTGCGTGTGTACGTGTGTGTTTTATTTTAATTTTTTAAATTAATTTTTTATTTTTAGGCTCCGCCCACAACGTCATGACGTCATGACGGTGTCTCCGCCCATGATGTCATGACGTTGGCCACACCCACGACGTCTGTGACGTCAGGGAGTGGTATAAGATTTTTTATCATCCCATCACTGGTGGCATAGGTTAGTTGAATTGGTGTTGGGGGCTGGATCTGGCCCACAGGACGAAGTAATGGGCACCCCTGTTATAGAGGCTGCTGGAGCTTCCTCCCAGCAGCTGTCATTCAGAGATACACCCTGCCTTTGCACTGAGAGGCATGGTTTTAGCTGTCGTTGCCAGAGATTGTAAGCACACCTCATGTTTGAAAATTGATTTGGCTTTCTCAGGTTGTCTCAAGGAGTTGACAGTGATGATGGAAGCCCAAACAGTACATCAGCTGGAACACCATCTTCTGATGACTTCAGGTATGCTGCTACAGCCAAACATTTTAATTGTCCGATATGCTAATTCAAATTGGCATCCTTAAGATGCCTAGGAGTCTAAAACCAGATACAGTCAAACCTCGCATAAAGAGTGTTTTGCTTAAAGAGTAACTCAAAGAGCAGAATTTTCTCTGATTGTTCGCTTCACTTAACAAATAAAACCAACCAAAAACTCGCTTAACAAATAAATTGGGGTTCGCAAACCACCCCCACCCCCACCCCCGAAGTAACAATTGGTCACTTACAATGCTGTTTCGCTTAAAGAGCAAACTCGCTTAAAGAGTAATCCCGTAGAACACATTATGCTCTTTAAGCGAGGTGCCACTGTAGAATCCTAAAAGTGGAATAGAGTTTTGTTTTTATTTTTCTCCCAATAGAGACATGCTGATGGTCTTTATTGGAGGACTTCTATTGTAGGATGAGGTAGTAGTAACTAAAACGGGCATTGTTACATTGTGGTGTGGAGACTTGCAGTGATGATGAGCCTTGGCACTCCAGGTGTTTTTGAACTTCCATTCCCAGAAGCCCAAGTCAGTACACCTGCTGATCAGGGCTTCTGGGAATTGAAGTCTAAAAACATCCGAAGAGCCAAGTTTGAGGAACGCTGGCCTAGACCTCCTGTGATAGTTCTTGGGGTTATGGCAAGAAGTGTTTTAGAAATAAATACATTGCTTGGGTCTCAAGCTAGAAGGCAAACTCTTTTTGTTTGGAGTTCCTTGCAAGCAATCCCAGTTACAGAAAGGCAGGTTTTGGTAAGAGTACTGATAAAATAGTTTGTTAGAAGGCTTCTTTTACCCAAAGGTGTTTGGTGTGTTTTTTTAATTGCATAAAGCCTCTCCTTGGTGGACACTAACTTGACACCTGAAACAGAGATGGAACTGCACAGCTGTATCGCCAAGCATCTTGCTAAGGGATCCTTTTTCGAAGGGATGGGCAATGTTGTTACTGTGGAGTTGAGGTAAGAGTGCACGTGCCTGCTGAGTCCTTCTGGGATGTCTGGTAGAGTTATCTTTTGGGTAGAATGATGTCTCATGGTTGTCAAAGGACAAACCCCAAAACATCTATCTCTTCCTCTGCCTTTCATTTCCGTAACACGTGCAGCTATCATCGTTTATTGCTATTTGAAGGATTTGAAGTTTTCCAATCTAAACCAAGTTATGGTATTAGTTAATTTTCAGTCTTTTCATCAACTAAACATTGTGCAAAGCAGAAATGGGTAGTGAAATTCATCACCCCTACTTGCAGGGTGAATGTGGAGCCATTGCACAAAGTCTACCCTTTCTATCTCATCCATGTACTTGATTCAGCTGCTTGGGCTTCTGTATTCCCTGCCTTTAATCCAGTGGTGCCCAAGCTAAGGCCCGGGGGCCAGGTGCGGCCCCTGATGCCAATTCACCCGGCCCCCAAAGCCCTTGTCGCTCCTGGAAGCAGAAGTAAAACGCCCATATGGGTGCGTTTTACTTCTGCTTCCTGGAGCGACGAGGGCTTTGTGGGCAGGGTGAATTGGCGTCGGGGGGGTGCACCCAGCCCCCGGGCGTTAGTGACTGGCCCCCTGAACCACATGATCAGCCCATGGCCCATAAGGTTTGGGCACCCCTGTTGTAATCCCATCATGCTGTTTAAAAATGTCCTAAACAAGAAAGGATTATCAATGAAGGTAGGTTACCTCTTGTAGAGACTTAATTTGGCCTGGGGTGCACAACTTCAGACTCCCTCAACCTGGTGTCATCCGGATGCATTGGAATACAAGTTCCATCATGTTGGAGATATTAGGAGGCTTAACACATCTGGAGGTAGAATGACAAAAGTTATCAGAAGCACATTGGTTGCTATAGTGACTAGAACAAAGCTCACACTAGCTTCTGAAACTTGCTTTTAGAGCAGATGAAAAGAAGTGTTTGGTTTATATATACCGGTAGATTATTAAAGTGTTTCTATAGAATACAACTGTGTCCCATTTAACTGTGTGATTAATGTATTACTTCTCTGCCAGTGTACCAGAAGGTCGAGTTGGTTGTTATTACTGCCTTTTCCAGCCAGAAAAATCTACAGATGCAGCAGAATCAAGTCCAGAATCAAGCAACATCCTGCTAGAATATGTGGTCTGTTTTTTGGGAGGCTCGGAGAAGGGGCTTGAGCTATATCCTTTTATTTATCTTTGCAAAAGAGCATGGGTGTGGGACTGCTGATGGCAAAAATGAAAAATTGCCTTGGCTTGTAATTCTTGGCTGTTGCATTGCCCACTGGGCAAACACATTCCCTGACCCTCTCTTCAGACTGTTGAGAATACTGGTCTTGTCTTGGAGTCTGGCTGTTCTAAAAGTGGTGGTCTGATGGCTGAAAGAAATGAATTTGAATCCAAAGTTCATAGGCCTCATGATTCCAGGACTTTACTGAAAAATTAGTTGACCGAATTGCATTGAAAGCTAGGATGAAGAGAAGGGAAAAGGTAAGCCCAAATATATCATTTTTGCCCAGTGAAATAAAGGAATATTTCAAAGGCTAATGGCCGTAGTAACAGAGGTTGTCTGCAGAGCCCCCAAATTATCTTTTAGTGTCTTTTTTTCCTGAGAAACCTTCAGATTTCAGTAACATACGCGACTTTGCTTAAAATACTTCTTGTGGCTCACAGTTGAAGATTGTTAGGCATTCTACGTATTCAATGATTCCGTGAGTTAAGTGGCATTTGAAGTATATGTTCATAATTATTTTAGAATGGTTCCAAAATCTATACTATAAATGAGAGGCTCAAAAACAGGGAACTGAGTATGTAGCTGTCACATCAGAATATATAGTATAAATCAAATGCCTAAACAGATGTACGGTATATTTCCTTAAGAGCTTACGTTCAGACTTGAGCTTGACAGATATGTTCAAGACCTGAAGATTAATGTAGATTCAGAGGTAAATGTCAATTGCTGTTACAAAAGTTGATTGTTCTAGCAATGATGATGAACCTTGGCACTCTAGCTGTTCTTGGACTTCAGTTACCCGAAGCCGAAGTCAGTGCACCTGCTGATCAGAACACCTGGAGTTCCAGAACACCTGGAGTGCCAAGTTTTGCCATCACTGCCCTGTTGCATGTTTGATGAAATCCTGTTGCTACCAAAACCCAGGAGGGCAGGTGCGTGAAGAGCTGGCCCTGGTTTCCCTGTCCCTTTTGGGAGGCACACTTCAGTCTTGGAGGGGAGAAAGAGGAAGGAATGGAGAGCTTTGCCCCCTGGCTGGGGCACGAGAGTAGCCTGACACAACACAGAGAGCCAGAAAGTATCCTCCTCATGAGCCCTGGGGTCCACCTCTTCCTATTGTGCTTTAACAAGAAAAGGTCATTTCCCATGGTGGCACTGCCCACCCCACCCCTCCACAGTGTGACCAAATAGATCTGAATCACTGTTTTTAAATAGTGATCAAAACAGGACTTCAGTAAGATGAATGATGCCGCCGCTGCCAGTAAATGGTTGGTCCATGTACAAAAAGATGTATTGGTGACATCTTCTTTGCAGAAGCGTGGGAAGACTAGCAAACGGCAAGGAGAAAGCAAGTTGAGTCTGAGAGGGGAAATGGGATCAGTGTAATGTCCTTTGTTGTTTCACAGACATGCCTCCCCTAGAGCAGTGGATTGTGGGAGATATCAGAGTAGGGGTAAAAGGTTGCCCTTGCTTGAAAGCCTGTCATATCCAACTCTTTAAGAGTCGGTGCTCATCTCCATTTACAGCCAAAGAGTCAGTGCTGTCTGCATCTCCAGACATTTCCATGGTCATGTGGCAGGCATGACTACACACTGGAGTGCACAGAATGCTGTTACCTTCCCCACTGAAGCAGTACTTATTTATCTAATTGCAATTTCTTGCTTTCAGACTGCTAGGATGGCAGGAGCCGGGACAGAGATGGGCGCTCACTCCGTCATGTGACACTTGGGTCTCCCAACTGCTGACCTTCCAGTTGTCAAGTTTAGCGTCTTAACCACTAAGTCAACGTAGTCCCCTAGAGTAGGGATAGGGTAACTCAAAAACAAAAACACAATCTGAGTTTTGAATTAAGCCCCTTTTCATTTAACTTACTGTAGAGGTTAGATAGTTTTAAAACCACAAACAGATTAAACACAGAAATTATCTTGTTTGATCATAATGCTCCTTTTGAAATAAAAATAAAAAATAAAGAAAAGTAAATTCCATTGGCAAACATTGTTTGAATACACTGTATTTTTAATATACCAATTGTGATAATTGTATGTCAAATCAAGTTGTATGTAGTCCTATTTTATGTTCCTAAACTAACAGAGTGACTAATGTTGCATTTTTCATTTTTTCTGAACATTTATGCCCCCCCCCCCCCCGATTTTCCATGGTTTCAAAGTTTCCAAAAACGTCACATCTCTAGTGGGGGCTGACATGATATAGATGCTTAACTCTTGTTGCAGCAGAACAATCTGGAAACCAGCATGAAGCCTCTCTTCAAGAATTGGTTTGATGATTTGGTGTGTCCTATTCAGAGGGTGGTGCAACTCTTCCAGGACAAACTTGCCTTTCTATTACATGCGGTGAGTATCGTACAAATTCCTACCTTTGGCGCTTCTTTTTTTGTTTAGCTCACCAAGTAGTTACTGTAGCAATAATTACTACCATTTAATTGACTGATTATTATAATAGCCAAATCCAGCCTGGCTGAGTTATCCTGCTATGGTAATAAAGTAGACCATACTGCCAGCAACTCAACACCGATCGTCAGGTGGCTGTTAACTAACCTGACAGCCTAGGGTGCTGAAGTCCACAGGGAAGGGTGATGGTCCCCAAGTGGATTAAATCCCACTTGAATCCATCTTGATGGAGGGAAGCAGCTTCAGCAATCCTGGCCTGGGGCTGAGGAGGACTTTGTGTGCCAAAAGGACTCAGGACCAGAAAGTGATTCCTGGAAGTGGATCGGTGGTACGGGGGTCACGCTGTGATGTGCAAGGCAGATGAAAGGTCACTGTATTATATTGTTCCCAGGACAATCTTCATGGCTAATCACCATGTGGATAGCCAATATTCGGAATTATATACGGCAATTGAAAAGAGGAGGAGCCAAAATACTTTGACAGTTGGAATACGTCTTTTTCACACATGTGTTTGGACACTCAGATCTGCCAATAAGTCTTTCCCATTACTTTCAGCACTATTGCTGTTACTTGCCATTAAATTGCTTCTGGCTTATGCTGACTCGGTGAATTGGTGTCTTCCAGTATGTTCTGACATTAACAGCTGCCTGCTCTAGTCTTGTGAACTTGGAGCCATGGCCTCTTTTATTGAGTCAATCCATCTTATATAAGGTCTTCTTTTCCTACTGCCTTCAACTTTTTCTAGCAATATTGTCTTTTCCAGTCAGTTTTTAAAAATGTTTTGAGATGTCTCATCATAGGGTGTTTTTTTTAAAGGCATAAATCATTCAGAAGTTGTTTGCCATTGCCTTCTGTTCAATACTAACAAGAGTTATCTTGAGTGTCACTGCCCTTGCTTATGAAAGATTCTCTGCCAATGTTGCTTCCCATTACTATGATTGTCAGCAGCTGCCTTTCGATGATCCCCCCCTTCCCCCAATCACTGGTTTAAATTATCTTCTGATGACGCAACTGCTTATTCCAGAAGACAATGGATGCATCTGTTTCGGTGTCCTAGCTTAGACCATTCCACTCTGACTTTGCTAAGAATTTAGCCTCCTGATCATATTGTTCTCAACTTCTCTGAAACACTCAAACCCCTTCTCCATCCTAAGCTGTGTTTGGTAAAAGTAAAGGTTACCCTTGCTTGAAATCCAGTCATATCCAACTCTAGGGTTCAGTGCTCATCTCTGTTTATTGCCAAAGAGCCAGCCCTGTCTGTGTCTGCAGACATTTCCATGGATATGTGGCAGGCATGACTAGAGTGCACAGAATGCTGTTTACCTTCCCACCCAAGTGGTACCTATTTATTTAGTGTACTTGCAATTTCTTGCTTCCGAACTGTTAGGTTGGCAGGAGCTGGGACAGAGATGGGAGCTCACTCTCTCATCCAGTACTTGGGTGCAGTACTTGCCAACCTTCCAGTCATCAAGCTCAGTGTCTTAACCACTAAGCTGTCGCAGTCCCTTAAGCCTCATGTACAGGATCTGTACGTCTGCCATCCATGGATGTGCCACTATTGGGAGCAATATATTGTGTGGCGACACAAGAGGAGATCTTCTCTTCTGTGGTGTCCTGCTTGTGGAATGTCTTGCCCTATAGGTCAGTTTGCCCGTTGTTGCCTCATTTTAGCACCAGATTAAAACACTGCTATTCACATAAATTAGGGGTTCCCAATCTAAGACCTGCAAATCAGATCTGGCCCGTGATACCATTTCATTTGACACCCCCCCCCCCAAGGGCATTTGAGAAACAAAATGGGCCTGTGAATCCACACGCCGCTCTGAGCCGCTCTGAGTTGCTTCGGCAAGGAGAGCGGCATATAAGTTCAATATAATAATAATAATAATAATAATAATAATAATAATAATAATAATAATAATAATAATAATAATAATAATAATAATAATAATAATAATAATAATAATAACTCCAGCTGTTCTTGGACTTCAATTCCCAGAAGCCCAAGTCCCCGTGAATCCATACAAATGGGTTTACTGCACATATGCACAGAGCCTTGGTCTTCTGGGAATTGAAGTCCAAGAACAGCTGGAGTGCCATGGTTTGCCAGCACTGATATAGGCAAATACAGAACGTTATTCAGTAGCCTTTTTTCTTCCAATCTGAAGAACAGAAGAGTGTCTTTTGTGCAGTTGGGAGAGACTGCACTTACACAAGGAGGGTGCCTTTAAACCCGTGTCAGGAAGCTGTCTGAGTGAGTGGCCTTAGTTCATATCCACTACATTTCAGCTGATTGTCATGACTGATTGGAAATTAGAAGTGCACTTTGTAAAAAAAAAAAAAGTGTCTCGGAAGAAAAATACCAGCAGATGCTACAATTACAATTAGAAAATCAAATGTCTGCTTGCTGACAAACATAGCCCTGTGTCTGCTCCGGCCCTATGGATCCTCCTGCCAATTGAGTTGCATCTCCAGATGGAGTTGATGCCCTTCAGGAAAGGCCTAAAAATCTGGCTGGCAAAACAGGTGTCGGGCACCAATGACGTAGTGACCTCCGCCTGCTGGCTGATCTAGGAAGAACGCTTTCTTTTAATTGGTAAGGGTTGGGGTAAATTTTGATAGTCGCTTTTTAATGGGGGTTTTATAGGTTTTAGAGTTTTTAACTGTGATGCTGGTGTTTATGCTTTGTGTGCCTCCCAGAGTCTTTTGAGTTGGATGGCAATATAAATCACAAAAATAAATAAATCTGCTGAGAACTTGAAGCTGATGCCATTCCAGGTAAGTGGTGTAGGACTGAAGCTTAAACCTCTGTCATTATACTCATTGACATCGTATCTTTCCTTACTTTTCCGGTTACAAGGCTCTGAGTTGTACTCCAGTTGAAGTGAAAGACTCTGATGAAAAGACAAAGAAAGATATCAACAGGTAAGAGAAGAATTCATCTTCAACGTGATATCTGCTGGTGCTTTGCCTAGCAGGATCAAGATGTCATTTCCCAAAGGTTAGATGTGTTGCTTTCTCCCTCCTTGAGATCTAAACTGTAAGTATCTATAAACAAATCTGACAACATTCATTTTCTTTTTCAGGTTCCTTAGAGCTGCAAGCCTTCAAGATCTTGTCAGGGAGACCACAATGACTTCCTTATGCATAACAATGTCAGAGGAGCACAAAACAGTAGTTATTGATTGTAGTGGGTCACAACCTCGGTTCCACAATGCAGGTACGCTGCTGCTGCTGCTGCTGCTGCTGCTGCTGCTGCTGCTGCTGCTGCTGCTGCTGCTGCTGCTGCTGCTGCTGCTTCTTCTTCTTCTTCTTCTTCTTCTTCTTCTTCTTCTTCTTCTTCGGCGTCGTCGGCGTCGGCGTCGGCGTCGTCTTCTGTGTCTAGGCCAGACATGAAACTGCCAAAACGAAGGCACCTTTTGGTGAATTCATTCTTCAGTTCCTTTTGCCTGACATAGTTTAAGAAAGATTAGCTGGCAACACAAAGTTGCCGTTACCAGGGTATGACTAATTGTGGTTCAAAAATACCACCATCTTTGAGGAGGCTCTTTCTGTGTACCCCTTAAGGCCCTGGTGGCGAACCTATGGCATTCGTGCCAGACGTGGCACGCAGAGACCTTTCTTCTGGCACATGGGCCATCAAGGGAGGGGGGGCTGAAATCCCAGCCAGGAGGCTGTGGCTAGGCGAGGTAAGGTGGGGAGGCCCCACGGTGATGGGGTGGGGAGCAATTGTGGGGTTGGGGAGGCACCACAGGGGGTGGGGAGCACTCACAGGGAGAAGCCCTGCACAAGGGGTGGGGAGCATCCATGGGGTGGGGCAGGCACACACGTGTCGCCAGCGCGCCTCAAGCGACATCCGTGCGCCGTACCCACATGACTTCACTGGAGGCATGCCAGCGACATCACAAGGGTGTGTGGGCACTCGTGCCTACCAGCATGCCTCCTCTTCTTTCTTGGGGACTTGGTCTCTAAAAGGTTTGCCATCACTGCTTTAAGGTGAGTTAACAGTCACAGATCTTGTAGATATAGTTGTGTTGTTCATCTTAGTAGACTGGTTATAGAATAGGAAATAATGGACTGAAGACACTTAGAAATAGTTGGGAAACTTGGGCTATTCCTCTTAGCAGAGTAAGAGGTAGAAAAACCACCAGCAACACAGAGAAAACATGGAAAGATCAACCTAGTGAAACAAAAGCAAAGCTATTCGACTTGTATTCTGCCCCATAGCACTTAGTGCACTCTCTAGGCAGTTCACAAGTTAACTAGCATTTTGCCCCAAACAGGATGGAAGGCTGAATCAACTTTGAGCTTTGGTCAGGACTGAACTCACAAACCTTTGGTTGCAGTACAGCAGTTTAACCACTGCCCCACCTCAAATGCCAGAGGCAGGAAAAGACATTTACCAATCAAGTAGAGCAGGGGTTCTTGCCTACGGCCTGCGACACCATTTTATGTGGTCTGCGTAGCTGCCACTGCCATCACAGGAATCAGACATGTTTACGACAGCCGTAAATGCACCCGTGGCTATTGTAAATGCATTTATGACAGCTGCGGATTTATTTATTTTGTTATTTATTCAAATTTATATTGCTGCCCACTCACTCAGGTGACTCAGGGTGGCTTGCAGTCAAAACAGAAACAGTACAATAACAATCATAAAATACAACCTCACAAAACAACCATATCAGAACACAGACTAACTCTCCTCTGGCCATCGATGGGGGCCTGGTGGTGGGGGTGAGGTCTTTAGCCGCCTGCCAGGCCATGGTGTATTTTCTCTCAGGCCGTTGGTGTGGGCCCAGAGGAGAGGGCCCAGAGGATGCGTTTTATGGTAGCGTTTATGGTGGGGAACCACCAGTCTGGCCTGCGCAGCTGTCTGAGTAGGCGTGTCCAGCCCATGGCTTAAAAAGGTTGAGAACTTCTGAAGTAGAGAAAGGACAATCACATTAGGTTGTAAAGCCTTCTGTCACTGATACTCGGTGTTAGCACATGCAAGATTGTCATCCTAACTGATAACTGACTTGTCCAGGCTCTTGCTAAATGGCTCTGTTCCTCTTGTTCATCACAGGGTGACACAAAAATAGTTATCAACAGTCCCCCTCCACCCCCGTATTTTGCTGCTACAGCTGGTCATACATGTTGCTCGAGTCGTTTGCTCCGCTTTGGCAGGAATAACATCTAACCACATTGTAGTACGGTAATCCATGGTCCTCCTTCTTGTTTTCAAAAACAGGAAGTAACAAATTTTGTGAAGACTGGATGCGAGCATTTTTGAGTGGTTCAGAAGGGGGAAATCCATTCCTTTTCCGGCAGATCCTGGAGAACTTTAAATTGAAGGTAACACCTTATCCTTCTTATGCGACTGGAATAAAAGGTAGACATTTTACAATGTTCACTGTTTATCCAAGAATTATGGTGATCTTGTGGTCATTAATATGGTGCTTCATGTTAGGATGTCAGCTGGGGTCAAGCTCAGATGGTATTTTAACAGCTAGTATTGCATTAATGAACAAGAGATTCTCATTCATTCATTTACAGAAGATGGAAATTTCCAGACACCTACTTTGGACATGATTCCAGCCTGTTGCCCAGTTTAGCTAATTTCTTACTCCTGGATTGGGGTAGAGTACCTTTTACCCACCAGACATTGATAAACTACTATACCCATTATGCATCACCATAAGCTGATCCAGTGAGAAATGGAAATCAACCACATATGGAAAGGCCACAGGTTCCTTATCCCTGGTTTAGGATACAGTTTGCTTCCAATCGAACATTGGTGGCAAAATTCCAGTTGGGTTTCATAGCCTCTTATAGGACTTTTAGTGCTGAGATGCAGTTGAATTGTGGGTGAGGTTTTGGGGATTGAAAACAAGCCAAGTGGACTAGTCCTTCCTTGAGTTGGTAAGAAAGTCATGTTACATTTGTAGTAAGTATTGGATAAATATAAGGTGCATACATAGCAACCTGTGTTCTCTAAGGAACATAAAGACATTGATCATTACTGGGGACAAGCCAGTGAAATGGGAAGATCAGGCATAGGCTGGGCCACTGGGACAGTGGGATTCATCCTGGTGTACCCAACGCCCCTGGGGCACAAATAATAATTTAGATTAATAATTAAGCCGTTGCTCCAAGCTCCCTCCTTCATCTTGGAGCAATGGTTTATTCTAAAGTGCCGCATGCCGGGCAAAACAAGCGAGGGGTGGCCACCAAGAGATTCCCAGGGGCAGTCTTCTCCCCCATCCCTTGGTCACCACCCCTCGCTTGCTCCGCCCAGTGTGGCGCATGGCACTTTAGATTAAGCCATTGCTCTAAGCTCCCTCCTTCAGCTTGGAGCAATGGTTTATTCTAAACTGCTGTGTGCCGGGCAGAGCGAACGAGGGGCGGCGACTAAGCGGCTCCTGGGGGCAGTCTTCTCCCTCATCCCTTGGTCGCTGCCCCATCCAGCGCCCTCCCATGGTGCCGAACAGACCCCTGGGGAAGATACAATATTTATATGCACGTACCAGGAAAATGCACCTGCTCATCTCTCTTCACAAAATCAAAGCAAGTTAACAGTGCATACTTTAAACTGGATTATGGCTCTTATTTAGAGGTTAGTGATTTTAATTTAAGGGTAAGGAGTTCTTTCGAGGGAATATTCCTTTTATTCATTCTGAGAGAGAGATTGAGAGAGAGAGAGAGAGAGAAAGATTGCCTGTAGACTGAAGCAAAGCCAGGCCCCTCATCCCTCCCTCCCCCTTTTCCTGGAAAACTGACTTTAATCTGAGTGCTACCATAGCTTCCTTTCTAGGCAGTTGTGGCTGCAGCCCCACTGAGTCTATTGGGGCAGCAAGTGGAGGAGGAGCATCTATTGACAGGTGACCTTTCTCAAGCCTTGCTTGCTGCTGTCTTCCTAGGCCATACAAGACATCAACAACCTGAAGCGGTTCCTCAGGCAGGCGGAAATGAGCCACTACGCTTTGTTCAAGTGCTACTTGTTTCTCAGGAACTGTGGCAGTGGAGACGTCCTCTTGAAGATGGTGAAAGTGGAACACGCGGAAATGCAGGAAGCTAAAAGTGTAATCCGTGTCCTTGAAGAATTCATGAGAGAGCCAGCCTGCCATTTAAATTCATCCCCTGAATGCAGAGGTATTTACACAGGGCAGAATTAATGTGTATTCGCATCACACGAGAGAAGGGAGCGTTTTGTTTAAATGTGTGTGTTGTAGAGAGCTGCAGTCAGCTTGTTCAAACATGAGGCACAGTTCTTTGACATATTACAGTATGTGCTGTAAATACGGTGTTTAGCTGAAGAAGAGTCACGGAGCGCATTTTGAGCATTCGCTCTTCTCTCAGGCTCGTCTTGCATGTCCAGCTTGAGAAGGCTCTTCTGTTTGTTAAATCGTGCTTCCCTGTGGTGCCCAAACTGCAAAAGTGTGGTGTTTTTTTAAAAGTGTTTCCTGTAAACCAGGAATGGTCAAACTATGGCCCACGGACCGGATCTGGCCTGCAGCGCCAAAACATCTGGCCCATACCATCCTCGCCACTACCAGAAGTGGAAGTAAAACACGCCTGCGCATGTTCAAAATGCTGCCATAAATGTACCTGCGGTTGTCGTAAATGCATTTATAACAGCTGCGGATGCATTTTACGGAGGGAGGAGACCATGACCATGTGACCAGCCCGCGGCACAAAATGTTTGACCACCCCTGCTATAAACTGTATCAGGAAACAGAGGCAGACTTTGATTTACAGTCCTGGATCTATGGGAGTGCTTAAATGAAACTCAGGGCAACACAGAGAAATGTGTTTAGGCACAGCAGGAAGCTAGACATGCAAGAAGAGCTTGTTTCTGCTCCAGTTTCCCAGTCTTCTGGCTTGGGAACGTCACGTCGGAACCTGCCAGTGGTGTGGCCTCTGCTCTGCTAGGGAAACTGAAGTGCTCATAATGGGTGGAACAACATTGTGAAATGTGTAGCAGTAGTAGTGATATTTTCATTTGTTAAACAAAACATTATACTGATGGTGAACCTTGGCACACCAGGTGTTCTTGGACTTCAGTTCCCAGAAGCTCAGGTCAGCACTCCTGCTGATCAGGGCTTCTGGGAATTGAAGTCCAAGTACTCCTGGAGTGCCAAGGTTCACCATGACTGTACTAGGGTAACTTTTTTTCTTTCTAGGAAAAATAGTTTATTCTGTGAAAAGTGATTCCCCCCCACCCCCTTTTGGGAACAGGAGATTCTAGTGTCTTTCACAACTGGATTGGGGCACATTTTTATGTCAATGATAGCTTCACAGTTGCATTTTTATAATAAGGAGCTTCCTAGTGGATCATGCTTGAGTACTCCAAACAAGATTTAAGAATACAAAACCCTATGAAATAATTGATCAAAAAAGGACCATGTGCAGGAAATAAAGAATGTTGAGCACTTTCTTGGGTGACCAAGCCTTTTCTTGCTTGGTATCTCGTCTACACATCATGAATTAGCAAATGATTCAAATTAACTATGACTGTAGCTGCTAAGTAATTGCAACCTGCATGGAAGCTGTGCCTGCAAGAGTTTAAGGTCAGTTAGTGACCTCTGGCCATGATCTTTTCATGAGATTTCCTCTTTGCGTAAGAGCATGTCATATGAAGCCTTGCCAGTGCAGGGGTGGAAATGCTGCCAGCAGAAATTTCAGCATGAAAGGCTTGCTGTGGGAAGTGTGAGAACTATTTGAGAGCCATTGAGAGGTGGGATTTCTCATACAACTACATCTATCTCACACAAAAGCTAATGACCACCTTTAGATGTTTCGCAGAGAAGGTGGTTTGTAAAGGAACGATTCCAGTTCCCCACTCATTCCCTGAGCAGCCAGTCAGTGGAGGTCTAGTTTCCTAAAATGCACCCAAAGTACATGAAAGTTGACTAGGAGAGTGACGTCCATCCTTGGTACTCCAGGTGTTCTTGGAGTTCAATTGCCAGAAGCCCAAGTCAGCACTCTTGTTGGTCAAGGCTTCTGGGAATTGAAGTCCAGGAACATCTGGAGTGCCAAGGTTTACCATCACTTCCTTATAGCCTTGTTCACGGTTTCCCTAGCAAGCTACAGCTTTCCTCAAACTGGAGAAGTGCCTTTGTCTAGCTTTCAGTCTGGATATGCCTCTGTTTGAGGCAACGAAGCAATGGCTTTGGGTATTTAATTCTATTTTAGAATAGGGTAAGTTCTAGTTCCTACACTCTTAATCTGGCAAAAACACACAGTTTCAAAGGCTCTGTCCAAAGTTGCTGTAGTGGCCTACTACAATAGACAAAATGATAGGTCAGAACCAGACTTAGTCATATGCAAAATACACCCATTGGAGTGAATGGTACACAATTTGGCCATGGCTAACCTAAATCACCTTGCCAACAAAAGCCTGCATAGTCAAAGCAATGGTCTTCCCAGTAGTGAAGTATAGTTGTGAGAGCTGGACCATATGGAAGGCTGAGTGCAGAAGAATAGATGCCTTCGAATTGTGGTGCTGGAGGAGACTTTTGAGAGTCCCCTGGACTGCATAGAAATCAAATCAGTCGATCCTGAAGGAAAATCGACCCTGACTGCTCATTGGAAGGACAAATACTGAAGATGAAGTTCAAGTACTTCGGCCACCAAATGAGAAGAGAGGACTCACTTGAGAAGGCCTCGATACTGGGAAAGATCAAAGGCAAAAGGAGAAGGGGGTGGCAGAGGATGAGGTGGATGGATAGGATCGTTGATGTGGTGGGTGTAGATCTGGCTGGACTGAAGAGGACGGCAGAGGATGGAGGAGCCTGGCATGCGGTGGTCCATGGGGTCACAAAGGGTCGGACTTGACTGTGTGACTGAATAACAAAATAATATAAATCTAGATGGTTTGAGTGAAATGCGATGGGACTAAATCCGGGTCCAACCTGGTGTGAATTTATATATGAAGAGAGAAAGAGACTAGAAAAATAAGAAAGGGGGCTATAGCAACAGCAGGAGGAGCTGGGATCACCTGCCTTACCCAAACAGATGTCTGGTGCTGTCAAAGACACAAAATACCAGCCGCCTTATTTGGGGGACGTGAGTCCAGATCTGAATCCGCATGGAGCAGGACAGTTGCAATCTTCAGTAAGAAGCTGGCTCATCCATTAGATGCATTGCCTTTTGCATCTTCAGTGCCCGGCAGAGTAAGAAGATCGACATATGGCTACATGTTTGTGTGCCTCTGAAATCAGGACCAACAATTTTAGCTGAATCAATGATTGAACTCAACTCAGAACAAGTGACATTTCCATCAAAATAGTTGTTAATATTTAATTTTAGCTGTATTTACAAAACATGATTCTGTTTTATCCCTTCAAATGGAATTTGGATATTAATTTGTTTCTTTTTTAAAATAATGCTTATATTCACTACACCGTTTTACAAAAAGAAGCAAAAGAATAAACCGTGATGCCTGTGATGAAATAATTGTTGGAACATAACTATGTACACAGTAGAAAAATATTTTGACATTTAATCCAGTGTGCTATTTGCGAGTCTAGTGTTTGCTCTATCAGCCCTTGATGGGAAAGCAAATTCTTCTAAGAATTTTCCTTAAAGCAAACATTTCTTCATTTCTGGTTCTTATGTTAGCCACAAAAGGAGGGGGGGGGGAATGAAAGCTGAGCATTATCTGTAAACTTAATGTACCTGGATAGGCCTAGTGACAAGGACCTATTACATCTGGAGAAAATTAGTGTAATGTTTGCTTCTTAAATTCAGCCTGATGAGCTTGTGAATCTTGTAAAGCACACTGTAATACTAATTTATATTTTGTTTGAGACATCTGAGGAATCCCTTTGGATTTATTCAGTTAGAACCAGTAATTAATTATGGTATTAAAATACACATCCCTTCAAGTAAGCTTGATTTCATTTTGCTTCTGATTATTGCTTTACCAAATGGATGGGTCTACTCTCTGTTTTTCTGATATGGGCTCTTTCAAATACCACGTGACCTAAAATAGGCCACTTTTTGACACACACACACACCCTGTGACTTTCTGTGACCTTTGACCGACCCCCTTCCAAAAAAATCACATAGTTTGAAGATAGATCTATGGTCAGCTGGATGCGAAAAGCAAATGATAATTTTGGAGGCACGTGACTTGACGACGACGCCACCCCCGCGACTTTTGGCCGACCGCCTCCCCCCTAAAATGGTCATGTGGTATTTGAACAATCCCTATGTTCCTTGAGTCTGGGCAAGACAGGTTAAAATGAAACTTACTATAGTGTTACGTGATGGTGCCATCAAAATGTTCAGGGTCTTGCTCAGCAGAATTAACAATAGTGCCCCATATGTAGCAATATGTTAAACCAGGAGTGCCCAAACTATGGCCCATTGAGCCGGATCCAGCCCTTGATGCCAATTCATCCAGCCCATGCTGTCCTTGTCACTCCTGTACGGGCGTGTTTTACTTCCACTTCTGGGAGCGACTAGGGCAGCGTGGGCTGGATGAATTGGCAGAGGGCTGGACCCGGCCCATGGGCCGTAGTTTGTGCACCCCTGGTTTAAGGAGAGAAAATGGCAGCCTAAAATCTACAGTCAAACCTCGCATAATGAATTTAATTCGTTCTGCGAGGCTGAACTTGCTGACTGGAAGGTTGGCAGGTCAGGAGTTCGAGACCTGGGTACTGCATGACGAAATGTGCTCCTGACTCTGTCCCAGCTCCTGCCAACCCTAGCAGTTCGAAAGCAAGAAATTGCAAGTAAATAGTTACCACTTCAGTGGGAAGGTAAACAGCACTCCATGCACTCAGGTGTGTAGGCATGCCTGCCACATGTCCACAGAAATGTCTGCAGACGCAGAGAGCTTTGGCTATCAGTGGAGGTGAGCATCGCACCCTAGAGTTGAGCAAAGGTGACCTTTTACCTAAAGGTGTGCCAGGGCAAAGAAGCAACGTAAGGAAAGGCTTAAGCTCCCACAGGATCTGTTTCTCTGCTGCAAGCTGCATTCCTAGAAGTGGAGGCCCACAAGAGCAAGTTCAAATGGAGCAACACTTCCTCCTGCTTTTGACCCCATGTCTTCGCTTCAAAAGAATCCCTCCAGAGTAAAAGCGGAGTACAGACCTGGGCTCAGCCAGAGGTTCCGGCATAGCCAGTTCATCATAGACACCCTGTGCCTTCCAGAGTTCTCTAGGTCAGTGATGGTGAATGTTGGCACTCCAGCTGTTCCTGGACTTCAATTCCCAGAAGCCCAAGTCAGCAGTCCTGCTGATTAGAGCTTCTGGGAATTGAAGTTCAAGAACACCCGGAGTGCCAAGGTTCGCCATCACTGCTCTAGGGTATCATACAAATTTTTAATCCATGCAACAATTCCTTCCTGCCCACAAGAGTGGAAAATCTCAATTCGGCTCCATTAGGGAAAGATGTTCGATCATTCTTGCCCTCTGCCTCCATGGGGAGGCGGAATCAATTAGAGCAAACTTGACGTCATTACAAATCTAATTTAAACTTTGTGAACACAGCCTTCAGAATGTTGCGCCGTGTCGCTATTCTCTACAGTGGCCAGTAGATGTCTCTGCAGAGGCTGTGTAAGACTCCTCTTTTATCATCTTTCCCAGTCAGTTGCTCTCTAACCTCTGAGGTGTAGTTTTTCATTAAAGAAGAGCATACTTGAGAGCGCTCTTTGGCAGGTTACCTTTAAGCCCACGTTTGCATGCATGTCAACCTATTTGTGATCGCTCGCTGATAGAATTTTAATCATATCCTAATGATCTTCCATTCCTGTCCCAGCTCCTGCCAACCTAGCAGTTTCAAAGCTAGAAATTACAAGTAGATAAATAGGGAACATTTTGGTGGGAAGGTAAACAGCGGTTCATGCACTCCGGTGTCTAGTCATGTCTGCCACATGACCACAGAAACGTCTGCAGAAGCAGACAGCGCTGGCTCTTCGGCTATGAAACAGAGATGGGCACTGAACCCTAGAGTCGGGTACGACTGGCTTTCGAGCAAGGGTGACCTTTACCTTAAGGAAGGCTAAGACCAAGAGATTCTGGCAGGAACAGAGTTAACTACACAGGCTGTTTCGAAGAGGTTAAGACTTACTGCAAGATGCAGTTAATCTACAAATGTCTGTGGCAGCAGCAGTCTAATGTTGTAAGCTAACAAGGACATTTGGAGGTAAAGGAGAAATGTATCCTCTAATCACTCGTTGGAGCAGTAATATCCCAGAATGACGGGGTGACTTTAAGAGGCAATATAACTCAGAGCTGCTTGGGTCTTCCTCGATTTGACTGACAAAATGCCTAAGCCTTAAGTGGCTATTACTGTATTTGGAAATCTTGTGAATATTGCTATTTGTTGAGGCGAGGCAGAAGGCTTAGAAACTAATTTGTTCTGTTGCACTGAAGCACTTCCTCAGGCTGTCCTGTGGGACTGGATGAAGTCGGTGAAAATAAACGTTGCATTGGCCTTGATCCATAATGGTTGCTCTTTGCTACGAGAGGGATTGGTTACACCAGGAGTTCTCAACCTTTTAATGCCGGGGGTCGGGTCATGCTCTCTCAGACAGCTTCAGGGGCCAGAAACCCATTTTGCCCTTCCCCCACCACATGGCACTTCCTGGTGTGGTGGAGGTGGTGGTGGGTCACGTAAAATGGTACCATGGGCCACATCCGGCCCCTGGGCCACAGGTTGAGAATCTCTGGATTGCATCACCAGGAAGCAGGCTTCTCTTCTAATTGCTGGCATGTAAAATGTTTAGTCATGTCCAGAGCTGGATTACACTGGAAGTTCCATTTGTAACATTGAGGCCCAGTCTGCATGAAACAGGTGAGGAAACAAACCTGTTTCTTAAATGCATTACTTTGGATTGAAGAGAAGCAATTCCATAGACTGTGAGTCCAACTAGGCCAGGGGTGCCCAAACTATGGCCCATGGGCCAGATCAGGCCTCTGAAGCCAATGCATCTGGCCCATGAAGCCTTTGTCACTCCTGGGAGTGGAAGTAAAATGCGCCCGTACGGGCATGTTTTACTTCCGTTTCCGGGAGCAATGAGGGCTTCATGGGCCAGATGAATTGGGGTTGGGGGCTGTATCCGGCCCACAGGCCATGATGACTGACCTAGATCTCCTGAGTCCAAGGCCAAAACACTAGCCACTACACTGCACTACTCTCAATATCTACATCGGGGGTTCTCAACCTACAGCCCAGGGGCCAAATGCTGCTTATGACATCATTTCATGTGGCCCACCACTGCCTCTGCCACACCCAGAAGTGCCATGTGTGGCAGGCAGGGCAAAATGGCCATCTGGCTCCCGAAGCTGTCTGTGGGAGCATGACCTGGCCCTTGGCTTGAAAAGGTTGAGAACCCCTGATCTACATAATGCTCTTATATGTGGATTCAGGGTGCTGCAGTTTCAATTGCTGTAGTCCAGAAACGGATTTATCTTGTCTTCTGCTTATAAGAGCGAGGACCAAGATGGAGAATTTGAAACTGCATCTGGGCCACTACCCTCTCCTCCTGTTTAAGGGCCAGCTGTCATGAAAATGAACCTTGGCCATGTCGTATGAACAAGCGAGCTGTGATACAGCATATGCTGCCCCATGAGGGTGATCGTTCCCGAATAGGTTACATACTGTACTTGACCATTTATAGTTTATCCTGGAAAATATACAGATGTGAAAAAGATGAGTTCAGAAAAACCTCATTATGCTTTACCCCACCTTGCTCCGCTCTGCTCAGAGAGAGGCATTGATTTGTGATTGTTCAGTTGAAGAAGTATATGATGGGGATTGTGCCACAAAGCTTGCAGCTTTGTCAGAAGGCCAGACCAACCGGATTGCACCGCTGTCTTTTACTACAATCTCATACAAACAGCCAGTTTTTCTGCGTTTTAACCCATAAGCAGGTATCCCCATAAAGTGGAGTCACATCCATATGAAACTACAGTAATGCCTCACATAACAAGCATCTCGCTAAGCGAGTAACTCGCTTAACGAGCAGGATATTCCCCAAAAGGCCTGCTTTGTTGAACAATCAAAAACTTGCTTAACAAGAATGCTGCCATCAGCACTTGGGTCGGGGGTTGAACCGGCGTGCGCACCCATCCCCCCCCCCCAAGCGTCAATTGCATGATGCGATCAGCGCTTGGGGCAGGGGTTGAACTGGCGCATGCGTGCACACCCGTTTTCACCACCACCCAAGAGCAGATTGCAGTGTGTGCAGCACGCCGTGGTGGCATGTTTGGGAATGAGAACAGGGAGCCCCTGGGAAATGTGTTTCACTTAACGAGCAACTTGCTTAACGAGCAACTCCATGGAACGCATATGCAAGGTATCATTGTACGTTAAGCAAGTTACAAGCTGAAATTCTATTCCACCGTACCTGGTCACTCAGTGCTCAGCGAGGGGAAACTAGCAGAGGGTGTGTCCCCTGTTGTGCCAAAATAAATGCCTGCGTAATAGTTATGGAAGCCTAACATCACTGCGCTGGCAATAGCTGTCACTTAGTCTAGCTGTCTCACCACTACCTGGTGAAATATTGGCACTGTGAGATCTCCCCTGGAACTTTAAGCATATTTGTCTACAACAGTTATTTTACACAGCAATGCCCAATCTAGAAGGAATAAGGAAGTGGAACAGAGAAGTACTGTAAATTGAATTCAGCTGCTGTGCTGCTTTAATGATGTGATTTAGGACAGGGCTAGGTAGGCCAACTGCAGTGGCTTAGTGGTTAAGATGCTGAACTTGATGACTGGAAGGTCAGCACATCAGCAGTTCAAGACCCTAGTGCTGCATGACAGAGTGAGTGCCTGTCTCTGTCCCAGCTCCTGCCAACTTAGCAGTTCGAAAGCAAGAAATTGCAAGTGGATAAAAAGGTACCATTCAGCGGGACGGTAAATAGCATTCCATGCACTCCGATGTCTAGTCATGCCTGGCACATCTCCATGGAATGAGATGAGCACTGAACTGTAGAGTTGGATACAACTGGCTTTCGAGCAAGGGCCACCTTTAGCTTTACCTAGGTAGCCCGATACACTTCACAGGTTGTGAACTACAACTCTCAAACTCCAGCCAGCATGGCCAGTGGAGAGAGAGTGCAGTCGTTCTATGCAATCTTTGGAAGGCTTCACACTGCCCACCCTTGTTCTAGTGTGAAAGAGAAAGAAAGATCAGGAAAAACAGAAGCCAGCCCGTTTTTCTTTACTAGAACTTGCCCTTGTACCTGAAGGGCACCTGAAAACGCTGCCAAGTAGAAAGTGGAGGTATAGTAGTATCCAAGGTCTGGTTTAAAAAGCAAACTGCCTTTGCATGGGAGAGGCACTGAACCCTTCCTCATCCTGTTGCTTCTCATTCTACGTCAGTGGTGCCCAAACTAAGGCCCAGGGGCCGGGTGCGGCCCCCAACGCCAATTCATCCGGCCCGCGAAGCCCTCGTTGCTCCTGGAAGTGGAAGTAAAACACGCCCGTATGGACACGTGTTACTTCCGCTTCCAGGAGCGACGAGGGCTTTGCAGGCCACTCCTCCACTTCCAAATCCGGGTCCTGGGCAGCATTGCACGAGTCGATGGTGGTGGTGGTGGCCTGGCCTTGGTGTGGCTGCCTCCCCTGGGGTCCCACTCCCCCTGTGCACCATGCGCACGCATGCTGCACACCCATGCTGGGAGGAGAAAGCACAGCTGGGCCCAGCATAGCCGTGGCACCACCGCTGTGGCCCAGGTGTTCTCTGTCAGCCCAAGTATGGAGGAAGAGAAAAAGCAGCTGCCCAGGCCCCTGCCCCCCAAGGTAAGAGACTTTGGGTGGGTGTGGAGAGGAATGGAGGGTGTGTGCCTTTGGCTGTAATCAGAGATGAGCACTGAACTCTAAGAGATGGATACGACTGGCTTTCAAGCAAGGGCAACATTTACCATTAAGATTTTGGCCATGATTAGTTGTAAGTGGTTGGTAAAGTTAAAGATTGCCCTTGCTCAAAAGCCAGTCATATCTGACTCTAGGACTGCAGTGCTCATCTCCATTTGTAGCCAAAGAGCCAGTGCTGCCTGTGTTTGCAGATGTATACATGGCCATATGGCAGGCATGACTAGATCGCCCATGGCATAGGCTCCACCCATGATGTAGGTTCCACCCATGATGCAAGCAACGTCCCATGGTGTGGTAGTGAAATTTTTGGCTGCCCACCACTGCTGCATAACTGTTGTGCTCAAATAATTGAAGCTCCATCTTAACAAGGAGAAAGGTTGTGACTAAAAAAGGGGGATTTTAAATAAACACGTTGGATTAACAAGACATGCCAAAGCATTCAGAGAGTTAAGCTTGCCCCTGGCAACACAGTCTGTCAGCTCAGCAGGAGACAAGCCAAACATTGCTGGGACAACTTTGGAAGTCTGCTTTCTTTCTTTCTTGTACACTACTGTACTTTTGGTAAGCTCTGAACGGTGTAATCCTTATGTCTGATTTAAGGGCAGCAAGCAATCCTTCAAAAGCATTCGTACACACAATTGAGGCATTCTTGTGTCAAATTAAATTTCTGTGTGACCCAGTTTAAAAAAAAAAGCTATATGGACTTGGCTCTGTAGTGTCTCCATCATCATATTTAGTAACATCTTGTATTCTTTTCCAAGCATAGAGAATAATGACCTTACTTCAGAAGATGAACTTACCTCTTAGAATTCTGAGGCTGTAGTAGTCTAAGTTATGAATCAAATGGCATCTCCTCTCAACTTTCACTTTACTTGTAAAGTAAGAGGAAATCTGAAGCATGTGCAGCCCACAAACCAGGTACCAAAGCTTCTACAGGGTGTCCAAAACGTCGGCTTGCATAGGCAAAATTGCATAACGAGAGATATCTTGGAATGTGTTCACCATGAGTGGGGGAGAAGACTTTGTGTGTGTGTGTGTGTAGAAAGAGGTGGCCAACACAAGGGGAATATTGTGTAAATATCTTGTAACAAACATTTTGCCTATAAAGGCACATTTAGCTACAGTTCCAATTTTCCCTTTGTATGGAAACTTTTGGGCCACCTGAACTCTGCAGACATCTCTTTAAAAGTTTTTTTTACAAGTTGACAATAGTCTTTCCTTGGTCGCCGTCTCTCATCCCCATTTATATTCCAAACTTGGTCTGGATGTACTTTTTTGGAGAGATTAGCAATTGAATTCTCTGCTACAGTTGGCCCAAGGAGTGGTGAAGTACTGTATGTACATCCCAACCCATTAATGCACATGCACCAGTATGACAATTCAATACAGAACTCTCAGAAAATATGAAAATCCTCCCCCTTCCCAGTGGAAAAAAAAGTGGCAGGTAGAGTCTAACGACACTAATGTCAGGGATTTAGTGTGTGAATTTGATGTGTTGAATTATGCTCATTAGTTCATTTATTTCTTATTTCATTCATTAGTTAAGGGTGATGTTTCAAATGGGGGAAAATAAAGACATTCATAAAATTAAGGTTTTCATAAAATGTTAATAAAATCTAAGGTTTTCTGAGCTAAGGTAAAGGTAACCCTTGATAGAAAGCCAGTCATATCCAACTCTAGGTTTCAGTGCTCATCTCTGCTTATGGCCAAAGAGCCAGCGCTGTCTGTGTCTGCAGACATTTCCATGGAGATGTGGCAGGCATGGAACACTGTTTACCTTCCCACCAAAGTGGTCCCTATTTATCTTCTTGCAATTTCTTGCTTTTGAACTGCTACGTTGTGTTAACTCAAAACCAAAAATCCTAATTTCATTTATGTTTATTATTTTTTTTATATTTTATTTTTCAATAAAGATGCTTTTAACCTTTATTTTCCATTCTTCCTGACTCTACCCACTATGCACACGTGTCCATAAGCAGCCCACTGTACACACAACAATTCACCACAGGTGAATAATTGCAAAGGATTAATTTTTAATAAATATTTCAATAGTCAAACCGTAAAGAAAAAGAGTTCCTTCATGATTCCTTGAAAGCAGTTTTTCAATAAGAGGGAAAGCCCAAAGGGAAAGTGGTTATGACTTCAAAGGAGAAACTTCCTACAGTGTATCCATTCTCACACCAATGTATCTATTCTGTTGTGGAGAGATACTTTTTTTTTTTTAAAGAAAGAAGGTTAGAAAGAAAGTGGATTTTTTTTGTTTGTTTTAAACCTTCATAGAAAATGTTTCTGAAGTCTGATCCAAATTGTATAAGTTTCAAAGAAAGGTTATTATGTCCTGTTTCAAGTGCACTTTGGATCACTTCGATCAGTCAAACGGGTTTTTTGCTGGATCACCGCCAAACACCCCCCCCCCAGCAGAAATGTCATTTTTACAAGCCATGTTTTTCCTCAATATCTTTTTGGTGGATTCCTGATACAGTGTCATTTTTCTCCACATGTTGTATGCGAACTGTATCCACCTTGGTAAGTTGTCATATTCAATTTCTAAATTGGTTTTCCCTCCTTTTATTGGGTTTTTGTGACCTCGTTTGAGTGGTTTTTTGTAAAACTCTTCATAGATTATTTTTCCGAAGTCCAATTCCAAATCTGAAAGTGTCCCCACAAAGGGTCATCTTTCCTCTTTCAAACACACCTTGGATCATCTGAATTGGTTGGGTAGTTTTTTCGCTGCTCCCCAACAACCGACACCCCCCCCCAGCAAAACTCACTTCTCCAATGCTACTTCCGAAAGTGATTACGTAATCACTTTGCATTTTCAGCTTTTGTGTTCTACCAATTCTTAAAGTTGCTGAGACGATCTTTCAAATGACATAACCTTATTTTCGTGGGTGCCTTAGTTTCAGTGTTGCAGCTTCTCAAATGTACATGATTTTCGTTACACTGCAAAAGCTGCCAGAACACCCAAACGAAACATAAGACATTCATATAATTCACGTCAAAAGCTAGTAGAAAAGCTAGTTTACCCAACTGATACTCAGCTCAGATGTGGGCAAGGGCAGGGTAACCATTACTAGAGAAGAGATGGAATAAAAGAAAGCGGAACCATTTGAGAAGAATGAGAAAGAATATGTATTGACCCCTAATTTTAAAAAATAGAGAGGTGGGGAGAGGAAAGCCAGCAACCTGGCAGAGGTATGATTGTTTATTTGTCCAAGAGTATATGTTCAGGGACTGATATGCTAATTTCTTTCCAGTGTATTCACTATACTATATAGTAGCTGTAAATTGAAAAATTGACTACTTTGCACCCAAGAGTATCTTGCTTCCCCAAAAGGCCCACTTCCTGTATGTTTTTCATAAATATGAATGAGTGCTTTAAGCCTACTGTCGGCTTAGATCCAAGAAGAGGTTTATGGCAAGAACAAATATTCTTGAGGGAACACAAGAGGAAAGGAGGAAGGAGCTTTCTGGACAGGAAATAACAATAAAGAAGGGCTACGGTTGAGGCCCTCCACTAGGTGAGAGCCTTGTCAAGGCATGGGGGTTTGAGCGGTCTAACTAGGCAGTGTTGCCCATCTCTTGTCAATGATGTTAGGCCGGGACTAAGACTCGCCAAAGCATCCTCCATTGGATCCCTTGGGCAAGGTGAAAAGCGGAGGGCACATTAATGGTCCGCCTAGTCAGCAGGTGATGCAATATCCAAATGGCTAGAAAAACCACACGCAGATGGACTTGATTTCCCAGGTCCATTTGCATAGGCGGAATGTTGTGGAGATGTCTACAATGGTGGGCATCAGCAGGTTTGCGCCAGTTCGCCAGAACTGGTAGCAGAAATTCTGGCTGGCCTTGCCCATCCAAGTTTTGAAACAAAGTCCTAATTTGGGTGCAACGCAGGGCTTTCTCCTTGGCTACACCCACCATACTACGCCCACAGTGTGGTAGTAAAAATTTTTTGGAGCCCACCACTGGATGTCTACCACTGCGCGGACTCCTCGCTGAATAACAACTCCAAGGTATCCATGGTATGGCTGAGGAATGTGACCTCTCCAACATCACTGAACAGACTGAAGGGTGGAGTCCCTAAATACAAGACCTACATGCTCAAGTGGGGCCTGCTGGCAGACAAGAATACACTTGTGAATGTGGAGAGATACAGAATCCATCTCCTTTACTGGTCTGCTGAATTACTAAGAGAAACATGCGCCAATCAGGATTTAATTTTGATCAAAGACAAAGGCAAGAAAGTGGCTTCATTTTGGCAGTCCAAAGTTTGTTCTGGACACAAAAAAAGAGGCATATTAGGTAATTCCACAGCTACAATGTCCAGGTAGAAGCACTTAAGAAGCGCATGACTTTTCAGTTACCCGAGTCTGCTATAAGCAAAGGTCCTGGGCCTGTTTATACACCACATTTTAAAATATATATACTGAAGATACTTTTAGTGTAGGCCTGAGGAATTTTCTGCCATCTAGATATTTTGGACTGTAATTCCCAGAAGCCACAGCCTGCATGGACAATGGTAAAGGATTATGATAATGGTAGTCCAAAATTTCTGGGAAATCCCAGGCTCCCTACTGTGCCTTAGGATGTTCCAGAATTGTAAAGGGCAAGTGTAACAGATACTTGTTAGACAAATATATTTGTCAAGGGTCAGATCCAGGTTCTACTTAGCCATGAAACTCACTGGGTTGGTTATGCTCAGTCATTCTCAGTAAGGTCATTGTTATGACAATATAGAAAGGAAAACAGCTCCAGTTAATTGGAAGAAAAATCATATCAAACTGACTAACAAATAAGTAAGATAACACATGCCATGGGTATTCAGGGAAACAGATGCACCCTTAATTCTACATTTAGCAGCCAGGTAGGGCTTGCATCCAAGAACAGGAAATGACATTTCTTACAAAGTGCCAATATTTACCTAAATATAAGCCTAGGTTTTTGTTAATTTTCTGGATTATTTGTAAATTTACTTAGGTACTAAAGAACAAATACCATCAAGTTCTAATCTCTGACCACCGAAGAAACATTCCTTTTGCAGAATATGGGAACGCTGAGGATTGATTCTGACTTATGTGGTCAAGTTGTTACATGGGTTCCATCATATCTCTGAAAGTTCCTTGCTGATTCCACAAAGCAAACTACAGTACAGTAGTTTGCAAAGAGAAAAGGTTAATTAGTCCCTTCTTCTTGGCCTTTGATTTTCCACATACAGGGGTTTCCCCAACCCAATGGAAGTATTAAGTCATGTCAATTCCCACCTGCTATCTGACGAGACATTGCTCTGTATTTTAGTGTGAAGGAGGAACCAGTTGAAGGACCATTATAGCCTACATCCATGATCCACTAGAACACAGGTGTGCAAGGTACAGAACAAATACCTAGTTGGTTTTATTCCTCCACTCCAAAATTATACATTGTGCCTCTTGTAGATCTTTTAGCCCTGGAGAATACAAGCCAGGACTTTCAGAAGCTGCCAAGATTTTTAAAAGCAGTATTACAACCTGCTTGATTGCTTTCCAGATACATCAGGTAAAGCGACTGTGTTTACACTTTTCAGACAAGAACATTCTTCTTGGGAAAGTGCTTGTGCACTTATCTCAAGGTTGCATGATCAACATGCCAAATTTAAAGGAGGTGTAAAGATAAACCAGTGCTAAGAGTCAGAAGAAAATGTGATATCATTTAGGGTATGAAGTTCGGAAAGGGTATTTTTCAAATTAAAAAAACCTTGGCAATCCTTTTCTACAGAGACAGTATCCTCCACTGCATTTTGAGGGCAGCAGGCCTATTTATGGGGTACAGGGCAGGAGGCTTGAAGGTAAAGGTCGCGCTTCCTCTAAAGCTAGTCATATCTGACTCAAGGGCTCAGTGCTCATCTCTGTTTATAGCCAAAGAGCGTTTGCAAATGTTTCCATGGACATGTGGCAGGCTAGACACAGGAGTGCACAGAACGCTGTTTATCTTCCCACCAAATCGGTCCCTGTTTATCTACTTGCAATTTCTTGCTTTTGAACTGCTAGGTTGGCAGGAGCTGGGGCAGAGATGGGAGCTCACTCCATCATGCAGTACTCGGGTCTCAAGCTGCAGACCTGCTGACCTTCTAGTTGTCAAGTTCAGTGTCTTAACTACTAAACCACTGCAGTCCCTTATGAGGCATGAAACATACACATTTATCCCCCAATACTTCACCCCCAAACTCCCATACTTCCTCCCCTGCAGCATTTCCCTCATGGTACAACCAGCTATAATTTCCAGTCACACAGCTGCTGCTGCTTTCAAATCCACAGGAGAAACAAGGAAAGAAGATAACTGTAAAGGCTAGAAGTAAATAATGTGATTGTCAACAAAAAGATAAACAAAAACCAAGCCACGAACTGAAAATAAAATAAAATTATGCAGTTGTATTTAGCAACCGAAGTTAAAGCACCTTCATAATTTTCAATGCAATTTGGTTTGTCCTTTAGTTGAAAAGCAGCATCTATCATTGACCATGAATGAGTCCATATATAGTGAACCATCTCTAAAAAATTCTGTAACAGAACGTACCTTTTAACTACAGGTATGAGAAACTCTCAAGTTCACTAGGCAGTAGTAATCTTATTATACGAAAAGGAACAGATGAACAGATGGCTCCGGTATTTAAAAGTAAGCCAAACAGCCTTAACTGAGCACCCTTTTAGTGTATCTCATCAATGAATGAAACAGGTTTTCTGAATGACCTGATGGATGGCTGTAAAGCTTGTAATTGCAGCAGAAAACAGACCTGGGGAAAGGTAGGCAATCCAAATAACATTTTCACGGTGTGCATACACATTCAACAATATGTGTGGTTGCAAGTGCCCAGTTAGACAAATATAGCGCTGAATCATCAACCCTTTCTCGAGAAAGCAGCACAAACTACTTGCATGACCAAAGGATCCAAGGTCTGGCTCTTGCAGAACAATGTGATACCTGGAAATCTGCATGCCCAAGCTTCTTCCAGTCATGTTTTGACAGATCAACACTTGCTTAACATAAAAAAGTTTACATTTCTCAGCTGTGCAGTATAGTTTCTAGTCAACACATGCCGTTCCAGAAGATGGATTTGCTTACATCCTGTAACGCCGATACAAAAATAAACTCTCGGGTTTCATTTCTTTCCCTCAGTGGAGCTGGTAGATGATCAGTCATTCATTTGTCCATGACAATTCCTCAGTCTAAGCTCTCATGGAGGTGGAGGTAGTTTCAGGTCCAACAGACTGTAGGCAAAAATGTTCCAGAAGATGGCAAAGAGAACAAACACCATGTACATGGAAACAAAGATCCACCATAAGGACTGGTCTTGGAGTCTCTGCTCATAGTTCCTTAGGATCACCACCCCGAGGGTGATTCCAACAGCCACACCACCAAGGTGAGCTACAAAACTTGGGTGCGGGCAAGGAGGGTAAGCGGATGGATAGAACCTCAGCCACACAGCTCTTCCAAATTCAAAGCTCACTGAAAGAGAAGGGTAACAGTAAGCCACACATTTTCTTGATTCACTCACAGAATTCAGTATGACAGCAACCATCAAGGCAGAACAGGCATTCTGTCTTGTTCAGAGCTACTGCCAAAACCAGCGGCCCCTATTGCATTCCTGTTCTCTATAACAGTGTTCCCCAACCTTTGGGGTTTGGACTTCAATTCCCAGAAGCCTAAGTCAGTACATTGGTTGATCAGTGCTTTAGGGAATTGATTTCTGTGAATTGAAGTCCAAAAACCAAAGGTTGGGGACATACTGCTCTATAACACGCAGCCATATACATCCCATATTGTGATGTCATTATGTTGTATGTTTCTCTGAAGACATCACCACCATGAAGTGGTTCATGTAATGAGATTAGGACTAGTGTCCTGCATTACAAAGTGGACGGGAGAGAGCACAGTGTAGGGTTCTGTTCTGGCCAGTGGCCTCTGATGCTTGTGATGCTACTTCTGTCCCCATAAAGCAAAACATTATCAATACAAGATATATGTGTACCTCTTGTCATTCACCTCATGCATGAACCAATATGAGCAACAGAGAATAGCTCAGCTAGGGTCCTGCATTCCAACCTGCCTCTCAAAATTCTAGTTTCATGGGCTGCTTATTTGAAAAATTCATGGAAGCAAAATAATAGCTTTAGAAGGTACACTGATAGAATGGTATTTTTAAAAATACATATCAAGTTATGTTAATGATCAGGATACTTACTACAAATCAAGGCAACGGCCATGCGCAACAGCTTGAATTGGCACTTCATTCCAGACCAGTTCTGGAAAAGGAGAGGGAAAACAACAGAAACAATCCCTAATTAAGCTTGTCACTTGGACGGAGTTTGGAGGCTGATTTGCAATGTTTTAGGTGATCAGTGTAGGCCACTCTCCTTCTCCACACCCAAAGTGAGAACGGCCAAGCTCTGCTCTACTTTTTGTAGTCTTTGGTATCATCTCTTAATGGAGAGATCAATGCTCAGAATCTCACTTCACAATAAAGTAAAAAACGAGAATATCAGGTGAAGAACACTGCTAAAAGATGTAGTAACAGAATACCAGAAGAACAAATTAAGGTGGGCTGGCCATGTTACACGCACAAGTGACAATAGATGGAGTGCCAGAATAATTAATTGGTATCCGAGAGATCACAAAAGACCCAGGGAAAGCCCACCTTGAAGATGAGAAGATTCTCTCTCTCTCTCTCTCTCTCTCTCAATAGGACTAACATGGAGAACAACTGCCAGGGACAGATCGTTGTGGATGGAGGTTGTGCAGAATGTCTTCCCCAGAGATGTCTACTCACTGAATAATGACTCTAAGGTATCCAAGGTTGGTATGTTCTCAATTAATTAAGCTTCAAGGCAGAGAGAAATAAAACTAAGGATTCACTTTCTGAGGTCAATCAACCCCTTTTGTTTGTTTAGTCAGCAGCTATGCTGGCCAGAAGGAGGAGATTTTTTTTAAAAAAAGGGAATCCCATTTTAATCCTTTCCTCATCTATGAACTCATAATCACATAGATTTCTAAATATTTGTTCATTGTTATTTGATCAGTGATAGTTAACCTACTACTCACACTATGGTGATTGGGGACGCTAGAAGTTATAATCCAAAAATATAAAATTCCAACTCTGGCATTGGGAGTAGAAGATGGAAAAGACTTGAACAGCCAAATGATATTGTGAAAAAATGCCCCCCAAAAAGAAGATGAAATACTGGAGAGGTTTGGAAGAGAGTGGCTGGACAGCCTTGAAAGTAAATCTCTGTAGCTGGTTGGGAATGTCCGCACGCTGCTTCCTTTCCTGCTTAGGTCCCCACTCCAACCTTGACTGAAGTTAATCTAACTCAGGACAGACTTGTAAAACACCTGTGCACAATGAGCTCACCCTCAAGGTGGGCTGTATTTAGGCAGAAGACTGGCTATGTGACCCTACACCCCCAATCCTATTAATCTATGGGTCATCAGGATATGGGGACCAGGAATATAACTTTCCCCTCTGGAACAACATGGGGTTCATTACGGGTTGCGCTCCTTATGCTGAAGTGTTGGTGGGTCAGGACGGTCATCTGACCCGAGCTGCAGGGAGGATATTACCATGCAGCATCAGGAGTTTTAGCTACATTAGGTAAAGGGAGAGGTTGGCGCACTAGTTCTGCCAAGCAGCTGGGAGGCTTTTTGCCTGGTCTAGAAAGGGCCGAAGTTTTGGGTAAACCTTAGAGTTGTTCCATCTTGCATTCTTGCTTGGTGAATCAGGCCCTCCCCACCACCCTGGAGTGGGTGCCGGTCCCATTTATATTTGTGTGCACCAAACCTTGTTTTACTATCTTGTTTTGTTTTCCAATAAAGTTTCAGGTTTGCAATCCAAAGCTGACTCCTGAAGCATTTACTGGCTATTCTGGGGTTCTCCATCCAGTGGCCTAATGCTCCCTGTCAGTCAGGGAAAATGGGGAGTTATTGCTTGCAACAGAAACCGAAGAGTAATGGCAGGCATTCCAAACTCGCCAAGTTATTGCCCCTCTCCGTGGTGTGCTCTACCTCAGGGGCAGGTAAAACAGGAGGGGTGAGAAGTGTGTTTTTTCCTTGGCAGGAATGCCTGGTCCACCCAAAGAACAACCAGGGGTCCAGGAAGTGGCACTAAGTGAGACCAAGAGAGGGTCTCCTCGATTTCCCTGGTGACCCGAATCTTCCAAGATATATTTGCAACATTCTAAAGCAAAGGTTCCCAACTTCAAGCTCGGGACTGGGTAACACTCTCTCAGCCAGTTTCAAGGGCTGGGTGGCCATTTTGCCCTGCCTCCATGATGGGGGTGGCCACTTTGTTCCAATAGCTTCAAAGGAGGTGGCCATTTTGTTTTTCAAATGTCCTTGAAGGGGTGAAGGGCCACATGAAATGGTGCAACGGGTCGGATACAGCCCATGGGCCTTAGGTTGGGGAACCCTGTTCTAAAGCGTTGCTATTCTGGGTACTTTTTAACCTCCCATTTCTTGCCCAGGGAACTAGCCTACATCAATGTATTGGAGTGCCTAGCTATGCAGCCAAATACTGGGAGTTCCAAGCCCCACAGTGCTTCCTGCAAGAAGGGCCAGTCAAGAGCATTTAGAGCATGTATGGCTGATGGGATTACGTGCCCTGTTACCTGTGTGGCTTTGGGCAATCTGCATGGTCCTGGAGTCCCACCAGAAGAAGGGTCTAGTAAAGCACATCAGGGTACTTTGTACTTAGAAAACTCTAGGAAGGCCATCACAAGTCAGGATCAACTTGACAGCACATAATAAATTGACTGTCAACAGTATTCATGCATATTGTCTTCAACTGATTTGAGAATGTTATATTAGGCGGCCATGCAGAAACAACCAATCCAAAGATCAAGGCCACGATCCCATGTTTGATTATGTTCAGCATATAAGAGAAGCAAGGAACAGGGTGGAGAGCCTATGGTCCAAACAAGGAAGTCATCTCACCTTGAGAAGGTCAGGTGCATTATCACTTGTGGTGGTGGGCGAGGTAAGTAGTGCTGACCATAAATAAACTAATAGCATAATATTGTGACTCATTGGACTCTAAGGATGGCCTGGATCAGGGGTCACTCCCTATGCCCAGCCCAGTTCTGCCTACACCTGAGGCTGTCCTGAGCCAGGGATCTCAGTCTGCACCTGGCCCAAGACTGTTTCCCCTGCAACTGATCTGTCAGATCAGGGGTCTGGCTCTGACAGGGATCAGCCCTCAGTCAGGAAAAGGTCCAGCAAGCAGCTACACCTGAGATGCAGGCAGGCTAGAGTGAAGTACCAAAGAAGGCTCCCAGCTGATACCGATTAGCTGGAAGACTTCTAAGCAAGCTTCCTGCAGCCTGCCAGTGTCGGTAAAACTCTTGTGCGAAGACCGACACCCTGCTCGACTCCAGACTGCCTGCCTAGACCCTGACCTGCCTGCCATGATCCTGACTTCTTTGCCAATCCTGGACACCCTTTGGATTAGACGCTAGCTCGGACTACAGGTAAAGAGACCTCGGCTTGCCTTTTGGACTTTGATACCTGGACTCTGCTCAAACAGACTCTTTGCGTAGCACCACCATGAGGTGACCATGCCCACTTGGGTGGGTCAGCACACATAAAGATAATTTAGATTCTGTACCTTCACTTCAAATTGGGACACGTTGTTCAAAAATAGTTGTATCTGTCCATATTTGAGCATTAAAGTAATAACAATTATGCAGCTGACTTATAACATTAATTTCTTACCCAAGAGAACAACAGTCCTAACCTTTCCAGACTGACTGTATGGATGAACTTAACTACAGCTCTCTCTTGAGCAGTGTTAGTAACCTATATCTGTCAGGTAGGTACACTGCCAGCATTTTCTTTTGAGCAGGTCAGCAAAAATTGCAACCTGTCAAAAACAAATAGTCTCCTCCGGGTATTAAATATCCCTGACTGCTAGACTTAATCTCATACAGTATATGTTTTTTCCTAGTGCAATGGAAACTAGTTCTAGCTGTGAGCACCAAAAAGGAATAGGGCTTCAGTTGATCCACCACATCTGAAGCTTGCAAAATCCCGGCCAAAACCTGAAAATCAAATTACGCAGTAATTGCACCACCACTGTGGTAGCTTAGTGGTTAAAACGCTGGACTTGATGAATGGAATGTTGGCAGGTCAACAGTTCGAGACCCGAATACTGCATGACGGAGTGAGCTTCCGTCTATGTCCCAGGTCCTGCCAACCTAGCAGTTCAAAAGCAAGAAATTGCAAGTAGATAAATAGGTACCACTTTGGTGGGAAGGTGAACAGCATTCCATGCACTCCGGTGTCTAGGCACGCCTGCCACATGTCCACAAAAATGTCAGTGCTGGTCCTTTGGCTATAAAAAGAAATGAGCACTGAACCCTAGAGTCGGATATGACTGGATTTCAAGCAAAAGTGACCTTTATTTAACAAGCCAGATGAAAGCACCTTGACATTTTTCTATGTAATTTGGTTTATCCTTTAGCAACATCTTTCATAGACTATGAATGAGCCATAGAAAGTGAATCCTCTCTAGGTAAAGATAAAGGTCGCCCTTGCTCGAAAACCAGTCATATCTGACTCCAGGGTTCAGTGCTCATCTCTGTTAATAGCCAAAGAGCCAGCGCTGTCTGTATCTGCAGATGTTTCCGTGGACATGTGGCAGGGATGCCTCAACACCAGAGTGCATGGAATGCTGTTTACCTTCCCACTGAAGTGGTCCCTATTTATCTACTTGCTATTTCTTGCTTTCAAACTGGTAGGTTGGCAGGAGCTGGGACAGAGATGGGAGCTCACTCTGTCATGCAGTACTCTGGAATTGAACTCTGACCTTGCAGTCAGCGAGTTCAGCATCTTAACCACTGCTGTCAAATACCTTAAATGTCCTCAAAAGTAACCACATGTTTTTATTACCTAGGTGTTACTAGTTAAACTAGTTGATAGTCGAAAGTAACTAGATATAAATAATTAGTCATTTCTAAGCTTTAGAATAAACATACAATTGTATTTTTCTCCTTATTCACGCAACTGTTAAATTATCAATTAGCCCAGCTCAAAATTTTATCATCTCTACATCTCCTTCACACTGCTCATCCTTTAAAATGCATGTGATAGTTGTGCTTTAGTTCCATCCAATATTTATCACAGAAAGTCTTCTCCTTAATAATCAAGGTTCTCTACAGTCTCTAAAAATGTTCTCTATTCCATTAATTCTTCTCTTCTCCCTCTCTTTTTGAAAACTTCTGTGGACAATCTGTGCTAAGCAGTCTTTGGGAAACAGCTTCGTAGTGCACGTAGCAATTCACTGCAATAAGCGCCTTTGATAAAGTGCCACATTGAAGGTAGCTGAGACTCAGTTCTGCTGTGCAAAGCTTCTGTTCTAGGAAAACAGCTCTGCATTACAGGATGGCGAACAGCATGATTGCAGGCATATCAGCTCAGAAGTAGGCTTCAATGCATTCACTGAGATACAGCCATTTCAAATCGCTGTACCTGATTTGTTGTACTGAAGGTGCATTGGCCACTGTGATAAAAAGCAGTTAAATCCAGGTTAGTGACCCTAATACATTCAAAGCTCCTGAGCTAAGGGAACATCGAGTTCTTTCTATTTCATTGTTCTCAACATCCTCATCTCTTTGTCCTTGCCATGAAATACACCCTGATCCAAAGACAAACTTGTTGCCTCCTAATCATATCAATGGAACTGAAAAGATGAACTAATTATGTTTTAGAAAGCACAATTCACTGAATTATACATCAGGCCTTGGAAATATATATGATTTAAAAGCCTCTATCTAAAAAATCAATTTGCACATAACATACACAGAGGTGCCAAAGCATGAAATAGAAGATAACTATAAGAAATAATATTTAGATTTTGGTAGACTCCTCCCTTGCTGTTGATCATTTTTTAATACACATTTGGCAAACTGAAATCAAATATAGCTAGAGACAAGATGCCGGTTGCTTAAGAAGTTGCAGGTTCTTCTCTGATCACTGCTAATACTACTACTACTGCTAGTTTTCTGCTTTGTCTTTGTCTTTTTGGTTTAATGATGCAGCAGGAGTTAAGACAGTGGTAGTGAACCTATGGCACACGGAGTAAGGTGGCACTTGGAACCATCTCTGTGGGTACCCATTCAGTCACCCCAGCACAGAGTTCGTCCCACCCCTCTGCCCAGAAACCCAATGGGAGTGCTTCCTCTCTCTACCCAGCACAGAGTTCACCACGCCTAGTGGAGGGCTCCCAAAAAATTTACTACCACACTGTGGGTGTGGTATGGTGGGCGTTGGTCAGGGGGAAAGCCCTGCGTTGCACCCAAATTAAAACTAATTCATTTCAAAACTTGTATGGGCGGGGCCAGCCAGAATTTCTGCTACCAGTTCTGGCAAACTGGTGCGAACCTGCTGATGCCCACCACTGCCACTGCCCCTATGCCCAGCAGCCCACCGGGAGCACTTCTTCCCTCCCCTGTTGCTATGTTGCCACTTTGCAATAAATAAGCGGGTTTTGGGTTGCAGTTTGGACACTCGGTCTCTAAAAGGTTCGCCATCACTGAGTTAAGACAAGGGTGCAGAATCTCCAGCCCTCTAGGTGTTTTGGCATACAAAAAGCTCTACTATTTTACTGGCCATGCTGGATGAAGGTAAGAGGCGTTGCAGGTGAAAACATCAGGAGCAAAAGGTTCTCCTCCTTTACACCTAAGTGGAAATGTCCGATTATTGCCTTCTACTTAGATTAAATCTTCTACTTCTCAGCTGCTGTCATGATGCCTGGTAAGCCATGAAAACATCAACTGGACCACCAGAATTAAATCTTAAAAGGATTGTTGTATCCCAGAAGGAAGCTCCTACTGATGAACTCATAATACCCAAATGGCTTAGCTTGAGGCATTGCTTGTCATCTCTATCTACATCAAACACGTCTATAAAACATGATCATCCATTTTTTCCACCAATGTGGTTTCCAAAGGCCAGAGTCAGTCCTCCCAGAATCAAATTAATCACTCTTGTTTTTGTGTGCTTTAGAACTCAAGTGGTCTCTTATGAGCCTGAGAGAACACTGGGAACTGCTCTTCCCCAACTTGCCCCAATAATAATTACATGCAGTTGAGTCAATTCTGACTTATAACAATCCTTTGGAGAGTCTTCTAGTTATAGAGTGCTCAGGAGTGGTTTATTATTCTCTTTTCCCAGGACACTTTTGGACTGTGTAGTTTGCTCTTCTTCCAGGGGGAAAGGGGAATTGTACTGTAGCTTCATGAACAGGTACCCAATTGACTCCATTGACAAGTAATATGCTCCTGAACTTCAATTCCCAGAAGCCCTGATCAGTAGGAGTGCTTACTTGAGCTTCTGGCAATTGAAGTCCAAGAACACTTGGAGTGCCAAAGTTTGCCATCATGGCTCTAGATCAGTGTTTCCCAAATGCTAGTGTTTGGACTTCAATTCCCAGAAGCTTAAGTCAATTCCCCAAAGCACTGATCAGTCAATATACTGGCTTAGGCTTCTGGGAACTGAAGTCCAAACACCAGCATTTGGGAAACACTGCTCTAGATGCTCCTACACAGATGTTAAGATCTTCAGATGATGGTCTCCTACAGATGTCCATCACCTGAGGTGATTAAGTGGCCAGAAGATCAAGGGATATCTCAATAATGGCACTCCAATTATGGAATTCTCTCCCCAGATAGCTCTGCCTGGCACCTAATCATCAAGTTGTCCTTTTGACACTAGGTCAAAAGATCTTTTAGATAAAATTTAATCCCTTTAAAAATCATATACAAAGAGCAATCCTATTGGTGATTGGGAGGAGTGTACATGAGGTGGATAATCCATTGCTTTCTATGTTTTCAGGGTCATGTGGCAACAATATAAAGTAAAGTGACTTTTTGTTTGCTCTTTTTCTTATTTTGCCTTCATTATTTGAAAACACACACATTTTCTCCCAGTCAACTTATAAGGGGAAAAATCATCTATAAGGGCAAGCATAATCTTGTACATCCAATGGATGTGGAATTCTCCATCCTGAAAATCTCAGCTTTTATATATCTTGTACTTTTAAAGTTCCACAGAAAGAAATTAAACTGGGAAGGAGAAAGGGATTAATTTGTCCCATGAAGAATGAATTTCCAGGATTTGCCTTGTACCTTTGATTAAATTGTTTTCTTGCCCAGTTTATACCAATCCCTGATATCTAATGTATAGGTGACCTTATTACTAGGGTTATATTAGAGTCTACTTTATGTCTGCCTTAAGGACAGAGCACATGTTATCTTGGTTAAGGGGCAAGATATGATGGTAACACTCCCACCACTCCAGATATTTTTCATCCAGTCTTTTATTAAATGTAAAGGCCGTTAGTAGACCACAGATCCTTCTGAATGAAGCACTTAGAAAGGTATGAGTGACAGCCAAGCAAAATATTACAAGTCAATGAATTTATGCCTAAGAACCCAGAAATGGAAAAAAACAAGAAAACCTATGCACTGGGAGTTTGGATGTTTATATAGTATATAGAGACACAAGTACCTGGATGTATATGTACTGTATACCTATACAGTATACGTGTTAAACAGTTTGTTTTGTTTATCACATAATCCCACACAGTTTTACAACTTCAACTAGATCCTGTCACCATGTTTGTCTTTCCTCTGAAAGAAGAATTTTAATCTCAAGAAATATATGTGCCCACACAGGTGAAGATGAACAAGATCTATGTGTGAAGATGAACACAGATGGGGTGAAATTCATCATTTGCTGAATTCAGTACACAGATGTCCTTGTTAATATTCTTTGGGGAATTGGATGAACAGCATAAAACCGGAAGATAGAATGACACCAAGTGTTTAGGACGAAAGAAAGAAAGAAAGAAAGAAAGAAAGAAAGAAAGAAAGAAAGAAAGAAAGAAAGAAAGAAAGAAAGAAAGAAAGAAAGAAAGAAAGAAAGAAAGAAAGAAAGAAAGAAAGAAAGAAAGAAAGAAAGAAAGGCGGTCTTCTCTTCAATGCCAGATTAGCCAGTCAATTAGGAAAATTTTGGACTTTGCAAGACGACCTCAGAATTTGATCATTATTAAAATAAATGCATATTAGCATATTGAATATCACCACAGGTGAGAAAACCCCCCATCTCACACTAGATAAAGTATAGAAGGCGACATGTAAGATCTGTAATATTTGTAACAAATGTCAGCTGTTAAAGAGGTAAGAATAGGGGAAAGAGTCGGGTCTATCTTAAGAGTGATAGCATTTGGCAGTACAGTATATGCAGAAATGTGACCTGGCCTTCTCTGACTGCATAATGTTAGAGTCTAATGTAATTTCCAGATGATATTTTATCCCACTGAGGTTAAAGACAATTATATCATCTGGAAAAAAGGATTGTCTTGAAACAATGTTCCTATATTCACATGTAGTGGAGTTGCTCCCAAATACAGTACTGTATAAGCATATTTATCTAGCAGAGGTAGGCAAAATGTAGCATGTGGGTTGTGTTCTAATGATGGTCTATCTATCTATAACTGGGGTTCCCAACCTATCCACCCCCCTGACAGGAAAAGGCAGAGAACCCCTGATCTATCATGTCTAGTTCTACCATGTACTGCTTGACACAATGGCATCCCTTCCCCTATGTTTAATTCAGAGGATGACTGAATTTGCTGCTAAGCATCCCTCCACCGCTAGCAATAAGAAAGCACCTGTCACATCTGAAGTAGACGATTGCCTTAGGGAACTAAGGGCAGGTTGAGTGGTATACACAGTTCTCTCCTCAACAAAAGGGAACAGTTGAAAAATCCACACACAGAACAACTGAGAAAATATCTCCGCTGGTGCCTTTGGCTCATGCTAGGATACCTCTAAGTAATGATTCCCCAGTGAGCTAAATTGTTAGTGAATGAGCCCGTCTGTATTTCACATGGCCATGTGTGAGCTTTGTCTATAAATCACTTCAGAGCTTTTTAAAAAAACATCTGTGTTTTAAAAGGAAAAAAAAACACCTGATTTTCCTTTACTGTATTCTGTTTTCTACAGAGAGCAGTAACATAGTCAGAACACTTGAGATGTTGGTGTTAAATATAGCATTTTCTCCTCCACTCTGTACCTGTATTGTCATGCATCTATCTTTAGTTTACTTCCTGTCTATTATTTCCTGCTGGGTGAAAAGCATTATTGCTTCCTCTTTATTTATTTACAGAAATGTTCTATTCTACGGGCAAGGACTTTTTTTTTTTTGCAGTTACCTGAAAGCACATAGTAAAGCAAAAAGATTCCCAAGACCCCTTCTCCTTATGAGGAAAAGGAAAACAAAATATAACAGAAGAAAAAGAAGACCATTTCTATGAATGTGATGTAGTAACAAATGTAAAGCAACATTTTCATTACATAAGACTGTTCATTATCTATGTTTGAAAATTGGAATTATTTTAATCACCAGTTCTTGGTGGCAAGAGAAGTTGCAGCTAGGTAATAGAGCATCATGGTGCATTTTAAAAACTAATGTTATGTAGTATTAATCTTCATGAACTGTATTTTTGGCCTAGTAAAGGTAAAGATCTACTTTGCACAAAAGCCAGTTGTGTCCAACTCTAGGTTGTGGTCCTCATCTCCGTCTAAAGCCAAACAGCCAGCATGGTCTGTGTCTGCATACATTCCCATGGCCATGTGGCAGGCATGACTAGATGCCAGAGCACACGGAACACTGTTATCTTCCCACCAAAGCAGTATATTTTTATCTACTTGCAATTTCTTGTTTTCGAATTGCTAGGTTGGCAGGAGCTGGGACAGAGATGGAAGTTCACTCTTGTCATGCAGCACTAGGGCCGTGAACTGATGACTTTCCAGTTGTCTAGTTCAGATGACTTAACCACTAAGCCACTGCAGTCAATATACACTACAAATACTGTATATATTGGTCAGATATAATGATTAACCTGGTGTAGACATTTTCCTCTGACACAATTATCAATTGTTAGGTTGGAGTCAACGTAATTGTTCAGTCACAACACAAATTAATCTGTGACCAACAAATGGCACCTCCCCACTCTCAAATCCAAAAGGTATCACTATCAAAGTTTGGAAAGCTTAGAAAAGCTAGATTTGGACTACAGATCCCAAAATCGCTCAGCTAGTATGATTCTGGGAGCTGCAACTCTAAAAAGTAATTTTTCCAAGCTCTTATACACTACTTCTTCCAATGCTTACCATTACTATGTTAGCTAGATGGGCAGATATGAGAGCATAGACCCCTCCAGATGAACCCACAACAGGCGCAGTCATATCGGCAACCGATACAGCCAAAGAACCTTGGGGGAAGAAAGAAAGAAAGAATTATGGTAACATTCTGCTGAACAATGCTGTTCTTTACTCGCCTATTTTAGGCATGAAAAGGAAAAGGATATTCATTTTAAAGACAACACTTTCCTTGGTTTTAAAGCTGCACCTTTGTTGAACAGTTTGTCTCAAAGGTAAGAAATGTGCATTTTTCTAACAAAGAAATGGCAGTCTTCCTGATGATTTATTTGGAAAAGGATTAGACAAACTGATTGAAGACTGGACTGTCAGTGGTTACAGCCTAGTGCCATGATGGTGAATCCTGGCACTCCGGCTGCTCTTGAACTTCATTTCCCAGAAGCCCAAGTCTCTGTGAATCCACATGAATGGATTTACTGCGCGTAAACCCATCCCAGAGACTTGGACTTCTGGAAATTGAAGTTCAAGAATAGCTGGGGTGCCAGGGTTTGCCATCACTGGCCTAGTGAAATAGACATGCACCATCCCTCTAAATCAGGGGTGCCGCTGACCACGCCCCTGGGACAGCTGACCACGCCTCCAGAACAGGGTGTGTTTACGCATGTGCGTCCATATTCACTTCTAGGTTTGATGTGGACGCTTCTACGCATGTGTGAAAATGGACATATTTACTTCCTGATTTGGTGTGAATGCTTCTGTGCATGTGCAAGCTATCCGTGTGGAACCAGGAAGTAAATACGGATGTGTCCGCACATGCGCAGAAGTGTCTGTATTCACTTTCTGACTTGGTGAAGGCATCGCAAGGCTGATGGAATGTCTTTGGGGGTTGTATCTGGCCCGTGGGCCGTAGTTTGGGAATGCCTGTTCTAAATATTAGAGAACAGCAGCAGGAGACGGGCCACCTCCACCACCTTTGTGTTTTGTGTCTGGGCTTTTTGAAGACACAGGCTCAGAAACCAAACATGGGACTAAGTGGGCCCTGGTGGAATTTGCCAAGACCTGTCTTACATTCTTAATGTTATGCTTGCTGAGAAAGGACCAGTTCTAGCAGTAGCGTCGTGTGGATTTCAGTCCCCCGGGGCGTAAGCCAAATTTGCTGCCCCTTGGTGGACACTGGTGCCCGCTCCTGCTAGGCCTTCTGGGAATTGTAGTCCCAGAACACACATACACCCAAAAAGTGGCGCCCGAGGTGGGCCGTCCCCCTGCCCCCTCCCTACACTACGCCACTGAGTTCTAGGTCAAACAGCACAAAGCCAAGCTGTACCAGCAGCAGAGCTTATGCAATTTGAAAAAGCCAGTTAAAACCTGCTGCTTTTTCTCTACAACAAATAGCATCAAATTAGAAATAGCAAAAGGAGGAAGTAATGAACAGTCCAAAGTGACTGTGAAAAAAGCCCATACAATTACTTTTTTCATACCCAAGATGAATGCAGTCAATGCACAGCAACTTGAGCTTCATACTGCATTCAGCTAGCTGATCCAGATGCATCTGTCCACACCTAAGGCCATTCCTGGCTTGGAATATGAGGGATTCTGCCAGTCTGACACATTAAACAGAAGCTTTTATATGCAGAGTCATATTTGCATCCATATCCCCCTCTGTTCAAAGACCGACACTCTTAAAGAACATAAGAAGCTTCCTGCAGGATGAAACCAAGAATCCTTCTGGCCCATCATTTACTTCTTACAGTTGGAAACTGAACCTCTCCACTCGTGATAACCAGAAGCCTGTAAGCAGGGTGTATATCAACACTTGTCTTACTAAACCACCCACCTACCATCCATGTATGCCAAGCAAAATATATTTTCATTCATTTCTTTTGCTCAGACTCAAAGACATTTGAAACAATGCATAAAGGAGTAAAGAAGTGTTATCTTTGCAGATGAGGGGAGTGTCTTTGGAAAACACAGGTCAGAGCTCCATAAGTCTAATGTCCCCATGACCATCAAATTGAAAATGTGGCTTTGCAGTGACTTTATGCTATTGCAGCATAAAGTAACCTGCCTAGAGAGGATGCACACTGACCATGCCTATTCCGGCCTTAAACTGAGCATCTAGCCCAGTATTTCCCAACCTTTGGTTCTTGGACTTCAATTCCCAGAAGCCTAAGTCAGTACATTGGCTGATCACTGCTTTTGGAAATTGAAGTCCAAGGACTAAAGGTTGGGAAACACTGGTCTAGCCGCTCAGCTCTCCAGTGCCCTCTCCTTCTACAGATCCATGGAATATGTGCACATCAGTTGCAGGATGAGATGAGGTTGGAATTTAGCCAGTAACGTTGCGTGGAATTCTGCCCCCCCCCCGGGGCTGAAGCCAAATTTGCCACCCCCTGGTGGACGCTGGTGCCCATTCCTGCTGGGGCTCCTGGGAATTGTAGTCCAAGAACATACATAGCCCAAAAAGCGCCGCCCGGAGCTGTTGCCACCCTAACCCCCTCCCCAGCGACGCCACTGAATTTAGCTCTGCTGTAGTTTCACCCTCACTCAGTTTTCAACAAACAGACAGCACTATATTTTTTCATACACCTTGCAGTAGTCATGATTTTTTAAAATGGCTTTTTAAAAAACATGTTTTTAGAAAATCATGGGGTTTTTTTTAAATAAAAGAAAGCTTTGAAAGCGTTTTTTAATGAATTGTAGTATAATTCATTCAGGTCATATGGGCAGAAAAGCAATAAATGTATAATTTAAAAAAGAAAGCTTGATATAATATCCAATCAACACTAGGGCCTTCATTAAGCTCTGATCAGCAATGTTCATACACTAGCATTACACTAGCATTACATAATGGTAAGAAATAATCCCAGAATGAATGAATGAATGAATGAAATTACATAATGTACTCCTCTCATTTAGTTTGGGATGGATCACTGAATGAATTTTATTATGTTACTGCTATGATTAAGAATATCTAATAAAAATATTTTCAAGAAAAATGGAAAAGTAACTGTAGGCAGATGTTCCAGTACTCAAGACCAAATTCTATCTCATGGAAAGTTTTGTGTAACCACCACATCTTTTTAAAATGAAGAACAATGAATTTTGCTATAAGGTGCAGAAAATGTAACTCCGTTCTTCATGAAATTGACTTCTTAAGTTGTTTCTCTCTTAACAAGACAGAAACACAAGGAAGTACCATATTTGCCTGTATATAGGACACACTTTCCCCTCCTTAAAACATACCGGAAAAATGGAGTGTGTCTTGTGTGCCAGCAAATACAGTACTGTATTCACTGTACATAGTGGCCTCTAGTGGGCCATTTTAGTAATATCATGTAGCTCTCTTGAGGAAGGGAGAGGGGAAGGGGCATTTCGGGTGCACCTTTAAGAGGCTTTCTAACCCCAAAGCAGGAATTTGGGAGTGAGTTGGGTGAGCTCTTCAACAGGATTGTGCTGGAGCTGCTTTTGAAAGTCAGCTGGCACTATGTGGAGAGAGCCATTGGGGTGGGGTGGGGAGGCAATTGCTTCTCCTGTGGAGGAAATTATTATTTTTCCTTCAAATCAGAGGTGGCCAACCCCAGCCTATGGCCTAATCCAGCCCATGCATATCATTAATCCAGCCTGCAATGGCCATCAGGGGACCTCTAGACCCCCCCCCCCGCCAGAAGTTGCATTACAGCACTTACTGCCATGGCGGTGGCAGCCTCAATCGTGACCTTTTTTCTGGCTTTCTGGACAGGCTCCACCAGTTCCCAGGGACGGGAGGCTTTTTGGAGCAATTTTGCTTCAGTTTGGGATTTTTCAGCCCCTTCCCCGCTGTGCTTCGCCAGTTGGAGCACTACTGTGGGGCGACTTCTAGTGTTGGGCAGAGCTTACATCAGCGCTTGGGATGACTGTGCGGAACTAGGAAGTAGCTCACAGTTCTGTTCTAGCTGCTAAAGTGCAGTGGAGAAGGCTTGGAAAAATCCCAAACTGGAGCGATTATGCTCCAAAAAGGTTCCTGCTGCCCTGGAAAATGGCGGAGCCTGGCCATCTCCCCCCCCCTAAAACCGTGCAATTCCTGCCCCCACAAAACAACGTAAGCAGTGGATGCAGCAATGCCTCCGGCCCCTGGCAGGAAGTGTCAGGGGCAGGTCTGGCCCCGGCGGGAAAATGTTGGGAACCGCTGCTTTAAAATGTGTATTAAAAAACCGGGTGTGTCTTATATTCCAATGAGACTTATATGCCAGCAAATATGGTATATCTTTCTTTGACGTTAAATGGACCACTGCATTAGACATAATTGAGCTTTCTGACTAGGAAGTGAAGAGAAGCAAGTAACTTAATTCTTTCTGTGCCACTTGCTTTTAGCCTTTAATCTATCTACTGTTCTGGCCACTTTTCCTTGGCTGGTGCAAGCAGAACATTTCACCCTGCTTGCTCTTTCTCCCAACCAAGATCTTCTCCCTTGCCATATTCCATGAAGTCCTAGATCTGTGCTTCAATGGCAAATACAATGCAAAAAGGAAAGGAGCAAGATTGGAATACAAAACAAACTGGTTTATAAAGGTCAGTTGAGAATGGTACATGGATATTATTTAATCCTCCCTGCATGTTTAAAAACGGTGCTATTTTGCACTCATTTATATAATAAGCACAGTACTATTGACTTTATATATCTTTTTGCTTTCTCTCTTTGTGGTGCAAACATTTTGCAACTATTAAGAAAAAATGTTCTCACCCTTGTGCTGTGAAATAATTGGCTTGTAGCAAAGCCATATTTTCTGCCTATGATCTTTCCTTGCCAAAGTCTTCCAAGACCTACTGGATCATTTTAATGAGAAAACTTTTCCTCCCTATCCGTTCTCAAGTTCCTTTCCTCAGTTCATCTGACATAGTTAAGATGAGCAAAATCCACTAACAAGAGGTAGGATGGGAAAACATGGAAAAAATCAGACATGGTAAATGTTAAACCATCCATTATGGAACAAAAATACATGTATATATATATATATTTATATAATAAATGAGCTACCCTCTAGCTTAGAAAGTGTCTCCTAGACCTAGGGAGACTCACCATTTAAAGCTTTACAACATTTTAAAAATCTTAAAATATCCTAGCATAGTAAAAGTCTAGGCACCTAAAATTATCAAGGAGACATTCTAACCTCCCCAAGGAGAGAACTGTAGGATAACAAGGTCACAAAAACACAGACAGAAAAAAGGTAATTTATCCACACACAAAATCTTAGGTTTGAATGATGACATTGAGAAATGTTGAAGGTGGAAAGGAAAGAGAACGACAAGAGTAATAGCCAACATGGGAGAATGAGAATGGGAGAATTGTACACACGGATGTGTGTAAACAGACACCATCATGTCACTTTTTCAAGCCAAGTTCTTACTTGGTAAACCTTGTGTCTGGGTAGTGTCTGCAATAGGAACATCATTTAGTGCTCTACATGGACCAGTCCACACTGGAAAGCCCTTCCTAAGTTTCTTCCACATAGAACACTGGCAGTTATGAAGAAAGGTTTGGTTATGCTAGATATGAAATCAGATGCTATATAGAGCAAGAGTGGCCAACCTATGGTCTGCGGGCCAGACCCGGCCCATGGCACCATTTCATGTGGCCCACCGCCAAACTCACTGCTACCGGAAGCAGAAGTGGACGCATTTCTGACAGCAGTAAAATGCACCCGTGCCTGTGTAAATGCGCCCGCGCCTACCATAAACACTGCCGTAAATGCACCCACAGCTGTCATAAATGCATTTACAACAGCTGTGGATATGTTTTACGGCAGTGTTTACAGTGGGAGGAACCACGTGACCGGCCTGCACAGCTGTCCAGGGTGTGTGGTCTGGTCTGCAGTGTGAAAAGATTGGGAACCCCTGCTATAGAGCCATGGTTCCCAATGTGGGGCACCTGCCCCAGAGGGGGGCAATTTGATTTTTAAAGGGGGCAATTTGAGAATGAATTATTAATGGTGATTCCTTCCTCAGTACTTCAACTATCCTTTCATTCTTTTATGGTTCTCTTTCATGGATGCCATGTTCTTTGGAAGCTTATTTAAATCAAGTTAACGGCCTTTTATGTTTCCTCCATGTGAATAGGAGTTCAGAATAAGAAGAATTATATGTCACAGAGGGTGGCCATCAGGATTTTAGAGATGCTTTGGTGGAGCATGGCCAAAAAATGGTTGGGAACCACTGCTATAGAGTACAATCAAAGCTGACCTATGTTAAAAAGAGCCTTCACAGTTTGTAATAAAATAAAAGGAACACCCACCCCCTCCTCCTGCTTCAGTAATTGTTCAACTTTCACTTTCATGTACATTTTTAACAGCATAAAATAGACCTGTCCCAGAATGCTACTTGTAATTCCAACAAGAGTAGATCCATTTAATCAATGGAATTTATATAGGTGTGCCTGATTCATTACAGTTTAGAAAGGTGCAAGAAAGCAAAGTGTTTGTCTGATGAGGCCCTTCAAATAGCTGAAGAAGGGAAGGAAACAAAAAGCAAAGGTGAAAGAGAAAGATTCACTCAGTTGAATACAGAATTCCAAATGAAAGCAAGGAGAGATAAGGAGGCCTTCTTAAATGAACAGTGCAAAGTAAAACAAGAGAAGGGGGAGGACTAGAGATCTATTTTAAAAAAAAATCAGAGAAATTAAGGGAACGTTTCAAGCAAAAATGGCCAAGATAAGGGACAAAAATGGTAGGGAGCTAGCAGATGTAGGGGATTAGGAAAAGATGGCAAGAATACACAAAAGAACTCTACAAAAAGGACCTCAATATTCCTGACAATCACAGTGATGAGAATACTGATCTTGAGCTGGACATTCTGGAGTGTGAAGTCAAGAGGGCCCTAGAAAACATTGCTAACAACAAAGCTAGTGGAGCTGATGGTATTCCAGTTGAATTATTCAAAGCCCTAAAAGATGATGTAATTAAAGTGTTGCACTCTATATGCCAGCAGTTTTGGAAAACAGAGCAGTGGCCACAGGATTGGAAAATGTCAGTACAGTATACGTTCCAATCTCAAAGAAGGGCAATGCCAAACAATGTTCAAACTATCGAACAATTGGACTCATCTCACATGCTAGCAAGGTCATGCTCAAGATATTATAGTACGCGGAGCGAGAACTTCCAGAAGTGCAGGCTGCATTCTGAAGAGGCAGGGGAACTAGAGACCAAATTACCAAAATCTGTGGGATCATGGCGAAAGCAACGGAGTACCAAAAAGGAGTCTACTTCTGTTTCATTGACTACAACAAGGCCTTTGATCATGTGGACCACAATAAACTGTGGCAAGTAATGAAAGAGATGGGAATACCAGACCACCTCATCTGTTTTATGAGAAATCTGTACATGAGTCAAGAAGCAACAGTTAGGACAGGATACTGAACAACTGATTAGTTTAGAATAGGAAAAGGAGTACAACAAGGTTGCATATTGTCACCCTGCTTATTTAATTTATGTACAGAGTGCATAATATGCAATGCAGGATGGGATGAATCACAAACTGGAATTAAGATTGGTGGAAGACAGAAACACCAACAACCTAAGATATGCAGATGATACTACCCTAATGGCAGAAAGTGAAGAAGACCTAAAGAGCCTCTTGATTAGGGTGAAAAAGGAGAGTTTAAAAAGGGGTGACTGGCGTTCAGTGGTCCATGGGGTTGCAAAGGGTCGGACTCGACTGTATGACTGAATAACAACAAATGTCTACCACTGCCTTATAGTTAACTATAACAAAAATATATTATATTATTATTTAAAGCTAGATTATTTGATTATTGCTCCAGCCTCACTGTGAATTTTATTTTTCAGTTGTTTCTTGCTTTCTGCTTCTGTTTTAATTAAATCTTGATCCAATGCCAAAATAGCTTCTTCAGTTCCAAAATGTGAAAACACTAGACATGAATAAAATCGTCATATGAACATGAAATCAATCAATTCAGGAATCCAACAGATTCACTGGTCATCGGAAGAAAAGCTTATTTGGCCCTAGCCGGAAACTTTTAGTCAACAACTACTGAGAGTACAACAAACTGCGATAAAGCAAAATTGGAAATATAGATTAAAATACAATTCATGCGTTTCTTTTTACCTCAGGAGATTTCTCTCATGAAAACTGAGTGAACAATATGCCCCAAGGCAGCTGCATTCGTGGTCTTAAAACTAAAGCTTACAAAAAAGAAGTTCTAGCAAAAAGTGCAATGGTTATGCTAGCAATACTCTTGCTATGGCCCTTTATATGCCTGTTCATTTATGCAACAATTTGCTCCTGCAATCTCTATATAGCTCAGGGGTCCTCAACATTTTTAAGCCGGGGGCTGGGTCATGCTGCCTCAGACTGTTGAGGGGCCTGACTGGTGGTCCCCCCCTGTTGCCACCACATGACCACCAGAAATGCCACTGCAGCTGCCGCCACTGCCTCAGTCCTTGTCTCCTCTGTTTGACTAGGCTTGGCATGTCCCTAATGGTGTTCTGTAGCAGGGTGGATGTTGTAAGCCAGGGGTGCCCAAACTACAGCCTGGGGGCTGGATACAGCCCCCAACACCAATTCATCTGGCCCACAAAGCCCTTGTCACTCCCAGAAGTGGAAGTAAAACATCCCCATATAGGCGTGTTTTACTTCCACTTCTGGGATCGATGAAAGCTTCTTGGGCCGGATGAATTGGCATCAGGGGCGGATCTGGCCCCCAGGCCATAGTGACCAGCCCCTCTGAACCACGTGACTGACCCATGGCCCAAAAAGTTTGGGCACCCCTGTTGTAAACCTTACAACATCCACCCTGCTATGGAGTGCCATTAGGGATACGTCAAGCCAAGTGGAGGAGACGAGGATTGAGATGGCAGCAGCAGAAGTGGCTGGAGCATGGGCACGGGCTGGATCTGGCCCGGGGGCCATAGGTTGAGGATCCCTGATATAACTCAACTAACTAGTAAGTAAATCTAGCATAAGAGAACAAACTACAATTTTCTCTGCTATGCACATAAATAACTTTTAGGTTCCATAAACATAATCAAAGACTTTAAGTACAAAGGAAACGCAACCAAAATGCAGTTTATTTTGTGTGGGAACACTACTGAAAATGAATAGGTCTTTTGAACAGATTTGTTTTCCTGTGCAATCTATAAAATCTGTAAACTTTGGCTACACCCAGAACCCAAACAGCTGAAGGGTCAGTAGAAAGAACCCAGAGACTTTTTGCCTAGCAGCTAGAGGAACATTTCATTTGTGGTAAACAACAAAGGCTGGGTGGGTGGGTGGGGAATACTCTGTAGTTCTATACCAGGCCTCCTCATGCACAGATTTTTATTAACTCAGGGCTTGTTAGGCTTTTGTTTCCACAAAATATCATTTTCTAGACTCCTAAATTCCTCACCATCAAGTGCCCATTTATACCAGGGGTTCCCAACGTTTTCCTGCCAGGGGCCAGTTCCCGCCACCGTGCTTAGCTGAGGGGGCCAGAGGCATGGTTGCACCCACTACTTGTGTTTTCATCATCAATGGTGGTGGTGGTGGGGATCGTGCCATTTTAGTGGGTTCTTAGACAGGCTCCGCCACTTCCCAGGGCAGCGGGAGGCTTTTTGGAGCATGTTCGCTCTAGTTTGGGATTTTTCCATCATTTCTCTTGGCTGTGCTTCGGTAGCTGGACCGTGACCATGGCTGACTTCCTGGTTCCACGCTGGGATCCCAGGCTCTGATGTAAGCTCCACCCAGCACTGTAAATTGCCCATGATTGCACTCCAGCTGCCGAAGCGCAGCCAAGAAGTGACAGAAAAATCCCAAACCAGAACGAACACGCTCCGAAAAGCCTGTCCAAAAACCAGGAAAAACGGTCCCCGCCGTCGCCAGGGGTAAGTGATGTATCATGACTTCCAGTGGTGGGGGCGTGGGTCTAGAGGTGCCCAAGTAGTCACCAGGGGCTGGATTAATGATATGCACGGGCCAGATTAGGACCATGTTCAGGAGTTGGGAACCCCCTGATTTATACCAATGATTTTGCTGTAGTGTAGGATCAAGAATTTCAGGCTTGAAGAATGAGAATAATACAATAAAGATAATACAGTTTTTCAGAGATGCCCTTTTCCTTACAGAAGCAAATTTTGGGCACCTTCTGATTCTCTTTCTTTCACAGACTCCACAGCAGAGGGGACTGAGCAATTTCTCCAAGTGTGCACTTTATTCAATATCATCTGCCAGCACTTACCTGCTACAACTCCAGCAATGTAAACAAACCCAATCCTTGCTGCACCATGCACCATTTCCAGGGGAACTCCAACCAGAAGCTGAAGGACCACATTGAGTCCAAGGTGCTCTATCCTGGAGCAAAGGAAAAGAGTTGTTCATTATTTCCATTGTTTTAACTTCCCTTTACTACTAACAGATGGATTCATTCGGAACCTCAAAGTCCCACCTGGGAAACCTCAGAGCCAGGAATCTTTTATTTTAATTGGATCTGCCAGTTTCTTTCTGTTCCAAAAGGGAGCAAAATGGTGTGATTCAGGTTTCAGAATCCTGTCTTCCACCAATTTTTGATCAGCAAAGCATGTTGTAAGCCCGGTAGTTAAAAATGTGAGCTGGGCTCTGCGCTGGAAGTCTCCAATACATCTCATGTAATCCGTGAACTGATTGGGTGGCCTTAAATAAGCCCATCATTTTTGCTAGTTAGAAAGTTTCAAAGCACTATTGACAACTTTCTAGACTAGAGCACCACGCAGCCAAGATCTGGATATCTGTACTTAAAGCAGTGGCTCCCAAACTTTTCTAGCCATGGGCTGGTCACGTGGCTGAGCATGCCAGTCACATGGTTCCTCCCGCCGTAAAATGCATCCGCGGCTGTTGTAAACGTGTTTATGACAGCTGCGAGTGCATTTATAGCAGCATTTACGACAGCTGCGGGCATGTTTACGCACTTGCGGGCACATTTAATGGCTGTCGCAAATGTGCCCAATTCTGCTTCTGGGAGCAGTGAGGGTGGCCGCAGGCCACATGAAATGGTGCTGTGGGCCAGGTATGACCCGGGGGGCATAGTTTGGCCACCCCTGACTTAAAGCAATGACATCTAAACTAGAATGTAATTGCAGGGTCCTGTGTAATTTTCTTCTATTTCCCCCTTCATTTTGATTGATATATTTTAACATTTTACTCATTTTTATTAACTTTTACTACTTTTTTATTTTTATTTATTTATTTATTTTATTATTTTTTATTAACTTTTACTACCTTTGGCAGAAAAAGTGCTACTTTTGGCAGAAAAAAAGGTTGTAAACTTCATAAATAAAATAAAATATATAAACGAAAGCAAAACAAAATGAATTTTTGGAATGACTTATTAAAGACTTAAAATTAACTGATTTAAGTGTTGCTTCCTATAACAGGAAATATCAAGTAAAGACAGCTGAACTTTCACCTAGGATTACTGTTCAAAGGAAGTGAATCTGAAGAGAGGATGGATGAGTTTTATATGCATTTGGACTTCACCACGGGAAAGATTCCAGAGACACTGAATTTTACAGTTTGGGAAATTTACTTAAGGAGATTTATATGATAGACACATTTATCCAATAGCATCCTGAAAAGATTACGTTTTGTAGTCAATAATTAAGAAATTACAAATCATCACATCCAGGTGGTATTTATCTAAAAGTACATAAAGACTCTGCCAGTGAAATTACTATCTTTTAATAGAAGGAGGCAAACAGTCATTAAAATCAAGTGTGGGAAGGCAAACAAAATAATTTCTAGGTTTTTCAGGTTTTGTTAATAAAAGAGGACCAGGAAGAATCCAAGAAATTACAGTCATCCTAACTCCTATCCAAGGAAAATGGATTGAAAGCATTATTGTCACAGTAATGATACATATAACAAGAGGTCTACACAGATTCTTGGGTTTTTGGGGCTTAGAATGTTTTCAGCCCACGACCTTTCGAATGATGAATCAGAGCCATAGCCAGGATTCTAGATGGGGGGTGGTGTTTTAGGAGGGGCAACAATTTCACACTCACATATGACATTGGCATCATAGGGTGGGTTGGGAGCTGTTAGCTCAGGAGGGTATTTGCCCCCCTGGCTATGGCCCTGTGATGAATCCATATAATGCTGTTTTAAATTATACAAATGGTTCAATAAGGGATCCCCATGTGTTGGTACTGAACCAATGAATCTGATCTGCAGAGAACTTTAATGAAAATCTGTAAGGGGATCTTAGTTATGCTACACCAGATGAACAGTTTTCCAACAGGAAGATGGGTTAGTCTGTTTAATCGCATAAAACATATGCACATTACTGAACTATGTCTATCTGTGTGTTTTAATGGCTTGGAATCCATGATGGGGTGGTGGAGGAATGCTAAATTCACCAGGAATGTTGTTTAAATTATATTTTGGCACTATGATTCTTCTAATGTACATTTGCAGCTTTACTCTAATGTTCATGATTAGTACAACAATCTGCTCTTGGTATTGTTTTTGCAGAGAGGATACAGCTTCTCTATCTTCTGCTTCCAATTACATAATTTATTTGATTTCTATAATGGTAATGTGTACAGCTGTGTGTTTGGTTGCTTGAAGCATGTAAATGTATGCGTAGTTCTCTTGCTCCATTTCTGTCTCCCTAGGCCAAATTATCCAACATTTAGTTTTGTTCCCTACTTCTGTGTTCTAGTCACAGATTTCTTGTTTCAGTGTGTATTCAGTTTCCTCTTGGTTGCTTGCATAATCTCTTTCAATTTACCAGTAATCATCTTCAGCATCCATAGCTGCAGCAGAGACTTGACTGATGTTTGTGCTGATAGTGTTTCTATGGAGTCTGATTGAAACCTTGCTTTATAGCGCCTAACTCCCCATGAAGCATCTTGCTTCAATATTACAGCCACTCCATTTCTTCTGAATTTGACATTTCCAGGGTAGAACACTTTGTAATTGCCAGACTGAAAATATCCCATTCTAATTGAGTGCTGGAAGATGAGACTCCTAGTCAGTACAGAACTACCCAAAATTATAGCTATGAAATTGGTTTAAGATGTTTTATTGACCAGAATGATGGAACAGATTTAGGAGATTTGGTTTAAATCCCCACTCAGCCATGTGGGGTGGCATTGGTAAAATCACTCCCTGAACATAAAAATCATATTGAGGTACTGTAATCTAAGTTAGAAGCGACTTAACAGTATATGACAACAGCACATACCAACAGAATCTGAGAGATTATGTTACAGATACCTGTACCATGTTTTATGGGATAAGTATTGTACAAGGATACCATAAAACATGGCACAAATATTTATTTATTCATCCACCCATTTATTATTTATTTATTTATTTATTAGTCACATTTGTATTGCTGCCCACTCGGCGATACATCCACCCATCTGGGATATTTCTCACTTTGGGCAATGTACAGACAAATAAACAGCAGCATAATACAACAAACAACAAAATAAAATAAATGACAGAATGACCATAAAGTGGAAGCAAGATCTAATTTCCACTGGCAGCTCGTTCCAGGGTAAAGGAGCCACAGCAGAAAATGATCTTGATCCAGTAGGCAACAGAATGGCAAATGAGTTCAGTGTTAACTGTTAAGCAAGATTGGGAAACCTTGGTTGTGCCGAGACTAACTATTCAATCACACCACCCACCACAGGGGACAATCTGCCCAGAGATTTTATTTATTTATTTATTTAATCGTATTTCTATGCCGCCGTCCTCACAAATGACTTAGGGCGGCTAACAACAGTTAAAACATAATCATCAATAAACCCAACAATAAAATACCCAAATTTAAAGATGAAAAGAGAAAATTTTTTAAAAATCCAGATTAAAAATTTACAAGAGAGAAGGGAGGAGTCAAATCAGCCAGGAGGCATGGATAACTGACTGTCCCTTACCCCTTACCTGCCCTGCCAGCCAAGTCTTCACACCCTTTCTGAAGGACAGCAAATCGGTCTGGAGATGCAGCTCGGTTGGCAGGAGGTTTCATAGGGCTGGGGCGGACACAGAGAAGGCCCTCCTTCTAGTGCTAGAGAGATGCGCCTCTCTAGCTGATGGTATGACCAGAGAGCCTCTCCGGTCCACTCTCATAGGACAGATGTTCTTGGGGTGAGGCAGTCTCTTAAGTATTCTGGCCCACTACCATGTAGGGCTTTAAAGGTAATAGCCAGCACCTTGAATTGCACTTGGAGGCATACCTGGAGCCAGTGCAGCTCCCAGAGCAATGGTGAGGCGCGAGTATAATGCCCGCACCCCATCATGTGCAGCCACATTCTGGACCAGTTGCAGCCTCCGAATGGTCACCAAGGAAAAGCCCCATGTAGAGCGCATTACAATAACCAGGCCTGAAGGTGACTTGAAAATGGTCATAAATTGAAAAAAGAAGGTGCCCAGCCAACGTCTTCCAACTACAATTTGGAGGGGGCATGATCTGGGGGAGATCCCCAACACCCCTAAAACAAAACCTACAACCCCAGAGGCATCCAGCTGGTAAACACCCATTTCTTTCTCCAAATGATACTTTTTTACCAAATTTTAACTCATTTATGATGTTTGTTACAAAATTAAACAAAAATATGATGTAATACCTTTAAAAAGGCAAAATAAAAAGCATGTAATTTTTACCAAGGTTATTCTAAAACACGTTTAACGTATTTATAAATTCAAATGAAGGTTCCAGAAAAAATATATGGTATGTCATAGAAATCCTCACCCTAAATATAATGGAACTAAATTTATTTATTTATTTATTTATTTATATTGCCGCCCACTTGCCGAGGTGACTCAGGGTGGCTTACAGTCAAAACACTGAAATTACTGTATTTGCTGGCATATAAGACTACTTTCCCCCCCTGAAAAACATGCCTCCAAGTGGGGAGGGGGTCGTCTTATACGGCGGGTGCACTTCAGTTGGGACAGACATAGCTGCCCATAGTGGCCTCCCGATGCTCGCCCGGTGCCCATAGTGGCCTCCCGATGCCCACCCACCTCATTCTACATATCATCCAGTATCGCGCAGTATCCAGCGTAGCACACTAGTGCGGGTCACAGGGAGATGTTGAAATCAAATCTGATGTTCTTAAATGTTTTATTTGGTGTGTGGAAGGTGTGCGGAAGAGGGGGTAGTCTTATACGGCGAGTATATAACAAATTCTATATTTTGAGTGGAAATGTTGGGGGGGTCGTCTTATATGCCCAGGCGTCTTATACGCCGGCAAATACGGTAGTACTTCAGGATGTTCACAATGATGCACGGTGATTATTTTTTTAAAACTATGAATAACAACTACCTACAGTTTGCAAGATGTTTGGACTGAGTATCATTACTCTTAGATATGTTGTTCAGGAGACACTATTTAGTTTTACGAACATGGTTGCTTTTTATTGATTAGCATACATGATCAAATAACATGAAGGGGCTCCACCCACTTTAAAAAACTCTACTAAAGCCAATGTAAAAAAACCCACCTCAACCAAAGCACTCAAGAATCTATTTAATACTGGAGTAAAAGAGGGGGAATCAGTTAGTTTGAGAAAAGATTTTTTGTAAATCTACTTTCTGTCACATAAAAGAAAATATAATTAGATGCAGCATAGTGCACAAGCAGAGTTATGGGTAAGTACCCAATGTTGTTTTCTAAAAAAAGAATTTAACTTTCCAGCAAACATCTGTTGTGGCGCAATGATTTATTTCTGGCAGAGAGACCCTTGGAGGCTATATTGCCCCCCTCCCCCCTTTTTTTGTATGCCTCTTTTCAAAAAACTTCCATTCAGTCAAACTTCTACAGGGGCCAAGAGCATAGTGCCACAGTCAATAAGCACCCATAAAACATAATTAGCTTTCTCTTGCTCTGAATTTGTAATTCTTTAGATGACAATATAATTGATTTATCAAGACCTCACGTTCTCTGCAACTAAATAAACAGGCGACTAAGAATCAATGGAAGCCATTAGTTATGGCAGCAATACAAATGGGTGGGTCCCATAGATAATCAACGTCCACTTCGCTTTAAAGCAAGAGGCTAAAATTTACAGCTCATCTTATGAAGATTGTCTCTATCAGGAGTGACACCAATAAACAGCACACATTTTTGAGGGCTCTCATGAAGCTCAGCCTTGTCAACAGCCTTCCCTACCAATACCTTCCAGATATTAAATTGCCCCTTTGCAAAAAGAAGATGAAACAAGCAGATGAGCACAGTAAATTAAGAGGTTGAAATTAACATTTTAAAGTCACAGCAGGAAGTGTGACAACCATAGATTTCACCACTTTTTTATTAGCTTGCTTTTGGTGGGAAGAAGAGTGAAGAAAATAGAATAATGGTCTCACCATTTTTTAAAAAAAGGATAATTACTGGTACTTTCCCTAAGATTTATTTCATACTGTGCATGTGAAAATAATCTCATGCGAGTAAATTGGCTACAAGTGACTGTTTAGTTATTTCATTCTTGTAAATATTTTATCATAGTTTAAAAATATCACAGGAGGAATTTCTTCTCAAGCAGTTTTTCTTCTTCTTCCGTGTCTAGGCCAGATGTGAAACTGCCAAAATGATGTTTTGCATGGCTTTAATAAATTGCACATCCAAAAAATTTAGAACCGATTTCTACAAAAAGTAATAAATTTATCCCAGCAAAGTGTTAGATATGAGGTCATACATATCTTCCTTAGAGTTTCTCTTGGAAATCAGCCAAAAGCATGAAAGAAAGGTGATAATTAAAAGATTCAGCACATTTTTCAAGTAACATAACAGGGAATCAGCAACAAGACACTTGGCAAAGATGAACACTTTGTACAAAGCACAGTGCAACATCTTATAGTATTTTAAGGCTTCTATGAACAAAGTTGAATCTTTGCATTCAAAGGAATCTTATAGCCCTTAGGAACCAAATAACTGTGGTGTTAATTGTCAGAGGCCAATGGATAAGGGTGCCTGGAGTGCAATGGTCCATGGGGTTGCAAAGGGTCGGACTCGACTATGTGACTGAACAACAACAAAATGGATGAGGGTGGGTTTTTTAAACATCTGTTGCCTGAAGGAAGTAGAATGAAGACCATGTTGGAAATGAAACTAAATTGGTCTTGTTTTGGTTGCAAAAAAATATTTCCCACATCTACTATGGATTGAGAAGGAGACTCACATTAGAAAGCCTTCAAAAGCTTTTTGAAAGATTCCTGCCAACCCATGAGGAAAAGATAGTTACTGCCATGAAGTGAAAAGTAATGATCCTCTGGTTCAGGTGAAGAGAGATCTCCTACCTCCACTTTGCTTTTGATGCCTAATGCAGAGTATTATTTTATGTCACTTACAAATAGGACATGATGATAATATTCATTTAAATGGGAGATCCAGATGAGAAATGAGAGTGTCCCAGTGACTGAACAGTACAACAGAAGCCCTTGTTCTCACTGAAACTCTAGGAAGCCAATTAAGGCAGGGGTTTTCAACCTACAGCCCGTGGGCTGGCCCCAGACCAAAGCACCATTTCATGTGGCCTGCACTGTCACCTCCACCGGACGTGTTTACAACAGCCGTATTTTATGGTAGCATTTACAGCAGGGGGGACCACCATTACGGCCTCTGAGACGGTCTCTGTGGCCTGGCCCACGGCTATAAATGGTTGAGAACCCCTCCATTAAGGTAAAACCTGAGTAACAATTTTAAACGGATGAACCCTTTTAGGAAAACTGGCATCTTTGAGCTTTCTTCTCTTTTTGTGCTGCCTTAGGACCAATTTTTGTCTTAGACAATTGAAACAATATTTGCAACAACAACAAAAAATGAAAATAGCTGTGGCTGAAATCCTATTGAGTAGTTAAGATTTGCACAATCCTATTTGCCTGGAGTAAAACCTGGCAAAGTTACACCTATTACAGTTAATTTCATGTTACATAGCAACACACAAGACTCCAATCAGCAACTTAATCTATATTCTCCCTTTCCTCCAATTAGTTCAAGACATTACATCATGACTCCCCTTCTTCCTGATTTCTGCCTCACAAAGACAGAGATAGATCAGACTGAGAGACTGTAACTAGTTCAGGGTCAATCTGTGAATTTCATGGATTATGATGGACATTAATCCAAGAATTCTGAGTCCTAATCCAGTATTTTGGCCACTACATCACACTGGCTCTCCAAACAATTTCACACAATTTGTCTGGCAATTTAATTACTCCTCTTTATCTTTTGATATGGAGCATTTCTAGTAAAATAAATAGCAGAATAGGCAAAATTATCCTTATCGCATAATTTAGGACAGTGCTCCAACTGTAGACTTTTTGGTATACATCCCATCCAAAGCAGCTTCATAGCCAGGCATGTAGGAGAACCAAAATGTCCTACCCAAATGTTTGGGAATCAAACCTCCCCCTGCAAAAATCTCTTCTCCTGTCCAGGGCCAGGTGGAGGATTATGGGGAGCCTGGAAAAAAGGAAGGGGGTTGCTGCTGCTATTTATTACCTAGCAACTGTGCCTGAAAGTTGCTTGAAGCATTTCTCCAGTACAGAACACGGCTTGAACCACCATGGGAACTTCAAATGAAGGCTAAATCCAGCAGCGTCAGTGGTAGACCATGTCAGCTTGCTAGGATCTTGAAAGTTGCCCAGGGATACAAGATGGCATGCCCCCACCCCACAATATTATGCAAATTCTGAGGAATTTGGTATTTTCTTCAGCACTCACCCTGCATGCATGAATATGTATGTGAGGTACCTCCAGGCTTGGGCACGGAGCTGAGGATGATACAACAATGAGTTCTTCAAATATAAGGGATGGGTGACTTGCAGCACAAACCTATCTAGCACCACTCCATTGTAAATAAAGAAGGCAACCTAAGAAAACAAGGACATTCCATAATTAACCATAAGCCATTGAAGGATCCAGATGACACAATATTTTTAAGACAAAGGGTCTGAGAAATCAAAGGCTTTTTTAAATGAAGAAAACAGGGGGAAGTAGATGAGACTAAACAATGGGTCTCCTCTATGTTGTGCTATGGGGCAGGAGGAGGCAGTGAGATTTCATGGTTGGTGCTGATTCATCTTCCTGCCATGTCTCCAACAGCCTCATGCATTTGGAGTCAGTGTGAATGGGAGAGGTTGAGTGGGTACACCAATTAAACTTCTCTATAGGTGCTTCATTTTGAATTCCTGCATTGAGCAGGGAGTTGGGCTCAACAGCCTAAAAGGCCCTTTCCAGCTCAGTCATTCTGTGATAACTAACCAAACAGCGTTCTTAGTCCTACAAAGAAGCAACTCAGACCTAAGAGAACATAAGTTTCTGGGCCACAAGTATCAGAATCTGTCAGGCACCATGGCAAGTACCCATGCTGACAAAAATATTCTTTGAAATAGAGTTCAAGCTGTATATCTCTATAGAGATATAACTGCAGCACCCTTTCCCTTTGACGTTGTTGTTAGATGTCGTCAAATTGCCTCCAACGTGTAGCGCCCCTATGAATAAGCAATCTCCTAACTTTCCGCTCCTCAATAGCCCTACTTATCTCTTTTTCAACATCAGTAATTGAGGCATATATTTGAATTATGGTTATGTTGATATGCTTCCCACAAAGTCTGATGTACATTGTTTGGTCAGACCTTGCATTATAGTCCCAAATTGCTTGTGTTACATCTCGTGTCAGTATCAGAGCCACTCCATTTCTTCTGGAACTGTTAGGCTAAGAGTAAGACACTTTGGTGCAAATATACTGTTCCAGTCCACTTTAGTTCACTGACATGAAGCACTACAGTGTTTATGCATTCTACTTCTTGCTTTACAGTTTGAAGTTTATCTTGATTCATTTTCCTCCTTTTATACCGATGTGAGATACAGGGTCATAAAGCAGGACTCTGGAATCTGTGAGGTATGCCACTGATTCAAATGTCCCACTCTATGACCTTAAATTTCACACAATGTATTTCAGGGTGGTTCAGATCAGCTCCACATATTTCAGCAATACTTAAGACTAGGAATTGTTCAAATCAGTTTGTATAGCAAATGTACAAGGAACACTGATTGTAACAGTGTTGAGCTGCAGCTCTAATAATATATTACCAAAGACTATGCTAACTAGGGCTCATGGGGATTTCAGTCAAGCGACATCTGGGGGAACCACACATGCTCCCTTTTGAGTGCTACAGGATTCACAGCTATTGTGTAAATGTATCTATTCATAGAGTCCTTTCAAACCTTAGGAGTTCTATATGAGCTAAAGTTTCCAAACCAACGTTTGGAAAAAGTTCCTGTTTGAAATACAGTATGGCCATTGATCACAAGTACTGGGGAAGTTATAGTCCAAAGTAGTAACTTTTCCAAAACCTCTCAAAGAAGCATTCAATGCTGATCTATGGGATTAATGAGGTTATGAATTTTCCCAAGAAGCTATCCTGAAGGATGGGATCCACGTACTCCCCTTACCTAACACCCCCACCCACGCAAATCCTCAGCTGCAGCCTAATCATCCAGGAGCATAGATGGACTGTGGACCAGTTCCTTCATCAGAGAGAATGTCCCCAAATAGAACAGGTCAACCTGCCTCCCTCCAGGCCTGTCCCACTGGAAGATACGTGCCTCTACAATGGTGATGGCAATCATGAACCAAGGTGGAGGACAGCAGGTGTAACTGTCATAGTACCACTTCCGATCTATCTCACGTGGCAGTGTTTCATACGCCACATGCCGGATCAGCCGTTGGGAAAAGCTAAGTCCTGTCTCCTCCAGCAGAGCTTTGCTGCACAGTCTTCGGTTTCCTTGTAGAATGGCTTGGCGAAAGCTGTTGGACCTTTTGTTACTCATCTGAGGGAAAAGAGAAGAGGGAAGAGAAGGAAAAAAATATTAAAATGTATGATGAAACCACACCCTTCCTCACCTTGCTTTGGGACCTCTCCAGCGTTCCTTCCAAGGCAGATTATTCCAAAATCCCCTCTAGAACTCACCCAAAACTCACAGCAAGAAATGTATGTTCATCACTCCCTCAGCCCACATCTGGCTGAACAAACCTGGGACTTGTCTGTGTACAGAGCCCAGAAAAATTAATAGTAGAGAGGTAAAAAGGTAGTGTTAAACGAGGCCAGTGGACTTACTGTATCTTCCCCTGCATCCCAAATTCCAATGAACACGCATTGATTGAAGAAAATTTTATTGAAGTTGCAGCATGGTTCTTGATGAATCAAGTTACAGATCTCAGCATAGAAAAATAACTTAATCAAAATTCACTTTTAGAGAAAGAATGATTTCAGATATATCTCCCCTAAATAAAAAAAAAATCTATCTGTTCTAAGTTACCATAGTTAAGACTTCCGGAGATAAGGCCTGTTTGGATAGCCTTCCTCCCCCCCCCCCCCTATTATTGTTTCCTTCTTGAACACCAGATTCGAACTCCCTCTCAAGCCATGTGCTTGCCTCTTCCCAGGCATAAGTTGAACCTGGGTAATTAGCATACATCCAATCAGTTTCCAGTGTTGGGGTGAACAACTCTGGCCCTATTGATGAAGCATGGCGCCTCTCAGTCTGTCTCTTCCCATCCGGGTCCCAGGGAGTAAAAACAAACAGGTGGCCTTTTGCTAGCACAAGAAGCCACATTTCTACTATAGTCTAAAACCTAATAAACTCCATTTTGGATATGTGAAGGACTTGGGGCCTCATTATGTCACAAAATGCAAAAACCAAGCTCTAACCTACAGCTCAGACTGCAGAAGTTCAAATAGGTCAAAAAAGAGCATGAAAAGAAGGACAGCCTGGAGAATTTGAACAATTGTAATCAATAGGAATCCAAGTGTGCTTACCTTACAGCTCTTTCTATTGACCATATTTCTAACTATATCCACAGTAATCAGAACTGGCACTATATCTCCCACAATCCACCATGCAGGCGTAGGAATTCTGTCTGTTACATTTCTATACCACCCCATAAGGAACAGGCATTATCTGGGCAGCATACAATAGCCAAGATATAGTATTAGTTCTTGTAGTACCAAAAAAGGGAACTTTTTTAAGCTCTCTACTATAACCAGAAGAAAAGGCTAGTTAATGTAGTTCAAGCACACCAAATACATAACGTGGTTTCTGTTCTGTCAAAATTTTATGCAAGTTGAAATGCCTTTTCTTCCAGGAAACAGTTGGAACAGTTTTTCAAACCTTCAGAATAAGAAACATTTCATTTATTCTTAATGCAAAATCTAATCCAGTACAAAGCAAATGAATTTGAACTATTAATCAGAGCTGGAAACTGTCATGTTTTATTGTGAAATGTATACAGGTTACTAATTTATATTCAGGGGAAAAAAGGTAAATTGATTTGTGTACTACACCGGATAAAAATTGGAATTAAATTTAGTCAAACATTCAATCTTAGCTCACATTTCTAAACCTGATGGAAAACTTCCTTACAGGGACATTTCCAATAGTATGTAACAGTATAATGTGTGTACAGTTATTGCAAAATGCAAGGTGGTTATGGAAAATGCCACTCTGGCTATACTCACTTTTATCAAATTTGGGAAAACATTCTGTAATATAGATCGATTAAAAAAATCCTGATGTAACTCAACAAGTAATGTGAGAAATGTTCAGGGATTGGAATGGCTAGATTCACATTATTTTCCATCAACTACCCAACATAAAAGTCAATGTGAATCAGGCCAGACTTTCTTCTCCTAATCTATAGTTTTTTCCCTCTTGGTTGCTGGGGCTTCTACATTTTGGGAATGAATGTATTCACATCAGCACAAGTGGTGTGATTGCTTGAGCCAAAAAAATTTGGGATGGGTGGGTGGGATCGTGTTCCATTCAAAATCATTCTAGCTGGCTACAGCAGCAGTGAAAAGTACAGAATAGCGGGAAAATCAGCTACTATTTTAATCCTTTTCTTCACATATTTGGTGCCTGAGTCTGCTTGCTTCCCTTTTCTCTTCTCTTCCCACTCTGTTTCTTTTTTCTTTTTCTTTTAAAAGGCTTCCTGCTAAGACATCTAGGTGATAGAGGAGGGGGAAAATAAGACTGAGGAATTTTAAAAGAAAAAGGAGGAAGTTTAAAATTCAGCCTTGTTTCCAGCTAGTTAAAATAGTTCTGCTTTAGTTGTCCAGAATTGCAAAAGGCATGGTTAGAGCATAGCTACCTTAAGCTGGAAAAAAAGCTGAGTGAAATCTTTCTCTCTCTACTGATTCCTTGCTTTTTCCCCCTCCTCTTCCATCACCTAGCTGTCCCACTGCTAGGGCACCAAGCCATTCAAAAAAAGATGGGAAGGAAAGGAGGAAACAAGCAGACCCAAGACATCAGTTGTGGTGAGAACAGGATGCAAATGACCAACAATTTGGAAACAAAGCTGTGTGCCAGTTTCTTCCCCTCTATCTGCTCATTGGCTGAAGCAAATCAATTTAGGGAAACCCAACTAGTCAGGTGCAACTTCACAGCAGATCCATTCACATTTGTCACTCTCTTACTTACAATAAAACCTTTGCTACACTCTACAGAAGTGGTTCCTAAAATGGGGCACACACCCCACAGGGGGACTTCAATTTCCTGAAGCCAAAGTCAGTCCATTGGCTGGAACAGTGATTTGGGGAATTGACTTAGACTTCTGGGAATTAAAGTCCAAAAACCAAAGGTTGGGAAACACTGCTCTACAGTCTACACAAAGCAATTTTGCCACACTATCTTCTGATTGCATCTGCCTGATACAAACGACAAGAACCAATTATATGGCTTCAAACATTTGATTTTCCTTGTATAGAGAGCATTCCAGTGTTGGAAAAACTGAGACACTTCTGTGTGGAAAGCCACACTTTTCCTTTACATGGAAACTCTACTGGTGTTGAAGAAACAATTTGAAGAATTTTAAACAAATATGCAAAGTTACAGAAAAATCTCCATGAAGGGAAAAGTGACAGACACTATTATGAGCTTCTAGCTAGGCCAATCTATGGCAGAAATGTCCATCAATTCAGCTGTCAAAACTACCCGTAAAGAATCCTGGAAAGGATAGTTTAGTAAGTCCCCAGTTCCCTTCACGGATTTACAATGTCTAGATCTTGAATTTAGGCAAATTTTCATTATGGCAATCTTCTTCCAACCCGGTGCTCTCCAAATGTTCTACAATCCCCATCATCTGCAAATAAGATGGCCATGTGTCAATGGCCATGTTGGCTGAGACTGTCTGTAGTCATACACCAATCTGCTGGAAGGGCACTAGACTAAGGAATGCTTCATGGGATGGGTGGGTTTTCTCCTGGTCATTGCTTTCTTAAGTGTCTTGTACTTTGGTCATGATTTATTATTTATTATTTATTTATTTAATCAAACTTTTATGCCACCCTTCTCACAAAGACTCAGGGCGGCTAACAAACTTTTAAAACACTTAAAACACAGTAAAAACATGATATAAAAACAGTATTAAAATTACAAAAATTAAAAGAGATTAAACAAGTCACACAGAGAGAAGGAGGGGTTAGATGAGCCAACAAACCAAGGCAACCATCTGGCCCATACCCTACACATGCCCTGCCAGCCAGGTCTTAACCCCCTTCCTAAAGGGCAGCAGCTTCATCTGGAGACATAGCTCCATTGGCAGAAGGTTCCATAGGGCAGGAGCAGACACAGAGAAGACCTTCCTCCTGGTGCCAGAGAGATGCACCTCTCTAGCCGATGGAGCAACTAGAGAGCCCCTCCGGTCCACTCTGGTAGGATGGACAGATGTTCTTTATGTGAGCATTTTTAGTGCTGATGGCCCCCAGCTAAAAGCAGTAATGGAAATCTGGATTTAAAGTGGACCAAATAGTTGTACATATTTGTAGGTGGGTTTTTAAAAGTTTGCTGTTGCTGTTGTTTTTACAAAATAACATCGATATTCAATATAATATAGTTATCCAACAGAATTTTGATAAATGCTGTTCCATTCAACAGACACTCCTACTGGCAGGAACAAAAGAGGAAACTTTCATCACTGTTTGCTTCCCCCTGCACCCCCATGAACAATTGCTCTGGAGGGCTTGGAATTTAATGAATAGGACAAGACATAGGAGAGTTTGTACAGGGTTACTGGTGAAACTTACCTGTTTCACTCCACCAGGAACTTCCTCTGGATCCCAAATCTTTCCATAAAAGGAAAGCATGCCAGGATCCATGATTGACCGCATCACAACCAATTAAATGAACGTGTTATCAATTACCACTGCTAGGCGAGAGCCTTGTTGGGGCGTGGCGGCTTAAGCAGTCTAACTAGATAGTGTTGCCCATCTCTTGTCAATAATGTTAGGCCGAGACTAAATCTCAACAAAGCGTCCTCCGTTGGATCCCTTGGGCAAGGTGAAAGTGGGGACGGGGGGGGGCACATGTCATGGTCTGCCTAGCCAGTGGGTGACGTGATATCCAAATGGCTAAACAAAAATTGCATGTAAATGGACTTGATTTCTCAAGTCCATTTTCATGTGTGGAATGTCATTGCGGAGATGTCTACCAATGCGTGGACTCCTCACTGAATAAGACTCCAAGTGATCCAAGGTTATCAAAGGAGGAATATGCATTTCATTTTCTTCATACTCAGTTAAAGAAAATCAGCCCCAAACTAAGATCTGTTTCCTTCTAGCCTTCCTTTAAGATAACTAGTTAATTTAGATACAATGCCATAATTATACATTTTATTTTCATGTGTGAGACTTTATGTGTGGGAGGAGATCAGAAATGCATATATGCTCATTAGTTCATTCCTATTAATGTATACACAAATCTTTCCTTCTCCTACAGCTCAAAAATTTCTTATCACTACAGCATTTAGCTTCAGCTCTTTTTTTAGCATGAAAAAATAGCTGTGCTCAGGTAGAACTGAAAGACTGTATTATAGAGAAAAGCAGCAAGGAACATCTTCAGAGCTCTTACATTCCAACAATGCGTGGGTCTGTACATCTTGGTTTCCATCACTTGTGCACGTAGGCAGTGGAGCCAGGGTTTGCTGCATCAAAGCCATAGAATTTTCTGACACTGCCTCTTTTTCTCCCCCCCCCCCCCCCTGTTTCTTCTGTGCTTAGCTACAATCTTCACCCTATACCTAAAGCAAAAATGCTTTCCTCAGGAACAATGTGTTCTTGCAAACTATCCTTTTGGGTTTGGGGGGAGGGGGGGACACATGACTTGTCTTGAACTGACAGGTAAAAGTCATTAATTGCACACAAAAATCAATCCTTATTAATTGGCAAGGAACACAGCGAACTGCATACTAAGAATCCTTACAGAATACATAGGGATTAGGACCATTGTAATGAGCACATGTGTTTCCAAAATACATGGACACACTCATTCATATACACCTACACTTGGGCTGGTGAAACAAAACTTAATCATAATTAGCATGAGTGTGAACTGGCCTCTAAACTTGAAAGCACATTTTGTCCTGGGCCTTTTTTATTCATTAGCCTTTTAGCTGTCCCATTTTTAGAAACAGGACAAGCAGACACATGAACATAAAAGCATTGTTCTTCTCTAGAGAACAAGTATCATGTGTCCTCTACCATCGCCACCTGCAAAAGGTGCCCATGTGGGCACAATCTTCTCATTTAACTTCTGAGGTTATATAGTATTGGCCTTTATAAATCAAGCATTTAATTGTTAGCTGAGAGAACAGAGAGGTTATTGTGGGTGGTACAATTTTTCAGGTCAAAAAATATAAGAAAGGCCATCTTGATTTCTTCCCATGCTGTTGATCTGTGGCTATTTTAAAAAGCAGTTTATTAAATCAACAGGCAAACAGATAGAGAACATTCAGAATGAAAGAGTGAGCAACTGGGAGAAAATAATCTTCGGTTCATTAAAGCCTAATTCTTCCTTAAAAAAAACCTTTATTGGATTATTCAACAGGCAGGGAACACATAGGCTCAGACAGCTTGCCAACAATATACTTGCCTTACCTTGAAATATAGGGTTAAAGAAGATATGTAAAGATCTAATGTGACAACTGCAATATGCATATTTATTAAACTTAACGGTGCTGCTGAGTTGCTTCTCTCTCTCTCTCTCTCTCTCTCTTTGCTGTTGAAATGAGACAGATGAATTAATCATAACCTACATAGGTTTTTCTCTAAATAGTTATGACATGCAAGATCACTTTGGTGCCTTTAAACTGTAATGCAAAAGTGCCCTATAAACTGAAAAGGGAGAGCCATTCAGACAAGCCAGCTTCTGAAAGTCACGTTTGCTCAGTACCGTAAGTGAGAATATAGAAGTAATCTGCATACTGTATAAAGAACAGAGCTCTGAATACTGTATTTTAAAAGCAACTACAGTACAACTTTGCATACAGAATGCCTCACTTAGAGACTAACTCGCTTAAAGAGCATAATTTTCTCTGAATGGTCGCCTGGCTTAACAAATAAAACCAACCAAAAATTCGCTTAACAACAAAATCGGTGTTCTCAATCTCCCCCACCAGAAGTCACCATTGGTCACTTACAATGGTGTTTCCCTTATAGAGCAAACTCACTTAAAGAGCAATCCTGTGGAAGGCATTATGCTCTTTAAGCGAGGTACCACTGTAGTTGTATTAACTCATTGTAGTTGTTCCAACTGTGCAAAAGTAATCCATAGCACTGAGTGTTATAAAAATACAAATCACAGAATGAAAGACTGGTGCGTCACATAGGGCTGGAAAAAGAGTGGCATAAAAGCATTGCACATATGCTGAAAACAAAATTCAGTCGAAATATCTCTAAAATACCATAAAATGCCCTATTAAAATTATTTTGAAAGCAATTAGTTGACTTCATAGTTACCAGTCACATTATTCATATCCAAAAAGTAACTGTTACTTGTAACTAGTCATTTGCAAGCTCTGACAAAAACAAATGCTGCCCTGTTAATTAGTTAATTTATTTACTTATCCATCTATCTATTTATTTTATTTTTACCCCAATTTCTCCCTTATAAGGTGCCTCACAGAGAATGACATTTTGGATAAGCTTCAACATTAGCCACAGCTTTCAGTAGTTATTGATACTTTTATCACTGCCTGTTTGAAATCACCAAAGGAAGCATTTTTTCTTCCCGCAGCTTATGACGGTATGATGAAGATGAAGCCAGGGCAGGTTGAGGACTTTGCCACCCTTCCCCTGAACCCCCATCAACATATTGTATTGTAATGTAATGTGTTGTTTGTAAGCCGCCCTGAATCGCTACAGTGAGTGGGTGGCAATATAAATTTGAACTAATAAATAAATAAGTAAATAAATGTAACACAGGAAAGACTGGTAGCATGCATGTCTCTGTGCGTATCTATTGTAAACTTTTCTCTCTATCTCATGGCACTGAAGTTGAACAAGATATAGCTGAAAACCATTTTAGAAGAGGCTTATTTACTTAGCTGCTAGCAGCTTGTTAAAAATTGGGTTGTGCAGAGCAAGCTGCCACTTTTCTTAATGACTTAAAAGACTCAACATTTGCTGTTGACCCGTCTGCTGCTGTTTGCAGAAACATCTCACAATGCTTAAAAGACTCAACATTTGCTGTTGTTGACCCGTCTGCTGCTGTTTGCAGAAACATCTTGCAATGCTTAAGGCACCGCATTACCTAGAAATTTGATTTAAGTGTCTGGAAGGTCTGCTCAACAACCAATATGAGTCTAGGTTTCAAGGTTGGGGTTTTATTTGTGGGGGTGGGGTTTGTACTTTATTTCTCTTCCACATAAAGAATTAAAATTGCTATTTTAATTGGCACCTCGCTTATCAGGATTCAGTGTTTCAGATTATTTGAAATATTTGAACAGACATAATGGAGAATGAAATTTTTATTGCCAACCTCTACTTTAATAAGCATAATGATGAGCTACTAGGATTTCTCCTTCTACCCTTTCTATATTTATTTCCTTTTCTACTGGAGGCAATAACCAAACGTTTCTGCTGGAGGCAATAACCAGACTAAGCACACAACTACTGGTTATTAGATTTCAAAACCATCATTGCCATGCACAATCAAGGTGACTTGTTTTATGGAGCCAATCTAGATTCTAAGATACCAGTCCTGTAAAGAAATGGCTTGTTCCCTGTTTTCTACATGTCAGAAATGGCATCCTACAAAATTGGGTATAAGTTACACCTCTATGGTAGATCACATGTGTTGCATACAAGGGGTCCCTGGTCCACCTCCCAACATCTACAGGAAGGAAAGAGGGGGGAAAGTTGTCCAAGGGACAACTGCTAGCAAGAAAACATAATAATGATTTTTTTTGTTTAGGCTTTTTTTTTTTTGCTTTTGTATGTGTAAACTGAACTGATACTGGAAGTTTTTGGTTGTTGTTTGATATTGTTACTTAGTGAATTTTGATGCTGTAATGATTATATTACAGTATCTTTGATTATTTCTTAGGATGTTTTAATCTAATGTTTTGTAATTGCAACTGTTATTGGAGATATATATACTGTATATACTGTATATGCGATATTTGTAATTTACTATTGCTTTTATGCTATGGAATGTGCTATGTAATTGTAACTGTTTCTTCTGCAAACCGCCCAGAGTCGCTCTGCGAGTGGGGCGGCATATAAGTCGAAAATACAAATACAAAATACAAATGAAGAAATGCCATGATTCCATAAAAGATAGGTCATTATATTTCTAGATGGGGTTAATGGGAAGCTGATATAACACAATATAAAATATTTTGCTTCCCTCCATTCTTTGATAGGGAATTATTATTATTTTATTAGATTTATGCCCCACCCATCTGGGATACACTCCCACTCTGGGTAGCTCACAATGATAAAAGAGAGCAGAACAAACACATAAAACTTGGCATTCTCAATGTTTTCCTGCAAGGGGGTGTTTGGTCCCTGGACTTGCGTGTCCATTGTCATCAGTGGCGCACAACAGTGGTTGCAGCAGTGGCAGACCTGCTCTTCCCCTACTGTTCTGGACGGGTGCTGCTGATTCCCAGGGCAGCGGAAGCAGCGATGGGATGTAACAGGTTCTCACCAGTTCGCCAGAAACAGTAGTAACTTTTCCCGGTGTCCCTGAGAACCGGTAACAGCTTTTGGGGGGAACCACCTTCGGGGCTTACCTTTTCACTGGTTCCCCCACTGCGCGTGTGCAACAAGCACTTGGTGTGCATGCATGTCTACAGTGCTTGGCGTGTATGCACGGCCTCCTTACTGTCCTCCTTGCTGTCCTTGTGTTGTGGGTGGGTGGTTTGAGGTGTGTCTCTGTGTGTGTGTGCTTATTTTTATTTTATTTTATTATTATTTATTATTATTTTTTCTTTGCGCCTCCCACAATGTCATGATGTCATGACGTTGGCTCCACCCACACTGATGACATCACGGTGGGGTAGTAAAAAATTTGACATCCCACCACTGAGCTGAAGCCTTTGTAGAGTTCAAATGCTGCATTTTTTTTTAAATTGTCACTGCTTCCCCGCTTTGCTATAGCAAGTAAGTCACAGCACTGGGAGACTTCCCTTGGCCCGCGGTGCTGACATCAGCACAGCATGACAAGGGAACTCTCCCAGTGCCATGTGCCAAGGCTGACATCAGCGGTACACCAAGGGAACTCTCCAGTGTGGTGGGCTCAATTTTTATTTTACTACCACACTGTGGGCGTGGTATAGTGGGCGTGGCCAGGGGAAGTCCTGCATTGCACTCCAATTGAGACTAATTTATTTCAAAACTTGGGTGGGCAGGGCCAATCAGAATTTCTGCTACCGGTTCTAGTGAGCAGCTGCGAACCTGCTGATGCCCACCACTGGAACTCTCCCAGCGCTACAACTTACTTGCTATGGCAAAGCAGGGATGCAGCAATAAATAAATAAATTAAAATGCAGTGGTTGAACTCTGCAAAGGCTTTTGTTGCCCTGGGAATCAGTGGAGCCTATCTAGAACAGTGGGGCGGGGGAGCGTGACCACCACCACCACCACCATAAGTGATGTATTGTGACCAGGGGTGGGATGTCAAAAATTTTACTACCCCACCGTGATGTCATCACAGTGTGGGTGGAGCTAATGTAATGACATCATTATGTAGGTGGAGCCAACATCATGACATGGGCGGGGCCAAAGAAAAAATATAAATAAATAAAAAATAATAAAATAAAATAAAAATAAGCACACGCACGCACACACCCCTCAACCAAATAACCCACCCAACCCACCCACAATACAAACCAGTAAATAAATTAAATTAAATTAATAAAATAAAAATACATTAAAATACACCTGCCCACCACAAACACAAATCAACCAGAGCTTTTAAACCTAAGGTGGTTCCCCCCAAAAGCTGCTACCGGTTCTCCGGGACGCTGGAAAAAGTTACTACCGGTTCTGGCGACCTGGTGAGAACCTGTTACATCCCATCACTGATTGTGACATCAGCTGTTGGTGGGCAGTCCTAGAAGTGGTGGGCCGGGCTAATGAGATGCATGAGCCAGGTTTGGCCCACGGGCCGGGGGTTGAGAACTGCTGCATAAATCCATAGAAAACTCCCCACTCACCCAGTCCAATCAACACCAAGGACCACTAGCCTGAGTGGCCAACGATGGGAGGGTCTCCTATTTAAGGTTCAACAAACTCCCAAAGTCCTCCTCAAACAGAAAAGTTTTCAGTTGCTTCTTAAAGTTCCTAAAGAGCCAATCAAATGCAGCTCCCCAGATAGAGCACTCCAGTTAGCCAGAGCTGCCACTGAGAAAGCCCTCCGATGGGTAACACACTTTTTACCCAACTTGGGAGTCGGTACTTGGAGTTGAGTTGTAAGAGAAGAGCGGGTGAAGTGGGCCTGATTTCTGAGAGGTAGACACTCTGCCAAGTAGGAAGGTCCCAAACCGTTTAGGGAATTTGATAGGGAACCTAATTTGCAAGGAAGAAAATTTGAATAAAAATTGGGAGAAAAGCTTTGATAAAGTAATTCTTTTTCTGTGTCTAGGTCAGATGTGAGCCAAAATGCCACCTTTTGGTGAGTTCTTTCTGTAGTTCCTTTCACCTGACCCTAGTGTGGGAATGATTAGCCAGCACAAGGTGAGTGTTGCCCGGGGTATGCCTGATTGTGGTTCAAAAATACCACAATCTCTAAGGAATCTCTTTCTGCGAATGTTAAGATAAGGCTAGTAAGTTAGTCCTGTCTATTGCATCTAATTCTTATAGATAAGTGGTTCCCAACAAGGGGTACACAGCCCACTAGTGAACTTCAATTCCCAGAAGCCTCAGTGAGTACATTGGCTGATCAGTGCTTTGGGAAAATGACTTAGGCTTCTGGGAATTGAAGTCCAAAAACCAGCATTTGGGAAACACTGTTAGATGTTTCAGAGTACTGTACTGTATAAATAATGTTTGTCAAGGACTATCACGTAAAGGCCTCATCCCCCCCCCCCCGAAAGGAAAGTTTCCCATTGTACAAATCTAGACATCTTCTCTCACATAGAGAAGATATAGGACAAAAGCTGTATTTTTGCCACACCATGATCTTCAAGCTACAGTACACCCACCCACAAGTACATAAACACTGTCAGTGACGTCTATTGCAAGTCCACTGAAAATAGTTCTGCCCTTCCTTACTTCTTGATTTCTTTCACACACGAATCCAACAGAGCTCTTCGAACCCACTGTACAAGGACTCAGCTAAATTCACAGAATCATTAATTTAGGAGACTGACACATCTAACTCCAGGCAAATATAATTGCTAGTACAACAACCAGTAAATGAGAGTACTCAAGCCCTTGCATGCTTAATATTAAGTACTTTCTTGGGTTTCTGCCAAAGTGTTTTATGAAACCCATGCTAAATGAAGTCCTAATCTGTAAACATAAGAGAAACAGGTGCTCCACTGCCCCTTTTTTTTATTCCTTCAACCCTCAATATTTTTTTCTGTTCCTATTTCTATTCATGACAATGCAAGCCTTCATTCCAGAAATGAAAACTTGAAATGGCTTCAGGTTGAACTTGACATTACACAAAACTCTACAAGAGGCAGTTCCTGATGTGTTAAAATTTCCCTGATTGTCATTGTAAGAGCTTTTCTGATCCCTAGTAGTTTTCAAATCAGTTTGCTTTGTGATTAGGTCAGAAGGAGGCAAACAAAAGCTTTCCCTGCATTCTGGGGTCATGGAATTATGGAATCTCTGTGTAGATTGCTGTGCTTTCTTTTTCTAATGATACGCTAAGCAGTGGTGGGATGTCAAAAAATTTTACTACCCCACCGTGACGTCATCACAGTGTGGGTGGAGCTAATGTCATGATGTCATGACATGGGCGGAGACAAAGAAAAAGAAATTAAAAATAAAATAAAAATAAGCACACACACACACACACACACACACCTCTCAACCCACCCACCCACCCACCACATAAGGACAGCAAGGAGGACAGCAAGGAGGCCGTGCATATGCGCCAAGCACTGTAGGCATGCATGCACACCAAGTGAAAAGGTAAGCCCCGGAGGTGGCTCCCCCCAAAAGCTGCTACCGGTTCTCCAGGACACTGGGAAAAGTTACTACCGGTTCTGGCGAGCTGGTGAGAACCTGTTACATCCCATCACTGGCGCTAAGGTTAGAACCTGTTTTGGCCCATACAGCTGTCTTATATTAAAATTCTAACATCTCTTCCTACTAGATATCATACTAGAGCCAGGAGTGGGAATGATGAATGACCAGCACTATCTAGTGTAGAACAAGAAGTGTGTCTTGAACTAAGCTCACTGAAACAATCCAAAATCAAGCGCTGTATACAAAATACCACTCCAAAGTCCATGTGGTTCCTACTTCAATTTCCTCTAATCAAGCTCCAGCAATCCTATTATTATTATTATTTTCCTTCTTGCAGATTTGGCCAAATACACATTATCACATTTAATTGATTCTTCTGTACTAAGACAACCAAGAGGGTATTAGAAAGCTAGTGTTAGTGCTTTTTTAGAGCAAGGCATGGGAGGTACGATTTATACTCTTTTTAAGCATGCAGTGCAGAATTAGTCTTAAGCTCTATAAAAATAAAATAAAAACAAAAAAAATTATATCCTAGCCTCTCTTTCCTCATGACTATTAAAATGGTGGATAGACATGGTATGTAACTCCTTAAAAACCCTTCCCACAAAAAGATAATAAAGTTGTCCTGGTAATATTTAATTCACAAATTAGAAGGGCAGAACAAGGTGAAGTGTAATGGTCTCCCTCTCTTTATTTTTTTGTTTTCTTTTAAAAGCATGTCATAGGCTTTCCCTATCTCCCCTAAAGCCAAGCCAGATTACTGATAATAATAAGCAAATGCCAAAAATGGCAGACACTCCATCAATGGAGAATAAAAATGTTACTTCTCTCTGTGGTTTTTATGATGGCAGAGGAACGGCTGAATTATCTGTAGCTCTGGGAGGCTGAATTTTATGGGGATGAGTGGTGCATTCACTATTAATATCATGGAATGATTTCTCAAGGAACAGAAGGAGAAAAAGGAAGCAATGAACTCGTACAGCAGACTGTAAACACAGCAAGTGGGGCTTAGGGCTAATTGTGCTTTCAGTAGTGTCCTTGCTACCTCTTAATATGTATTTGTTTACTTCTATCCCATCTTTTCTCAATACTGGTGCAAGTGGCAAAGAATGGGTTGTGTCCACTGGACAACTGCCATCAACACATGACTTCAAAAATATGCAAAAAGAAAAGGTTAACCCCTTTCCTTGAATGCATTACCTCCAAGATATCTAAAATGAATTCATCTGCTCTAAAGTCAAGACCCAAAATCTAACTGTAAAGATCTGTACAAAGCCAGCCTTTGGCCTACACCAGTGGTTCCCAATTAGTTTTTTCTACGTACCACTTCAAGAAAGACTTCAAACTTGCGTACCCCTTATTGCAGGAACGTTAAATATCATGTATCCCTTATTGCAGGAACGTTAAATAAAAAATGAAATCAGGTGTATTTTATATTTATTATCATCAAAAGACATTCTAATGACAGAGAACACATGTTTCATTAATGTGACAAATGTGGACATTGACAATGATGAGCAAATAGGCAGGAACAGGGGCGGCCGCGATCGGGTGACATGAGATGTGGGAGGTGCGGGAAAAACCGCAGCCATGGGAGAAAGCGCTTGATGCATACAACTGACTTACCTACTGATCGTTTAATTAAATTGAATAATTTTTTGGCAATTGTTATTGCATTATTATTTTTTAAGGATTTAATATTTTAGTTAAGAGATTGCTGCGCGTACCCCTTGATGCAATCTCGCGTACCCCTGGGGGTATGCGTACCACTAATTGGGAACCACTGGCCTACACTAACATTTCATTCCATGCATGCATGCATAAAGGAATTGTTCACTGGAGCCAAGGGAGAGAAAAGCCAAGCCAAACTTCTGTTCTTCCTACACACAGGACAACACAGCCCTGGACAGCTTCACCCTACAGCTCCTGTTTCCTTGAAGATGTGGAGGATTGGAGAAGGACATCTGTTTCCTCACCCTCCAACAGGTTTTTAGGCAAATAGCATCAAGTCGGGTAGGTCTGGTCCAGTGGTCAGCAAACTTGGCTCTCCAGCTGTTCTTGGACTTCAGTTCCCAGAAGCCTTGATCAACAGGAGTGCTGACTTGGGCTTCTGGGAACTGCAGTCCAAGAACACCTGGAGAGCCAAGTTTGCAGACCCCTGGTCTAGTCTAGCTGGACAAGGGAAATGGGGATGAGCAAAAGAAAGAAAATGCACCAATTCCACTGCCCCCACGCTGTTCTCATGGGGTCAAAACCCATATTACAGTAAACCAATTGTTAGATGTAGAGATTCTTTGAGAAGTTAAATTTATGTATATATCCTGGTTGCAAATAATCTTGCTTCTGTTTGGTGACTGGTCATCAGGAGATAAACATGGATTTCATTTGCAAATTAAAAGTGCAGATATAGCAGCTTCAAAGGAGGGAACATTTGGAGGGAACATTTAATTCCCACAGACATACCAAGATGATCTTTCCACTCATGTGTGTCCCACATTCCATCTGGCCAGGATTGTATCTCCTGTGTGTGTGTATGCGTGCGTGTGTATGCGTGTGTGTGTGCGCGCACACACATACACATACACACAGAATAACACTGGCATGATGGAAACTTCAATTAACAAGGCTGTGACTTTGTCAGCAAGAACCTCTCTTCCATTTTAGCCACCTCTTACAGAGATCACAAATAAGCACTAATATCATAGGAAAAATCTGTAGTTGGAGAACATTTTTATAAGACCAAATAGATAAACAATTTTGGAACTGAACAGATGGTGTTCCATATAGGCTGTGGTAAAATATATCTTATATCATGCTGTCAGGATCTGAAGGCAGCTCTGGTATCTGCTGGATAAGTTCCTCAGAGGCAGCTTTGATGTTCACAGGATCAGACTCACAGACTGAATGGCAGCTCTAGTACTTGCAGGGTTAGAACCTCAAGCTGCTGCACCTAGTAAGTCCCACCAGTGGTGGGCAGCAAAACATTTTGCTACCATACCATGGATGGAGCCTATGTCATGAGTGGAGCCTACATCATGGGTGGAGCCTACGTCATGGGTGATCTAGTCATGCCTGCCATATGGCCATGTATACATTTGCAAACACAGGCAGCACTGGCTCTTTGGCTGTAAATGGAGAGGAACACTGCACCCTAGAGTCAGATATGACTGGCTTTTGAGCAAGGGAGACCTTGAACCACTTGCAGGGACAAAACCTGATGGGGCAGGGCAGGGAGGTGGGCGTGGCCACCCAATTTCGCTACCCCTTCTGCCTGAAAGCCACTCAATTTTGCCATCCCCCTGCCCAGAGACCACCTAATTTTGCTACTCCCCTCCCAGGGGGGTGCGAACCTGTTGCTGTCCACCACTGGTCCAGACCCTGTTAAGGAAGCATAGTGGAGAATCAAACTCCCAACCTCTGACTCCACAGCCCGATACTAAAACCACTGAGCTCTCTCCCTTTCTCCTGCCTTTTTTTAGAAAGCCCAAAGTGTGGTATATATGAATCTCTCTGTTTTATCTTCAATTTTGTTTCCCCACCCCCTAGCCAAAGGGCACCCAATTCCCCCCCCCCCCGCACAGAGGCCACCCAATTTTGCTCCCCCCCCCCCGGGTGTGTGTGAACCTGTTGCTGCCCACCACTGGGTCCCACCTAGAAGCCCTGGGAAAGGTTCTTGCGATAAAGCTCCACCTGGAAGCCCTGGGAAGCTGAGCTATATAAGAACTGGCTATTCCCAGAAGCTGGCTCAGCAATTAAAATTACTGCATTTGTATGTGCTTGGCTCCTAAATTATTGGTTCCTGCCTCCGAAGGTCTCTTGCCTTCTTCTTGATTCTTGCCTCTAAAGATATCTGCCTTGTTTGTGGTGCCCAGTCCCTGTGGATTGTAGATGTGCCTTGCTGGAATCCTTGGTCCTTAGACTCCTTCCTTGCCCTGCTCTAGACCTGAAGGTACTCTGCCTCATCTGCTCTCTCGATCACCTGGCTTCCAGTTTGCTTGGACTATGCCCTGCTGTCCAGATCAACCCTGTATCCCTGTCTGTCTTGGGTTTGATTTTGGACTTGGAATTGTGATACAGTTACTGCTTGGCCTGTTGCCTGGTTGCCCTAGGTCCTGGTGTTTGTGTTACTTGCCAGCTGACCCCACCCCAGATCCTGAAATGTGCCTATAAAACAGCCAGTGGGGAAGAGTGGGGTCTGTTGTCTAACACACCAGAAAGGCTGGGGAAGGTTGCCACACATCATTCATTTCCAACAGTGAGCTCATGGCAGCACATATGGCTCTTGTCTATACCACTTTATCCTCGAAACAGCTCTTTGAGGTACATCAGCCTGAGAGAACGTTACTAGTTTAAGATTACCCAGTGTAGAAAGATACAGAATCTGGCTCATTTAATGGTCTGCTGATAACTGCCAGAAACATGTACCAAAGAAGAATTAATTTTGGCCAACAACAAAGCCGAGAAACTGGTTTCATTTTGACAGTCCATAATTTGATCTGGATACAAAAGAAGAACCATCCAGTGATTTTCAGGGTTTAGTTGGGAATAAAACTTGGATCTCCTACATCTGAGTCCAACACTTAAGACATGATGATAAACTAGCTCTCCCCCTGCATTTCCCTTCATGCATACATGAAACATCATCTTTGTGTGGAAAAGCAGTCTGTTCTCACATTCCTTTGCAATTATAGTACGTAATTTAGTTTCTCATACTGAGCATATAAGTAACACCTCTAAAACTGAAAGCCCAGCCATTGTGCTACTTTCACATCTTAAGGCAGGAGTTTCCAACCTAAGGCCCATGGACTGAACCTGGTCTGCAGCATCATTTCATGTGCCCCCCCCTCCAAGGGCATTTCAGAAACAAAATGGCCACCACATTTGAAGCTGTAGGGGCGTAACAACCACTCGCATCATGCAGGCAGGGCAAAATGGCCATCCAGCCCTCGAAGCTGACTGAGACAGCGTGGTCTGGCCCCTGGCTTGAAAAGGTTGGGAACCCCTGTCTTCCTATTGCAGTCTTAATTGTTCATGATTTTAAGAGAGTATTAATATTCCTTACCAAAAGCAGATCCCAATGAAGGTCAAACCATGTCCATTTCAACAGTTTTAGGCGCTAAATATTTAGTGTGGTGTAGTGGAGAAAGTCAAGGCTCAAGAGACCTGGATTCAAATCCCCACAAGGACTCAGAAGGCCTAAGTTCAAATCTCTGCTCAGCCACGGAAAATCACTGAGGGTACTGAACTAGTAAAACCACTCATAAGAGACACTGTTTTGATATGTTTTGTGATGCTATTCTTGCTATGTGATATTTGTAATTTGCTATGTGATATATGTAATTTGCTATGTGATATATGTAATTGTTTTTTATGCTATGGAATTTTGCTATGTAATTGTAACTGTTTCCTCTGTGAGCCGCCCAGAGTTGCTGTGTGAATGGGGCAGCATATAAGTCGAAATATACAATACACTATAGGTCAATTCCAACTTGATAGCACATAAACATAACAGAAACTAAAATAATTACCTCCTGAATAAGACAGTCAAAAAGGAGGGACATTCAGACGTTGCCAATTTGATTATTAGTAAGAGAAAATAGGCTGGTTTGTTGCTTGATTTGTTTATACAGTATATCTGATTGAAAACAACATAGACAACTCCACCAATGACAAGCCATTAACTTGGGGGAAGTAGATACCAGGTAATTAGAGAGCTGGTTTACAATAAACAATTGGCTAAGTTTCCAAAATACTGTATCAATGTCTAAATGCTACATCTAAATATTTGGCTTGGAACAGGAAGCATTTTGGCAGGTAATCATATTGAAGATTGTTTCTAGAAAACTGGTCCAAGATTTCCAGTGTCAAATACCACTTTCGTTTCATAGAAGGAGATTTTTTCCCCCTTCCCCTCAGTCTTGGTCTCTAGTTATCCTGCCTTATAAAACTCCTCTGTATAATATTCATCCTAGGAGCCGTGTTTATATTCTGGATTTCACTCCTTTTGCACCCAGACCCATCTCTAAATCCAAGATGTGCTCTAAGAAAACTAACATTCTGAAATGAGAATGAAGGTATACAAACAGGTAATATAGGTAGGTGAATTTTGCCTCAGGCTTCTAACATTTTTAGGTCAAAAGAAAATGAGCACTCTTGAGTATTTGAACTGGTTTTGACAAACAGTAGTGGAGTTGCAATAACAAGAAAATATGGAATGAGTAGCATACTGGTGGAGTTTCAATGAAAAATGCATAGCACGGCTGAGGACACAGAAGGGTGAACCTGCCATTTTGGGTCCATTAAATTTCCCAACCTTAGGTTTATTTTTTTAACTAACAATTATATTTAAAGCCAAAAACTTTGGATAACCTTTACACAATTAACCTCCAGAGCCTCTTGTTTCATCTCCTCTTTTGCCTTGCTTCTGCTGTGCATTCAACTCCAGGACCACTACCACCACTTCCAAGCATGAGAGTGGGAAAGGAAAACACAGTTGCATGCATGCCCCTCACCTATTGCATAGCTGCACATACAAGATCTGTGTGAAGTCACCAAACAATAGGGCAACAAGAGCAGTGGTAAGGGGGCACTAAGCAAGAGGAACCACTAGGGCAGTGATAGTGAACTTTGTCACTCCAGATGTTCTTGAACTTCAATTCCCAGAAGTCCTGATTAGCAGGGTTGCTGACTTGGGCTTCTGGTGAATGAAGTCCAAGAACACCTGGAGTGACAAGGTTGGCCATCACTGCACTCAGACTTCTTACTTGAGAGGTCCTCTAAATCACTCACACATGAACACTGATGCCCATTACAGATATTTCCAATGTAAGTGAAGCCATGGAACCACTGGTAGTGGGGTAGCAATCAAGAAAAGCCTGAAGTGCAATACCAATGTATTGCATCTTCATCCCCTGCAGGGTAATGATGTAGTTTAGGGATATCCAAGCAGTACTCGCAGTCATCTAGTCACAGGGATTTTTTAAAAAGTGTTTTTTGTAAAGCAGAATAAAATTTCTTCATTTCTTATGAATCCATCACAGGTGTCAAATTACATATAGGTTTTAAAAACAATAACATTTGAGCATGCATGAATTGCTAGTAGGGTTGCCATACATCCCGGAAAATCAGGATTGTCCCAGATTCAAGGTAGGAAAAATTGTCCCGGCCAGTTCAATAAAAATCATGTTAAAGTCCCAGTTTTTAAAACTTACTCATTGTGTATTATAACACACCATTAAAATAAAATTGAACTCTCACCATTAAATGAGTGATTTCCTGCCACATTGGAGTTGGAGTATACCTGGAGACAAATCTTAACATCCTTGCCTCACACCACCGCTCGATAAGTGTGACCAGTGTGTTTCATCCTAACTGTTGTAAGTAAATTTATTTATGTATTGGTATATTTAATGTAAAAGTGTTTTATAGCTGTCATTATATTATTATTATTATTATTATTATTATTATTATTATTATTATTATTATTATTATTATTATTATTATTATTATTATTATTATTATTATTAAAAAAGGCTATTTTGTAGATAACCTGTCCATTTTTGTCAAATATACAGTACACCAACTGCCAGGGGAGGAAGAAGCCAGGGAAGGTTGAGGACCTTGTCGCCCCTCCTCCTGTGCCCACACCAACATACTGTATTGTAATGTAATGTATTTTTGTAAGCCGCCCTGAGTCGCCACGGTGAGTGGGTGCCAATATAAATTTGAACTAATAAATAATAAATAAAATAATAAATAAATTTCTGTCCCGGTTTTGTGGGGGGAAATTATGGCAACTCTAAGTGCTAGCCAATTAAAGTGTATCCTTCTTGATCTCCTACTTGTAACAGGAGAGTGAGTGGACAGATATTACACTTGACAGGATTCTTTTATTATTTTAGCTTTTATTATTAGGATTATTGTTTTGAATTATTAATGTATGATATTTGATTATACTGCAACACTGCGTTGTTCTACTGAATTGTTACATTGTATTTGACTGTATGTTGTGAGGCGCCCTGAGTCGGTTTTCACTGAGTAGGGTGGCATATAAATCGAATAAATGAAATGAAATTCTCATATTGCAACTCTGGGGTGACTGAAGAGCACTTACACTCCCTCTGCTTCACATCTGCTTCTCACCTATGTGGTATCAGGAGGCAGACAAGCAGGTGGCTCTTGGCACAGCTCACAACAGCTGCTGCCTCATCCTTTCCCCCAAGTTGAGTGGGTGAAAGAAGGGCCTGCACAGGGCCATCCCTCTTTGTTCCTTAAGGGAGACAATAGAGACGAACGCTTGACCTGGAAGCGGAGACTCAATCCCCCCAGGGTATCCCACCGCCCTGCTGTTCTGGCTTTGTTGGATTCGTCAGGCCCTGTGTGAAAGAGGCAGCCTGCGTAGCACAGCTGCCAAAGACAAAATGATGATGGCCCACAACAAGGACCCCGGCCAATAATGCCTCCACTGTAATTAAGCATCCCAGTCATCTAACAGTAGCAAAGTTTGGTTTAATAATTCTGTGCTTTATCTCTGCCCACAGCTGCTGTTGTTTGCTTTCTTCCAAAGTCTGCTCTGTGGCAAAGAAGGGAGAAGAAGCTAATGAAAAATACATTTTCCTTTCTCCTAATGTATTTTTTCTTTCTTTCCACATTTTCTCGGACTAAACGCATACTCTTTAAGCAGTTTTGAAGAGAACATAGAAAAGAAAAGGTCTTCTTACTCTCTTTTATAAACGAAACTCATGTAGTGCACAGCCAGAAGCTTCCTTTACAAATTTCATGCACACATACAAGAAATGATTAAAGAGGCAGTATATTTATCTCTCTTCTGGCAAACTGGAAAAATGGGGACTCATTTGCTTGTTTCTTGATGAATATATTCATAGTTATACTCAGTGTATAGTTTCCTGTAATGTTTTGCTGTCTGTCATACCAGTTAGCTGACCCCGGGCCCCTCCCATGCTGCAGCTGATGGCCATAGAACAATTCTCCCAGGTGATTCTAGAGGAGTTGAAAATGCAGTTATTTAACATGTCTATTTAATGTGTAAATTTACGGTAATGTGGACTCGCCACCACAGCTGACCCCGGGGGGCCCCCATGGCCAGGGAGGACAGGGAACTGCCACCAACTGCTGGGTCCTATCAACGCTTGGGTAGTGCCATGGTGTGGTTTGTGCCGAACTGTTGGGACTTTTATTGTTACTATTATTGTTGCTATTATTAGATCTTTAAATGAATGATTTTCTTTTTCTCTATTGTAATTTTTTTATGCTATTGTATTCCATTGTGTAATGCTCTGTTGTTTTTCTCAGCCACCCTGAGTCGCGCTGTCGAGCGGGCGGCATACAAATTAAACTTGATGCTGCTGCTGTGACCAGATGTGTGTGGGTGAGGTTAGAACTCACATTGAATACTCTAAGCTTCCATTAGAGATGAGAGTCATAAATATACTTTTATACAGAAGGTGGAAATACTGTTTTAAAACAATGGACATTACTTCCAATATATTATTAGTGGGATGCAGGTGCAGTAAAATTGTGTAACAATTATTATTCTCCCTAAGAAGCAGAAACTGGTAACAATTTTTTCATATAGTTCTGAGGGCTAATAATGCACTTTTCTGGCATTTTTGAGGAGATTTGTTTCAATTTGGGGGTCATTTTTCTCACCCATTGTCCCATCCCCACAGTAAGGAATTAAAAAGTAATGTTGCTAATTGTTTTTAATAATGGCACTGGTAATATTATCTGAAGAAGTTATCTGGAGTAGAGGATGTCTTCACAGCAAGTTATATAACAAATTACTTTTTAAAAAATATGTCTAAGCTCTATAGTTGGAAATAGGTCTTAGAGTTAGGTTTCTTAACATTTTGTTCATCTTGTTCCTTATTATCTCTTGATAGCTTTGCATGTCTTGAATGTACATTCATTTATCTTATGAAACTGTGATTAATTTTTTAAAATGCTAAATTTATGTACAAACAGCCATGCACTCACTTTGTGTCACTCAAGATGTCTAAATTAACTTTTAACAAGTTGAGAAAGCAGCAGCTAACATGATAACACAGATAACAACTTTGGTAAATAAATGAAATGTACATGGGGGGACTGGTGAACATGGAAGAGCTCACACAACCATTATTACCAAATACAATTATACTGTATTGTACAAATATGTATGGCATGATGGATGACATTAAAAGAGATGTTGTGTAGCTCATAGTAATTCACAGACAATGCAGAAAGTTTTAATCTAATTCTCTAACCTTCATTAACAAATTCACAACATGAATGAATGAAAAACATGTTTTTAATTAACATCACTTATATTCTTATATACTGGTGGAAATCAAACCATATCTCTTAAATTGCATCATCTCCCCCTCCTCCTTTACAAGAACCTGCCCAGCAGGCCCTTTTTAATGACACAAAAATACCATGCCCAACAACTCAAATTAGTGCTTTACTTATAAGTCTTTCTAGTTTACTAAAAAAAAATATATCCCCATTATTTATTGGTATCCACATTCACTGATAGTGACCAGTCATTTAAAGCCCATCTTCACCAGTCTGGAGCTCTTTCATATGGGAAATCTGTAAACTGAAAGTCACACCACAAGAAGCTTTACTGTGTAAGACAGCAATAGGTAACAGGGGTTCAAAGAGGTAAAGGAGTGTACAGTGGTGCCTCGCTTAAAGAGCATAATGCGTTCCACAGGATTGCTCTTTAAGCGAGTTTGCTCTTTAAGTGAAACACCATTGTAAATGACCAATTGTGGGGGGTACTGCAAACCCCAATTTATTTGTTAAGCGAGCTTTTGGTTGGTTTTATTTGTTAAACGAAGCGAACATTCAGAGAAAATTCTGCTCTTTAAGCGAGGCACTCGTTAAGCGAAACGCTCTTTATGCGAGGCACCACTGTACTAAGGGGTCATAGAGCAACAAAAAAGGGATAAAAATAATCTATTAATCCAATCCAATTTGGGGAAAATGCCACACTTCTTTCCATAGAGAGAGAGAGAGAGACAAGGAAAATGGTATAAAAGAAGCACTCAGAAGCAGTTCTATCTTGTTCCCAGATCAAATGCATACACTACAAAGAGAAAGTCAAAAATTGATGGAAATATCTTTTATAGACTAAAACTACAAATTCATACTGGAGGAACAAAGAAAACTTGGAACTTAACCCAGTTTAATAATGTTGCTGATTGTGATTATTTTGTTTTTAAACGCTGTATTTTTATAGTCTATTTTATATTTAATGTTACACTGCACTGTTTAAATCCTAAGAAGACATTTGCTATCTAGTGGATACAAGCTGGAAACAAAATCCCTCTGAAAAAGAGCAAATTGCAACCCTTTAAATCCCCACTTCATATGTTATTGGAGTGATGGACTCATAGCGTGCTTCAGGCCAAAAACTTTCTTTGCCTCACACTGCTCACCTGCAATACAGGAATAAACCGAATCATGTTACAAGGGTGTTGAAAGTTCACTGACATAAAACGTGTCAAGTGTTTCAGACTCTCTAAAGTGCAGGCTAAACACAAGATATTGACTTAATATTTATTAGTAAGAAACAGCAGGGCGCAAACACCAACTTCTGACCTTCAGAACCTACATCATGATGAAAGGCTAATTTCATTAGCCAGATGATCACTTAAGTGGTCCATAACAAGCATGCTTGAATAGTACTGACTGACATGCACCTAATGACAGAAAGCTCTGCAGCAATGACATCTTTTTCAGGACAATCCCCTAGTACACAGCTGTTACCACCCAACTGGCACTTAATTAAAGAACCAAAGAACCACAGCTGCAAAGTAGACCATGGCTTTTAAACCAACACAGTCTTTCTTTCTGGATCAAAAGAAGACAGGTCTTTCAAAAACAGAAACATTTGGTTGCTAACTCTTTGAGTTTAGACTGAGGAATGTTACCAGATACTGTACCAGTTGACCAATTTCGCTATGTAGAGAAATACAACTTAGTAAACTGAGGGCCTCATCAATCATGCTCACACGTAGGCCTTTTTGTTCAAATTACGGCAGAATTAAAACAACAAATAAAAGCTTCAGCAAAGAAAACTGAAAGGTGTGAGGGATACTAAAATCAATTAAGGGAAAACACACAATTTTGAAACAACAAACAATTATTTTATAAATCACTAAGAGAAAATGTAGTTCAAAAAATGGAGGCAGATGTAAAGAGAATGCATTAAATTTTTGCCAAAGAAAATTGGGAAAGCCCAAATGAACATAAAAATGCCTCATGGATAAAAAACAAAAACAAAACTAGAGGGCTGTGGATTACTACAAATACAACAGATAGTTGAAGCCTAAATAGTTAGCTAACACTAATAAGGAAACTGAAGGTGTGATTTTTGTTGCACATAAACAAGCAGCCCAAGCTAATGTTATGAAAGCTAAAATTCAACGAATTCATGCAAACAGCAAATATTGACTCTTTCAAGAAAAAGATGAAATTACGTTAAACCTCATCTGTGAATGTTTAAAGATTGTGCGGACAAACTACAAAGCAAGACATGATAGAGTTGAAAAATGAATTCACTGGTAATTTTATAAAATATATAATGTGCTGGCATATAAGAATTCATGGAAACATTCAGAAGAGAAGGGGTTAGAAAATGATTAAGTAAAGATCTTGTGGGAGTTTTGTATCCAAACTGAAAAATATTTTTAGTATAATACAATAGATATTATAGTAATAGAACAAAAATTGTCTGGATAATTGAGACTGCAAATCCAGGGGATGCCAGAATTGAAGATAAAGAATTGAAAAAAAATAACAAAATACAGTGATCTGCAAATAGAAATACTGTAACTTGATTATGGATGAAACACACTTCAACAGACCTATAGTCATCAGGACACTGGGAACAATGCCATAGAATTTTTTTAAAAAAGACTATAACCAATGGCAAATCTCTGAAATAACACCATCATTGCTGCAGCTGATGGTACTATTGGGAACAATACGCACACACACAATTTAACTGATACTTAGGTTTCTGTATAAAACTTGTATCAGTTATATAATATCAGTCAATGTTTTTATAATATGACTGATTATTTGCAATGCCATTAAAGGGTTGCAAAAATTATTCATTGGAAACATTGCCAGAAGTTTGGACTCGAATGCAGTAAAAATTATTGGGAACATTAGCTAGAGAAAGTTTTAGAAAACGAGAAAGTCAAGATCATGCAGAACTTTAACATTCAAACAGATAAACATCTGACTCACAACACACCTGATAAAACTGTTGTGGAAAAGGAGAAGGTCTGGTTCATTGACATTGATATACCAGCAGATGCACGAATTGAGGACAAGCAACTGGAGAAAATCACAAAATATCTTTATTTGCAAATTGAAGTTGAGCATTTATGGAGGAAGAAATCTGTTGTTGTGATCCCATAGTCAGTGATGGGCAGCAACAGGTTCGCACCTCCCTAGGAGGGGGGTAGCAAAACTGGATGGCCTCTGGGCAGGGTGGTGGTGAAATTGGGTGGCCTTCAGCCAGGGGGGTAATGAAATTGAATGGCCATGCCCACCTCCCTGGCATGCCCCCTCAGGTTTTGTCCTTGCAAGTGGTTCAAAGTCTCACTTGCTCAAAAGACAGTCATATCCAATTCTAGGGTGCAGTGCTCATTTCCATTTACAGTCAAAGAGCCAGTGTTGCCTGTGTTTGCAGATGTATACATGGCCATATGGCAGGCATGACTAGATCACCCATGATGTAGGCTCTGCCCATGATGCAGGCTCCGCCCCTGACACAGGCTCCACCCATGACGTAGGCTCTGCCTATGGTGTGGTAGTGAAAATTTTTGCTGCCCACCACTGCCCATAGTGATCAAATCCCTTGGAGCAAGACCTAAAAGATCTATTGGACTTGAACATCCTAACTCCAGTGGCGGGATTCAGCAGTTCTACCCCAGTTTGCCAGAACCGGTAGCAGAAATTCCAGCTGGCCCCGCCCATCCAAGTTTTGAAATAAAGTACAGTACTGTAGTCCTAATCTGGGTGCAACACAGTACTTTCTTCCTGGCCACACCCACCATACCACACCCACAGAGGAGGTAGTATAATTTTTTGAATCCCACCACTGCCTAACTCTTCAAAAACAACTCTACCAGGAACTGGATATATACTTAGACATTGCCTTAACAGTTCTTAGGCCCTTAATTAGGACTTGAACTGTTAATTTTATACTAGTCTTTGACTGAGTCTAATGGTAGATTTTCACAACAACAATTAATAGAAGACCTCAACTTGCACAAAATCTTGTTGAAACGGGAATATGAATAAAGCAAGCTTTGTTTGTTTATCAATTAATTTTTTGTGACACTCCACTTAGTGGCAAGCCACCAAATCCCAACCCATAAAATAAAAAGTATCAACCTACCCCCCCCCCCCAAAAAAAAAGGGACAGAAAATAACACAGATCCTGAAATTGTGGGTCATAGAATTAATCCCTCAGGAGTAGAATGTTGAAAGTTTCTTGGTAAAATTCTGTCTTCAATACTTTTTGAAAATCGCTGAGAGACAACGTCTGACATACCTACAATGGAAGACCTTTGCATAAATATCACCACTGGGAAGGCCCAATTCCCAGTAAAGGCTCTTTTGACTGCTCTCGGCATGGTTGCCCTGAGGAGCAATGTGTGGGATGACCATGTGAGCCAGGTAATAGTTCTTTGGAAGAGATGCTCTAGTAAGGTAGGTCCCAAACTATTTAGGGCTTTATATATTAGAATCAATACCTTGAAATAGGCATGGAAGCTGACAGAAAGCCAGTGCAAGCAACCCAGCATTGGGGAGGTATGGTCAAATTTTGATGGTCCTGAAATCAGCCTGACTGTCATAATTTAGAGCTTTTGAAGTGTTTGTATTGTCCTCAAGGGTAGCATTACAGTTTTGAGATTTTCAATGATGAACCAATGTTGTCAAGGTTTCTTGTCCAGATAGGAGTGCAACTGGATGATCTGACAAAGTTAGGAAAAAACCATTCTGGCTATGGCAGATATTTTGTTGATCTGAGAGTGCCGAATTGCAAATCACTGCCTGGTCTTTTAAGGAGTGTGTGCAGGCTAGGTTGATCTCCTCCTAACTGGTCCAAGAACCTTCCAACAACAGGATCTCTCTTGTCATGATTCAGCTTCAGCTTATTTGTGTTAGACCATCCAGTGGTGGGATTCAGCAGGTTCGCACCAGTTCACCAGAACTGATAGCAGAAATTCTGGCTGGCCCCACCCTTCCATTTTTTTAAATAAAGTAGTCTTAATTCACGTCCAATGCATGGCTTTCCCCCTAGCCACACCCACCATACCACGCCCACAGAGCAGGTAATTAAAAAAATTGAATCCCACCACTGAGTCCAGCCCAATATCAATGCCAGACAGTGCTCAAAGGTCTAGACAGCATCCACCACAGATGAAGTAAATGAGAGACAAAGCTGTATGTCACTAATGGCAGTGAACTCTGAATTTCCACATGGCCTAATCAGGGTTTCTGGGAATTGAAGTTCAAGAACACCCATCAAGGTTCATCATCATCACCACTGGCCTATGCTAACACCTTCGTACAGATGTTAAACCGTACTGGCAAGATGACTGACCCCTGTGGGGTGCCTTAATGGAGGTCCCAGGGGGCCAACACAGTATTCCAAAGCTAGACCAGCAGGTACAGCCATTAAGGAACGACTGGAACTAGCAAAGTGCTGTGCCATCGATTCCTGATAGTCTATCCAGGAGCATACTGAAGTTGCTAGTATCAAAAGCTGCTGAGAAATCCAAGAGTACTAATAAGCTTACAGTTTCATTTAAAAGGTCATTGTACAGTGTGATCAATGTACCTCAGCACCACAGTGCTACCTGAAGCCCAACTGAAATGGATCTAGACCAGGGGTTAGAAAACTTGGTTCTCCATATTTCTTGGACTTCAATTCCCAGAAGCCCTGATCAGCAGGTGTACTGGCTTGGGCTTCTGGGAACTGAAGTCCAAGAACACCTGGAGAGCCAAGTTTGCTAACCCCTGATCTAGACAATCAAATCTCTGCATGAACACCTGCAATGGATCTGCCACAATCCTCTTGATCAACTTCCTCAAGAACAGAATGTTAGTGGTCAATCGATAGCTTTTGAGATCATCCATAGCTAAGTTTTCTTTGTTTAAAGGAAGCTGAACAACTGTCTCTTTTAAACACAAAAGCATGTAGTCTTCCTGATGTGATGCATTAATAATATGCATGGCTCCTTCAATTGTTCTGTCATTGGTAGATTTTAATAGTCAGGACAGACTATTGACGAAAGAGATGGAGGCTTTGAAGCGTGCAATTGCTTTGTCAACATCATCAGGCAATACAATTTGAAACTGTCCCAACAAACCCTGATCAGACACTGCATGGAACATCTCAATCCAATTATTACTGAATTATTAAAGTAGTCAAGGTTCATTTGGATGGCTTAAATTTTTGATCTAAAATAATCTGCAAAGTGATTGCAAATGGTAATATTAGGTCCCAAACCACTCAGTAGAGTCCATATCTGAGGGCAACTTTCCTCCATTTTCTCTCTAGCCTGCTTATTTGCTTCATCACTTGAAGCTCATCCATGAAATATGGCAAGAATTTGGTTCTGCATTGTAGAGGTTATTCAGGTGTGATTTTGTCAACTGCCCAAGTCACCATTAAATATAGGGCTGTAGCCAGGATTCTAGATTTTTTTTTTGGGGGGGGGGGTGTCAGGAGGGATAAAAAAATTCAGGAGGGGGAACAATGTCACACTCACATATATAACATTGGCACCATGGGGTGGGGTGGGATGTTAGCTCAGGAGGGTTCTCGGGGCAGGGGGCCTTGGCTATGGCCCTGATACCAAACTTGGGTTTCAACAAGACTGCCAACCACATCAGGCAGAAAACCTCCCAAGGCCTCCAGGAAACCAACAGGATCTGAGGCCTAAAAGGTCCAGCCTTCCCATAGACAGGAACCACTGATTAAAGTCCAAACTTCAGCAGACAATGATATGACTATGACATGGCAGAAGACATCAGGTCTACTCTATCACCCTCAGACCACTATTTCCCTGACCAGATATGAACACCAGGAGAAGTGTGTTCCGAGCCACATGTGTGGGACCACTGACATGTTGGGATAGGCTCATGGACATCATGGTGTCTGTGAACATGCATATTGAAGACTTCCAAGAGTAATAAGATGGGAGATCTCAACATCAGAGGTGAACTCCATCATCCCAGTAGGAAGTGTGCTCAGTTATGGAGAGATCAGTATATTACCCCTATTCCCTTTATATCCCACTGGTTCACAGACAGATGGAGGCAATCTAGACACAGCCACAACAGGGCAGAAAATCTGCTGGTCTTGATGAAACTTTAATGGACAATAGCAACATCCCTCCTTCAACCCTCTGATCGGCCCCAATGAAGGATGGAATAACATGAAGGGTAAATCCATGAGAGAAGAACTCCACCTTTACACTCACATGGGGTTCAGTAATCCATGCCAGATTGGGTTTTTTTTTTTTTTTTGGTCCACAACAAGATTGTAAATCAATTTGGACTTATTTTGAACTAATCTGTCATTTAACAGCAAGAGGGACAAAGCAAGGGGTTGCCTGAGCTGGTTCCCTCTAACCTGCCAGCTTGAAGGAAAGCTATAGTTCTAAATAAATACAACATACATCTACCTTCACAACCACACAGAACTCACAATATAACTCCAGTCAGGTTTTTAAAAATGTTAAGGCAAGAAATAACCAACTCCCAGACAAACGACTCCACCCTAAAGCAGCTTAGAAAAAAATCCCTAAGCAGACATACACAAAGTACATTAAATACAAAAATTTAACCAGCAAGTAAGGCTTAAAACTCTAATGAAGCAAACAAAATTAAATTAACCGGAGTGAATAAAGGCCATAAACGCAGCAAAATAAGCAAACCTAAAAATTAAACACTAATATCTTCCTCCTAAATAAACATAACTAAAGCCCTAATAACAAGAACCCTAAAACATTCCAAGGATGTGGAAAAGAAGCATACTGTATAGTTAAACAATAACATGCCAACTTATAAATAATCAGAAGACTAACATTAAAAACCCTACAAGAATAAAACAAAAATTCTCAGAGCCCACATATTACAATCTAAATCTCAGAGCCCACATATTACAATCTAATTAAGAACAGTTATTAGTTGTGGAGTGATGGATCTGTATATTTGCAGTCAATGTTTAATGGAGGTTGGGGCAGAGATAAAAATTCTCCCACCAACCAGCAATCTAAACAAAGGAACAAATGCAGAGGCCACCAGCTGTGTCAGGCAGCACAGTTCTCACTACAAATAGACTCAGAAGTCCTCCAGAATCTTGGACCAAAACAAGAGGCTTGGAGAACCATTGGCACACACAATGAAAAATATTTCCCCTTCAGCCCAGTTGAGGCCTTTTTTGTCATGGGGGTAGGAATGGAACTGATTAGCTGGTCTCCATATCAGCAGTGAAGACCAAGCCTGGGGGGAAATCTCAGTGTGAGGCTGATCCTTGCTGCTGCTGCAGGCTGTTAGAAAGTCCTGCGTTCCACTCTCCAAAAGAAGGTCCAAAATGACCAACACCAAGATGATCAGTGATGGGATGTCACCGGTTCTAGACGGATCTCTGGAACCGGTAAGACCAATCCCGGAGGGTTCTCCGTGAGGGGAGTCCACTTTTGGGGCGTCCGGTTCCGGACGCCTGACCGAAAGAAAAAAAAAATTAAAATCGGAGCGAAAATGGCTCCAATTGACTGCGCATGCGCAGAAACTCAATCTGACGCATTGCACATGCGTCAGATTGAGTTTCTGCGCATGCGCAGTCAATTGGAGCCATTTTGCTCCGATTTTTAAAACATTTAGAACTTTCAGGGCAGCGGCGGCGGCAGCAGCCCTCTGAGGGGGGCGCCTCCCTGCGGCACGTTGAGGGCTGCCTCGGCCGTCCGCTGCTGACAAGCCCCATGCCCTGGGGACGCCCGGCGGGGTACACCGCTGCCGCCGCCGCCGCCGGGCGCCGCCGCCGGAGCTGCCGCTGCCTGAATCCCTGTGGACTCCTTCTTGGGTCGGTCCCTTTTGAGCTCGGCTGCCGCGCGCTGCGGAGGAGGAAGCTGTAGGCGGCGGCGGTGCGGCATGGGGACGGCCCAGGGAGGCGCGGCAGCCGCGGCTGCCCGTCGCCCCTCGCCATGGCCGGAGCCGGGCTAAAAAGGTACCGGCCCAAGGAGGACGCCACAGGGGTGCAGGCAGCTCCGGCGGCAGCGGCGGCTGTGGACAGCAATCGGGGTGCCGGGTCCCAAGAAAGGTAAGCGAGGGGTTTTTATTTGGGGTGGGTGGGTAATTTATTTGTGTTTTGGGTGGGTGGTTGTTTTTATTTTATTTATTTATTTGTGTCTGGGTGGGTGGGCTGAGAGGGAGGGGTGTGTGTGTATGTTTATTTTTATTTTTTATTTATTTTTATTTTGGCCCCGCCCACAACGTCATGACGTCATGACGTCGGCCGTGACGTCATGACGTCATGCCATTGGCCACGCCCATGACGTCCGTGACGTCATGGCGTGGTAGTAGATTTTTTGTCATCCCATCACTGAAGATGATCATATTGGCCTGGCAATCCCTAACTCTAATGCAAGGCCTGGATCAAATAAAAACTAGCCTCAAGATAAGATTGTCACAAACAGCCTGCATACTGTAATTTTTAAAAAAGCAAACGAAAAGGTCTAAAACTCACAACCTATGGAAATTGTCACCAACTTGGAGTAAATAAAAAGGCAGCAAGTGTGCCTTGAAGTGTCTGGTCTTGAAGGAGCAACTGCCTAGCAATGAATCTACAGCTACTCTGAAAGTGTGTAAATCCACATATGAATGGTATGTGCGTGTGCATGTGTGTGTTTTTGAATGAATGACTGAAAGAATGGACAAGTTGGGTACAGGTGAGAAAGGTGGCTCTGATCTTCACCATTTTGGACTTGCCCTTCCCTGTAAGCATATCTAGTCTTCTATGTGCTTGCAGGGAAACTGTGAGGCCACTGGGGGCAAGAAACCAACTCTGTTATGAGATCAGATTGATCTATTTCATACAAAAGGCAGTGCTGTTTCAGTATGTTTAGAATGAAATGACAGAAACTCATAAAGGACAAGGTTCTAATTGAAATTCACTAAACAGAACAAAATCTTCAGAAGAATCCTGACCCTACAATCCACTTCAGTGTTTGTTTTTATTCTTTTGGATTATAACTTCCAGAGTCCTCCTGTGGACACAGCCACTATGAAAATAGTGGATCATCACCTCAACATCTTCCATTGCTGAGGATGCTTTGCCATTAACTGATGTGATCATTTCTACCAGTCTCTTGGAAAGGACTCAAAGTGTAAAACAGATGTCCTGATGTGTACATCTCTCCCTGTTATTGTTAAGTTACACTAATTGTACCTTTCCTTCACAGGTACTTAGCACCAATGGCTTTGTCTTTCTTCTCTGTGAAGATAAGACATGCTGTATTTTTACGCTATTAATCAATTCCAACCAATTTGCCAACTAAAGTGCAGGGGAAGAAAAGGTATGTCAGCCCCTCTTAGATGTCGTGCTTACTTTATTTTAATTTATAGCCTTGCTAAATCCAAGGCTTGGGGCAAACAGCATCTGCAAAAAGAAATTAACTCCATGATTAATTGCTCACAATCTAGGAATGCATCTCTGACTTCTTCAGAGTCTCAAAAAGCAGCCCCAATAGCAGCACTCCTGAAAGACCTTTGACAAGACTCCAGATTGAAGGAGTTCCATTGCAGTGAGGTAAGTAAAGACTATTACTATCTAAATGTACAAGCTGCTTTCTCTGTGACATAAGGGACTTCCAGAGGGAACCCCTTCAGCCGTGATGGAAACAGTCAAGTGTAGAAGGAGGAGATCTGAGACTTGTCCAGTCCAAGCAGTTTAAAATATCATGTGCCAAAAACAGTCTCTGATATGCATGCAAGACAAAAGGAAGTGGGAGTATATGCTGGAATGCTGGTAAAAATATACTTCTGATAAACCACATCTGCTCTCCCTCACCAAAAAGCTTGGGAAAGAGACAAAATGGGCTTCTAAACACAGTTTGCTGTGCAAGAACTCAAACCCGTTTCCTTGATTTTCCTCTAAGCCAGTGTTTCCCAACCTTTGGTTTTTGGACTTCAATTCCCAGAAGCCTAAGTCATACTAATCAGCCAATGTACTGACTTAAACTTCTGGGAATTGAGAGTCCCCCTGTGGGTGTGGGTGTGGGTGTGCCCCATGTTGGGAACCACTGTTCTGAGCCAAAGGAAAAGGGGGCAGTTAATTGCGGTGGGTCATATTATCAAAGAACGGCTTAGATATACAAATTTTCCTTATTTTTGCCCCCCATTGCTGGGCTGGATAGAAAGGTATATAGTACCATAAAGCAGGGGTGAGAAATTTTCTAATGTTAAAAGGGGTACTGAACACTCTATAATTCACTGGAGAATGGATCACTGCTTCAACTGCCAAAATCCAGCAATTATACCTAAGTTTTCTCCCACCACCACAGCTAGAAGTCAGTGGCAATTCTAGTCCTTCTCTACATATGTAGATACAAGAACATCATAGAGTATCATGGAACTACAGAGCAGAGTGGTTCCTTCCCTTCCAGAAAGGAGGTTGGTATCTGGACTGTCTGACTGTTGAAGGTGATCTTTGTTTATAGAAAGGTTAAAGAGATCTTCTACAGAATTACCTCCTATGTGTTTGGGGAATTTGGAATCTGGGACCTGAGGCCAATTCTCTTGGATGTTGTGTGAATTTAACTAGGTGATCTAATGCTTCATCTTGGACCTTCCACCCTTTGAAGGCACCAGGCTGGAAGGGCACATTGATGAGGCGCAATTAGCTAGCTTAGACCCACATCTCTCCCAAATGACTGAGGTAAGAAGGCCAATGGAAAATCCAGTTTGCTGCAGATCTGCATGGATAAATGTAGATGTGATGGTGGTCAGTACTAAAACTGTTGATACCAGAACTGCTGATACCATCAGGAGCAGTTTACTGCTTCTTAGCTGCTCATATATAGAGAGTAAGGGCAATGGTATAGAGTGGCTGGTTTTGTTCTCCCTATTCAGCCACTCTCAGAGATTATTCCCAAAGGAAGAGTTAAAGTTTGGACCTGAAAGGGTAGAGTCCTTGCTTCATGCAAGGAGAAGGAGAGATACAAGAGTGAAGGAGAGAAAATGTAAGCTTGTTTTAAAAGGTAAAGGTTTCCCTTGCTTGAAAGCCAATCATATCTGACTCTAGGGTTCAGTGCTCTCTGTTTCAAAGCCAAAGAGCCAGTGCTGTCTGCTTCTGCAGACGTTTCCATGGTCATGCGGCAGACATTACTAAACACTGGAGCACACAGGATGCTGTTTACCTTCCCACTAAAGTGGTCCCTATTTATCTACTTGCAATTTCTTGCTTTCAAACTGCTAGGTTGGCAGGAGCTGGGACAAAGACGGGAGCTCATTCTGTCCTGCAGTACTCGGGAATCAAACTGCTGACCTCCTGCCTTCCAGTCAGCATCTTGGCCACTTGAGCCACTGCAGTCCCTTGTTTTACAGTACAGTTGAGTGTATAATAAAGCTAAATATCAAAGGGGAAGACAGTTCTGTTCCTTCAAACAGCCCTCCCCAACCTGCCACTCTCCAAAAGTATAGAATGGCAACTATCATCATGTCAGGCTGCATGAGCATGCAATGTCTGAATACCACAATACACATCTAGAAGACATCAAGTTGAAACACCACATCATAAAATCTTGGAGAATGTTTTACAAGCATTCATTATGACTTTACCCTGCTGTTGTTATGTGCTATCAAGTTGCTTCTGACTTATGGTGACTGTAACAGGCTATTTAAGGTATGTGTGTTGTTCAAAAAATGCTTTCCCCCCAGCAAGTTTCCATGGCAATGGGTGGGTTCAAATATAGATCTCTTGAGTCCCAGGCCCACATTTTATTCATTCTACTACACTGGTTCTCCTTTGACTGTCTAGTAGAATAAAGAGCATAATTCTGGTTTGCTTGTAGAAAAAGGATGCATCAATGTGTAAGTAATAGATAGGTGCTGAAACCTAAGCTTAGGCAAAACAGGCTGTGTTGAGAAACAGCTGAAATCACAATGACAAAGACCAGAATTCCCTTTGAGTAAGCCTATGCAGAAAACCTCATCCTTATCTATGTATACTTGGAGAACCAGTGAAGTCCAGCGGATAAAGTGATGGCCTAGAACAGCAGTACCCAAACTATGGCGCAGGGGCCACATCTGGCCCCTGGGCTGTAGTTTGGGCACCACCAAACCATGTGACTGGCCCACAGCCCAAAAAGTTTGGGCACCCGTGGCCTAGAACTCAAATTGATGGATTCAAATCCTCTCTCAGCCATGGAAAGTGACTCTGAGATGGCAATAGTAAAAGTGTTCCTTGAAAATGTCACAAATACTGAAAACTTTTTTAGAGTCGCCATAAGTTGGAACCAACCTAATGGTACAAAATAAGTTAATAACATTTGGAAGTACTGTAAATCAATTCACTGAGTTTATTATCAAGTAACTGTCCACAGTACTGATTCCTAAATTCCACCAAGTCTTCAGAGACTCCAATGCAGGATTGCAACTAGACAGAATCCCCATTTGTTCTTGAGCCTGCCTAATTTTGCATCTGATTGAAATATCTTGACACTGTGTACCCTAGAAAACAAAGGCAGTCTGTTCTAAAACAGTTCAATGATATCACGCAACACAAGCTACCACATGAGAACTTTAGCAGGACTTGTCATGTATGCCAGGAATTGCCATTGCATCATTGGACAATTGCACAAACTATGCTACACTTTAATCTCACCTTGCATCTGCAGAATGCCAGTGGCTTTCAGAATGGAACTACAGTAAAACCTTGCATAAAGAGCGCCTTGCTTAGAGACTAACTCGCTTAAAGGGCAGAATTTTCTCTAAATGGTCGCCTCGCTTAACAACTAAAACCAAACAAAAACTTGCTTAACAACTAAACCAGGGTTTGCAATCCCCCCCCGCCCAAAGTCACAATTGATCACTTACAATGGTGTTTTGCTTAAAGAGCTATCCCATGGAACGCATTATGCTCTTTAAGTGAGGTACCACTGTAATATGAAGGACATTTTGAATCAGAAGTCAGTCCATGGAATGGTCCAAATGTTTTCACAAATTCTCCAGTCAACATGATTGGTATCAAAATGACTGATATCAAAGTGTCGGCAAGTAAATTATTTACTACTATGACCAACAAAAACCACATAACAAAATGCAAATTAAAATTATTAAAATTAAAATTAGGTTACATTCAATGCATTATAGCAGGGGCTCGCAACCTACGGCCCATAGGCCAGATCCAGCCTGCAGCACCAAATAATCCAACCAATAACCTCACTCCAGCTACCTCCGCCACCGGAATATCACGCACAGACTCATTTACGGTCACTCATTTGCCAAAACAAAGATGTCATTTGGCGATTAAAACCTGAAAGCAATTTAAATAAAATCTCTGATTCAGAACTATCCAGAAGCTGGTTAGGCAGAGGGAGAACAAGCTTGATATATGGTTGGTAACATGGACAATGTAGCCTGATATTAGTACAGTCAAACCTCGCATAATGAACGCCTCGCTTAGAGAGTAACTCGCTTAAAGAGCAGAATTTTATCTGAATGGTCGCTTCACTTAACAACTAAAACCAACCAAAAACTCACTTAACAAATAAATTGGGGTTCACAATCCCCCCCCCCCGAAGTCACAATTGGTCGCTTACAATGGTGTTTCACTTAAAGAGCAAACTCATTTAAGAGCAATCCCATGGAACACATTATGCTCTTTAAGCAAGGTGCCACTGTAATTATCTCTACTGCACCATCGCCATAGGGACATACCCTTTCTGTCATTGGGATAGTTGTATACCTTCCTTTAATAACCTTTGCAAAGAGGGCATGCCATCTAGCTGGTGAGATGGGGAGTTCTATGGGGAGTCAGCATCTCCAGAAGAGAGAGGTAAGCAGCTGGAGTTACCTCCAGGCTTTGGGTCAGTGAAGACCAACCTTGGCACTCCAGGTGTTCTTGGACTTCAATTTACAGAAGCCCAAGTCATCACTATCTATGATCTATTCCAAGGAAGTTAGGAGCTTTACTTATATCATCACGTCTTTCTGTAACAAATACCCTCTGTGTGATGGTTGCAGTTCCCCTGTCTTATCCCACTGTATGAAGGGACTGTGGGAAGACGCCTATAGAACTAAAATTCTGGTGGACTGCTTTTAGCAAGGGGGAGTGAAAGCGATCTTGGAGAATTAAAAATGTTGGCTATTTGGGGATAGTAATTTGACTTAAGACATAGGTTAGTAGAGGCAAAACTCACTCTAGCTTCTATTTTAAGTAAGCCGGATTCAAGCCATAAACGGGTGTTGGAAACACATGTAGGCATTTGGAAAACAGCCCTCACAAACTTTGATTGTACTCTCTATAGTGGAGCAAAGCTAGAGAAAGAAAGGCTCAGAGTTGTCCAATACAAAAGTTGTGGGACGGGTTTAGACTTGAAAAACTTAAGGCAGGAGTTCTCAACCTATTAAAGCTGGCAGCTGGGTCACACACCCTCAGACAGCTTTTACCCTTTCTCCACCACATGGCACTTCCTGGTGTGGTGGAGGCATGAAATGGTGCCATAGGCCACAGGTTGAGTATCCCTGACTTAAGGGATACCTTATTTGGAAAAAAAAAAATTAAGGTAGCTTGTGCTGATTTTGTCCTGTTTCAGCTACGGTCTCATGGTGAGCTTTTCTCAATACATTTGATTGTAGCATTGCCCTAAGTATTTGTAGTTCACTACCTCTTCTGATCTGTACCCATTAAATGCTCCAGCCTCTAGCTCTTGGTTTATAATTTTTGTTTTCTCATGGTTCATCTCAATCTGATCTTCCCTATAATAGGTACTGAATGCTTACAGAGTTCTTCAGAGTATGGCAGGTGTTCTTGAGAGTACAACTGTGTTATCAGCCCACTTAAGTGCAAAGAACTTGGCAGGATGGAATGTTTCAAAGTTGTCAAAGCAACCTATCATGTCATTAATATAAAAGCTGAGTAGATGCTAAAACACATCCCTGCTTTATCCCTTTGAATGTTAAGATTGGGTTAGCAAGTTGGCTCTGCCTTCTGCATCTAACTCTTGTAGATGTTTCAGAATACAAGATTTGTATTAAATGGAAGAGTCTTCAGTCAATAAGTGGGCAGACCTTGGATCTGTAGATGGCCATAATTTATTGCATTTTTAGTTTGTCAAAGGTCTTCCCAGTGGACTTTTGTCCAGGGGATCACATCACACGTACCCCAGATATGACCTGCCATCGGAACAGAATCCCTTACCAGATTAACAAAGTCTTGGTAACAGATCTTCCCATCCGAATTGTTGTCTGCCAAAGCGAAAAGCACTTCCAGTTTATGAGGATCCAGCTCAGAGCCATGTCTTTGGAGAAGGTTTCGAAATTTCTCAGTGCTGATGTAACCAGTGTTTTCAGGGTCAAACTGAAGAAGCAAAAGGGAAGCAAAAGACAATATTGGTCAATGTATCTGTAGAACGCATACATCAGACTCTAACAAATGCAGGCTCTGCACAATCCTCAAGTCCTATCCTGTCCTCCTATTTCTTACTGTAGTTTTCTCCACAGCCTTGAAACAGAGAAACACATACACTTAAAAAAACAAACCATTAAAAATCATACATTTGTTATGAAATCTTTTATAGTATCTAAAATAGGCTGTAAAGGATGAAGTTGTGTTGGCACAGTAACAGAACTGCTGTCAATGATCCAAGAGTAGGGCTTTTCCAAAATGATATCCTAATGATGAGCTGGCGTACAATTCTCAGAATGCATCAGTCAAGAAAAGGAGAATAGAGAGAAGTTCACATGACAAGACCTTGGTGTGTCTAGATCTCTTTTATTTTCTAGAAATGGGAGAACAATTTAACAAGTTCTCCATGTAAGACAGTTCAAGGATGGCTTTTTAGAAATATGGTTTTTTTTATATGCTATATACCGTCATATGGCTTTAGATGTAGAGCAAATTCAACAGATTAAGTTTAAGGAATAGTTTACCACTGCCACCTCCATTGAGTTTCCTTGGCCAAACATGGATTTGAACCCAGGTCTCTCAAGTCCTAGCCCAGTGATGGCAAACCATGGCACTCCAGCTGTTCTTGAACTTTAATCCCCAGAAGCCCTGATCAGAAGGAGTGTTGACTTGGGCTTCCGGGAATTAAAGTCCAAGAACTCATGGAGTGCCAAGGTTTGCCATCACAGTTCTAACCCAACACTCCTTCCTCTATACCACGCTGGTTTCTGATATAGATTAACTCTACAAAAAATCACATAAAAAGACCTGATCAAATCGATTCTAAATGTATAGGGTGGTTTTAAAAACATTGTACAAGGTAGTGTTGAGGAATTTTATTTCTGCTGATTGAGAAGAGAATATTAAAGGGGAAATCAGGGTTGTGTTTGAAATCAGTGCTTACTATAATGCTGGTTAATGTATTCCTGTCTTGAAAGAAAATAATCCTTAAATAAACTAGATGTGTATTCTTTCTTTTTTTTTAAGCACTTATAAAATTAACTGGGCAATGGACACTAAAAACAATTTCTTTGTACTGTACTGTAAATGGTTTTACTCCTGCAGAAGTGAGGAATGGAAAGATAGAAATCTACTAGGGTGCAAAATCCAGTTTCATGCTTACCATTTCTCACCTCTCCCCAAAAAAGGAAAATAAAATGAAGTAAAACAACTGGCATCAGACTGAAAATGTTTTCTTTTATAAACTCAATCCCCAAAGAAACTAAGTGGGTTTTACAGTAAATCCAGTGTAGTTGAGACGGCTAGATCTCAGCTGTGGGGAGATTTGCCTTTGATCTTCCAAACTTGGCCTGCTGGCCTCCAGTTGCCAATAATAATGATATCAAGCTTGTCAGTGGGATTGAAAAGAAGGGGGGATTTATGAGAAAATTTTCAACCCAGAAGGGCATCTTTCCATGGAAACATTTTGTACATGAAAAAGGTAGTTTGATAGAACGTCCAGAATCTCTCTTTTTAAAAAACCCTTGCTGTTTCTGACACTGAACAAAAGGCTATATTTTGAGCTAAGATTGATTGGACAACACAACAGAACAAAAGCTGGATTGGCAGAAAGCCCACAAGCAAGCTGGCACAAGGCTCCATCAAGTAGAGCAAATGAAATCATGTTAACAATGGCCCAAAATTCACATAATAGCAAAGCAAACTCTTCTGTTAAGCTACCAGGCATACAGAATTTCTGTAATTTCAAACTTGGCACCTGAAGTCATTGTCTGAGAACTTCTTTTCCCCAACATTTAAAAGTAAGAAAAAGAATCAGATCAAAGAGGCTAGCTCTGTGTGTGTGTGTGTGTGTGAGTGAGAGAGAGAGAGAGAGAGAGAGAGAGAGAGAGAGAGAGAGAGAGAGAGAGAGACCATTCTTCTCCACTTAGTACCTTCCAAGTGTTTTGGCTTATAACCTCCCACCATCCCTAAACATCATGGTCAGTGTATCTAGAGGTCAACATGTTGAGATAAATAGCTGTGGCTCGATATGTCTGCTTGCAGCAATGGTCAGCCAAAAGATTTGAGGAAGCCCCATGAAAAGTTGAAAGGCAAATCAAGGAATAGGGATCCAGCCTGTGTTGGATGGGATTATATTCCTTCTAAAAAAACAGGTGCAGAGCTTGAGTCCATTCTTAGATTCATTTCTAAGCCTAGATACACAGGAACTGTGCCTATTCTTGGAAAGGTCTGAGCGGGCCATTGTGATACATGTCTTAGTTACATCCTCACTGAATTACTATAACATGCTTTATGAGAGCCTGTGTTTGGAAACTCCAGTGGGTCCAAAATGCTGCAGCCAGATTGTTAACTGGGGCTGATTATGGGGAATCACATAAGCCTCCTGTCACTGAAACTCCACCGGCTGTTGATCCATTTCCAGGCACAATTCAAGTGTTGATTTTAACCTATAAAGTCCTAAATAGCTTGCGTTCAAATTATTTAAAGGACCATATCTCCCTTTATGATCCTGCCTGGGTGTTAAACATGGTTTAAGTTTAAACCCACATCAAGAAATCATTTGCAAACATTTCAACTTGCTTTTAAAAAAGAAATTGATAGAATGGCCACTTTTCAGAAATTACTGTTTTTCTTCTCTTATAGAAATTTACAGCTACACTTTTTAGCACACACATTTATTCACACTGGAGGGCGGAGGGAAGGGAGGAAAGAAAGAAGAAAAACTGACCTTAAAAAGAAGCTTGGAGCATTTATCCATTATTGAGTTATGAATGGAAGGATTGCCAATGGATCGAGTTTCATTAAGAGGTCAAATCAGGACTAAGTCTTGAGTCCCTTGAGTTCTTAACCCCAGAATACATCCTCAGACGAACACTATCACTGAGTCAAGATAATAGCTTCCTATTTTAAGTTCAGTTGCTGTTAAGTTCCTGCCTCTACCTTCTTAGTTCAATGAGCAAAATACAACCAAACTGCTTGAGGGTATGGATGGCTGGAAGCCCCTCCATCAATAGGGCACTAACGGTAATTTCATGCAAGATTTCCTCTGCATTTCAATCACAATTGCCCTTAATTCCCTTGATCCCTCCACCCGCCTCTTAAGCAAAAATGTAAATATGTTAATGGACGTAATCACAACCCAACTTGAAACTAGATTCCCTCCACCTATTATTATCCTTACAAGATTTTTTTAATTACTGTATTTTGCAAAATTTAATACACATTCTTAATAAAACAGTTGGAAGGGACAGGAAATCATTCGGCTACTATGCTTTAACACAGGATAAAGTTTTGGTAGGTTTCTTCTTTGCATTGAATAAGAAATCTCAGATTGTTTTGCTGCTTTAATTAAAGGCACATTAGTCACGGCTGAATTCACAAATAGGATGGGTCAAAGCAGCACTGCTGTTAAACAATGGCCTGTTATCTGGGAGCCAATGACTACCACACAGTGCTGTTAAACCTGAGTCTTTTATCCTATTTCAAATCGGATCTCATCTCAATGAAGAAGACAAACAATTATGGGACCAATCAGAGCAATAAAAATAACGGGAGACCCAGATGAACATAAGCTTGAGGAGCAAGTACCATATGATTCAACATCCATATAAGCAGTTATTTCTTTAGTAAAATAACTCCTGAATCACTGTTGATATAAACCAGAGGGTTCCCAAAGTTCTCAAGCAGGAAGCCAGGTCATGGTCTCTCAGTCAGCTTTGAGGGCCAGATGACCATTTTGCTCTGCCTGTATGATGAGGGTGGCAATTTTGTCCCAACAGCTTCAGAGGGGTGGCCATTTTGTTTCTTGAATGCCCTTGGAGTGGTGGTGTTACATACAATTTGAAATTCACCCTTTAGTTTAAAACATATTCATTTATTTTTAAATAAAGTTGTTTGAACCCTTTGGTTTCCCTTGAGATGGCCCCTGAAGTGATCATCACACGGTCATGTTCCCCAGGACACAGACCTAGATAGCAGACAATGCCTGCATCAATTAACACCCATGTCCTGGTCATACTTTAATCTAACATCAATAGAATTTTCCTTTTAATCAATGGAGATTTCCTTTATACCCCCACCCTCTTCATGGACCATGGTAAACCTAAACTTCACACAATACACTCAAATTGAGTCTGGAAATTAGTGTAAAATGTTAATCTCATCTTGCCTGCTAGACAATACAAATGTTTTACTTAAGGTTTAAGACTTTTGGTCCACTGAAGTTTGATTCCTTTAAGATAGGAATATATAGGGAACCTCTATAGAATAATTTCTGTTTGTATTTGACAATGATATTAATGCTGGATTTTGTGTCTTCTCATTCCAAAGGACAGTCAGATGAAAAAATTACAACTAACAATTGGTATTAAATCAATACAGAACTGTATTAAAAGGAATTCTCCCTACACAGCTAAGGAGAACATCTGATAATCTTGCCTAAGGAAAGGAAATGAATACTTCTTCTCCTGACCATCCCTCCTAATGATTGCTGATGTCTTTTGGATTGCTGATGTTTTTTGAACTCATCAAGAAAGGAATGCAGAGACCTGTGAATTCCAAAAGTTGTTGTTTCTTTTGTGATTGTAAAACTGTAACATTTACTCTTTAATCTGTGTACTTATTTTAATTGAATAGTCATGATCTCCCTTTCTTTGTTTTACTGGAACTGTAAGAGTTAGTTTGGGGTCCCTGAAACATATAAAACAACTCTGTAGTCAGTAGACTTTGCCTATTCTCCTGGCTTTAACATCTGCCTAGAGCAGTGTTTCCCAAACTTTGGTTTTTGGACTTCAATTCCCAGAAGCCTGTCAATTCCCAAAGCACTGATCAGCCGAAGTACTGACTTAGCTTCTAGTTGAAGTCCATCAGTGAGATGTAGGCCCCACTGGCCTAGAGATAGGTCAAAATGACAGGCTCTTTCCCTGTTTAAATCTGTACTAATTATTGTTGCTTTTTTATTTTAATTTGATTTTCAAGTAAATTTCTTATTATGTATCAAACAATTGGTCTATGGCTCATTTTTAATGCTTCTACCTGTGCAAAGGTTCTTAATAAAATGATTTCAGACTTTTTGGGCTGGATGCCTGCAACTCTAAGGCCTTGGAGCCTGAAATTCAGGTAACAGTGGGGTATAGCGGCCAATCGTCACGGATTCTCAGGGACAGTCCCGATTTGAGAGGGGGAATCCCGAGTTACCATTTTTAGGAAAATGGTCACGGAATTCCCCCATGACGTCCCGGCTGTCCCGATTTCTCTTCGGCAGCAGGCATTTTTTTTTTTAAAAAGGAGCAAAAAATGGCTCCAAAAATTCAGCGATGTGATTGGATCTCTATGTCAGCTGACATAGAGATCCAATCACATCGCTGAATAGGTGTTTCCCCTATTCAGCGATGTGATTGGATCTCTATGTCAGCTGACATAGAGATCCAATCACATAGCTGAATAGGTGTTTCCCCTATTCAGCGATGTGATTGGATCTCTATGTCAGCTGACATAGAGATCCAATCACATCGCTGAAATTTTCCCCCTTCCTTGTTTCCCTACTGGAGTTTTAAAAAAAGCCTCTGAGTCTGATCAGCTGTTAGTCGGGAGAGAAAATAAGCAGAGCTTCAAGGTAAGCAGAGTTGGGGGGGTGTATTCTCTGTGTCCGAGCAGGCTGCCTGCTTATTTTCGGGGGGTGGCTTATATTTCTATATACTGAGTATATAGAAATATAAGCCACCCCCCGAAAATAAGCCATCAGGCCATTTTTGGCCATTTTTTGGGGGGGAAAAAGAATATAAGCCATGGCTTATAATAGGCTATTATAAGCCATGGCTTATATTCTTTTCCCCCCCCCAAAATGGCCAAAAATGGCCTGATGGCTTATTTTCAGGGGGTGGCTTATATTTTTAGAGCCCCCCGAAAATCGGCACATGGCTTATTTTCCAATAAACTGTGCATGCGCAGAAACTCAATCTGATGCATGCGCAATGCATCAGATTGAGTTTCTGCGCATGCACAGTTTATTGGAGCCATTTTTTGCTCCTTTATTTTTTGGCCCCGCCCATGACGTCGTGACGTTGGCCCCGCCCATGACGTCATGACGTTGGCCCCGCCCCACTATCCCAGATTCAGTTTTGTAAGGTTGGACGCCGAGTGGGGGCCACATGAAATGGTGCCACAGTCTGGATCCGGCCCACGGGCTTTAGGTTGGGAATACCTGATATAAACACTTCACAGCAATATGCAAAAAGTCAATATCAAGTACAATGGTATTACAAAAAGCAACAAAACAGCAGGAACATATACAAAGAATAGTTTAAAGCGGTGGTGCCCAAACTTTTTTTGGGGTGGGCTGTTCCTCCCCCAACACACAGCTGTGGGGCCCAGAGGTGGGCTGTTCCCACTGCTCACAGTTCTGACATCAGCAGCAGTGGCAGTGGCGATTGCACTTTTTCCAGGCTGCTCTGAGCAGCCTCTTGCTCGGTCCCATCCCCGCTGCAGCCTTTGCTAAAGCCGATCACCATGTTGGGGAATTTTTCGGAGCCTGTGTTTCAAAATTTGTGCAGCTGGAAAGGTAAACCTGGCGCACTGAGGTGACATCATCACGGATGTGTAAGGGGTTCTCCTAGCGCCACAAATTTTGAAACACAGGAGGCTCCCTGACGCAGCGATCGGCTTTGACAAAGGCTGCAAAGGGGATGGGACCAAGCCAGAGGCTGCTCAGAGCGCGACAAAGCGCGATCACCGCCGCCACTACCACCACCATCACCAAAGCTGATGTCAGCTGGTGGGGGCAGGGAAGCAATCCACAGTGAACCCGGGTACTCACCATGGGCTGCATTAATGATATGCAGGGGCCTATTTGGGCCAACGGCTGTAGTTTGGGTGCCCCGGTTTAAAGGGTCACTTGAATTTGCTTTCTTTGCTTTATGGGACATGGCATATAAAGAGTTAAATTATACTGAAATTGATGCAATGTAGCATGGGTTGAGAAACTCTGGTCTCTCAGACATTTAGGATCATGACTCCCATAATTCCTTAGCATTCACCATGCTGCCAAAGGGTTCTGAGAGTTCAAGTCCAAAATATATAGATGTCTTGAAAACTTATCACCCCCAGGAGCATCTTTCCAGGGATTCAGGGAGGAAAAAGCCTTTCCTAGCTGCCAGTCTTCTGACATCCTCCATGATCCATACAAACAGAAACTGAGGTGGCTCACTGAAGAACAAGGCAACTTAACCTTATTCACCACGACCACAACCATCACCATCTGATCCTTGGACAACAAGTGTTCTCTAGTATTTTCGGTCATTCACAACGGCTTCAGCATCGTCCCAAGAGACATCAATGGTTTTAAAGAGCTTCCTTTATCACCAAGAAGGAAACCCAGCAGGGAAAAAAGGAAAATGTTCCCTCTCAGTCTGTATAGCTTCGTTTCCTTAGAGCAGCAGTCAAATCCTCAGGTAATTGCCTGCTGTATGTAACACTGACAGTCAGGACACTTAAAAGGAGCAATGGGTCCCTCACTTTGTTACTCCAGCAACTCCTTAGAACTCCTTTAGTGGTGTCCCCTCTCACTGCAGGATGAGAGTTTGCAAGGTTTCCTCTCCTGGGATTGCTTATCTGTGAGCTCCTGGGGCACCTTGAGGTGGACTCAATCACTGGTCCAGGGAGTCCTCCTTGGTGAACCAAACCCACCCTAGGAATAGGGTGTTCCCCTTCTCCTGTCTTGGTTGTCTCTCCAGCTCTCATGTGCCCTTCAGCTCCTTCTCTACACAGTAACTTGTTCATTCCCCTTCTCCTCTCCCACTCCCGCACACTACCTTTTCAGGAGTCAGGAGGATTCCTTACTTAGACTTCAAACACCCTAATGACCTTCAAGACCTCCACTCCCTAATCCACAGGGGAGCTGCAGGGCAAGAATCTCAGGATGGGGATCCCAGGAGGTCATGGGCTACCCAGGTCTCATGGAGCTGGATCACAGCAGCCCTTCCTAGAGATGTCAGTGATTGAATGCAATACCTTCTGTATGCCACTGAGCTATAGATCTTTCCAAACAAAACAAAATATCCTAGGTCTCATTCCCACCCACTTACTCTAGCAACTCCTTGTTTGTGAATTTTCACACACATATCCAACACCATCCCATTGACACAGCACTCTGTTTCTCCCCTATTTTATTTTTAAACCTTCTTGACAAATTAATAGAGAAGAATTTGGAGACCAGTGACTTTTAACAATAACAGTTGAATTAGTCATCCTTGTCGAGGACTGTAAGCCATGACTATGGAGGTTCCATTTAGTTATCATGGCTGCATACTCAACATTTGATAAATAGTGAAGGAATACCATTATAACTTGGAACGCATTCAAATCCCCAAGACTGGATGAACTGCATCCAAGGATGCTGAAGGAACTGGCTGAAGAGGTCTCAGAATCACTCTATCTTTTTTTAAAAAATCATGGAGGATAGGTAAAGTGGCAGATGATTGGAGGAGGGTTAAATTGTCTCTGTATTCAAAGAGGGATTGACCTAAATTCCAAGGAAAATTCTGGAGATTATAAAGCAGTCACTTTACAAGCACCTTGAAAATAATACAGTAATAACTAGAAGCCAAGATGGATTTGTCAAGAACAAATCCTGTCAAACTAATCTTATCTCATTTTTTAAAATCTGGTAACTTCCTCAGTAGATGGTGGAGAAGCTGTAGATGTAATATATCTTGACTTCAGCAAAGCCTTTAATACAGTGTGCCTTGATATTCTGATTAGCAACCTAACTATGTGTGGATAGCACAAGTGTCAGGTAGATAGACAACTAGTTACAGAACTAGAACTGTACTCAGGGAGTGTTTATCAAGGGTAGGAATTATCAACCTTTAAAAGCTGGGAGCCAGGTCACTCTCCCTCAGACAGCTTTTGGGGCCGAATGGCTATTTTGCCCTTCCTCCACCACATGGCACTTCGTGGTGTGGTAGAGGCAGTGAAAGGCCACATGAAATGGCACCATGGGCCGCATCGGGCCCATGGGCAGCAGGTTGAGAATCTCTGATCAAGGGCTACTTCTCAAACTTGGACAACACTCATATTCTTTAACTTTAAGTGATAATCCATTTGAAATAACTCAGTAAGAAATTCTCCCCAAAATTTCATTTGACCTTGGTACAATCCTAAAGAAGAAATTTCTTGGAAACAAAAGGAAGAAATGAAGGAGAAGATGGGGGAAGTGCACAGGAATGCCAACTTGACAGGCTGTTTCTCATCTTGATTTCTCTACATAATTGATTTGCTTGGATTTCTCTCTCGCTCCTTCTTAAATGCACACAGAGTTACATGTACTCAAGCTCTTTCGCGCTCTCTCTGTAGTATGCCCCACAGACCGCCCATAATGATTAAATACCATGCTGCCTTATGTTCCACATGCTTTAGATTGTTTTGACCTGAGGTGAACCCGAGGGCTAGAATAATCAACTTCCCTCCTAAGAAGTCAGATAACAGTCAAGTACAGTACTGAGGTAGTGTTCCTAGTAAATCATTTAGTCCAGCATGCTGGACAGCTCCAGAACAACAGAAGGGCACCACAAGCACTCAAAGGAGCTCAATTTCTGAGGAGTGCTTATTTTAAACTAAGAAAAATAAGTAAATGGTTATAGTACTGATCAGCTAGTAAAGATTCTGGCTTTGATTTGCCCCTTCTTAGAATTCTCTAAGAATTCAAGCAGTATCACAGTCCTGTCAGTCATACAACAAAATAGTGATGGGGGGGGGAGAGTTACAGGAGATTGTATCCTATTTTTTGTTGTTGTTGTTCAGTCGCAGAGTCGATTCCGACCCTTCGTGACTCCATGGACCATTGTCCACCAGGCACTTCTGTCCTCCACCCTTCTCCTCAACCTACCCAGCTCTGTGCCCACTGCATCTACAATACCATATAGCCAGCTCAATTTCTTTTGCCCTCCACCTTTCCAAGGATCAAGGCTTTCTCAAGTGAACCCTCTCTTCTCATTTGATGTCCAAAGTACTTTAGCTTCATATCAGGGTTGATTTCTTCTAAGATTGACCTATTTGTTCTCCTCGCTGTCCAGGGGACTCTCAAAACTCTCCTCCAACACCACATTTCAAAGGCAGCTATTCTTCTGCACTCAGCTTTCCTTATAGTCCAGCTCTCACAACCATACATTGCCACCGGGAATACCATTGCTTTGATTATACAAATTTTTGTTCGCAATGTGATGTCTCTACTTTTCACTATGTTCCCCAGGTTTCCTATCGCTTGCCTCCCAAGAATCAGTCGCCTTTTTATTTCATGGCTGCAATCACCATCTGCAGTGAGCTTTGATCCTAAGAAAGTAAAATCTGTCACTCCTTCTACTTCTTCCCCATCTATTTTCCAGGGACTATGGTCAGAGAGATTGCAGGGTAATCTTCAAACACAGTTCAGACCACCTGCTCCATCTAAACTAATGCTATCTATTAGAAATGACAGGAGGGGCCATGGCAGAGAGAAAATATCTGATTCAATTAGGCACCAATTTAGCTGCCCCTGAGGGGGGGAAATGAGAAAGAGCTGGATATTATTAGCACCTAGTGTGGTGCAGTAAATAGAATGGCAAGCTAGGACACAGGAGACCTGGTCTGAATCCTCACCTGTCCAAGAACCTCTCTAGAGAGTGGCACTGTTAAAGGTACTCTTTAAGTATCTTCTTTACTATGAAAACCCTATTAGGGCCATTATAAGTCATTTATAACTTGACAGCACACAACACACAAAGGCCATTAGAGCTGGCCGATTGAATTAGAAAGGATTTGATGAGACAACTCTTCCATAAATTCCATTTTTTCAAATGGGCTACTGCTCTAGTTATGAGTTTATTTAGCTCAGTAGTTTGCGAGAGAGCTAATTTACCAAATCCCTGCTGATTAAATGTACTTACTCTAGCATGACTTATGATATATGCTAAATAAGAGGATATATGATATATGCTAAATAAGAGGATTTCAGCAGTTATGTACATACTAATGATACTACAGTCTAAAACACTAGACCATCTCACCTGGTAGATTTGTGTATACAGTAAAACCTCACATAAAGAATGTCTCACTTAAAGAGTAACTCGCTTAAAGAACAGAATTTTCTCTGAATGTTCACTTCGCTTAACAAATAAAACCAACCAAAAAACTTGCTTAACAAATAAATTGGGGTTCACACACCCCCCCCCGAAGTCACAATGGGTCAGTTACAATGGTGTTTCGCTTAAAGAGCAAACTCACTTAAAGAGCAATCCTGTGGAACACATTATGCTCTTTAAGCGAGGTACAAGTGTATTAATATTTATAGCAGGGGAGTTAAGACAGAGTCCTATAGGAGGAAACTGCATATACTGCATAAATACAGTACTGTACCATGAAGCTTAACATTAATCTTTCTTCATCACCTTCTGGAGGTAGATGTCCAGTATGATTAGAAATATGAGCTTAGAAATATTATTTTAAAAATTTCACTCCTTGGTGAGCATGTTTGATAGATTCTAGGAGGAGTCATTAAGAAAATGTAACTTTTCTGAGCTGAAGCAGAAACATCAACAGACAAGATTCCATCCAAGCTACGTCAACTTCAGAGAAACACAGTCTTGGTATTGAAACCTGCACAAAGAATCAACAGGTTTGTACTCCCCTAGCAAAATTCATCTTGTAGGACAAACAAAATGGTTTTACTTCCAAACCTCCAGTTCTAAACTCCGGTCCTGAAAATGGATCATGGTGGCCATTTTCATGCAAGAGAGCCTGAAGCTGGCCTGCAGCCATTGGTTTGAGCACTGGTCTAGATGCCAGCCACCAACTTCTGTTCATTCAATTCTTCTAGGTCAGTGAAAAAGATTTTTATCCCCAGGAATGCTCATACAATTTCCTATTTATGACTGAGGCAACTTCACACATGTTTCCAGCCATGCATAAATGGCAGCTCTTTCTGGACTAGATGACTCAGATGATAAGTCTACTAAAGGGTATTAAGGGGGAAAGAGAGATGGATAGAATCCATAAAGGAAAACACCTGCTTGAGGTTGCAGGCACTGAGTTGCGATATTATTGATAAGAAATACTAGAAGTCACTAACTGGGCAAAATCCTATTGTGTAATTTTGCACTGGTGTAAATGAGATTGGGCAGCTGGAAACAATTACTTTTAATTGATTAAAAACTCCCTATCCCCCATTTCAGTTTCTTAGGCCCCAGCAATCTTTTGTCCTAGGGAAGCTTTTAGAAACCTTGAGAGAAGGAAGACTTTTCCTGTCAAAAAAATCACTGCCAGATCACCACTGGTAGGATCAGGACCCACTGATGATGATCTGACAGTATTTTTTTTTTTTAACTCTTAAATTCTCCCCTCTCTGATAAGGCTCCCCAAGAAGGGGGGGGGCAGGGACCCTAGGGATATCTGAAAGCTAGAATGGGGGAGACAATAAGCTTTAATCAATTTAAATTAGCTACTTCTGGTGCACAATCCAATTTACACCAGCACAGAGTAATACTGTAACTCATGGGATTATGATGAGTCAGAGATGCCACACCTGCTATGCAAAAACATAAGAAATACTTGTATAGTTTATGATTACATTCCAAATTGTATGTTCAAGTGTCGAACATCCACTAGCTTTGGGAAAGTGACTATTTGTCTGCCTGTAGGAATAACTGAGTTAAGATAATGCTCTTTGAACTCTAGATAATATGAGGGGCTTTGCACACTAGGTCCAGCTCAGCTGGGTGAGGCCAAAGGCAAATTTAGTCTAGTATTCTGTTTCCCACAGTAATCAACCAACTACAAACATTGGGCAAGGCCACAAACAAGAAATGAGGGAAACATAATTCTCTTACTTAAATTCAAAGTGACTTCAGTTCAGAGGCATGCAGCTTCAGAAAATGGAATTAATATACAGTGATACCCAGTGATGGGATGACACCGGTTCTGACCGGATCCACAGAACCGTTTTAAGGATTTCCAGAGGGCTCTCCGTGGGGGTTTAACCGTTTTTGAGGCGTCCGGATCGGACGCCTCACCGGCAGGAAAATTAAAAAAAAAATTGAAGCAAAAATGGCTCCAATTTAGTGCGCATGCGCAGAAACTCAATCTGACGCATGCGCACTAAATTGGAGCCATTTCTGCTTCAATTTTAAAAAAATTGGACCCGACCGCCCCTGACTGCAGCCTCCTCTGGAGCCACTTGCCGGCAAAAGGCTCGCCCTCCACACACCTGGGAAGTCCTGCACGCGCGCGCTGCCCACCTCCTCCCGCCCAGCCACCCAGCCAGCAGCCAGGGGCTCCCCGCTACGGCGCCACCCCCCCGACGAGCGCCCATTCTGACGGCAAGCTGGCTGGGTGGCTAGGGGTGGGGGGGAGGAGGTGGGCAGCGCGCGCGCGCGCGCGTGCAGGACTTCCCAGGTGTGTGGAGGGCGAGCCGTCCGCGTGGGAATACCCTTTCGAATCCTCGGGCGTGCGCGTGGGCAGCTCTGCGGGGGTTAGGCGACGATGGGGAAAACCCTCGGGATCCCAGCTAACCCCCGCAGTCGAGCCGCGATCTTTACCTTTTTCGAACTTCTGGCGGCGGGCTGGCAGGGGGGGGTGCCGACCCACCCACCCAGCCAGCTTGCCGTCAGACTGGGCGCTCGTCGGGGGGGGGGTGGCGCCATAGCGGGGAGCCCCTGGCTGCTGGCTGGGTGGCTGGGGGGGAGGAGGTGGGCAGCGCGCGCGTGCAGGACTTCCCAGGTGGAGGGCGAGCCTTTTGCTGGTGATCGCTGCTCGCCTCCGTCCCATTGGCTTGGGTACTCCTTTAACCGGCCTCGGTCGCCAACAACCGAGGCCGGTTAAAGGAGTACCCTAGCCAATGGGACAGAGGCGAGCAGCGCTCGCCAGCAAAAGGCTCGCCCTCCACACACCTGGGAAGTCCTGCACGCGCGCGCTGCCCACCTCCTCCCGCCCAGCCAGCAGCCAGGGGCTCCCCGCTACGGCGCCACCCCCCCGACGAGCGCCCATTCTGACGGCAAGCTGGCTGGGTGGCTAGGGGTGGGGGGGAGGAGGTGGGCAGCGCGCGCGCGCGCGTGCGTGCAGGACTTCCCAGGTGTGTGGAGGGCGAGCCTTTTGCTGGCGAGCGCTGCTCGCCTCCGTCCCATTGGCTAGGGTACTCCTTTAACCGGCCTCGGTTGCTGGCGACCGAGGCCGGTTAAATGAGTACCCAAGCCAATGGGACGGAGGCGAGCAGCGCTCACCAGCAAAAGGGCCGCCCTCCGCCTGGGAAGTCCTGCTTCCTTCCTAAGCCCAGGCAGAGGGAGGAGGCCAAAGTGGTGAGGACATTTTGCCGCCCCCTGAAAGCCGCTGCCCGGGGCATCCCCCCCCGCCCCCCCACGCTACGCCACTGTCAGCGAGCACCCCTTTGCCTTGGCGCCCAGCAGCAGCCGCAGGAGGAGGAGTTGTGGCTAGCCGGGCAGCCCAGGGCCTCCTGGCTGTCCGGCTAGGCATGCCTCCTCTTCCTGTGGCCGTTGCCGAGCGCCGAGGCCCAGGGCCGCCCGCTGAGGGTTCCGGCCGGAAGGCCCTCGGCAGCCCGGCTAGCTGCACCTCCTCCTCCTGCGGCCACCGCCGGGAGCCGGGCCCGCCCGCCAAGGGTTCCAGCCGGAAGGCCCTGGGCTGCCCGGCTAGCTGCGCCGCCGCCTCCTGCAGGAGCTCGGTCGCTTCCAAGGGTAAGTACTGTTTTGTATTGTTTTACTTTTAAGTGAGGGGTTTGTGTTTGGGGTGGGTGTTTGGGTGGGTGGGTGTATTTTTATTTAATTTTTATTTTATATCTTTCTTTTATTTATTTATGGTTTTGTGTTGTGGTGGGTGGATGGGTGTGTGCGTGTGTACGTGTGTGTTTTATTTTAATTTTTTAAATTAATTTTTTATTTTTAGGCTCCGCCCACAACGTCATGACGTCATGACGGTGTCTCCGCCCATGATGTCATGACGTTGGCCACACCCACGACGTCTGTGACGTCAGGGAGTGGTATAAGATTTTTTATCATCCCATCACTGGTGATACCCCATATAATGAATACTTCCTATAACGAAAAATTTGTGTAACGAAGCGTTTGTGTGCTATTGAAGATACCCACACAACAACAACAAAAAATTTCATTATATGATGTATACCCAGTGATGGGATGTTCCCGGTTCGCCCGAACCGGTAGCAAAATTCCCGGGTGGTTTGCCGAACTGGTAGCAACCACCCAGGAATTTTTTTTTAATTTGGAGCCAAAATGACTCCCAGGAACTGTGCATGTGTCAAACCTTCATTTGATGCATGCACAGTTCTACTTTTTCACTACGCATGTGTCAAATGAAAATTTGACGCATGTGCAGTTCCTGGCAGCCATTTTGGCTGCCGGGAAAGGAAGGGCACAGGGAGTACCTGAAGAAGCAGCGGCAGTCTTTCCGTGCCTGGCCCCGCCACCCCATCAGGACGCCGTGCTGTTGCGGCAGTTTGCCGCTGCCGTGGTTTGCCGCCGCTGCAGTTTGCTGCTGCGCCACCACACTACCGCTGTGCTGCCACGCCGCTGCTTCCAAGGGTAAGTAAGGGGTTTGTGTTTGGGGTGGGTGGGTGTATTTTTATTTAATTTTTATTTTATTTCTTTATTTCTTTTATTTATTTACGGGTTTGTGTTGTGGTTGTTTGGGTGGGTGGGTGGGTTGAGAGGTGTGTGTGTTTATTTTAATTTAATTTTATTTATTTTAATTTTTAAATATATTTTTTATTTTCTTTATTTTTTGCTCCGCCCACAACATCATGATGTCATGATGTCGGGTACGCCCATGACATCATAACGTCATGACATTGGCTCTGCCCACACTGTGATGACATCACGGTGTGGTAGTGGAAATTTTGACATCCCATCACCGGGTATACTGCATATCTAAAAAATTCATATAACAAAAAGCTCCCTGGAATGGAGCTTTTTCGTTATATGAGGTACAGTGATACCTCATATAACATTAGTATCGAATAACACTAAAATCGCATAACATTAAGGAATCTGGGGGGAAGAATTGCATCAGATAACATTAAGATCCTATGGGATGCTTCAGATAACAACCGCTAAAGCCTGTGTGGTTACAATGTATCTCTATGGATCCCATAGGATTTTAACATGCATCAGATAACACTAAAAATCATATAACACCAAGACTTGTGGAACCAGGTTTTAGTGTTATATGAGGTTTTACTGTACTACTATACAGATAAAAGAGGGAGTAACAGTCACTATTCTCAATGAAAAAAGCAGGTAGGCAAGCAGACAGACATACAACAATCTGCATCTCACGGAGAGAAATACAAAATCAAATTAAAATTAAAAGAAAATCTTAGGTTATGGCAATAAAATGAGATGTAACTCTTAAAGCAACGTGGTTAATTGAGCTGAAAGGCAGTAGGAGATGTCATGAGTGTGGCTGCTTGGTTTAAGATTAAAAGGATGCGTTCTTCAGCCCACCCCTTCTCAGCTCTACCACTTCCTCCTATATTATTTATGCAAGTCCATTAAAACTAATGGAAGAAGGAACAGGATGAGCCAGGATTTTAACTTCCAAACTAGAAATTGGGGATTTCATCTCAGCTTTATTTTTCAACTTTTGTGTTTTGCCATGTTTAAAGGGACTGCAGTGGCTCAAGTGGCTAAGACGCTGACTGGGAGATGCAAGGTCAGCAGTTCAATTCCCAAGTGCTGCAGGACAGAATGAGCTCCTGTCTTTGTCCCAGCTCCTGCCAACCTAGCAGTTCAAAAGCAAGACATTGCAAGTAGATAAATAGGGACCACTTTGGTGGGAAGGTAACAGCGTCCCGTGCACTCCGTTGTCTAGTCACGCCTGCCACATGACCATGGAAACGTCTGCAGAAGCAGACAGTGCTAGCTCTTCGACTTTGAAAGACAGATGAGCACTGAACCCTAGAGTTGGATACGACTGGCTTTCGAGCATGGGAAACCTTTATCTTTACCTATAGATATAGATATAGATAAAATAAAATGTGTCCTCTGCCTGTATTGTGAACAGTTTGTATTACAGTATACTGTTACCTCTGTGGGAGTCAGGAAAAGCTATTATTAACTGTTTTATGGACATATTTGCAGATAATTTATATCTGATCTCTCACAGCTCAGAAGTAGCACATATGCTTTTCATAAAGAAAGTCCTCCCTTCTATTTGTGGTGTCTCCAATTAAGATGAGCTCTGTTGGCAGAGCTGGGAAGGACCTATGACACATATCTTTGAAAGTTATTGCCAACTGGAACAAACAGTTCTGCAAGAGACAGATGAACAACCCACATTAGTTTCACATGTGTTTACAACTGTGCCTGTCCCAGGAAAGGAAATTTCAGTCTGTCAGACTGCCAATTGCAAAACACTCCAGCCTTCATATAGTTGTAGTTCAACAAGGTAACTTTTCCAAGTTCTGACTAAGTTCTTGTACATTAGTTAGCCAAATATCCACACAAGAATTTGCAGGGATGACCGGGGGGGGGGGGGAGGTAACCTGTTATTTCTGAAAATGCCACACTTTCAATTTAATGCTATTAGTGCTGAGCCTACAGTGTCTGTAACTCTTAAGGAAAGAGGTCCAGTACAAAAATGGAACAAGGTGTTATAAGATCAGGTGATGTCTTTGTCATGAGTGCAAACATTACTAAGTACTCCTCTGATGATCAAGCGTAAACATATTCCCTGGGGTGAAATGTTCAATCAATGTGATGGAAGGCAAGCAAGAGAACCTTTAGGTTAATTTTAATCAGCTTTGCAGCTCAGCCTAAGAGTGTGAACACTGACAGTGGAGGTATAGGTTACTCTCAAATCCTGCTCAGCTTCCTCACATCAGCAATTGTGGATTGTCCTGATTTCTGGCTACACATAAAGCTAACCACCCAATATATATTGTTGCCTAAGCCCATGCTGCAAAGGGAACACACAAACATAGACAGTCGGACATCTGCTCAACTCAAGGTACTGTACATCCAAAGGTAGCCAAACTGTTTTAGTGCCTGAAGCTGAAAATTCCACCCTTTCAATAGTAATAAAAGCAACAGTGATAACTCATCTAACAATTTGCTAACAATTGCAACCAACCAAATAGTTTAGTCTGCCATAATAAACCTGATGCCTGGTTTTATTTATTTATTTATTCAAACTTGTATGTCTAGTGGTGGGCAGCCAAAAATTTAACTACCACACTGTGGGCAGAGATTATTTTCTTAAAGTTATATATCAAAATGCTGCTTCATTTTTTTTTCCTGAACACACAGATCCCTGAAAGAGAGCTGACCCTGCTTTGAACTAACAGTGTATAGAATTAAATAATGCAGCCATTGCCAAGGGAGATGCTCTGTGATCTCTGATAAAATACAGCTTTCATCCCAGACTTCAGCAGGAAGCACGATCAGGAAGTGACTTTTCTTTTAAAATCACCAAAATAAAGACATGTTGAGAATTATCCTATTTTCCAGCAACAGCACCCTCTCCCACCACCAGTTTGACAGTTTAATAGTACTGGGACTGCAGTGGCTCAAGTTGCTAAGATGCTGACTGGGAGGCAGAAGGTCAGCAGTTCGATTCCTGAGTACTGCAGGACGGAATGAGCTCCCGTCTCTGTCCCAGCTCCTGCCAACCTAGCAGTTCGAAAGCAAGAAATTACGAGTAGATAAATAGGGACCACTTCGGTGGGAAGGTAACAGCATTCTGTGCGCTCCGGTGTCTAGTTATGCCTGCCACATGACCATGGAAATGTCTGCAGAAGCAGACAGCACAGGCTCTTTGGCTTTGAAACAGAAATGAGCACTGAACCCTAGAGTCAGATACAACTGGCTTTCGAGCAAGGGATACCTTTACCTTTAATAAAAAAGAACAATTCAAGGTGCTGGTTATTACCTTTAAAGCCCTACATGGTAGTGGACCAGGATACCTAAGAGACCGCCTCCCCAAGAACATCTGTCCGTCCTACCAGAGCGGACCGGAAAGGCTCTCTGGTTGTGCCATCGGCCAAAGAGGTGCACCTCTCTGGCACTAGAAGGAGGGCCTTCTCTGTATCCGCCCCGGCCCTATGGAACTTCCTCCCAAAAGAACTGTGCATGCAGACAGAGCTGCTGCCCTTTAGGAAAGGAGTAAAAACTTGGCTGGCAGGTCAGGTCTGGGGAATGGATGGACCAATATCCCCAGCCGGCTGGATAATTTGACCCCCAGTGCCTTTTAGCTGCAACACCTAGTTTTTTTAATTTTTAAAGCTTCTTTTAATCTTTTAGTCTTTTAATCGATTTAAAATTGTTGTGGTTATGATATGCTGTAAATCACCCTGGGTCCCCTCGGGGAGGAGGGCAATGAACAAGTACGACTAAATAAATAAATAAATAAGCACAAGTTGAAGAGGAGAGGAAGAACTTTGGAGACATCCAGCATGACAATCAGAGTTTTAGACTGGGGCTTGGGCAGTCCAGGTTCATGTCCTTACTGAGCCATGCAATTCACGGAGACTGCCTGACCTCACAGGATGGTTGTGAAGATAAAATAGAGATTCATATATACCACACTTTGGGCTTTCTAAAGAAAAGGCAGGAGAGAGAAGGAGAGCTCAGTGGTTTTAGTATCGGACTGTGGAGTCAGAGGTTGGGAGTTTGATTCTCCACTATGCTTCCTTAACAGGGTCTGGACCAGTGGTGGACAGCAACAGGTTCGCATCCCCCTGGGAGGGGGGTAGCAAAATTGGGTAGTCTCTGGGCAGGGGGGGGGGGCAAAATTGAGTGGCCTTCAGGCAGAAGGGGTAGCGAAATTGGGTGGCCACGCCCACCTCCCTGCCCTACCTCATCAGGTTTTGTCCCTGCAAGTGGTTCAAGGTCTCCCTTGCTCAAAAGCCAGTCATATCTGACTCTAGGGTGCAGAGCTCTTCTCCATTTACAGCCAAAGAGCCAGTGCTGCCTGTGTTTGCAGATGTATACATGGCCATATGGCAGGCATGACTAGATCACCCACGACATAGGCTCCGCCCATGATGTAGGCTCCACCCATGATGTAAGCTCCACCCATGGTGTGGTAGCAAAAATTTTTTTGCTGCCCACCACTGGTCTAGACTCAAATGAATCCATTGGGTTCCTTCCAGCTCTGCAGTTTGATTACGATGATGACAATGACGATGATTATATAGGTAGATAGTTTACTAACTAAATTAAAAAATCAAGAGGGACTTTCTGCAATGTTTATCTATTTGCACTAGGTAAAGCTAAAGGTCACCCATGCTCAAAAGACAATCGTATCTGACTCTAGGATTTGGTGCTCATCTCTGTTTCATAGCCAGAGAGCCAGCGGTGTCTGCATCTGCAGACATTTCCGTGGTCATGTGGCAGGCATGACTAGACACCGGAGCACATGGAAAGCTGTTTACCTTCCCACCAAAGTGGTCCCTATTTATCTACTTGCAATGTCTTGCTTTCAAACTGCTCGGTTGACGGGAGCTGGGACAAAAACAGGAACATTTGACCAAGGCTGGGGAACAGTCATCACAGTCCTCTTGGGGGTTCCTCACCTTCCTTTCCCCCAGGGAAAACTAGGAGCTGACTCAGTTGGTTCCTTGATTCTTAAAGTAAAGCTTCAAAGCAGGTAAAGCCAGTGGTTAAGGGAAGTTTGTCTATATTTCAACCTACTTATCAGGAATTCAGAGGTACAGTATATACACTGAGCGACCCTTTCTATCTGTGCAGTACTTCTGTGTGGTGGATAAGGTTGAGAAATTAATGTCCAACTACAGTTTTCTATGCGATAATTCTGAAATGTATAGCCATGTCAGTCTCCCGCTGTAAAAACTGCAGAGTCCTATAGTTTATGGATGGTAGCAACATGTGAAGGTGTCCATGAATGCTCATGCTCCGACAAATTTTTAAGGCCTACATCCAATTACTCTAGTCCCAACTGCAGCGAACTTGCTGAATCAATAGGATTTACATACATGTTCATTTTCCATTCAAGATTTTGATATGCTATAAATGGGACATTCAGGCCATAGACTTTCAGGTGATGCAGCACTCTGCGGTTATCTCATTTTCAGTATGCAATGCCAATGTTATAGTCCAAATCCTCTTGCAAAGGTCACAAATGGTATAACTTTTAAGAAATCACTGTCATTATTATTTGTTGCATACTGAGTTGTGAGATGACTATAGTGATTTCTTAACATAAGGCAATTTACCTCCCTTCTTCTTTGCTTCCTCTTTTACCCCATTTACTCCACATGCTACATTATTTGCATAGTTATGCAAAATACTCTTTTTTTGTTGTTCAGTCGCACAGTCGATTCTGACCCTTTGTGACCCTATGGACCATTGTCCTCCAGGCACCCCTCGCTCAGCTTTGTGCCACCCCCTTCTTCTTTTGCCCTCCACCTTTCCCAGCATCAAGGCTACCTCAAGTGAATCCTCTCTTCTCATTTGATGTCCAAAGTACTTTAGCTTCATCTTTACCATTTTACCTTCTAGGGAGCAGTCAGGGTTGATTTCTTCTAAGACCGACTCTAGAACTGTACTTATAAGTTGAGCATTTCAACAGCCAATCTGTCAAGGCATTTCCCCCTTTCTCTATGCTGCTGTAACAGGAAGTGATAGAAGAAACACTTGCCATGCCATTGTAGTAAACCACATTAATTTTAGCTAAGCATACTACCTTATTTTAGTATACCCAGATTTTTAATGCTTTCAAATATCTGACATTTATTAGGCAGAAAAAAATCACATAGTTATTTCTTTAAAGAGACCAGTCATGCTCTCCAATGTGGAATTAAAACTGCCTTTTTTGGCACACATGTATGTCAAATGTACCCACACACATTGACACCTATACAGTCAAACCTCGCTTAACGAATGCCTCGCATTGCAAAAAACTTGGATAACGAGTGGGCATCTCAAAAAACTTTCTGACTCGCATAATGAAAATTTTCACTATGCAAAACGGACTTTCCCTATGGAAAAACTCGGATAATGAAAATTTATATGGGAAAAACTCACATAACAAAAAAAATTTCACTATGCGAGTTTTTCCATAGAAATTTTCATTATGTGAGTTTTTCCATAGGAATATTTGTTATGTGAAAAAACCTCACATAGCGAAAAACTCGCATAGCGAGCAGCATCACAGAACAAAATATTTTCATTATGCGAGGTTTGACTATATCTTGAATTTAGACAACAAATCCATATTTGTAATAAGTAAAGCAAAAGCAAAGCAATCACACTTATATACCACCCCATAGCACTTAGTACACTCTGGGCGGTTCACAAGTTAATTAGCATTTTGCCCCCAACATGCCGGGTACTCCTTTTACCGACCTCGGAAGGGTGGAAGGCTGAGTCAACCTTGATCCCTGGTTAGGCTCAAACTCACAACCTTTTGGACAACAGCTTTATTTCTGTACCACCAGCTCTCCTATAAGTCACTTACAGACGATCCCTCAATCATACATTGTCACGTTGGGGATCGTTTGGTTGGACAATTTTGTTAATAATTTCACGTCAGAAATTATTCTGGGTTGGAAGGATTTTTGCAGAAGTAACTCCGCTCAGAGAACGCCCGAATGAGGCTCCTTTTATGTCCCCAAGAGCTGGGACAGAGAAGGGGCATCAATCCGCCATGCGGTACCCGGGTCTCAAGACAAGTTTCTTAACCACTGAGCCACTGCAGCCCCTGGACAATTTCGTTCAATAGATAAGAATAAATGTACCTTGTATTCCAGAGATACAGAAGGATGTTTAGTATGGAAACTTTGGAGCATAATAACCTATCACCTACCGACAGTTAGATGTTTAAGGTGACTGAAAAAGGCAAAGGTCAAGGCTGTGAAAAGGAGATAATTTTTTTGGTCAGCCAGCCTGGCTGTAGGGCATGAATGGAGCAAAGGAAAGCAAGGATGTGAATGGGCAGAGGCTGAAATGAATGAAGGCAGCAAAGTCTTCCAAGGGGCAAGCAGCAAAAAGAAAGCTGAATGGCGAGAAGAGTAAAAGATGCCATTTGAATGGAAGGCTAAAGAAGAGAGTCTAATGAAGCAGACGGGAAGCAGAATGGCACTAAGTATAATTTTAAGGACACAAAGGCATCCCACGTCACTCGACATGGTTTTCAAAAGAACGGCAAGCGACATAGCGTGAACCTTAGCCAAAAGCAAGAAAAGCAGTCTGCAACAGACTGTGTTACTGTCTTAAAGGCCTCTTTCTTAATCCCTCTGTCCCTGAGGCCTTCTCTGCTCTTCCTCAGTAAGTTCTCATGAACTCTGGGCAAACACAGCCTTCAATGAACTTCTGGCAGCAGCTCCATTCACCAAGGAAACAACAAAATACTCAAAAGGCAAGACATGGGCACAGAGAAAAGCAGAACCACAGGAAATGTCCCCAACCCAGCCTGTAGCAGCAGTTTCCACAAGCAAACAAACATCATTCATACACTACTGCTTCAGAAACCATCCAGACAGCACAATAAGCCAGAATTTGTTAAACATTATTGGACTCAGTAAAACAAAATTCAGCCGTGTGACCCATCATAAAATAAAACAATTGCAGGAGGGAGGCAATACCTTTTCTAGGTCACTTTAAAAATTCCAAAACTAGCATGCTTTCGTAGCTCATGGCTACTTACTTCCTCAGGCTAATATGGCATGGAGTATGTAGCCTCAGCCAGGCTCATTCTTAGATGTTAAATGGGGAAACAGCTTACCGTATATACTCAACTATAAGTTGTCCCGAATATGAGTCAAGGTAACTAACTTGAACCTCAGGAAAATAGATTGATCCGAGTATAAGTCGAGGGTGGAAAATGCAGGAGCTGCTACTGAGTTTCAGTAATTAAAATACATGAAAATACAGTAAAATTAATTAATTTAGACATTTCTGTGGGTATGTTTTACAGTTTTTATAGTAGTGTTTGGGCATTTTTTTAACTGTATGTTTGAATTTGCATCACTGTGGCTTTGGGACCCGAGTATAAGTTGAGCCCCTTTTTTGGACCTCATTTTGGAGGCTAAAAAACTAGACTTATACTCGAGTATATACAGTACATCCTTTTACAATTTAGAAGCAAGAAACTAGGGATTTGTATATTCCCTTCCCCCTAGAAAAGGTATCGTCTCCCTCCTGCAGTTGCATTACTGGCCTGTAATACTAGCCAACACAACCAGTGTATAGGAATGCTGAGGAGCTACAGTCCAGCAATATCTGAAGAATTTTTGGTGTTTTTTTGTTCAGTCGCACAGTCAATTCCGACCCTTTGTGACCCCATGGACCACTGTCCACCAGGCACTTCTGTCCTCCACCATCCTCCTCAACTCGCTCAGCTCTGTGCCCATTGTGTCTACAATACCATCTAGCCATTTCATTTCTGGCTGCCCCCTTATTCTTTTGCCCTCGACCTTTCCAAGCATCAAGGCTTTCTCAAGTGAATCCTCTCTTCTCATTTGATGTCCAAAGTACTTTAGCTTCATCTTTACTATTTGACCTTCCAAGGAGCAGTCAGGCTTGATTTCTTCTAAGATTGACCTATTTGTTCTCCTTGCTGTCCAGGGTACTCTCAAAACTCTCCTCCAACACCACATCTCATAGGCATCTATTCTTCTGCACTCAGCTTTCCTAATGGTCCAGCTCTCACAACCATACATTGCCACAGGGAATACCATTGCTTTGACTATACGAATTTTTATTCGCAATGTGATGTCTCTACTTTTCACTATGTTCCCCAGGTTTCTCATCGCTTGCCTCCGAAGAATCAGTCATCTATTTATTTCATGGCTGCAATCCCCATCTGCAGTGAGCTTTGATCCTAGGAAACTAAAATCTGTCACTGCTTCTACTTCTTCCCCATCTATTTTCCAGGGACTGATAGGGCCTGTTGCCATGATCTTGGTTTTCTTGATATTAAGTCTCAAGACAGCTTTTGCACTTTCTTCTTTCAACCTAATCAGGAGCTTCTTTAAGTCCTCCTCACTTTCTGCCATTAGGGTGGTATCACCTGCATATCTTAAATTGTTGAGGTTTCTCCCAGCAATTTTGATCCCAAATTGTGATTTCTCCATCCCTGCATTGCGCATTATGTGCTCTGTGTATAAGTTGAATAAGCAGGGTGACAAAATGCAGCCTTGTCTTACTCCTTTTCCTATTCCAAACCACTCCGTCATTCCATTTTCTGTCCTAACTGTTGCTTCTTGATTCATGTACACAGGTTTCTCATGAGGTATATAAGGTGCTCTGGTCAGGGCCAGATTTACATGGGAAGAGGCCCTAGGCTATTCCACTTATGTGGCCCTTTCACCTCCCATTTTTAAGTTTGTATATTACATGAGAGATAATAAAATAAATCATTACTGTGATATATATCAATATATAGGCCCCTCTTGATCTTGAGGCCCTAGGCTGGAGCCTAGTTGGCCTATAGGAAAATCCAGTCCTGGCTCTGGTATTCCCATCTCTTTAATTACTTGCCACATTTTGTTGTGGTCCACACAGTCAAAGGCCTTAGTGTAATCCATGAAACAGAAGTAGACTTGTTTCTGATATTCTTTTGGTATCAGAGTCAAATTCTTTGTGTCTTTGTTACATTTGCCCAATAAAGTATCTATTCTATTCTAAAAGGTGTAGCTTTTCTCAATGGGAAAGTTAACACTGGGAAAGGCTACCCTTGAACTTCTGCAGGGATTGCTGGGGATGGGAGCATACGGCTGCAGATGTTACAGGATATTTCGTCTTTACTGAAAAGAAAGTAGAAGGTTCCTGTCTTCCTACAGATATAATTTCATAAGGTGATTAGGAAATATGAGGTCACAGCTACTGCAAAATCCAGGTGACTCATGGGAAAGCTCATGCCCCCATGGCCACCACATGTCAGCTAATCTTCTTATCTGAAGAAGAGAGGAAGTAATTAAGACAGCTTCAGTGATCTGTTCAAAACATTTTGCTATATGAGTAGTGGTAGGCAAACATTTACCAAGCAATAAACTTAAAAGGAATATAACATGGAAGCAGATGTCAGGCTCCAGGAAAGATTAGGATATGCATTCTTCAGAATGCCAAGTCATAAAGGTACTGTATTGTGTGTTTAATATACAGGAATGGCAGCAGTAGAGCTAGAAGCAAGTGAAAACAATTGGTAGAAACATCCTAAACTAGAGGAGGTGAACAAATGGAAGGAATTAAGTGGTGGGTAAAGGTTGCCATTGCTCAAAAGCCAGTCATATCCAACTCTATGGTTCAGTGCTCATCTCTGTTTATAGCTGAAGAGCCAGTGCTGTCTGCATTTGTAAAGGTTTTCATGGACACGTGGTAACCTTTACCTTCCCACCGAAGTGGTACCTATTTTTCTATTTGTAATTTCTTGCTTTCAAAATGCTAGGCTGGTAGGAAGCGGGACAGAGACAGGCGCTCATTCCATCATGCAGTGCTCAGGATTTGAACTTCTGACCTTCCACCTCCCAGTCAGTGTTTTAACCACTTGAGCCACTGCAGTCCCACTAAGTTGTGGGAAGGAGGCACAGATAATGTCAACTGATGTCATACCCAGCTCAGTTTTCTGCTTAGAGAAACAGACAAGGGACAGAGAAATTCAGGTTTAAAACTCTGTAATTATGGCTAATTCTTAAAGTATCAGATGGGTCCGCAGCTGTAACACCATGCCTAGAGCTAGAGTATTGTGACAGACTATATGTGGACTGACTGCAATTTAGGGAAAAACAATCAGGAACTTCAAGTGGTTTGAAATGTTATCCCTAGACTATGGGGAACGGATAGTTGCAGGCAATGTGTAACTCCCTACAGACAAGACTCCCACGAGTCCATTAGCTGATAACCCATTCCCTGGTTTGATTTAAAGGTCTGGTTATACCCTATAAAACTTTATATAACACAGAACCACAGTTCTTAAATAACATATTTTCCCACATGTAAATGGTTGCCCAGATTTTAAGATATTGGGAGAAGTTCTGTTGGATAATCAGCTAGCATGCCCAACAAGTTTAAGGTTGAATATTTTGAAATGCAAGCCTTTTAAGACCTTTGTATTTAAAGCTTATTTATATGCCAAACTAGATTCTAACTGGTAGGCCTTGTTTGTTTGTTCCTTCTTCCTTATGGTATTCTGAAGTGATCAGATGTATTTTGACGTGAGTTATTTGTTTCTGATTTATTTCGTACTTTATTGTTGTCAGTTGACCCGTACTCCATTTGCAATGGAATGGAGAGATATAAATTACACAGTTAATTGATTATTTGTATTTATTGACAATTAATCAGTTGTCCATTGATTTATTATTAAATAAATTATTATTTATTGATTTATTATTAAATATTATTAATTCTGTAACCTGGGATTTTATTGTACAGTAAAATAAATGCACTAACATTATTGTAAACATCCAAAAACATACCCACACAAATATCTAAATGAATTAATTTTATCGTATTTTCATGTATTTGAATTATTGAAACTCACTAGCAGCTGCTGGATTTTCCACCCCCAACTTATATTTGGGTCAATCTATTTTCCTAGTTTTAGAGGTCCAAATTAGGTACCACGACTTAGATTCAGGACAACTTATACTATTTTACTATATGCTATTTTACTTGAGTCCTATTCACAGAGGGAGGAAAGTCTTGAGGAGGATGAGTCCACAGGGAACAAACCTTCCAGAAGGGGTTGACCCAGCTAGAACCACTTAGCTGAAAACAACTGAGCAAGTCTTGTTTGGGGGGGGGGACCACAAGCAAAGGAGGGGAGCCATCTTCAACATGAGTTAAGAGGGAATTTGTGGTATAGGAAGAGGCATGTGGCAACTGTGCTAAAAAAGATAAACTGCTGTGTGTTCTCTTTGAGTCCATTTGGCCCATTGGCATAGAAGCTGAGATGTAAATTCCTTCTTTCCCTGAGGCTGCTCCTGTTCTGAGTATGAAAGGCAAGTGGGAAGAAGCAGTGTGGGAGAGGGCCTGGATCCAGGGGGAGGCTAGGAAACCTGCTGTTTTCTATTCATTTATACAAGCCCTTGGTTGCAAGGCACATGCTCTGGCTGGAGCATTGCACACACCCCACACACATACACCTGTCTCTCAGAACATGGACTTGGGGGAAGCCCAATGGAACTAACTAAGTCCCTGAACAGGGAAAAGGCTCCCCAGGGAGGGCTAGTGGGTTTAACGTAGCCATTGTGAGCAGTGGGGAAAGGGATTGTGAAAGCAGCCCTTAAATGCTTAATAAAAGTTAGGTACAAGTATAGAGCCCTTGAGCCCTTGGGAGGTTCTTGTGGGACACCTGGCCCCACAAGCCTCTTTAGGTAGGAGCGTGGTGCAGTGGGTGAGGTCCACAACCACCTCCAGTGTTTAGGGTTGCATATTCCTCTGCCGCTATTGTTGTGCATCACGAGAGGAAAGCCCCAGTAACACTTGCATCTTGTTAGTAAGCTTCCTATTGGGGTATCTAGTTTGCAGCTGCACGAACAGAATGCTACACTAAACAGAACTTTGCTCTCTCATGCTCTTAAAATCAATTTAACCAATCTAACAAACCAGATCAAACAGCTCCCTGTTTAGGAGGAGGCTGAAGAGAGAATGACAGCCGACCACTTCTACACAATCACCTTTATTAAACAAAGCCAGTAGAAACTGTGGCTCAAATCCCATTCATGAAGCTACTTTATGTACATCTGATGATATCATCAGCCACGGCAAATCTTCAAAAGCAAAAAAATACATTTTAAAAAACCAACTCATGCTCCCGAAAGGTTTTAAAGCTCTCGTCTGTTGAGGTAAATCCACTGGAGGCCACAGGACAATGGAGAAATCTTTACCTCCCAAAAATTGCCACAGATAGTAAGGACAACCTGGCAGCATTGATGTACCCTGCAATGGCTTCCCCACAATAAAAGTGATCCCACTGGATCATCAGGATCTTTGGAGTAAATCTGAAATGTTTTATTTGGAGAGGGGGGAACTGCTGTAAGAACAAGATTTTAGCTAATGAATTTGAAATTATCATTAAACTAAGTTAGGGTTTCATGGGCCCAGTTTTCAACTGAAGGAAACATGCCAGAGAAAAGAGCTACTTGTATTAGAAACTCAGACATTTATGCAACCCAAATAGGATCGCTCTACCTTGGCTAATCTCCAAAGAAGGGTAGACAAGGTTATTACAGGTTACCTGGGTCAGATTTTGCTTAAAATCTCCCAACTCCTCCATACATTTCTATTTTGGCATTACTGTCTGGGGGGGGGGGGAGCACTGAACTGCAGAAGGAGAACTCTAGATTATGGGGCAGCAGCTATTAAACAGAGGCCTCAGTGGAATGCATAAATTAAGGAAACCAGGAATAACAACTAGTCAGCTCTGTTTAGAAAATAGTGTGCTAAATTGTGCTATGTCTAGAAGCTTCGTGCTGCTTATTAGGTTTGGGGGAGGAATGGCTTAGAAAGAAGAGGAGGAGGAAGGTTAAGAGGAGACCACACTAGAAGAAAATTAGCATATTTTATTGGGGCTGTCCAAACAAGTGCTCCAGTGCCACTGATAATCATTAACTGAGGTTGTGAAAAGGATAGAAGGACCCCGCCTCTGCAAGTTAGATAGCTGGAGCACAGGCTGCCTTTGGAGGGGCTGCATCTGTTGGAGAAACTCTCCTTCTGTCATTTATTCCTTCTTTCACTCTAGAGGTTCTGGCCACCACCTCGTGCTCCAGCCTTAGGAAATCTTATATGCAGGCTTTGTATTGCTGTACCATCGAGGGTCACCAAAGCAGCCCTAGAACAAAAACCCAAAACAAAACAAAGCCATCTCCTCTTCAATCCTCTCATGCAAACACGATACTTTCCCACCCACCAACACAGCTTACAAATGGAGGCAGATTGGAAGAAGACCCTGCGTGCCACTGGCTGGTGGCCTTTTTGTTCAAGAACTTCGCCTCGTATCAACAAAACTTCTAAACCATTCAGAGGAAGACTACAAATGCACCAGCATCAGTATTATTATTTTTAAAATAAAACGCTCATGGGTAGAAAGCAGGACATTAAAATACAGCCTATCTGATGCTTATGTAGGCTTTGGCATACCCTGGTACTGTAACAGCTACTTTGTGTTGCCGGCTAATCTTCCTCACACTAGGTCAGGCCAAAGGAACTGCAGAATGAACTCACTAAATGGTGCCTTCATTTTGGCACTTTCACTTCTGGCCTAGATGCAGAATGCAGCGGCTTCGCTACATGCAAGGATCCAATCTGTAATATAAAGTCGGTCGTTCCCATTGATGCTGGGAGTATCCAATTGTAAAGGCCTTCTAGTCCTAGAGAAAGAGCTGGACCAAAATTAAAGACACAAGCTTGGATCTTAAAGTAAACTAGTTTAAAGATGGGGAACACAAAAGATAAAGTAGTTTAAAGAATGGGAAACACAAAAAACTTTCCCATTGTCTCCTCTCACTACTGTGTTTCCCCAAAAATAAGACACCATCTTATATTTATTTTTCCTCAAGAAGAAACACTATGGCTTATTTTCAGGGGATGTCTTATTTTTATCATGCCACTGGCTGCCTGTCTTTTTACCACACTGCACCGGCATGCTGCATAGCCACACCTATCACTATGTCTTATTTTCGGGATGTGGCTCTTATCATGCAACTGCTGAGAAATCCTGCTACGGCTTAATTTATGGGTACGTCTTATTGTTGGGGAAACATGGTATCTCCAGTAATAAGACGATCATGAGACTAAGAGAACAAGAGACTGCCAGAGGAAGTAGGGGAAAGGAAATTTCCCATTACAAAATTACTCAAGGCAAATTATTTTAAGCGCTGAACTGGTTCCCCCAAACATCCCATCCAATACTGTTCAGAAGAGACATGAACTCTCTGGTGAAGCTTTCTGCCTTGCTGCTGGAGACCAAAGTGCTAATTCCAGACTACAGCAGGCTAGTGCTGAGTTTATGTAAATTAATCAGGAGGAACTACCACATAGAAGCTGGTATTGAATAAAAACAGAAGGTGCACATATTGCTTCAGAAAAGTCAATTCTGAGATAGTGCAGAGGAAAAAAAACCCTAAACTTTATCGCAGAAAACACTTAATGTGGCTTCTAATGTGAAACAGATCTGTTCAGCCATTACAGAGAAGCCACATGAGATAGCCTCTCTTTACCGTAGCTACACATAGGAAGAAACAAGAAGTGATCTCAGAGAAAGCTACTGAATGAAATACAGTGGTGCCTCAAGTTACAAATGGTTCGAGTTACAAAATTTTCACAATACGAATGAAAATCAATTGAAAATAATGGCTCGATTTACAAATTTGTTTGGAACAGATTAATCGGTTTTCAATGCACTCCTATGGGAAACCATGCTTCAAGTTACGAATTTTGGTTTTCAATACATTCCTATGGGAAATTTGAGTTACAAATTTTTCATAACGTGAAAAATGCCTTGGAACTCATCAAACTTGTAACTCGAGGTACCACTGTAAATCTAAGAGGATCAGTCTAGGTAGAGATGAAGAAAAGCTAAAAGAGTAAAACATACTAGTCCAACTATCTGCCTTCCCCCCCCCATCCTAATTCAGATCACTTCATACATGATCCTGTACTCCATTTCCAACAGCTAGAAGGTGCAGAAAGGGATAGCAAACCTATGAACTTCAGTAAGCTGCTTTATCTTTAGTAGTCTGCTTGCTCCCTTCAGATCTTATGATGACTTTGGGAGGATTTTCAGATCCTTGAAAGCCAGAGGGTACTTTTATTACTTTTTAAAATGGCAAGACTCCCCAACCACCCAACCACACTTTTAGGTGCTAAACCCCAGTTACCAACCTTTTGAAGGTTACCAACCTTTTGAAGTTGGGGGGCAGGTCATGCTCCCTCAGACAGTTGGGGGGCTGGACTGCTGGTCCAGCTGCCACCAGTGGAATTGGCTGCGGACTCATTTACAGCTGCTGTAAATGCATTTACAACAGCCATAAATGGGTCCACGGCTGTCGTAAACGCATTTACAACAGCCATAAACGAGTCTGTGGCTGTTGTAAATGTTTACAACAGCTGTAAATGAGTCTGTGGCTGATTCCAGCATCAGCTGGAGCGAGGGCACGGGCTGGTTGATTTGGTGGTGTGGGCCTAATCCGGCCCATGGGCCATAGGTTGCCTACCCCTCTGCTAAACAGTGCCTTGTCTCTTAAATACAGTACTACTACAGAGCACTGAAGTAGGAGATACCACGTGCATCAGACAGGGCAGAAAAAAAGCTACCAACATATCTTGTCTCTGGGGTTCCTAAGGAAGGCACTTGAAATATGGAATTGCAAGCAAAAGATCCACCAGCACTTAATTTTTTGTTTTAAAAAAAGCCACTATTTCAACATCAGTTATCTCTTCATGGGTATTCAACTCCATTTATTAATGGATCAGTCATCCTCTGTGGGAAGCAATTAACAGATCCAGCCTGCAAGCTGCTGTGAGGGTCATCAAACAAGAACTACAGGAATATATTAATCCCTAAAAGGACAATTACCATCCAGCCTCTCTTAATTTAATCAGCAGGTTTGTGGAACTGGGCAGAACCATGTCTGGGGAGGGAGGGGCCAGGCTGGGATTTCAAATCAGGTCCCCAATGCTTGCACCTGGCACTTTGTTCATTGAACCACAAACAACAGGCTCAGTCTGCCACACCTATTCATGAAATGTCATGCTACCAGGCTGAAGAGCTGTATAGTCCCAGACACTGGCGTGAATCAGTGTGCCCAGCATCCTGATTCTACCAAAATGGCCTTCTGCACCTTTGGTTACTGACTGATGCATGTGGAGATGGTGTGAGAGCAAACACAGTTCACTCCTGTGCTTCCCTTCCTGTGCTGATCCATCCGAGCAACCATGGTCGCCGCACGGTGGCACTACACAAAAGGCAAGCCATGGTATGTTTGCCGGTAGTCCAAGTCAGTAGTCAAATCCAAAGGGTGTCCAGGGGTGTTTTCAGGGTTTGCAGAGTAGTCAGGGTCCCAGCAGACAGGTCAGGGTCATGGCAGGCAGCCTGGGATCAAGTAGGATGTTGGTCTTTGCACAAGAGTTGTAATCAGTATCAGCTGGGAGCCTTCTTTGGTGCCTCGCCCTGGCTTGCCTGCAACTCAGTTGTATCTGTTTTCTAGCCCTCTCCCTGACTGAGGGCTGATTACTGTCAGGGCCAGACTCCTGCTCTAATAGGTCAGCTGCCGGGAAGAACAGACTTGGACCAGGCACAGGCTGAGACCTCTGGCTCAGCGCATCCTCAGGCTCTGGTGCAGGCAGAGCCGGACTGGGCACAGGGAGTGCCCCCTGATCCATCTCATCTTCAGAGTCAGAGGAGGGCTGGATCACAACACCTCCCCTCCTCACTTTAAAAACAGGGAATAAATATTACACCCTCTCTCACATGATAAACATTAAGGAGGTTCACCAAGGTTTAAAGGGGAAGTATTCATTTACTTGCAATTTGTAATACAGTATTTGTAATACCTGTCTCTTTAGTGGTAGAAGCCAAACCAGCTTATAAGATAGTTGTGAGAGCTGCCAACTTTGGTTCTGGATGGGGCAGTCTCGCCCCAGAAGGACCCGGTGCGTAATCTGGGGGTCCTCCTGGACTCACGACTACTGTTCGAAGAACAGGTGGCAGCCGTGGCCAGGAGGGCTTTTGCACAACTTCGTGTAATTCACCAGTTACACTCCCTGCTAGACTGGGACGCCTTGCTCATGGTCACACATGCCTTGGTCACCTCCAGACTTGATTACTGTAATGCGCTCTACATGGGGCTGCCCTTGGTGACCATTCGGAGGCTGCAGCTGGTTCAGAATGCGGCAGCTCGGGTAGTGATGGGGTGTGGGCGTTATGCTCGGGCCTCACCACTGCTCCGGGAGCTGCACTGGTTACCAGTATGCCTCCGGGTGCAATTCTAGGTGCTGGTCATTACCTTTAAAGCCCTATATGGTAGTGGGCCAGGATACCTAAGAGACCGCGTCATCCTAAGAATGTCTGCCCGTCCCACCAGGGCGGATCGGAGGGGCTCTCTTGTTACTCCATCGGCTAGGGAGGCTCATCTTACGAGCACTAGGAAGAGGGCCTTCTCCGTGTTCGCCCCGGCCCTTTGAAACCTCCTTCCGACAGAGTTACGCCTGTAGACGGAGCTCCTCCCCTTTCGAAAGGGTTTAAAGACATGGCTGGCAGGTCGAGTGTGGCTGTGTGGGGACACAGTAATGTAGGTTCCCATCCAAGATGGCTGATTTAAGGGCAGCCATCCCCCCCCCCCAACCTGGTATCTGTACCTGTTATTATTTGTTTTATCTCTTTTACTGTTTTAATGTTTTAAATTTTTATGAATTTATGAATTTTTAAGGTTTTATATATTGTTTGTTTTTAGATTACCTATTGCGGTAATTCATTCTGAAAGCCGCCCAGAGTCGGGTCTTCCCGAGTGGGGCGGGGTATTAAATGCAAATAATAAATAAATAAATAAATAAATAAATGGGGAGGAAGGAGAGCCATGTATTATGATGGGATATACAGCTCTCATCCTTCCCACTTTATTTTTGCAACTATCCTGTAAGGTAGGTGAAGCCGAGGGTACCTGATACGCCCAAGGGAATCTAATGAGTTTCATGGCCTAGAGGAGATTTGAACCTATTTTTCTTGACAACATCCTAACTAGTACAACACACTGGCTATACCATTAACCTGACTCCCAATGCTGCATTTCCCCTCATTCATCTCTTGAGCCAGTGGGCTGCGGTGGCTCAGTGGTTAAGAAGCTCACTTTGTTAGCTGGAAGGTCAGCAAGTCAGCAGTTCAAGACCCAGGTACTCCATGATGGTTTGAGCACACAGCTCTGTCCCAGCTCCTGCCAACCTAGCAGACTGAAAGCAAGAAATTATAAGTAGATAAATAGGAACCACTTCGGTGAGAATAGATCTTGGGGACATGAAAGGAGCCTCATTCGGCTGTTTCTTGAGTGGAGTTTCTCCAGCAAAAATCCTTTCAACCCAGAATAGTTTCTGACATGAAATTATTATTATTATCTCTTGAGCCAGGACAGCATAAGGGTTTGAGTGATGGACTACAGTTCAGGAAACCTGGGTCCA